>CM053787.1:1030704001-1031364001 GCA_028749045.1 Cupressus sempervirens | reverse complement strand
GTTGAGATTGCTAATCTAGAATCTAAGAATGAACATCTGAGGAATGAACTAAAAGATGAAAAGGAACTCATTGAAACAGAAGATAAGTCAAGGAAAATACATTTCTAGGGGCATAGATATGTTCGAGAGAATGCCTCTAAAACATACTCTATCTCTAGAAACCATTTGTCCTTTCGATGGTGGTCATCATATTGTCTCAGTATTTAAAATATAGGCTATACTATCTTCTAACAACCATCTCCATATAGATTCTAATAGTTGCTAGGAGAATAGAATAAAGTTAATAAACTGATCCAAATCATGTACTCTGAGAGAATACCATAACCAATTTTTGTTTATAGTAAGGATGGGTCATAAGTATAAACGAAAACTAATATAAGGCCTAGAGGAGGGGAATCTATCGAAATCATTGAAAACCCAATTTAGGACAAAATCCTATTGACTACATTAGTTCTCAAAATAGAAACAATTTAAATCAAACTTATAATTTAAGAAAGAAATCATATTAATCTGTATATAATTCTAATTAAATGCTTTTATGAATACAACATTAAAAAAATTTATCAGTAATTGTGTAATTGTGTGAACATTAATTATTCTTGAATGTTTTTTACTTGTGTTGAAACTTAATAAGAACATCTATCCTAATATTCACATATATTATCCAAATTATCTTAGTAGATCTCTGGTCTAATATATTAACTTAATTCAACTAAATTTGACTCTAGAGTTTAAGATTTAGGCAACCACAATTATTTTCAATAAACTTGGTATTCATTTTATAAACCAAGTTCTTTGAAAATAATATTTTAATCCAACTTATTTATCTTAAGTTAGAAATAAAATTTATTGTCTTCACTAAAAAGTAACTAAATTAAAGATAGCTATTAAGAAAAATTCCATACAAATATTATATTGGAATGTTCATTCTAATATTGATCAGTAAGGCTAACCAAATTTTAATAATTTATGAAATCTTTCCAACCATTAATTATTCCTTTCCCTCACTACATTGCACCGCCACATGAGAAAGTAGATGTTGGCTTCCATTTCAGGTCATGTCCTATCAAGAATTGTTTATTTCCTAATTGTTAAGATTGGCCATTTGGGTAAAAAAAAATTATCTCTATAATTTATTATCTATTATTGTCAAACACTTAGTCATTTATTTGGCAGCATTGGTCGATCATCATTATGATTGAGCCATCCTACTAAGGTCGAGCAATGGATATAGAATTGTTCATATTTTAGTTAAGGTCGAGCAATTATATGGTCACTGGAGGTATCTATTCATGTTGAGTAAGATAGAAGGCAATTTGTGTCGAGCAACACATAATTAGTTCATTTCAAGTGTTCGAAAGTCGAGGGACAACATGAAGAGCTAGTTATGACCAAGTGTCAGAATGTTCATGTGCTGAGTGAACCAATTGAGATATATTAGTTTGGAATTGCACAAAAATTGAGGTAAATAGTTTTTCGCTTATTGCATGATTTAATGATCGAGGAGTAATTTAAGGAGATGATTATGCATTATGAGTTGGATCATTAATCCCCATGCAAGGTATTTAAAAAATCAAAAAATTTGAAGGTCTAAGTAGCAAAAGGGAGAAATTTGGATCATTGATCTTGATTTAGAACCTTCTCCAGTTGGTTATATAAGGAGGATCTAAAACCTGATTTCAATATGTAGACTATATGCGCGAGAAGCAAAATTTGGATGCATAAGTAGAGTTTGAAGGAGAAGCAAGGCAAGTGACTAAGAAGAAAAGTGAAGTGCAAAACAAAGTTATATCATATCAGAGAAGGATCAGATAGTGGAAAGAGGAGATATGTAATCAAAAGTTACAGTGGTAGCCAAAAGATTAGGTACTGATACATTTTAGCAGAGTGAATAAGGATAAATCTCTTAACAGAGTGGTCCTAATAGGCCTATGTAAATCTCCTAAAAAAGTGCTTACTTTTATATGAGTTTTAAATCCTTTAATCAATGTAGATTGAATAAGTCTTGTGAGATCTTAGCAGGGTAGACCCCTCACAAGGTAGATCATCAGAAGTGACCAAAATTGCATCCCTAATAGGTGAACTTTGTTACTGCAATAGTAAAGATTTGTGTATCTCATTCTCACCCTACTTTTACATTCATCTTGGATGGTTTCTAGATAACCTAATCTTTGTGTTATGTGTTAATCATTTGCATTTATGTTTATGGTTGTAATCAATAGATTAGAGCTATTACATCATTACAATATATATTTTAATGTGATTTGTGATATTGATGAGATAAGGGTTAGTGGTGAAAGTTATCAATTTGATAATTATTTAGAAGGTTAAAAGATTTATAGATCTAAATTCACCTCCCCCACCCCCCCCCCCCCCCCCCCCCCCCCCTCTTTCCCAATAGACTTCCAATAATTGGTATCAGAGCTTTGTTCTCTTGACAAAAGTCTAATCACTTGAGAGACAAGATATTGGAGATGGAGGCCTATAAGCTGGGAAAAAATATTGAAAGCCAAAAACTTGAGATACACGTATACAATAACAACTTGAATCGGCAAGAAAAGATCCAAGGGAATCCCTAAAGAAAAGAAAAGATTAGGAAATCATGGAGAATGATACGAATATCAGGAAGACATTGAAGTTTTACTTGATGATGGAAATTCCAAGTGAGAGTGATGTAGTAATAGAAGATATATTGGAAATAAATAACACACTAGATGAAGAGGTAAGAACACTAAAGAGAGAACATGAAATCTAGTTGGTTAGATTGTGTGAAGTTTCCGAATAGAAAAAGAAAGTCGATGAGGATATAGATCATATATCTACAAGACTTGATGAAAAGAATAGTGAAGTGCAAAGGCTTATGTTTGACATGGCTAACAAGTTGCTCCTTACAACTCAAGGGTTCAATAGAAAGGATGGAACTCTACTTAGGTAGCAACTGTCTCACCAATAATGTTTGACATCAATGACGACATAACAATTGTTCCAATTGTAGTTCCAACAATCTCCCTCTTTGACATAAATAGCAATACCTCTAGTTATCATGCAATCCAAAACATTTACTTTCTTCAAGAAGCTCCCTCTATGTTCAATATCATATCTTCATTAATATCCTTAGTTTCATTCTAATTCTTATTTCAGTATCCAAAAATCTCCCTTTTTGGTTTCATTATGATTCTCATCCATGCAGCTCTGATATGCAACGCCTCTAGGTGTAACAACACATAGATTCCCTCTATCATATCAAACATGAAATCAATCAGCTTCTAAATTTCTTGATTGATGGCAACAACTATCACTAATTTGTCTCTTTATGCACTCTCCCTCTTTGCAACATATCTTATTGTTTGCTTCACCGTATGGTAACTGCATAAAATTCTCCCTTCTGGATGGTAATGCAACACCTGTCAGTGGTTTTTCTCTTTATGCACTCTCCCTCTTTGCAACATCTCTTACTATTTGCTTCCTCATATGGTAACTGCATAAAATTCTCCCTTATGGATGGTAACTACACAATATCTCCCTCTTTGACAACAATGCCAAAGATACTCCAATACCATCACCGAGTAACTTTGTTACATACATCATCAACCTGTAGATATCTCTTTGTCAATTCTCTGAACTAGGTTCTTCTTCTATCATCTTTCTTATTACTGATTCAACTTCTTATGTTTCTATCAATTTATAGCTTTAGGCAAGTCCTATAGTGTGACCTTCTACATCAACTTGTAAGATAGGTTGATTAACACATTTGATACAGAGCTCCATCTTAGCTTAAGTAGCCTCAATTACGAGAATCACCCCTAGTTTACCTTTAATATATTCATGTGCATCCTTAGGTAAATATTTTGTGAATATATCAGCAATATGTTCCTTTGTATTCACATATTCCAATCTTACTTCTTTATCTTGTACCAACTCTCCCAAGTAATGATACTTGATAGTGATATTCTTGGTATTGGTATGCATCACATAATTTTTAGATATTTTTATAGCACTTGTGTTATCACATAATATAACAACAGGTTCAGTGATCTCTTCCTTCATTCCTTTCAACAATTGCTTGATCCACACTATGTTAGAACAATTAACTGTTGCAACTACATATTCAACTACTTTTGTGGACTGGGAAATACATTTTTGTTTCTTACTTGTCCAAGAAACTAGTCTTTTACCAGAAAGAAAGCTTCACCACTTGTACTCTTTCTGTCATCAAGATTACCATCCTAATCTGTGTTGTCTAATGTGGAGCCTGATCAATCCCCAAGTGGGAGATTGTCAGTTTGTAGAGACTAATCAGGGAATTATTGTACATACTCTAAATCCATCCATGCTTCCATTTTAAGATTATACACATATATTTAAATTCCCCCAAAGACTGTTTAATCAACCAAATACATCAATATGTCTAACCTGCTAATAACTATCTAAGCACGTGCAACCTTTATCTTTAGCCAATGCAAGTTGGCGATATTGTACAATACATTAAAAATGAGTCTCCACAAGTTTTTGGTATTTTTCACCAGTGGAAGGCTAAAAAACCATTTTTGTTTGTCATTGTTTATCCTAGGTATGTGGTCTCCAGTAGTTATTAGAAAAATTGCAACATCTTCCTATAGATATAAATAACAAAATTAAATGAAACAAAGACAAAAATGAAGTAGACTCATTACAATTTCATCCTTAGTGAATTTGGGGCCATTTAATGCATTGTACAATGTATACCAGTTGTGGGTAACAAGACTTACAAGAAAATTTGATGGTGGTAGTCACTAATTTGATCATAACTTTCACAAAACATAATGAAAATCTACCTAATCAAGTGCTGAAAGATAATAGACATGCCTATTAGTCACAATCAACCTCAACCTACACAAATTCATGTAGATCCATACAATGTAAGGGAGAAATAAAAAACTTTAGGAAAATGTAGGAAAAATAGTTTCATTCACAAAATCTTTCAAATCTTTCAATGAAATCTCAATGTGAGTTGGAAGTACATATTTATGCCCACATTGCTTAATAGTTTTTTGAAAATTTGTCTTTACAAGAACAAAGTTGTCATTGACAACATTGACAAAAAATAAGAAAATTTAACATCCTTTACCCTATTGACTTAGAACTTTGCAAAATGGTCCTATATGACTTCCTATAGTAAAACATGACCTTATTAATATCAAACGTCACAAAATAAGGAAAAGAGATCAATAATTTGAATCTCATTGGCATGAGGTTTCACCTACACCAAAGTGACTAATGACATTATGGATGACGTAAACATGACATATGAGTAGAAAAGAAGGGATGAGTCATTATAAGAATTAATGTACTTTCATTTGCAGGAGAATCAATTAGTTGTTCTCCTCTTTACACAAACTAAAGATTAAGTGGAAAGGGGGGAAAATATGTATGGATGTTATATTTTCCATAATCATGTTGGCTAAGAAATGTGATAAATAATGTGGTTCATTTTTTTTATAAGTGCATACGTCTTTCTAGGGTAATTCTTTTCTTGCACTTTAAATTGCAATTCACTAATAACATAATAGTCCTTTACCTATCATACTCTTTGTGACATAAGTGATATGGCCAAGTTTGATTGGGCCACAATCTATTGATTAGGTCATTGTTGAGTGCATTTAGTGTCCTTTTATTTCTTAAAGGTTGTCAACTTTGAAGTCAAGTGATGTTTATTATTGATCTTTGCAAGGGTTAGGTATACTAATTTAGAATATTAATTAATTGACATGGTGAACCCATAATACCATGTTGATATCCATTTCTCATTGACTACTAAAAATTATGTGTTCATGATACCACTATTATCACTTCAATTACATACATCCACAAACACATTTATCCATAATCAGATTATCATAAAAAATAAATTATTTTATTAATGCAAGTAAAATATGAGATCATCAATTGGCTCCTATTTGTTTTTTCTCCAAAATATTGATTATCAATAGGAGTACCTGAAGAAATAAGAGATCTTGGCAATAATAAATTTGACGATCCAACTTGGCATAAACATATTTTTAAAATTCTCCATCTATTAATTTCCAAAGGTTGTTCTTGGGCAATTAACTCCTACAGTACAAATTTGAAAGTCATTTTTCTTTTTGTTGGAAGGTTTTATATCAAACCTAAAAGCATAAAAGCTATCCGATATAGGAGCACAAATCGCAAGCTAAAACTTCTTTGGTTGAGAGCACTATTAAAGGGTATCATTTTATCAAGATTATCGAAGACACAATTTTGACGTCATCTCTTAATCCTTAGACTCAAATCCCTATAAGATTAATTCAAAAAATAAATTAACTTCACTAATATACTAAAGACCTGGACTTAAAATGGTTAGAAATGCCTATTGACTATCACCATAACATCTCTCAAAGTATAGCTTTAAGAGTGGAATAATAAAACATGCCTATTATTATAACTTTTCATTGAGAGTGTAGATTTATTAGTGTATGGAACTAGCCTTAAACACGTATTAGACCTCTTCCATTTGATCCACATAACAAAAGCCGAGCGTAATGAGTCTCACCAGGTCTCTTCTAGAGCCAATGGATGTATTTCGCCCACATTATATCAACTTTATCTACGCACATTTTTTTTTTTTTTCTATGTGATGTGTCCCTATGATAGATAGATAAAAATTTAACGTCCAAGAGGCTAAAAATAGCCATCGGTAACAAGGTGGCCCCATAGGAAATTTCATAATTTTTGGCAAGGGTTGCAAAGAAATAGTGGATTAAAATCAAATCCCACATGGAGTTATTTTAGTGGACCCATATTATGACAAGTCCAATGAGAAAGCCATGCCATTACCAGTAGAATAAGGGTAAGCTTTCAATGTTGTCCACTAGTGTTTCCATTCAACACTTGGCATCATCGTATTGGGTCTTTCTTAATGCATTTTTGTATGTTTGCATGTTGTTTATGATGTCTCATTGCCTATGTTTCATGCACCACAAAAAGCTATTAACTTGTTCTTAGCCCTATAGGAACTAAGATGGTAAGTTTACTTTAACCCTTGTTGATGCTTACATGGTCTTGTTTCTTTCACGTGGTTAGCTAATCCACAAGTCATGATTTAATAAGCAATTTAAGTGGGTACGTAAATCATCCTACATGTCACTTGTTGTTACACCATTGATTTTGTTTTTTGTTTTTTGTTTTTTTTTGTTTGAAATTGGTACACCATTGATTTTAGCAAAGGATTAATGATTTAGAATAATGGACTTGATTTGTATTGTTGTGTTGGTCTAGTGTATATGTGTGATTGTTGATGTAGATCTATGAATAGCTGAATTATATATGAGTAGACATCTTATTAATTTGAGCTCTTGATTAAAGCTATTGTCTTTGACATGAATTAGGGTTTCTATTCACATTGCTTCACTATTATTAATACAAGTTGATGGACAAATCAATCATGTCATATTTTATCACAACCATTCATCTAATATTATTGATAAATCTCATAAATATTCAATTAGGTGTGCATCACTGTTCAAGAAATTGCAACACTTTGTCCCATCCCTAACATGTAAACATTTCAAAGCGTAACAAAATACATGATTCATTGTTTCAAAGGTTTAAGAGGTGTAAGTTTATGCCACCTAGCTTTTACATGTTGTGAGTGACATTTTGTTATTATGTGTATATATGAATTTTTTATTAATATTTTCTACCTTATTTAATCACTTGTTACACTATTAGCTCTGATTAATATAATAGGGATCATAACATTCCAAAGTATCTTATCTAGGGAGAATATCAAGAAAATGTTTTTTCCTTATTTCTTATAAATGTTAATATTTGATTTTGAGCAATGTTGTATAATAGACATAAAAAATAAAAAATAATTAAACTATACTCAAACATTAATCTAATTTATTTTGGCCAATCAATTTACTTATTTTGTTAAAATATACTATACTCAAATATTTAAATACTAATCAATATATATTATTGTTTAACTACCATATGAATGTAATAATTTCTCTAAGTTATTAAAAAATAGATTATATAAATATTTTAATATACATGGTATAGTATGAAGTAAAAATTAGATCAAAATATTATTTATTTCTTATAAAGTACAACATGGCCATAGTAATTCTATTAATGAGTAATTTATTTACATGATTTGGGATACCTAGGATCTAATTTGGTATATGATTACAAAATGAGCATACAACTATGTATAGCAAGTAAAGCAACATAGCTTTGGTACATATTGTGAGTGACATTTTGCTAACTATTGTACATATTAGATTAATATTTTCTACTTTAATGTAATCACTTGTTGTACTATTAACTTTGACTAATATAATAGGTTCTACAAGATTCCAAACTATTCTACCCAAGGAGAAAATAAAGAAAACATTGTCTCCTTATTTGTTATAAATGTTAATATTTGATTTGTATCATTGTTGTATAAACGTCATCATAAATAAACAATATTTGAACTATTGATTAGAAAGTGTAAAAATTAACCACATCTTAAAAAATGATCATAACTCAAACAATAATTTTATTTATTTTGGTCAATCAATTTACTTATTATTTTGTTAAAAAACACTATATGTTGAATATTTAAATATGTAAACAATAATCAAAATATATATTTTTATTATTTAAAAAATAATATAAATGTAATAATTTCTCTTTTTAAAAAATTAGATTACATATAAATATTTTAATATGCATTAAAGTATGAAGTAGAAATTAGATCAAATTCTTAATATTTTTCTTTGTAATGGACCACATGGTCATGGTAATTCTATTAATACATCATTTATTTACATGATTTGGGAAATCTAGGATCCAATTTGAAAGATAATAACAAAACAAGTATGCAACTATGTATAGCCAATAACGTAACTATTATTTCCAGACATGCAAGAGAAGAAAACCTTGATTACAATAACCTTTTGGGCCCATGTTTATATAGGACTTAGGATGCATTGTATGTGTATGTTGAACCAAAATGATCATGCGTGGCAATATCCACATCTATCCATTTTCATAATTGTGTTATGTTTGGTCTCCACAAATAAAGTTGAAAAATGGGTAGATTAATAGAGAAGATATTTAGTGGCATAAGCCTAGAGATCTTTGAAGATGAGACAAGAAGATTCTAGTACTCAACAAATGATGACCAAGTAGAAGAACACAATGATTGTCAAGTGATAGAAAAATTTACAGTTTGAGAAATAATCGAGTTTGAGGCTGACACGATTGGAATTTTGAATTAGTCAAAGCATGTGGAAGATAAGGATGAGTTGACATATTTAATGCACAAGGAGAGTTTGTTACCAATCAAAGGAAAGAAATTAATTAGTAGTTTCTAGAAGAAGAAGGATAACAAAAAGATGGCAAGATTCGATGAATTTGACCTAACCCTAGGATCAACGGTGATGTTTAAGTGGAAAATGATCAAAATTACCTATTTAAGGAGGCATATAGAATGAATTTCAAGGTTGGTTCGTTGTTGATTGGTGATCTTAAGGAGGAGTTGTGAAGAGGAGAACAACAATGGTGATTTGTGAAGAGTTTGTGAAGTGTGATTACTTGAGGAGGTGCCAAGCAAATCAATGATGGAGATATGAGTGAAGGCTAGGCAATTAACTAGAAGATGAGAGAATGGATATATGAATTTGCAAAGTGAGTTGTACTTTACAGATCAAACCTACTATTACATTCTAACCATTGTATCATTCCAAAATCCTTTAATCAAGGTTGACCTAACAGTCATTTAATAAATCCATTAATCGAGGTGACATTCTAATGGAATGTTCTAAAGTCCTCTAACAAGGCCACTCCAAATAGAGTAATTAAATCTTTTAACCAGGTCACATTTAATAGTGTGTTGTATAACCTTTAATAGGATTGGCTCTGTTGCAATGTGTAATTTCCCCTCAAATAAAATATAAATGACGTAATAGAGGATTCTAGAAATTAGGGGGGAGTGCTAGAAATAGTAATTTCTACATTGAATTAATCGTCCATCATTAGATGTTTCTAGATTATTAGGTTTAGGTTTAGGTTGTGTCAACTAAAGTATTTTCTAGAAGTTTGAGTCAGCTGTAGTATTTTCCAAAAAATTGTAGATATTTTATCTTTTCAACTAATGCTAGATTTCTCTAGAATATTCTACACTTGTCTATAAAAAGGCACACTATGTATTCATTTGAAATCATGGTGAATGAAATATAATTTATTTTTTATTCTGTCTAAGCACATTTTGTTCTGTGTTTTTTATTTTTCCCATGCCTCTGCCCACCCATCAGATTGGTATCAGAGCCTAATTGCGAAGTTCATATGGTGAAGATGAAATAGAGAAGTATATGATTGTTGTTGTCCAGCCAATGGGTCAGATCATGTGGAAGTTCTGAGGAATTGTTGGTATGAAGAAATTTGTTTGGAGAAAAGAAAATCATTACTCCCATCGAAAGAAAGAGTGAGTATTTTATTGGAGGCACTTATTTGTGGAGGATTTCTATTGTTTCCATGAAAGAGACTATTGTTGTAAAGAAAGCATTGAAGTGTTTGTAGAGCTCATTGAGTCTATGAAAATAGATCATGGTCGTTGTCATTAAGAAGTGTCGCTATGAATCATGGTAAGTATGAAATTTGATGTTAATATTTGATGTTGACAAAAGTTTTCAGATTTATGTTTTAAGAGGGAGCTTGGATTTTTATTTGATAGATTTCAGTTTGTTAAAATGAGAAAACAAGGTAAAAGAGTGTTAAAAGAAAATATAAATTTGTCTCTTGAGATGGATTGTTTAAAAGAAAAATTATTGAAACTAGAGATAGAAAAGTTTACAATGATTAGAGAGAGGTCAAAAGAAAAATGTAGACTTTTAAATAAAATTAGTGAATATAAAGAAAGAATGGAAGAGCTAGAGGATAGGTTAAAATTTGTGGTAGAAGTACATAATTGGCAGGTGAAGGAAACATGCAAACTTAGAGAGAAAAATAAAGAATTAGAAGAAAAGTTAAATTTGTTTGATGATGCTGAGAAAAAAAACAAGGTTTTAGAAGAAAATGTGAAGAAATTGGAAGAGGAAAATAGTATGTTCAAGAAGGAATTGTCTACTTTGAAACAAGAGAAAGAATGTTTGAATGTGAAACCACTTATATGTGATGTATCTTGCGACACAAATGATTTATGTGATTATGCAATTGAGAAATGTGATTTTGCTAAAGCTGAAAGTTTTTGTGATGAAAAGTGTAAGAAAGAAAACTACAAGAAGTTTGTAGATTTTGTTTGTTATGATAATAATAGTATTGGTTTGAAGATAATGAAAAGAATGGGTTTCAAAGGTAAAGGTCTAGGAGGAAAGCATGAGCAAGGAATAAGGAATCTGATTGAGCCTACAATTAGGCCAAAATATGAAGGTCTTGGATATGATGCAAGTAGTGGAAAGATGAATAAAGGTTCAAGAGAATCAATTGAAGGCATAAAGATTGTGCAATGTTTACATTGTAACAAGAAAGGGCATATAAAGGATAGATGTTGGGATATACATCCTTGTAATATTTGTGGCTTGAAAAATCATTATGATAAGACATGTCAGAATAGAGAGTGAAATAAAGATTTTATGGCAGGTTGCATGAAAATGGATTGTGGATGGCGCTATGGATCAAATTGGCAAAGAATTGTAGGAATGATCAAAGGTTTATTCAAGTACAAATGTTCAAGTGTAAGAAGGAATGCAAAAGCATTGGGAAATAGATTAGAGCAAGGCATCAAAGAGGCAAAATGTTATTGGCATTTGTGACAAATGAGGCAAGATTATCAGTGGATTTAGTGAAAAGAGGAAATCATTGACAACCAATTGCTTACAAAATGTTTATCGAAATTAAAGGTCGTAGCCTTGGGAGACACTATTAATGAAGACATTAGCAGATACAAAGGTTATCAAAAAATGGCATTTTGGCATCAGGCAAAACAAAGGATTTGGAATTTGTATGCGACAACATTTGAGGTTGAAATTAGGGGGGAGTGCTGGAATGTGTAATTTCTCCTCAAATAAAATATAAAAGGCGTAATAGAGGCTTCTAGAAATTAGGGGGGAGTGTTAAAAATAGTAATTTCTACATTGAATTAATTATTCGTCATTAGATTTTTCTAGATTATTAGGTTTAGGTTTAGGTTGTGTTAGCTGAAGTATTTTCTAGAAGTTTGAGTCAGCTGTAGAATTTTCCAAATATTTGTAGATATTTTGTCTTGTCAACTAATGCTAGATTTCTCTAGAATATTGTACACTTGCCTATAAAAAGGCACTATGTATTCATTTGAAATCACAGTGAATAAAATTTAATATATATTTTTATTGTGTCGTAGCACATTTTGTTTCGTGCTTTTTATTTTTCCTGTGCCTCTGCCCACCCATCAGGCTCTTAACCAATCTCACTTTAGAAGAGTAAATATTGGTAGTATGTTACTTGGTGGTTTCCACGTTAAATCATGGTGTTAAAAGTGTTATTTTCATGTGTGGATGTTATTGTTTTGCATGTTATATTTTATAGTAGTTTATTTATTGGCAATTGACAAATATAGAGACAAAGAGTTAAGATTTTGCACAAAATGTTAAATTGTCGATCATATGCTATAGAGACCAAGTGGGTATATGAGTTCATTAAGTTATTTGAAGTGTTTAAAAGTTGAATTGATACATCTGGACTTGAGGATAACTAATTCACTTCCCCCCACCCCTCTCTTAGTTATTCTAAATCATTAAAACAACATGCACCAAGTAAATGAAGTCTTGACATTTCCAATTTGTCACACCATGAAATGTAAAGGAAAATAATCTTAGACATGCACTATAACAAAGAGAAAAAGAATGAAATATAGACCCAATCTGCGCATTTTTGACTTACCCATTACACACATAGGTGTTGAAACTACAAATATAGAACAATTGTTATGTTTCCATTAATCTCAAACCTTACTGGTAAAACATATACTAATAGTGTAGAGTGCCATGTCATTTGATTGATGAAGAGGATTTTAAAAGAAGAGATCATGAGATGACCAAGTGAAAGGTTGAGTTGAGATGTGAAAATGTGATGGAATTACAATGGGAACTTGATAAGTTAGTACTTGCAAAAATAATGTATTTTTTATTCATTACAATAAGCAAGGAAGACAAATCATTTGTGAAGCAATCGAGTGTCTGAAGTAGAATATTAAGGAACTTAAGCATTGCTAAGAAAAATAATGTTGGTCAAATATCAGTATTGGCTAAGCAACGCAAAATGTTGAGTGGCAGAGAATGCTAAGTGACAAAGAATGTCGAGTGTCAATAACAACCGAGTTGCACAGTGTGAATCAAGAAAGATAATTTAGTGATTGACTAAGTGATCTAATGATAACTAAGTATCAGAATGTAGTTATGACTGAGTGTCAACAAACTAATAGTTTGAGAAAGAATCAAGATTTGTGGTCAACATAGTTGAATTCTATAAATAATCAAAATGTGTTGATGATAAGGATTGATAAGATGGATTATTTAATGCATGGAAAATATTACTTAAGAGATCAATGACTAAGATTTGAGGAAATATTTCTAGAACTTTCAAGAAGGAAGAAGAAGAACATAAGATGGCTAGATTCATTGATTTTGTTGAATCTAATCATAGCCTAAGATCTATGGTTATGATTAAGTGGAAAAAGATATAAACTACCTATTTAAGGAGGCATATGGGATGTTTTATGTTGGTTTTTGGCTTGGAATTTGTGAAGGAAAGTGGAGAAAAAATTTGCAAAGGAGAAGTGTGAAGGTTGTGATCTAGGAGATTTCTTGAAGAGCTACCAAGAAGATCTAGGTTCTTGAGAGAGATGGAGTCCAGTCAATGAACCAGTAATGAGTTGAATGGAGATCTGAATTTGGAAAGTGAGTTGTATGTTATCAAATCAAACTAGCTATTACATTCTAATCATTGTGGCAGTAGTAAAATCCTTTGATTAAAGTTGAACTAACAGTCATTTGTAAATCCTTTAACAAGGTGATATTCTAAGGGAATATTCTAAACTCCTCTAACAAGGCCACTCCTAATAGGGTAATTTGATTCCTTTAATAGGGTCACACCTAACAATGTGTTTTGTAACCTTTGACAGGGTTGGCTCCTAACAGAGCTCACTTCAGAAGAGTGAAAAGTGGTAGCATGTTACTTGGTGATTTTTCCCAAATTAGGTTTCCATGTTAAATATTGGTGTCAAATATTTGTGTGGATATTTTTTATGTGTTAATGCTACTTACTGTTTTAAGTTTTAAGTTTATTGTTAACTGTTATATTATTCTGCTAATTGGTATATACTAAACATAGAGCAAAAATAGAACGAATAGTTGTTATTGTTAAAAGTTAATTTTATACATCTAGATTTGAGGATAATTGATTCACCCCCCCACCCCAAACCTCTTAGTTATTCTAAATATTCTAACAATTGGTATCAAAGAATTGATGCTTGGGTGAAAGTTTGAAGGACTTAAAGCTAAAGATCAAGATGTATAAGACAGAGGAACCCAAGTTGAGAAAGGTGAGCTTCTCAGCATGGAAAAGGCTAATGAAGTTGCATCTGTCTGATATTGGAGATTTTTCACTTTACTATATGGAGAATGAATACAATGAAGTTCCTAAAACTATGACAGTTGAACAAATGAAAGAGAAGCTAGAGCATAACCAAATGATGATGGAGCTCGCATCCTCCCTGAGCTATTCTAAATTTGAGGAAGTGAAAGAATATGAAAATGAAAAGCAAGTGCAGGACAAGTTGGCATTGATCCATGGAGGAGATACAAATATGCTGAGAGCCAAGACAAAAACTTAAGAAGAAAATTTGAAGATATGAAGATAAAAGAAGGTGAAAATGCGGCACAATATGTTTAGAGAATCAAAGAAGTGGTAAATGCAATCAGGGGTATTGGTTGTATCATATCTAAGGAAATAGTGATCAACAAGGTATTAAGAACTTTATGTCCTATGTATTCTATTAGAGTATCTGCAATGCATGAACTTAGATGTACACCAGTCAATGATCTGACATTAGATAGTCTAGTTGGTAGGCTTATAGCTTTTGAGTTGGCTAATTTTGATAATTACATACCTACTAATGTTAAAAGTTCTTTCAAAGTAAAACTGACTCTTGATGAATCTAGAGGAAAGAAGAAAAGTAATCATGTGAACACTGACAGTGAATCAGATGATGAACTTGATGAAATTGAGGCATTATTGGCTAAAAGGCCACCGAGAGGAAAGGACAAATACAAAGGTAAACTCCCTATCATTTATTTTATATGTAACAAGGTTGGTCATATTGCAACAAGGTGTCCCAATAGAGAAGAAAAGGATGAAAGGAAAGACAATAAATACTGAGGAAATAAAGACTACAAGGGAAAAGGTAAGAAATCTTTTTGCATTGTTGAAGAAACTACTAATAGTGACACCAATGAAAATGGTGAAGAAGTTTTCTGTGTTGCTATGAAAGATTAATTTGATGGTGAAAGAAATTGCTTTAATCTCATATATAATCAAGAATAATAGATGAATAATTGATAGTGGATGTTCACATCACATGACTGGTGATACAAGTAAGTTTGATAAGCTAGTACATTGAAGGGGAAGTAGTGTCAAGTTTGGAAATGATGCACCATGTCTTGTGAAAGGTAAATGATCAATTGTACAAAATAATAAGATAAAGTGTGATAATGCATATTGGGTTGAAGGTATGAAATATAACTCGTTGAGTGTTGAATAATTGATCAATTTAGGTTATCGAGTTGAGTTTCATAATAGGAAAGCAAAGATCTATAATGCTACTGGTGAACTAATTGGGAGTGGAGAGAAAACAAGAGGTAACTTGTTCTATCTAGACCTATCTAATGAAACTTGTTTTTTTGCAGAATTTGAAGATGTTTGGCTATGAAATAGGAGGTTGTGTCATGTGAACTTTGATAATCCTGTTTAGATTAGTAAGAAGAAGAGAGTAAGAGGATTTCCAAAGCTAAGTAAACTTGATAAGGTGATGTGCAAAAATTGTCAATTGGGAAAAATGGAAAAGTCTAGTTTTAAGAGAAAAGTTTACTCTTTTGATGATGTTTTGAAATTAGTTCATACTAATTTATGTGGTCCTATTGGACTAAAAAAATACTATGGTGCTAAGTATTTTTTTCTTATTTGTTGATGACTACTCTAGGATGATGACTGTGATGTTTCTTAAAGACAAATCTAATGTTTTTCAAATGTTCAAGTGGTATTTGGCTAGAGTTGAGAATGAAATAGGTAAGAGTTTGAAATGCTTGAGATATGACATTGGAGGAGAATTTATATCTAAATAATTCAACATAGTTTACAATTATAGAGTTGTCATAAGGCAGATATCTACCCTTAGAACTCCACCACATAATGGTATAGCTAAAAGAAGGAATATATCTATCATGGATTGTGCAAGATCACTGATGATTAAAAAGAATATTTCACAAAAAGTTTGGAGAGAAGCTTTAAGTATTGTTATTTATTCCTTAAATCGAGTACAAGTCAAGAAAGGTACTGATAAAACATATTTTGAACTTTGGTATGGTCATGCACCTAATGTAAATTACTTCAAAGTTATTGGAAGAAAATGTTATATTCTAAAAGATGCTAGGAAAGGTAAACTTGATGCAAAAAGTGATGAAATCATATTCCTAGGATATTCCACGAAGAGTAAGGCATATAATTGTTTGAGTTCTAACACTAACAAGATTATAGAAAGTGCAAATGTTAGAGTTAATAAATTTGCAAAATAGAATGCAAGAAGGGACTTGAAGATTACAAAAAAATTGTATATGTCTATGAAGGAAACTCTTGTACCATCCCTAAACCTGAGAGTCCAACTAAGGTAATGTAAATTGAGGACACTGCCAAGTTACAGTAGAGGAGTGCTATCAAGCAACAATAACTTGTTGAATGTCAGATTATTGAAGTCAAACAACATGTAGTGACTATCAACCATGAAACAGATGAACCTATGATACAACAAGAGGGACATGAAGAGATTGATCATGCTAAACCAACTGAACTACCACAAGAAGTAAGAATATTTGAACTTGTGCTAGAAAAGTATGTAAGGAGATATTACACACCAGATAAAATCATTGGAGATAAGGATTTAGGAGTTATGATTATTAGAAACATGAAATACTAAGGGGGTGAATCAGTATTTCACAAACTTTTGCCCAAAAATGGATATCTTTAATAAACTTATAACTTACATATGAAAGTAAACTAATTATGTTAAACAGTAAAAAAAACCATAAAGTAATGAAACTCATAACACCATATTGTGTTAACTAGGGAAACCCTGGCCAAGGGAAAACCCTGATGGGGATGACACCCATAAAATGATCCACTAATCAAAAGTATCTTGTGATAGATATTTACCTTGTTAGGAGTCAGTTACATCTATATAGTGTCTCAGTCCTTGTTAGAGGACTACACCTTGTTAGAGGACTATGCCTTGTTAGAAGACTCAACCCTATTAGGAGTTGTTATTAAAACTATACAAAGTATGCAAGATGAGCCTACAGCCCAAACATGCAATATACAATGAAATTCAATATACAAAGAGTAGATACAAAAACCTTTGCATAACCTACCAATATCTTCAATATCTGATATTTGTATTCTTTTCACAAAACTTAATCACAATTTGCACTGCTCTAATCATACATTAGAATTTGCATCACAACATAATATTATTCATACTTTCAAGTTTACACAACTTCATATTCAATTTTTTTTTCTTTTATACCTTATTTCTTTAACTATCGGCCTTCATCTCTTTACATGCTTACCAAAATACAAAATTAGGCCTTGCCCACTTAGGGTTAACATCTAAGATGTCATCCCTAATTAGTTAAGTAATTATTTTGATAAAAAAAATAATTCCTTAATACAAAATGTTTGATTCCATATCATTTATTCTATTTTGTCTACTGAACACTGTCACTGTAAAACCAAAATATCTTTGTTTGTATTGATCGTATAGTCATGTGATAATGCATACATCATCCTTACATGTTGTACTACCTCCATGTAAGTGCACACGTGTTGATATTCTCCCAATGAAGCTCACAAATCAAATTTGTACATTTGCTGATAGGAAACCTAAATAACACTTAGACAATTTTCTAAGTTTGTACATCCCAAAAATTTATCCTCACATCTTGCTCACTTTATGCTAAATATATGTTTCCATAAATGACAACATCTTATTGAGTAACCTAGACAAATTTCCAAGAATCCCCCCTTTAGAATTGATGACAACATATGGGAAAATTGGCTAAGTCCCAAAACCAAAACTTCAAAACTTGTAACATCAGTTACATGGCCATTACAAAATTTTCAAAATTTGTGGATCATCATTATTTATACCATCTTTTCCTTATATCTTCTAGTTACAATATAACTCCCCCTTTGATTATAATCCATCTCTCTATTACAATTTCTACAGCACTCCCCCTTACATATATGTACATACATTTTTTCCTCACTTACTCCCCCTTTGACATCAATGACAGAGGTTTCAAAAATTATACATAGGTCAAATTTGTATTGATGTTTTTACCTGTATGGATGCTAATTGGATATCCACAAGATGCAATCAAAAAATTTGGTCTTCAAAATGGAAAACTACATATCCCATTTGTCCTTTACTGCATCTGAAATGTTGATTACTACACATAGTACATATGAAGCAATCTCTACTGCCTCCAAGTCAGTACAAGAAACCTTCTCATAAGATGTCTTGGTTGATAGGCATTCCTCCAACTGTCTCTATAAAAGATCAATTTTTAGAGTAAGGTGCTCTCTTAACAGTAAAAATCTTTTCAACGCCCTTTCCTTTTGTGTCTCTAATAGCCTAATTTCATCATGTATCTTGTTGGTTATGTTCTCCAAATCCACAATTTTCACAATAGGGATTTTCAACTCATTTACAAGAGTTTTTAACCCTTCTAGTTTAGCTTTCAATTCATATGAAATTTCCATGATAAATGTGCATGAAAGGGAACATTTACCATACACTTCCTTTCTTTTTGCCAAATATTTCCTCAACTCCTTGATCTTCTCATCAAGATTTTTCATATCTCTTCTGATGTTTTCATAAACTTTTCTAAATAATTTTGCATCATGCAAGGTTTGTGCCTTAGTAGTTGCCACTTCTAATAAATGGGTAAACTCATTATCAAAATACTTTATAACCTCTACTACTTTTATTTGTGGGTCTACTTCGTTGATCCTAACTAATATAGTACTCTATAACTTCTATGTGACTTCTTTCAATGAGATTTGAAGGTTTTTCACCTTTTTGTTTTTCTAATGATCTTGCTCAGTGATGTTACCAATTCAACTTGATCATCATCATCAGACTTATTTCCTAACAAAATCACCAATGTAGATTCAAGTGGTGACCTAGAAGAACTAGGCTCACTTTCCTTTGTTTGCTTGTTGGCCTTTCCATCTTATTCTTTTCTTCCTCTCTTTTTTCTAACTTCTTCTTCTTATTCTCTTCTTCTATCTTCTTTTCTTCTTCTTCTTTATTCTTTCTCTCTTCCTCCTTTTCTTCTTCCATCTTCCTTCTTTCTTCTTCCTTTTATTAATCTCATTGTGGTTTTGACATAGTAGTGATGAAACACTTAGTTATTATTCAGCAGAGAACAATGCAAGTTGAATGCATAGTGCATGTTGAGTGATTAGTGCAAGCCGAGTGAACAGAGTATTTTGAGCATAAGTCTCTAGACAATACATGCAGAGAAATATGACAGTTAGTGTCGAGTATCCAGTATGTTTCGAGTAGTCAGTGTGTGTTGAGTCACTTAGGTGCTAAGAAAATAGAGTGTGCTGAGTGATTTGAGTGTCGAGCAAACAAAGTGTTTAAAAGTTGAGTATTAGTATATAGAGCACAGTAAAGGCTGAGCATCAGAGCCTATGGATGCTGAGTGAATTGTCTATGTCATAGATGTTTGTAATGACACAAATTTGTATGTAAACCATTTTTTTTTTACATTAACATGAGTTTTCAATTATAAGAAATAAAGAGGGAGTCATATTACACATCCCTATGCAATGCATTCATCCAATTGGATTGAGGGAAGCATTAGGCGACAATATGGATCAACCATAATCATTGATTCTGACCTAATTTTATCTCCATGATGTTTATAAAAAGAAGGAAACCCTAAGAATAACATATTTTGTGAAGCAGGATAGTAAGGAGAGTATCTGGTGCAAAGGAAGTATGGAGAAGATGGATAATATAGAGTTTTGTAATGAAGAATCAGTCTGAGAAGAACATAGACAAGCAATGAAAGGTTAGAGAAGATAGATATGACCAAGAGGATCAAGATAACCAGTAAAGAGGAGATATTACATCAAGCAGTAAGGTGCTAACTAAAGGATAAGGTGTTGAATCATTCTAACAGGTGATATAGAGTAAATCTATTAACAGAGTAGTCCTAATAGGCTTTTGTATATCTCTTAACCAAGTGCTTAATTTATTGTGAGTTTAAATCCTTTAGTCAGGTCAGACCTAACAATCTTTGTAAGCCTTTCACAAGGAAGACCTCTTCTAGGGTAGATCATAGTTTATGATCAAAACTTTGTAGCCATAA
Organism: Cupressus sempervirens; assembly: GCA_028749045.1. NCBI lineage: Eukaryota > Viridiplantae > Streptophyta > Pinopsida > Cupressales > Cupressaceae > Cupressus > Cupressus sempervirens. The sequence goes on along the minus strand of CM053787.1, from coordinate 1,031,343,323 downwards.
TAGGCCACACTTTACAACTGCAGTAGTGAAGATTTGAGGGTGTCATCCCCATCCCAATTTTACCTTCTTCTTGGAGAATTTCTAGGTAATCAAAATCTTATGTGTTATATGTTGATTTATTTCATGCTTTAGATGTGATGAATGGTTACATATTTTAGTTTACATGTTAAGTTATGAGATGGATGTATGGTGAAGTGTTTTAGAGATAAAAGTTTTAAGTATTGATTCACAACCCCCACCCCCCCTCCCCCCCCACCTCTCCTCAGAACTTACTTTCCCATTGTTAATTCCAGCAATTGGTATAATAGCTTTATTCTCTTGAAAATAAAGTTTGAAAACTTTGGAGGTAAGATCTTGAAGATGGAAGTCTACAAATTGGGAAAGACTATTGAGAACAAGAAGATTGAAATGAAGCTTTCCCTACATCAACTCAAGGAGGCAAGAGATGAATTGAACCATTCATTGAAAAGAAGAAAGGAATTGGCCATTTAACAAAATGACACTCAATATCAAGAAGAAGACACTACTAGATTATTTGAGGATAGGAACTCAGAAGAGTTTGATGCAGCTATTGCAAATTTGATGGAAAAGAACAATGCCCTAAGTGAAGAAGTTAGGAATATGAAAATAGAACAAGAAACTCAATCAATATTGTTGTGTGAGACAACTAAACTAAAAAAGAAAGCTGAAGAAGATAGAGTCATGATTGAAGAAGACAAAAGACTACTAGCTAATAGACTTGAGGTGAAATCATCAAATGTGCAAAAGTTATCAAGCATTCAATTGGATCTAATGAATGAACTAATGATTAAAAATCAAGAATTGAATAGGAAAGACATTGAGATTACAACTTTGGAAACACAGAATACCCTACTATAGAATGAATTGAAGACTGAGAAAGTAAAGCTTAACAAGCCTAGTGAAGCCATAAAGTATTTTGAAAAACTGATGGAAGCACTAAGGTCAAACAATGACACTACTAGTTTGGGCTATTCTACTACTAAGAAAGGAGAATCATCTAGAAGTGGTGAAAAAAGGAACTATAAGGGAAATATCAACAAGCCCACTTGTCATAATTGTGGAAAATTGGGCCACACAACAAATTTCTACAAAAGCAATAGTGGAAATCAAAACCCTAAGCAAAAATTCAAGGGACATTGCCATAACTGCAAAAAGCAAGGAAATCAAGCACATGAATGTAGGAGCAAGACCGTTAACACTCAAAGATTTGAAGGATATTGTTACAACTATCATAAGTATGAAATAAGGGATATGAATGTGGATCTAAACCCAAGTGGACATCAAACAAGAAAACCAAGGTACATTATCATGGGAATACTTATGATTGGGATTACAATACAAGGTACAATTTTCATTATTGTGATGAGTATGGTCATGTTGTTGGAAATTGAATTAGGACACATTTTAGAGGTAATTACAATAGATGGTTGAATGAGCTTGTATGCTTTAGTTGTCTTAAGTTTGGTCATGTGAGCAGAAATTTTCCAACTTGGTCACCTACACCGAGCAATGAATTCAGAAAGAGAAAAGCGAAGGTAGAAGTTGAAAAGAGAAAGATGTAGATGAACAAGAAATCAAAAAAAGAAAGAAGATGTAGAACATCAAGTCAAGATGAGGTCACTTCATCCAATGGATCAAGTGATCACATCACCCCTAACTAGACAATCAAAGGTATGTGTGGAACTGACATCTGAAATCATATATTTTGCATCACTTCCAAGGATTCAAGTAATGTAAATGATCTATCAACATATATTTAGATGCAATTAAGTGATTAGGACAAAGATAAAATCTATTGTTATGTTACTTTCTTTTTTGTTACCAAGCATTCAAAGTTTTGTAGTTACTGTCGAGTAATGAAGGCATGGTAGTGATAACCGAGCTCGCTATGATAGCCAACCATACTAGAAAACTCTTTAGAAACTAAATGAATAGTTGTATATGCACTAAGAATTAAATGCAAGGTTTTGAAGGCTATATACTCATTTTTTTAATTCATTTGCACTTACCAAAGTTTGAAGAGCACAGAGGTAATTTGTGAAAGGAGATTCAAGCATTTGCTAAATTTTATTGCAACTCGACATCATTTAAAAAATTTGAAAGGTATTTAACTTGTGCCAAGTTACACTATTTCATGTTTTGAAAACCCTAGAGTGTCAAGATAGTAGCAAGATCTTTAGCAACACCTAGGAAAGAGGGGATTGTGCCATTCATGAGATTGTATATAAAGGAGATCCATCTGCTGCACTATCAATGATATCATCAAAGGTTTTAATGATCCAAGATGTATGATGTTGTTATACCTGCAAGGTAGGTGAGGTTGGAGATTTGGAAATAAGAGAGACTTATCAAAAGTTGTGTGAGAATGGTGTGTTGAGGGAAGAAAACAAGATTTTAGAGAGAAAAGGGTTAATGTGTGCCCTAGATTTCTCGCAAATGTTTAAGACTAAATGGATAAAGATAGTGTTGGGTAAGATTCATGATAATAAGATATGGTTAGAAGGTGAAACAATCAGAATATATATCTAAGAGGATAGCTCACAAAGCGATAAGGTATCCTACCCTAGATCAGTCAAAGACATTGAGAAGAAATGCAAAAGAGATTATTGAGAAGAACACTGGAGTCGTGTGAAATAAACCTGGAATGTCAATTGACACCATCACATATCCTATTATAAAATTTGCAATAAGAGTGATTGCACACAGATTATACCAGTTGAGTTGACTTAACAGTGTGTCGTGCATTGTAGTTGACCTAAGTTATAAGATTATGAAGAGAGATCTCAACTATGACTTAGCCGAGCTACAACTTCAACAACTATCAGAAAGTCTAGAAGCTATCAGGAAAGAAAAGAGTTCCTCGTGTAAGTTTGGATCACTTATTTGCATATTATTTTATGTGAAAAATACTTTTTCTACATTTGGTAAGGTTACATCAAAGACAAATAGATCTCTTACTCAATAGATAGGAGAGCTCATTGACTAGTTAGGTGATAGTTTTGAATCAATAACCAATTATTTTGAAGACTTTAAGAAGTCTATGAAGTAGAGGTCAAGAATTCATGTGTCACTAGTTGAACAACATTATAATGATGTATGTTTTCTAGTTGATGTTGGCTACACATATGTACATGTAGCAATTCCAAGGGCAAGATGGTTAAGACATTTACCATATGAAATTAATGTTGATGAAACTTCAACAACTATTACTACATTATTGGCAGATGTAGATAAGGATGCTACATAATTTGGGAACTATGACAAAGCCAAGTCAAGGATCACCATAGACTTGAAAACTACCACAGTCATTAGAAAGAAAAACAAAATGGTGAAGAAGCTCAAAGAAAAATTTGGTGAAGAAGAAGAAGAAGAAGGCCAAGAACCATTAGAATTGACTCAATGATTGGGTGAGGATAAAGATGATGATGAAGAGGATGTTGAGCATGAAACTATAGAAACTAGAAAGAAGAGGAAATCACAATAGAAGGTAGTGCAAAAACCAAAGGAAACTGTAAAGAAGCCAGTTGCACCATTGACAAGGTCAAGCACAAGGGTTGCCACTACAAAAAGAAAAAGGAAAAAGAGAAAGTGTCACAACAGAGTTGAATCAGCCTGCTTAGAAGCTGAGGAGAAAGTACAAACCTCAAGATGACTCAGATGATGAAAAGAATGAATCAAATGACTTAAGTCAATTCAAAGTGGTAAGCCACTATAGGCAATACAAAAACCAAAGAAAACTGTAAAGAAGCCAGCTGCACCATTGACAAGGTCAAGAACAAGGGTTGCCGCTGCAAAAACCAATGAGACAAAAGCAAAAGGAAAAAGAGAAAGTGCCACAATAGAGCCTAGTCAGCCTTCTAAGAAGTCAAGGAGAAAGTAAAAACCTCAAGATGACTTAGATGATTAAAAGAATGAAACATATGACTTAAGTCAATTCAAAGTGGTAAGCCACTATCTCTCATCTGACATTGACAATTTATGTGAAAATGTAAAGACCGGTGCAGATTTATCTAGTTTTTCACATATTTATTTTGATAAGTTAGGGAGTGAGGATAAAAATAATTTAGAAGAGTCTATTTATGATATGATGGCCATGTTTAAGACCACTCCATTAGAGATTGCTAACTCTATTCCTAAAAGCCTATATGAGAGAGTTGAGCAAAAGTGGAAGTCTTGTTTGGAGATAGAAAAATAAATTAGAGAGGCTACTTTAGCCATAGTCATGCCTGAACTTCACAGAAGAATGATTACTAAGGTTGTAGAGTAAAAAAAGGGAGATTTTCTCCCAAGTATTGAGCATTTACATTTTTAGAAATAAATTAGAAGAGGTGGTAACCCAAATCAAGTTACTATAGAAAGTTAGCCCATATTTTCCTTAGGCCCTCCTTGGCGTCGTAGAATAGGAGGGCCCAATGCCCTCACTCATCTACTAGAGCCCTACCATGCAACTATAGGGCAATAGGAAACTATAGGGTAGTAGGCAACTATAGATAGGGCCCCACCATTATTTTGTAGGGGGAGGCCCTACTATCTATAGGCAAGAATTTGTGCCTACCATTCTCGCCCTACTATACTATCTATAGGCCTAGTGCATGCAGAGGCCCATTGGGGCTATTTATGCAGGGGGCCACCCTACACGCACAATCACCCCTCCATAGAATAGTAGGGGCCATAGAATAGTAGTTATCTATGGGTTATCCACCACAACTAGGGAAGAGAAGGGAGACTAAGAAAAGGAAAACACATCAGCAACATGAGAAAAGGAGGTTACAGTAGAAGAAAAGGATGACACAATTGAGGAAAATGCACAAGATGCACATAATTCTCAAGTGTGGAGCACCAGTCCCCCACATACAGAGAAAGAGTCTGTAACTATTAAAGACATACCTAATAACTCTTCATAGAATGTTAATCCATTGAGTGAGGAGGACATAAAGTCAATGTAGTAGGAATCCACCAATACTATTTAACTATGCACAAATCTTGTATTGGTAAGGATGGATGCATCTCAACAGGTTGAGGTTGCATCCATTGAGAATGAGCAACAGAATGATACATCATCAATGCCATCAAGTGTTGCTAAGGTGAAAGAAAATGAACCACAAGAACAAATCACAGATCAAAGTATAATTCTTGAACAAAATGAAGAGCTAAATCAAGCACCATATTTAATACAAATAGTTGTTATTGAGATGAAAGTGAAGGAGGTAGTACCATTTGTCACATCACTGCTAGATCTATTTGTAGACGCTCAAAAATGGTTCGCATCTATGGTTTCATCACTTCTTCATAATAATTCATCCCATTTTCTTATTCCACTAACTTTGATCTTTTGGCCAACTTGATGATATCTCAACAGTGTCTGCCATCATTTGTATCCTCTTTTACATCAACTCCATGTCATTTCGAAACCATTTCAAATCAACTCAAAACCATTTCAAATCAACTCAGAATCACCCCAAATCAACTCAAAATCACTCAAAATTAGTCCTAATCAATCCGAAACATGTTAAACATCTCAAAATCAATCATCATTTGTCCAATCCTAAGCATTGTTGTGGCTTTCAGTGCCTTGGAAACCTATCAATCTATCAAATCTTATCAATCTAACCTTAGTACTGTCATGACTCTTAGTGCTAGGTCAAACTATCATTCACATCACCTGATTATTGAAATTGTCGAGTCTCTCAATATCGAATCATAGCATTATCAACCATTTAATAACATTGATAGTGTCTGTCGATGTTATTATGATTAACCCTATCAATCAATCTCGATCTTGTAGCATTTACAATGTTAGTTAAATGTTACGTATCTTTAATTCATGTCATGTGTCCTTGGCATGTTATTAATTTCGATCAATCGATCAATTTGAGCATGGCTTTAGTCTACTCATCATCATCCTAGCCAATCTCCATTATCGTCACACTTCATTGAAGGATATTGTCGCACCTATTTAATCAAATTGGCCAATCATCTACTAATTTTCTCTATAGGATTAAATAACCCATAATTTAATCCTATGTCATTTCACTAATTATTCTTCTTAACTAACCTTCTCAATTAATTGATATTTTATTAATTAATTGGTTCATCATCCATAAACCATGGAAATTCTCAATTTCCTAAGTCATATTTTCCACTATTAATTCCATTTTCACTAATTTCTATTTGTGTGGAATAATGGATTTTTAATTCAACTATTCCACAAAATATTGACATCATCATGACACATGGGCACCTTGTGGATTCTCCATTGACACTTGGCTAAGATATGGCATACTCCATATATTCTTATTCCCTTACGCATATCCATATTTGGCTTCCATTGTCATAGTTTCTTGGCTTTAAGTGGGTTTGAGGTGTCATATGACGCAACATAGATCCTCTTCCATCTTTAGCCAAGTTTGACTTCCAAAGCGTCATAAAAACCTACACTTGGCATCTTGTGTCATATGTGTCATGGATTCTCAAAGGAATCTCTTGCCAAGTTGCATATCCAAGGTGACAATTCCAATGCTCTCATCCTCCGTGTTGATTATAAAATGAGCATTCTTCCTCTCATTTCCAGTCCTAATTATTTAGGTCCTTGATTCCCTAGTTTTATTAGATTTTCACTCTTGCTCTCACACTAAAATCACATCTTCTAGTATTCTTATAGAATTATCACAATCTTAGGTTTTTGCTTCAACATTGTGTGCACTATATGTAATTTGGAGCTACATCATATGGAGAAGAAAGAAGGGCATGGGAGCTACAAATGAAAGAGGGGATTTCTAATCTTATGTTGCTTCCTTTTTGCTATTTTTTCTTTTATGGTAGACTAGAGGGTGTCAATGTATGTTAGTGAGTTTTTGATTTGCTCATAGTTTGTTAGACATTAACCCATTGTTTCTGGTCCTACACTATTAAGTTCAAGATTACTAGCTATTGTGGAAGTTGATGCAGAGGGAAATGAAAAGAGAAATGATGAGGAAGAAAACCCTATAGTAGCCCCACTAGAACTTAGTGAAGAACAAAAAGGCATGGAACAACAAGAGGATAAGATAAATGTTGAGCCAGAGGAGCAAATTATAATTCAAACATTGGTTATCTTACCAGTCACTAGGCCTCCTCCCAATAGCTATACTCTTGAGAGGTCGATTACACAAGCTACTCCATTACAGATCTCAAGGCCAATTTCAAGCACACCATAGAGAGTTGATACTACATCATTTGAGGATGTAAGTTTAGATGAGGTGATTATATTACCAATGTTTGATCTGACAACAATTATACTTGAAGAAATGAATGTTCTTCAAGTGGCTCTACAAAGGAAGAAAAAGGCAAGAAATTTTAAGGAGAGAACACAAGAAAAAGAAAGTTTTATATGAAATCAAAGACATTTTCGTTGATGCTTGTAGTCTCTCAGATTCATTAACCGATAAGCCTATTATAGAGAAACTTTTCCATATAGTTGACAAAGTAAAAGATGAATATATAGAGACCAATGTTAAATTATTGGAATGGTATGAGCAAAATTTTCACACCAAAGTTATGGATAAGATATCTAGTGCCATTGCACTTAGTCAAGTTGATTTAGCAACTAAGCTAGAGGGTGTGAAGATAGTTTTGGGTCACATTTATTCTCTTTACACTAAACTATGTGATGTTGATATCTTTACCCAAGAGACTCAACAGTCAATTGGCAAGTTGCAAGGAGAGTTGAAATCAACTGGAAATTCATTACAGGTATCTCCTAAAACAAGCCAATTACCTTTTTAGAGATTGATGTTGACACAAAATAGGCTTGTCGAGCTGCAAGAAAGAGATGCAAATATAAGATCCACTCTAACCAACATACAATCCATGTTGACTCCACACATGAAAGTTTTACAAAAGGAACAATCCCAAGAAAAAACATTGATTCAGAAAGATCCACATCTTTCTACTTGTGAAGGATTAGTTGATATGGTTACCAAACTAGAAATCTAGATTCAAACACTAGATGCATTGAGAGATAATTGGGATTTCGCATTGGGAATCATCATGCAAGTGCACAAGCCCTTTTTGGAAAAACACACTATAGGTGTACCACCCAAATGACGTAAGTGTGAAAAATGGGGATTATATCAATTTTGAAGATTTTTTCAAGGAAAATATCTACTTAGGAGGAGTCAGAGAACCGAAGTGAAGTATTTACATAGGGGGGTAAAATTAGTAAGGTTACTTGAACATTTTTGTAAATTTTGAAATTTTGAGTTTTTGCATACAAGCCAAGCAGAGAAGATACATTATCTGACTTATGCATGAAGGAATGTATATGCCATGACAAAGTGCTTTTCCCACTCATGTCAAAAGGGGAGATTGTTAATCTCATTATGGTTTTAACATTGTAGTGACAAAACACTTAGTCATTATTTAGTAGAGAATAGTGCAAGCCGAATGCATAGTTCATGCCAAATGAATAGAGTGAGTCGAGTGAACAGCACAAGTTGAGTGAATAGAGCGTGTCAAGCATAAGTCTTCAGACAATACATGTCGAGTAATATGATAGTTGAGCACTAGTATGTGTTGAGCAGTCAGTGCATGCTTTTAGTGTAAATAATTATTATTTACACTTAAGTTTACTTAGGATAAATGCATTATTTTATTATTTATTAGGTTAGACACATAGGAGTTTGTGTACTCATATGAGTTGTCTTGTTGACAACACAAGAGTAAGAAACTCTAATTTAGCACATGGTGTCTACAACACTGGAGTTTGCATAATCAACTGAGTTGTCATGTTGACAACACAGTTGTTTGCACTCTTAATTAAGCACATGGTGTCTACAACATAATTTTATGTGACACACCTTTATAGGCTCATCCTCTCATCACCGTACTAATTCATGTGCTTAATGGAGGATAATTCACTACTAGTGGATAGGTGCTTAGTTGTGAGGCTTATCATTTTGCTAAATCCTAGACATTCGAGAAGCATTCTAGAGGCCTTTATATACAGGCACTCCTAGTGTACTATTACATCAATTGAATATCATATTTTTATTCTGATCATACTTTGTTGGTCTATGTTGTACTAGTTATTGAGCTTCTTGGTATTGGGTGATTTTTCCCTAAGGCAAATTCTTACATGGTATCAGAGCCATAAAGGCATCATTTCATAGCCATTGGAGATTGTTCTTGCTTCACCTCTCTAAGGACACCTCAATTCAAATCTGGAGTATCCGCAGCTATTGGGAGCATCCAGAGCTAAAGTGAACCTCACCATTGCATCTGGAGTGTCAATTTGGTGAAAATTGACTATAAATTCACCTATGCTGGGCCATAGTCAAAATTGAGGCAAATTTTTTTTACAAATCAGCACTCGAAAGCCTAATTTTCAAATCTGATATGATCATTTTTAGATTTGCTTAATTTATTTTCGGATCTATATTCATTTTCTTTGTAATTTTCAGAGCATCTTGTTCAAAATATTTTTAGGCCATCAAGCTTGTAGATAATTATTTTTTACAGGAACCAGGTGATCAAATCCTGGCTCCCACAACTACGAAATATTCTCAGAGAATTTGAAATATTCTATTATTTAAGTGGCAAATTCCATTCATCCACTACTAGTGGGCTTCTTCCATATTCTGGTGACAACACACTAGCGGCTTCCTCATCTGGCCCATCACATCAATTCATGACAATATCAAAGCATGGGTTGTTTCATCCGCAAAACAATTCGGTGACACTGTGCATTTTATTTCCTTAAGGGTTTGAAAATCCTATGGATGTGGGATTATTCATAACCCCGTACACCAGTCATTATTAACTTTTGGCCACCATGCCTCCCTCTTCTAGTGACTATTTCCATCTCTAGCCATTTAATCTCCCCTGATTTTTAGCACCGGCCTCGGTCGCATATATTCTCCCAACCCCCCAGAAAATAATCTGTTAGCATCAATTATTTTCTAGTCCTCCCACCAATAGCCCATAATAAGATTCTAGCAACTGCAAACAATCCAACCTGGTGTTATGTCCTCAGTGGATAGCCACGCCACGCATTGGCCCCAAAATGCTAGACATGCACCACACCAACAGTATAATCGCCACGTCAGACCCCCACGTGGAACACACGACGGGCCCAACAACCATGTCATCTAGTGACTCCACATCTACAAAGTGAATTGCTGAGTCAAGAATCCATGTTAGCACCACATGGCAAAGTCATATGCCACGTCAACTTGTTCGTACAATTGTTGGCATCATCTGCCACGTCACTTGGGGATCCATTTTTTGCTGACATCATCATTTTATGGCATTAAATTTGACAATCATTTGACCGTCATTTGTAGGTCAAATTAAACTGCCGCAATGGTCATTTAGATGTCAAATTTAACCTCATTGTTTGCTGATCAGACCCCTCTCCAGATTTTTTTTTATTTGATAGTCTAACTTTGGGAGGCCATATCTCAGTCATTCAAGCTCCGAATCAGGCACAATTTTTTTTAAATTTTGGCTAGAATTTCCTGAACCTTTTAGTGGTGCTATAATTTTCTAGTTTTGGTGCATAGATTTGTCAGAAATTATAGTTTTGATGACTTTACTTGTCCAATCCTACATTTTGCAACTTCAATTGCTTCGTACGGGTTCATCTAATTAGAAGACCAATAAGGCCAAAATTGGCAAGTGGCTATTGTAATTGCACTAAGTATAAAGTGCCAAAATCTTTCATTGGGGGGGTTTCCAAAATTAACACCACATAACTATGCCACATGGTCTATTAAAATATGGTGTAAATTGATGCATGATGAAGTTTCTCAATATGTAGATGGTTCCCTTCCTAAACCAATAGGTGATCAAGCATCCAAAAGTGATATTGATGCTTGGGTATAGGCAAATAGGAAAGCCCTAAGTGATATTAGGATGGGGGTTGAAGACAGGATCCTCTATCAGATCACGAAGTATGATACATCCAAGGAAGCTTGGGATGCCCTCAAAAACCTATATGGTAAAGTTACTAAGGAGGATGTTTACAAAATTGAAGATGAGCTTGTCTCCCTAGATCCTAAGACCTTTGATTCAATATAGGATTTTATTATTAAGGTGAATGAATTAAGAACAAAGCTTGACAATTGTGGTAGTCCTATTAAAGATGACAAGTTGATCTATCTCATTCATAATAAGTTGTCATCTTAGCACTCCACATTTGTCTCTTCTTTCAACACCACAAAGACTACCTTAGGAGCTTCCTATAAGAAAATCACTTTTGATAATTATGCTCAGTTGTTAGAGGATGAACAAACTAAGTTGCAAACAATGGGGATTCTCAAGTCTTCAAAGTCTAAGGCATTGATGGCTAATAATGAGGGTTCTCAAAGTTTAGCTGGTCAAAGTTCAAACAAAGGAAAGGGCAAAAAGAATATGTGAAAGAATAATAAACAATAGGATATAGAAAAGTCAACACCAACATTAAATCAACAACACAGGTCTTCTCCAAATACCAACAAAAAGGGGGACACTAACCAGGAGAAGAAAAAGTGTGCCTATTGTAAGAAGATGGGTCATGATGAACATCAGTGTTATCATAAATAGATTGATGAGTTGAAGAACATCATGAAGAAACACAATGTTCCACTACCTAATTCTTATAAAGAGAAAGGATCTTCATCCTCAGATTCTAAGGGAAAAGGGCATGCTTTACTCGCAAACACTATTAGTTAGGGAGAATGGATCATTGATTCTAGTGTCACACATCATATAGGTCCGTCTAAGCAAGATTTTTCTTCCACGACACATTCAGAGGTACCACACATCTTTGTAGGTGATGACACTAAGGTGCAAGTTAAAGGTAAAGGTGAAGTTGAGATGAACAATGGAGCATTCAAGGATGTTCTATATTTTCCTAATCTTACCTCCAACCTTCTTTCAATCTACCAAATGAATCATTATGGAGGTGGAAATAAAGTTGAATTTCTTGCAAATTCAGTGGTAGTGAAAAGCATCAAGGATGACTCTATGATCGCAATAGGTGAAGCCAATCATGATTCAGGGCTTTACACTTTCTCCTCCTTTGTGCCAAAATCGAATGCACAAGCCTTGTTATTACATTCAAATGCAGAAAGCAAACTATGTCATGAGAGAGTTGGACATCTCAACTACAGATATCTTCAGCAACTTAGCAACAAGAAAATGGTTAATGGTTTACCTCAAGTGCAGTTTTCAGAAGGTGTTTGTTTAGGTTGCTCACTTGGAAAGCATCTAGAAAAAATGTTTGAAAAGGGGAAGTGTTGGAGAGCACAATGTGTTCTTGAATTGGTTCATAGTGATGTAGCTGGCCAATTTCTAGTGTTTTCATTTGGCAAGTCTCACTGTGCACTCACCTTCATAGATGACTACTCTCACTTTACTTGGGTTTTCTTCATGGATCATAAGAGTGAAGTGTTTGAAAATTTTCTTAACTCCAAGGTTCAAGTGGAAAAGCAGTCAGGGAAAGTCATCAAAGTTCTTCGAACAGATAATGGGGTGAGTATGTGAACTCAAGACTAATAGAATTTTGCACTCAAGACCTTCAGCATTCAATACCATATATGCCTTAGTAGAATGGTGTTGCTAAAAGGAAAAATAGAACTCTCAAAGAGATGACCACTTGTATGCTACTAAACAAGTCTCTTGATCAAATCTTTTGGGTTGAAGCAATGAATTGTGCTAACTATATTTAGAATAGGAGTCCTCACAAAGCTTTGGATGGTATAACTCCTTTTGAAGCATGGATTGGCAGGAAACCTATGGTTAAGCACTTCAGAGTCTTTGGTTGTCCAGCATGGGCCAGAATACCTCCATGGAAGCGCAAGGCATTTGAAGCTCAAAGAAAACCTGGCATCTTTGTTGGATATGCTGACTCACATAAAGCATACAAGTTAATGGATCTAGAGACACATGATATATTTTATGAGAGGAGTGTACATTTTGAAGAAAGTTGTCCTAGATTTACTTCTACAACTCCCCCTTCTTCCTCCTTCATTGAAGAGAGTGATAGTGATAATAGTGACTTGGAAGATGTTCATCCCCAACCAACACAGAGGCATCAGCCAGTTGATATTGAGGATACTCCTACTACATCTTCTTCCAATATACCAAGATGGGCTAAGAAGACATTGGATGCAGCAGGACCATTGGCAGAGAATCCTTTAGATAATAGGAAGACAAGATCATAGCACAACTCACTCTCACATGCTTATATTGCAGCTGCTTTAGATCCACAACCATTTAATGAAGCATCAAGTATTCCAAAATGGGATAGAGCAATGGAGGAAGAATATAATTCTCTTATGAGAAATGATAAATGGGACTTAATCTTTCCTCCTAAAGGAAGAACATTGGTTCGATGTAAGTGGATCTATCAGACCAAATTTATAATGGATGGAAGTGTTGATAAACATAAGGCTCGACCCGTTGCAAAAGGTTTCTCTCAAGTACCTGGCATTGACTACACTGAGACCTTTGCACTAGTTGCAAAGATGAATTCCATTCATTTGACACTAGCTATAATAGTAGCTCAGCAATGGGTTGTTCATTAGATGGATGTGAAAAACACATTTTTGAATGGGGATCTTCATGAGGAGATATATATGGAGCAACCATAGGGATTCATATAGGATGCTACCTTGGTTTGCAAATTGAAGAAGTCTAGCTATGGACTTAAACAAGCTCTAAGAGCTTGGTATGCCAAGATGAATTCTTTCCTTCTCTCCAAAGGGTTCACTAAATGTCATTCTGATCCGAATGTCTACATTCTTCAGAGGGATGATTCACATTTGCTTCTTGTTCTTTATGTTGATGATTTGATCATTATAGGGACCACAACATCCATTATTGATAGTGTCAAGGCTACTTTACAGGATAGGTTTTTGATGATAGACTTGGATCTACGACACTATTTCCTTGGTATCGAGATACATCAATCTTCATCAGGGATCACCTTATCATAACCCAAGTATGCTTTTGATCTTCTTGCTCAGTTTTGCATGAGTGACTGCAAGGCTACACCTACCCCATTCCTTTCAGGTGTTAAGTTAGAAACAAAGTGTTCCACTCCACTTGTTGATGTGACTTTGTATAGACAATTGGTTGGAAGACTTATCTACTTGACACATACATGCCTTAACATCTCATTTGTAGTTATCATGGTTTCTCGCTTCATGCAAGAGCCACGTGAACTTCATTGGAAGGCAACCAAATGAATCTTGCTCTATATCTAGGATACACATACACATGGGATACACTATGCAGCTGGTATTGAACTTCAATTAGTGGGATATATAGACTCAGACTATATAGGAGACCTTGATTCTCACAAGTCTACTTCAGGATATATGTTTCATCTTGGTTTTAGCCCCATTTGTTGGTAGAGTAAAAAGCATAACACCATTGCTCTTTCATCGATTGAGGCTAAGTATCGAGGAGTTGTGACTATAGTGATAGAAGCTATTCAGTTGTAGCAGATTCTAAAGGATTTTGGTTTTGATCTACCCAGACCCACTGTCATCCATTGTGATAACCAGAGTGCTATTGAGATCTCAAAACATCTAATGAAACATCAGCGCACCAAACATATTGAGGTTCATATGCACTACATCAGAGAGCTGATTCATGAGTAGATCATCACATTGCAGTATTGTCCTATAGAGTAGTAGATAGCTAACATCTTCACCAAGCCCTTCACAGAGGTCGAGTATCTTCATTTGCAAGATCTCTTGGGGGTGAGGGATTTTTCACCAGGAGGGTCACATAATCCTTCTCTTCTCTATTGTACATGTCTCTTTTTTTGGAGGAGGGTTTTTCCCATGTGGTTTTCCCTCTTTCTTCGTTTGTAGAGAGTTTTCATTGTATTTCAGCATTGCATTTGTACTTGGGTACCTAACATGACCTAGTAGTTGGGACCGATTATGCATTTCATCATAGCTTTTGTGAGCTTAAGTGCATTCGTTAGTGTAAATTATTATTATTTAGACTTTACTTAAGTTTACTTAGGATAAAGGCATTATTTTATTATTTATTAGGTTAGACACCTAGGAGTTTGCATACTCATATGAGTTGTCTTGTTGACAACATGGGAGTAAGTAACTCTAATTTAGCACATGGTGTCTACAACACTAGAGTTTGCATAATCAACTAAGTTGTCATGTTGACAACACAATTGTTCACACTCTTAATTAAGCACATGGTGTCTACAACATAATTTTATGTGACACACCTTTGTAGGCTTATCCTCTCATCATTGCACTAATTTCTATTCTTAATGGAGGATAATCCCCTCCTGGTAGACATGTGCTTAGTTGTGAGGCTTATCATATTGCTAACTCCTATACATTCTAGAAGCATTCTAGAGGCCTTTATATACAAGCACTCCTAGTGTACTATTATATCAATTGAATATCATATTGTTATTCTGATCATACTCTGTTGGTTTATTTTGTGCTAGTTATTGAGCTTCTTAGTCTTGGGTGATTTTGCCCTAAGGAAAATTCTTACACATGCCAAGTCACTTAGGTGCCAAGAAAACAGAGTGTGCTGAGTGATTCGAGTGTTGAGAAAATAGAGTGTGTTGAGCTATTCAGAAGCCTAGTATCAATGTATAGAGTATAGTGAAGGTTGAGCATCAGAGCCTATGAATGTTGAGTGAACAATTTATGTCATATATATTTTTAAAGGCACAAAATTCTATGTAAACCCTTTTTGGAAAACATGACATGAATTTTTTATTATAAGGAATAAGGAGGGAGTCATATTACACATCCCTATGCAATGCATGCATCCAATCAAATTGAGGGAAGCATTAGGCAAAAATATGGATCAACCGCAGTCATTGATTCTAACCTAATTTCTTCTCCATGATGTTATAAAAGAAGGAAACCCTAAGGGTAACATATGTTGCAAAAGAGGATACTAAGGAGAGTATCTGGTGCCAAGGAAGTATGGAGAAGATGGCTAAGATAGAGTTTTTCAAAGAAGAATCAACATGAGAAGAACATAGATAAGCAATGAAAGTTTAGAGAAGATAGATCTGATTAGGAGGATCAAGAGATAACTAGTAAAGAGGAGATCTGACATCAAGCAGTAAGGTGCTAACTGAAGGATCAGGTGTTGAATCATTCTAACAGGTGATACAAAGTAAATCTCTTAACATAGTAGTCCTAACAGGCTTTTGTAAATCTCTTAACCAAGTGCTTATTTTATTGTGATTTTAAATCCTTTAGCCAGGTGAGACCTAATAGTCTTTGTAAGCCTTTAATAGGCCAAACCTCTTACAGGGTAGATCATAGTTTATGATCAACACTTTGTATCCATAATAGGCCACACTTTACAATTACAGTAGTGAAGATTTGTGGGTGTCATTCCCACCCTAGTTTTACCTTCTCCTAGGAGGGTTTTTAGGTACCCAAAATCTTATGTGTTATGTGTTGATTTATTTCATGCTTTGGATGTGATGAATGGTTACATATTTTAGTTTACATGTTAAGTTATGAGATGGATGTATGGTAAAAAAATTTAGAGGTAAAAGTTTTAAGTGTTGATTCACCCCCTCGCCCCCCCCTCTCTAAACTTACTTTCTCATTGTTAATTCCAACACCTTTTTCTTTTATTTTTATTCATTCTTTATCTCTTCTTGTTTCTTCTTTTATTCTTCATATTCATTCTTCTTCTCCTCTCCTTCTTTATAAGCACTTGGGTATAGTTATAAATAGGAAATTACTAGGGGGAGTGAATCAGTATTTCACAAACTTTTGCCAAAACTGGATATCTTTAATAAACTTATCACCTGCATATGAAAGTAAACTAATTATGTTGAACAATAAACACAACTATAAAGTAATGAAACTCATAACATCATATTTTGTTAACTAGGGAAATCCTAGCCAAGGAAAAACCCTGGTGGGGATGACACCCACAAAATGATCCACTAATCAAAAGTATCTTGTGAAAGATATTGATCTTATTAGGAGTCTGTTACATCAGTATAGTGTCTTGGTCCTTGTTAGAGGACTAGACCTTGTTAGAAGCCTCAACCCTGTTAGGAGTTGTTATTACAAATATACAAAGTATACAAGATGTGCCCACTACCCAAAAATACAATATACAATGAAATTCAATATACATAGTAGATACAAAAACATCTGCATAATCTATTGTTATCTTCAATATATGATATTTGCCTTTTCTTCTCTTCACAAAACTTAATCAAAATTTGCACTATTTGATCATACATTAGATTTCACATCACAACATAACATTATTCATACTTTCAGGTTTGGTAACTTCATATTCAAAATCTTTTCTTTTATACCTTATTTCATTGTTAGCCTTCATCTCTTTACACGCTTACCAAAATACAAAATTAGGCCTTGCCCACTTAAGGTTAACACATAGGATGTCATCCTTAATTATTTAAGTAATTATTTTGATAAACAAACTAATTCCTTAATGCAAAATATTTGATTCTATATCATTTACCATGTTTAGTCTTCTCGACACTATCACTATAAAAACAAAATATCTTTGATCGTATAGTCATGGGCTCATGCATATGTCATCCTTACATGTTGTACTACCTCCATGTAAGTGCACATTTATGATCTTCTCTTAGCGAAGCTCACCAAATCAAAATTTTACCTCTACTGATAGGAAAAATGAATAACACTCTGATAATTTTCTAAGTTTACATCTTAAAACCTTATCCTCACATCTTGCTCACTTTATGCTGAATATATGTTTCCATAAATGACAACATCTTACTAAGTAACCTAGAAAAATCACCAACAATGACAAGAAACAAATTGAAGAATGACAAATGTTTGTTGTGTGAGTTTGAACCTAGAATAGTTAAGGATGCACTTGAGAATGAAGACTGGATAAGATCTATGAATGAGGAAATTGATTAGATTGAAAAGAATAGGACATGGACACTAGTACCTAGACAAATGAACAAGAATGTGATTGAAACAAAGTGGGTATTCAGAAACAAGTTGAATGAGAAAGGTGAAGTTACAAGGCAAAAGGCAAGAGTAGTTTGTAAGAGATATGCACAAGAAGACAGAATTGACTATGGAGAGACTTTTTCTTTAGTTGCAAGATTAGAAGGAGTGATAAATTTTCTTGCATATGTTTCTTACAAAGGTTTTAAATTTTATCAAATGGATGTGAAGTCTACATTTCTGAATAGAATTTTGGAAGAAGAAGTCTACATTGAACAACTTGAAGGATTTGTTGAACCTAGCAAAAGATAAATGGTATGTAAGTTACAAAAAGCTTTTTATGGTTTGAAGCAAGCCCCTAGAGCATGGTATGAAAGGCTACATACTTATTTGGTAGAGATTGGTTTTGCAAGAACTAATGACAATGGAAATTTGTACCTAAAAAGTGAATATGAGAACAAGGTATTATTAGTTGAAATTTTTGTTGATGATATCATATTTAGAGGACAAGATTCATTGTGTAAAAATTTTGAAAATGAAATGAAGAAAGAGTTTGACATGTCAATGTTTAGAGAGATTGAATTTTTTTTGGTTTACAAGTTTATCAAAAGAAAGGAGGAATATATTATACAATCAAAGTATATCAAGGAGAAACTGAAAACTTTTGGTTTGGAAGATTCAAGACCATTTGGAACACCTATCGAAATTGGACACAAAATATCAAAGAATGATGATTATGTAGAGGTAAATTAGACATTGCATTAGCACTTGGAATGGTTGCAAGATTCTCTACTAAACCTAAGGAGAATCACATTATGGATGCAAACAAAATAATGGGATATCTGAAAGGCACAAAAGACTATGACCTATGGTACAAGAAGAATGCCAAGTTTGAGTTGAAAGTATATATAGATGTTGATTGGGTTGGTAATTTTGATGGCATGAAAAGCACTAGTGGAGGATATTTCATTCTAGGAAAGAGGTTGATTTCATGGACAAGAAAGAAGCATAACTATATTTCACAATCTATAGCAAAAGTTGAGTATGTTGTTACAACAATGATTTGTTCAAACATTATATGTATTAAATAATTATTGAAATGTGCAAAGTATAGTTATCTACTATGACAATACAAATTCTAGAAACTATTGAAAATAGATTGTCATAAGTATGAGAATGTGTTTCAACCATTGTTTTATCACTGATGTCAAACCTGTTACTTGCTGGTAAAACAACTACCTAGTTGATTTGAGTATTTTCATTTGTTTGATTGATGAAGAGGATTTGATCAAATGTGATAACAAAAGCACCTAGAGGAAAGGCTAAGTTATGGTATGAAAAAGGAGTACAAAGATTAGTTAAGACAGTGATGATATAATGCATTGATTATCTACTTTAGGCTGCAAAGGTTGGATACACTAACTAAGTCTAGAAGAACAAGTAAGAAGAATTAAGTCTACTAAGATTGACTGAGTGGACAGTAGGTGCCGAGAAAAGTTAGTGCAAGCCAAGTAAAAAATCAGTTGGAGCCGAGAAAAGTGAAATTTCAGTGTATGCTAAGTGATACAGTGTAAGCCAAGTAAAGTTTAGTTGATGCCAAGTACCAATAAACTTTAGTGTTTACTGAGTTATCTAGTAGATGATGAGTGGAAGAACAATATGAAATTTGAGTGATAACATATTGATGTCGAGTGACAATATTCATGTTAAATCAAAGATTTGATGAATCTGAGCCAACTATTTTATTTTCTTGAATTTTTTGAAGCATGTGGAAGACAACTATGATGAGTTGGTGACACATAATTCATGGTAAACTAGTTTGAGGTGAATTCAAAGAGGATTGAAGAAGAAGTTGTTAGAAATAGATAATACTAAGAGGAGGGTGGGGGGGTGAATCAATAATTTCAATCTTTTTGCCCACAACTGGATATTATTAATTACTTTAATACATGCATAAGGAAGTAAACCAATAATGTTGAATAGTATAAACAACCATACATAAAGAGAGCTCATAACATCATATTTTGTTAACTAGCGAAACCCTAGCCAAGGGAAAACCCAAGTGGGGATGAAACCCACAAGATGATTCACTATATATAAGAATCTAGTTAAGGATATTGACCCTGTTAGGAGTCTATGAAGAATGTATAGTGTCTCAAGTCCCTGTTAGGAGACTAGGCCTTGTTGGAAGCCTCAACCCTGTTAGGAGTTGGTGGATCATATACAAATGTGTACAAGAAGAGCCCACTACTGTAACATGCAACTATACAATATGTTCTTCAAGAGAATAGATATATATACAATGCTGGATCACTTGGTGTACTTCACAGTTCTTCTAATTGTCAGTTCTTCATACAAGGAGTGATTGTGTATATATCAATTTGCATCATATCTCATATTATCATGTCACATAACATTACTTCGCATGACATATCATAGCATCACATAGCATACTAACTTCACAATTGAAGTTCTTTACTTAAATCAATCATATTAATAAATTCTTCCTTAGTGGGCTCACATATCATCCTTAGAGTCAACTCATCAAGATTTAGTAATCAAAACAATTTTGTAAGTTGTACAACTCAATTTGCTAACATGCTTTGTTATGCACTGTGAGATAACTGCATAGGTATTTCCTTCATAACTTAAACTTGGTTGCTCAGACGGACATGCGCACTAGTATGCATCATTAGAGTGATGTCATTCATCTATTGTTAATTGTGCAAGAGAATATTCCAAGGGAATATTTTGTTATCAATAAATCTCATCATGCTTCTATAACATTGTCCAATACTTAGACAATTTTCCTTCACAAATAATCACAATTAAACTGGAAAATATATGTTGCCATAAATGACAACCACATATCTCACCTAATTTGACTAATTGGTCATATTGCCAACAATCTTCCCCTTTGGCATTGATGGCAACATTTTGGGAAAATTGGCTAAGTCCCAAAAATGCTATCATACCAATCAAAGTAAATAACCATACATAACATAGTAAAAAATTATGTTCATGTTTTAAAAAAGATTACATCCCTTATAACTCTGATTACAAAGCTTGCTTGAGGAAAAGCTTACTTCTATATGTGAAAGTACAATTGTATAACTTACAATTACAATTTTCCTTATTTCTCCCCCTTTGAAATCAATGCCAAAGGTGTCAACAAAAAGAAAATCCTGTCAAAATCAGAAAGTTGCATCAAAATCTGGAAAAGCAATCACTGAAGTTAGTCTTCAACTGTGCAAGATGTTTCTTCCAACTTTCTTTTAGTGCATCTGACACACTTATTAGTGCACATAAAGCATATGGAGCTAACTCTGCTACATTCAAGTCTGTAGCCACAAACTTTTCATATGAGGTCTTAGTTGCCAAGCATTCCTCCAACTAATTTTGTAACAATGTAATCTATGAGGATAAATGGTCCCTTAAAAGAATAAATCTCTTTTAGAGCTTTCTCCTTTTCTGCTTGTATATCTTGGATGCTATCATGAAGTGCTTGCATTGTATGCTCAAAGGTTTCTAATTTATGATTCTATTTCAAAAAGTTATCAGTGAGCTTCTGAAGCTTAGTTATCTTCTCTTTGATTTTCTCATCAAAATTGTGAAGGTGAAGGTATGCCAAGTTGTACTCAGCAAATAGCTATTTCTCTTCTTCCATACTTTGCCTCAATAACTTAATGCATACATTTAATGTTTCTATATCATTTCTTATATTTTTACACATAGTATTAAGAAGTTTACCATCATGCTCAGTTTGTGTGTGAATTGTAGCAACATTGGTAAGCATTGTAAACCCATTATCAAAGGTTTTGCACACAATTGTTGCTCTCTTCTGAATGTTTGCAAATGTATCAACAGAGCTTACTGTCTTCTCCAATCTATCCAAAACTAAAGTTAAAGTCTTCTCAATTGACTTAACTAATTTCTTCTTTTCAAGGAATTTACTTAAAGAAGATATAAGATTGTGTGCTTCATCTTCATCATCTGACTGTACTGTTGAGGTGACCATTGTTGCTTGTGTAGGTGGTGTAGAAGGTTTCACTGTAGGTATTGCTAAGGGTGCACTTTTATTAGTTGCCTCAGTCATAGTCTCAAATTTCTTTTCAGAAATTACATCTTCTTTCTTTTGCTCCTGCTCTTCTTCTTCATCAAAAGAGCTATTGTAGTCAACAATATTGCCAACAATGACAAAGCCAAAATCTTTGAATGGATCTTCAGTTATATCCATTGTTACATTGGTGTTATCTACTTGCATGGATTCACTGTCAATGGTAATGTGTGGTGAATCACTTGGAATTAAAGTTTTAGTTGGTTGCACATAACTGTGAGGTGGATTGACTGCTACCATAGTAGGGCTTGTCTTCTTTAACAGTGCACTCACCTTAGACTCCTTAGGCATAGTAGACATGTATGTGACTATTGCCTTTTGAGTTTCGACATTCACCTCTTTATAATTTCCTCCCATAAGAAGAATAGATCTCTTCTTATTTCTCAACAATGGTGCTATTACTTTTAGAATTTCCTTTATCTCTTCCTCATTATTTACTATACATAGCTTTTTCACCATATTCATCCTTATTTGTTTATCCTTCTCAATTACTCTACTTTTTTTGTCTCTTAGTCTATTGTACAAATCTTCATGTATTTGACCTTTTATGCTATCAAACCTTTTATCTTTCAAAATCATATTTCTAACTACAACATTTTCTACGTGTCTCCTATCCATATTATTATACAAATCATAATACTTATTTAATTGCACAAAGTTATTGTCATTAATAATTTTCATATTGGGATTTTCTACCTTTGGCTTCCATGCTTTTCTTCTTGCTAAAGTCTTTGCTTCCTGATCTGCTGGCTCTATTGATCTATCACTAGTTTCTTCTTTAGATTCTTAGGAACTGATTTGCAAGGTTCTTCTCCTCTTTCTTGGTCCACTTGTTGTTTACTTGACTCTCTTCTCAAGAGGAGGTTTAATTTTCTCAAACCTTGTGGACTTTCTTGGTGCTGATGCTTCCTTTGTTTTCTTTGGTTTCCTCACGGGTTGCTGTTGCACAACTACTACATATGGCACTGCAAGTGCTTGCGCACTTGTCTATGCAACTGTGACCTCTTCAGTAGGTTTGGCCATTGCAATAGGTGTAAGGGTCAATAGTTTAGTTCGACCACAAGCCTTGATTTCTGGGGCTATCCCTTTTACTTCTTCAAATTCCTTTCTAGACATCCCTGAATCTTTTTAGATGGAATCAATCACTTTGTCTACTTTCTTCTTGATATCCTTGTCCATTAGATTTGTTTTGACTTCTTTCATCCTTTCAGCATATGTACCCCATCTAGGGCATCCAGAATCAACTTCAGAGTGTAGAATTATCTGTGCATAGCCTTCAATTAGTTCAACACTCATTTCATAACCCATAGGTTCAATGAACTTGACTCAAGAAACTACTGCCTCCATGCATACAAAGTCTGTTTCTACTATGAAACATAGTTCATCCTTGTATTTTTCTATCAATGTAGGAGGTATCCTATACCTTTGTTTCATTTCATCTTGGAATGATTTCATCATTCTGTCAATATCATTATCCCTGATTGTTTTTTATTTAGATCTGTAAGCACGAGTGGTAATTTGCATTGCGCACTTGCTTCCATCCCAATTTGAAATACCAGGAAACTTATTTGCTACATAGAAGAATATATGAGTCAGTAGCAATTCAAACCTAAAGACTGCACTCCTAGACTTCTTAATTTTTGATATGTTATCCAACAACTGACTTTAAATAATATCACATAGATTAACCTTTTCACCCTTTACTGCCATCACTTAAGCTACATGAATAAATCTGTAAGGGACTGAATCTATCCTAGATCCATGGTTGAACTTATATACCAAAATTTTACTCATAAGTCTCACTCCATCATCTTGAATGGTGTTGATCTTCATGTTTTTTCCATCAAAACTTGTGTTGAGATTTGTTTCAACTAATCTGAGCACATTCTTTATGTTTACAGGATTGCATCCTTCATTTCTTAAACCTGTGACCTTGTGAATTAGGTCATTATCGATGCATATAATTGAATCTCCCAATCATAGAAGATCATCATGAACTCTTCTTAGAATGATTCTTATTCATTCGTAGTTATCAAAGTCCATATAGAACATATGTTTAACTAGGTTAAGTTGTTCTAGGTATGCATATTCTGGTTTCAATGACAAATCATTGTTGCACATTCTCTCCAATTCCTTATGAATCTCAATATCTCCTAAGCTTTCTATTTTATAGTAAATGTAACTTCTTATGTCTTCAACATGAAGAACATTTTTTGGTACTTGTGAAAATATTCCAATGGGGTCATTAAGTAAGGAAACAAATGGGTGTTTCTTGAAGTTATATCTAGGTCTATCACTGATATTAAACACATCTTGTGTTGCTATTACTGAAAATATGCTCAATGAATTCAAAAAATACCTCAATTTTGCATTTTAGAGTTTTCAACAATCATGCGTATCTACATACTTCTTCAGGACTTCAAATCTCTCTTCAATTTTGCACTTAAGATTTCACACAAGAAAATGATGTTCATAAATCAATTTGCATTCTTTAAATCTTTTGCAATCTATAATTTGCATTAAATGTGTATCTGCCACCAGTTTAAAATACTCTCTCTATATAACAAAGAGGTTATTTTTCTTACATAACCTTATACTAGTTATATTAAGCAATACACACTTCACTGTAGACTCCTCTCAATGTTTACTATATATTGTTAATTGCACAACTTGTGATATTCTTTCTAACATCAGTTATTATTAACTGATGCACTATTTTACTAAGAATGCTTAATGCAGGTAAGATGGGTCGCAGATAGTAAGTGACTTTATTGTCTTATTAGGTACATTAGGATGTGCTTCTTCCTGAACTGTATAAGAACTTCCAGTTTCTTTTGCCTTTAAAAATGTTTCCTTAAATTCTTCTATCAGCTCCTTCATTTCTTCCTTCAGACTGTCATCATTTCTTCTATTGTTCCTTTTGTAGTTTTGATTCCTATTAAGGTTTCTTCTATCCATTTTGAAAAACTTTGTTGTGTGTCCAAAGTTATTACATAACTGACATACAGGTACATTCCTTCTTTATTCATTATTCTGGTTGTTAGGTGCTCTACAATTCCTTGCGATGTGTCCAAGATTGTTGCATCTATAATAAAAAATTTGTCTTCTTTCTCCACTTTCATTGTTGTGAGATCTTCTTCTATATCCTGCACGGTTAGTGTTCCTAAACATTCTACTATTTGCATTGTCATTATCAAATCTAGGTTTCTTACAATCTACTGCATGATGTCCATATCCATGACAATTATGACAATAAAAATTTGAAATAGGTTTAAAAGACTTACCTTTGCAATCATCTCTAGAATGTTCAAGTTCATTACACTTGGCATGAGATTCCTTTCTTCTATTATCCTCATCTTGATCAGATTCTTTAGATTTCTCAGAGTGAGTAACATTCTCTTTGTCTTTAGATGTATCATCTGTTTTGCTTATGTTTAGATCCTTTTTGACTTTAGGAGTATTAGGTTATTTTCTCTCAATAGATTTCTTGGCAGATAGTCCAAGGAAGAATCTAAGTCTAGTCTTGCCATAACTAGGTCTCTATACAGATATTTGTTCTTCAATCTTTTCATTGATGGTATATAATTTCTCAAGTTGTTGTTTGGTTTCCACCAATGCACCTTTCACGATAGTATTGTATTTCTCTAATTTTTCATGCTCCAAATTGATAGATTCTAATTTAGATGTTACTTTGCTTAACTTGGATCTTAGATTTGCATTTGCAGCTTTTATTTCAGAGTCATTCTTTCCTCCATTTTTCTTAAGACTTAGCTAGAGTTCAACTATTTTTAACTCATGTTTTAAGATCTCATTTTCTTTCTTTAGATCTTCAATATCACTATCACTGGTTTGCTCACTAGGTCTTTTTTGCTTCAGGTCATCTATCTTGTCCTTTAGTTCATCAATGTAAGCTTTTGCATCTTTATATCTATATTTTAGGCCATCTCTTTCATCAATAATGAGATCAATTTGTTCAAGAGCTTCTTCAAGATTCTTCTTCAACTATTTCATATCCATAGGGATCTTATTCAAGCTGTTAAGCCTCTTCTGAATAACTAAGCTCTGATACCAATTGTTAAAAATAGATAATACTTGGGGGGGGGGGGGGGGGGTGGGTGAATCAATATTTTCAATCTTTTTTCCCACAACTAGATATTATTAATTACTTTAATACATGCATAAGGAAGTAAACCAATAATGTTGAACAATATAAACAACCATACATAAAGAGAGCTCATAACACCATATTTTTTTAACTAGGGAAACCCTGGCCAAGGGAAAACCCCAGTGGGGATGAAACCCACAAGATGATTCGCTAGATATAAGAATCTGGTTAAGGATATTGACCCTGTTAGGAGTCTATGAAGAATGTATAATGTCTTGAGTCCCTGTTAGGAGACTAGGCCTTTTTGGAAGCCTCAATCCTATTAGAAGTTGCTTCAACCATGTTAGGAGTTGGTGGATCATATACAAATGTGTGCAAGAAGAGCTCACTGCCCTAACATGCAACTATACAATAAGTTCTTCAAGAGAATAGATATACATACAATATTGGATCACTTGTTGTACTTCACAATTATTCTAATTGTCAATTCTTCATATAAGGAGTGACTGCACATATATCAATTTGCATCATATCTTGCATTATCATGTCACATAACATTACTTTGCATGGCATATCATAGCATCACATAGCATACTAACTTCGTAATTGAAGTTCTTTACTTATATCAATCATATTAATAAATTCTTCCTTAGTCAACTCACATATCATCCTTAGAGTCAGCTCATCAAGATTTAGTAATCAAAACAATTATGTAAGTCTTACAACTCAATTTGCTGACATGCTCTATTCTGCACTGTGAAGTAACTACATAGGTATTTCCTTCATAACTCGAACTTGATTGCTCATATGGACATGCACACTAGTATGCATCATTAGAGTGACATCATGCATCGATGGTTAACTGCGCAAGAGAATATTCTGCTATCAATAAATCTCATCATGTTGCTGTAACATTGTCCAATACTTAGACAATTTTCCTTCACAAATAATCACAATTAAATTGCAAAACATATGTTGCCAACCACATATCTCACCTAATTTGATTGATTGGTCATATTTCCAATAGAAGTTTCTGGAAGGGATTCAAATGAAAAGATGGGTAGATTCATTAAATCATACCTAATCCCACCCAACCCTAAAATGGACGAAGGAGGTTGAACAATAAAAGATTTTAATTTTCTATTTATAGAGATGGCTAGTTAGAAGCAAGGTTGGTCATGTTCGAGAACCTAAGTTAGACAAGAGGTCTAAGGTATTGCTTCATTCAGTGACCAAATAAAAGAGACTGCTATTGACAAGAAAACCAAGAAGGCTTAAGACTATGAATGTTTGAAGGGTGGACAAGCTATTAGATCTAAAGTGTGTGAAAGCCAAGCATAATGGAGGACTAAAACAAAGATATGTAATCTGCAAGTGAGTTGTAATTTGTTATCAGATCAAATCTTACTGTTACTTTCTAATCATTGTATTAGTCTAGGGTAAATCTTTTGGATTAAGGTTTACCTAACAGTCATTTGTAAATTCTTTAACTGGGGGACACTCCAAGTGAATGATCTAAAGTCCTCTAACAAGGCTCACTCCTAATAGGGTGATTGAAATCCTTTAACTAGGTCACATTTAACAGTGTGCATTGTCACCTTTAATAGGATTGGCCTTTCACAGGGCATCACTTCAGAAGAGTGAGAATTAGTAGCATGTTATTGGTGATTTTCCCCAAATTGGGTTTCCACATAAAATCCTTGTGACAAATGTGTTATTGAATCTATTATGTTTCATGTTTACATTTCTGCAAAGTTGTTTTGACCTAGGATAATAATCTACATGTTTAAGTAATTGTATGATCTAATGGATGCATGCATGAATATGTTTTATGAATATGGATTCACTAAGCTATGAAAATATTTATTTGTACATCTGGATCTTGGATAACTGATTCACCCCACTAGTTATTCTAAGGAATTCCAACAATAAACATCCCAAAGAATCTTGTGATGCATACAAAGACACAACATATTGAGATCAAGTATCATTACTTGAGAGAGTTAGTGCAAGATAAAGAAGTGAGACTTGAATATGTGAACACAAAGGAGTAGATAACTAACATATTCACTAAGGTACTACCTAAAGAAGCACATGTGTACTTAAGAGGCAAGTTAGGGGTCATTCCCTTATTTGAAACAAATTGAGAAGAGATATAACATTGCATCAAATGTTGTTATCATAAGATCTTACATATTGATGCAAGAGATCATACTTTAGGATTTTGCTAAAGGTGTGGAGTGATGTGAAGTAGTGAGAAGAGATGAAAAAAAAGTTATTACCTGATGATAGAGGAAGAAATGCTATAGATAAGAAATAGTTTATATTTGCATGAAAAAAAAAGATGTTTGTTAGGTGACTAAAATGTCTTTGGCATTGTTTTCAAAGAGGGAGAGTATGATTAGTTGCCATACAAGTCTATATAAAGAGGGAGATGTATGGAAATTGCCATTGACCAAGGGAGAGAAGGATTAATATGTTGAGGTGTTGTCATCTAGAGATATGACAAAAATAGAGTATGTGTTAAACTTATAGAGGGGGCATCCTAAGATTGCATTTGATGAGAGTAAAAAAGAAACTAAGAAAGAGAGAACACAAACACAAAGGGAGAGGAGAAGTGAAACATTTGAGGTGTTGGTTACTTTTTGGATTGTATGGTCACTAAGAAGATGTTAATTTTGAAGGTGTTTCCTTCAATGCCAAAGATGGAGATTGTTGGAACTACAAATGTGGAGCAATTGTTATTTTGGCATTGATGGAAAACCTTGCTAGTAAGACATTTACTAATAGTGTAGAGTGCCATATCATTTGATTGATGAAGAGGATTTGAAAAGAAGAGATCATGAGATGACATAGTGAAAATTTGAGTTGAGATGTGAAAATCTGATGGAATTACAATGGGCACTTGATACGTTACTAATTGGAAAGATAATGTGTTGTTTATTCATTACAATAAGCAAGGAAAACAAATAAATTGAGAAGAAAAAGAGTTGTGAACAACTGAGTATTTGAAGCAAAAGATTAAGGAACTTAAGCATTGTCGAGTAGAATAATGCTAGCCAAATATCAATATTGACTGAGTGACAAAGAATGTCAAGTGATAGAGAATGTGGAGTGATAGAGAATGTTGAGTGACATTAATGACTGAGTTGCATAGTGTGTACTGAGCAAGACACTTTCGTGATGAATGAGAAACAAAATGTAGTTATGACCGAGTGTCAACAAACTAACAGTTTGAGAAAGAATCAAGATTTGTGGCCGACACAATTACATTCTTGAAATAATCAGAATGTGTTAATGATTGATGAGCTGGATTATTTAATGTGTGGAAAAGATTAGTTAAGCGATCAAAGACTAAGATTTGGGGATATATTTCTAGAACTTTCAAGAATGAAGAAGAAGAAGAAAAGATAGCAAGATTCATTGAATTTGTTGAATCTAATTGTAACCCTAAGATCCACGGTTATGTTTAAGTGGCAAAATATCCAAGCTACCTATTTAAGGAGGCACATGGGATGTTTATCTTAGTTGTTGGACTGGAATTTGTGAAGGTAAGTGGAGAACAAACTTGCAAAGGAGAAGTACAAAGTTTGTGATGTGGGCAATTGCTTGAAGAGCTGCCAAACATATCTAAGTTATTGAGAGAGATGGAGTCTAATTAATGAAACAATATTGAGCTGAATGAAGATTTGAATTTGCGTATTGAGTTGTATGTTATCAAACCAAACCTAGTTGTTACTTTCTAATCATTGTGGCAGTAGTAAAATCATTTTGATTAAGGTTGACCTAACAATCATTTGTAGATCCATTAACAAGGTGACATTTTAAGGGAATGATCTAAAGTCCTCTAACAAGGCCACTCCTAACAGGGTGATTTAAATCCTTTAACAGGGTCACACTTAACATTGTGTTTTGAAACCTTTGACAGGGTTGGCTCCTAACAAAGCTCACTTTAGAAGAGTGAAAAGTGGTAGCATGTTACTTGGTGTTTTTTTCCCAAATTGGGTTTCCATGTTAAATAATAGTGTCAAACAAACATTTGTGTGGATGTTTGCTATGCGTTTATGCTACTTATTATTTTAAGTTTGAAGTTTATTGTTAACTGTGATATTATTATGCTAGTCAGTCTATAAGGAACAGAGAGAAAAATGGAATGAAAAAGTTGAATGGTGATGAACTATTTTATTTGATATGTTTTTGATTAAGGAAAACAAGTTTTGAAGGGTACTTGAAACCTTGTACAAAGCTAAAGATATTCAATGAGCACTATCTTACAAGGAACAACGGACCTAGGCACAGTCAATCACCCACCCTGAAGAGGGGCAACCCCGGTGATAGAAAATCACCAACCAACTCCAAAAAATTGGCTGGGTCACCAAGATCCCAACTACAAGATCGACCACAAAAAACTCCTATCACAACTAGGGAACAAATGATTTACTCTTTGATTTAGCACCTCCCTTGCAAGACCTGAGAAACATATCTAGAGGAGGAACAAAGGATTTAGATTTCTTTCTTTTTACAGTGGTCCATCTGTCCTCCACCAATGCAGCCTCAAGTTGCCAAAGCCCTGAAGACACTAAAGATCGGTAGATAGGAGGAGCAGAAGCATCCATCATAGCGATCTCGCTAGGAGAAATCGAATTAAGCAAGCCCACAACAAGATCAGAAGGAACAACAGAGTCAAGGGTAGGAGAAAGGACAGGATCTTGACTGACAGTAGGATCCAAACCAGCAGGCTAGACACCCATAGCAGCCTCAGGTAGCAAAGCGGGGGAAAGGATAGGAACCTAGCAAGCAAAAAGGGCAAGGTCCACACTAGAAGGTTGGACATCCACATCAGCCTCAAAAGTAGTGACTGTGAGAGAAGAGTCCTCCACAGGCCCCTGAACCACATCCTGAGACTTATGCATTATGTAGTGCTCAGAAGAGGCCCCAGACCACCAGGAAGGTGATCGCTTTGAAATAGTCTTAATAGAGCATTGAGTTGCCATGTGACCTGTCATGTGACATTTCCTACAGCGAAAGGGGATTCCTTCATAATCCAAAATTTGTGTCCAAGAGCCTTGCAAAGAAGCCAGACAAATCTTCTTAGGAAGACCCTTTGAGACATCCATCTCCACAAGGATCTGCGCATAAGTCAAATGGAGAACATCAGAAGTAGCCGAGTCCACAAACAGAAAATCTCCAATAGCGTCCCCCACAAATTCCAAAACAGAATCCAACCAGAGATGCAAAGGGAGATACGGAAGCCAGACCCAAATAGAGATTTTATTGAAGGACTCCGTAAATAGATCAAAATCCATATGCCACGGTTTGGCCATAAGAGGGTAACGATCATGCCAAGAGAAGCTGTTATCACATAAGATAGTCCTCCTATCTTCATCAATTGCTAACTTAACAATGAAGAAACCTTTAGCAACTGAGAAAATTTGAACACCAAAATCTAAAATTGGTTCCCAATGCTTGGAGATCCAAGCATGAAGGTCAGAAAGGGAGGGCTACAACCCCTGAAAATGAAAGATAACAGCTAAGGAAAAAAACTCCTCAGCCGTATTGAAGATTTCATTAGCAATTTCTTGATCTAAAACAACCCTTACAGGATTAGAAACACTCACAGGAGAAGCCTCCCAGGGATGAAAGGGCCCAGAAGAGAGAGCAATAGAAGGGGCAGCGCTGTGCAGATTGGCCTCAAAAGCAGCAACATCAGCATAGGAGGCTACCTTACCTCGAGAGGAAGCAGCTCTAGAGCCCCCCACCGAAGCACCCAAACCATTAGCAGTCAGGGCACCAGAACCACCTATTGTTGCAAGCAAAACACCTCCAGACGTGACATCAGGGAGCACAACAACAGACCTAACAACTTCAGCAGAAGCTCTGTGACAGTGAGCTAGAACATCAATTTTTTGAAATGCATCAGAGGCGGGAGTGCGATCGGGAGCATGGACGGGAGACATTTGGCCGGGAGCGCGGAAAGAGACATTTTATTTGATATGTTATTCATGACTTTGATTGAGTTTGTTGGAGTTGTTAAAAGTTGATTTTATACATCTTGACCTCAGGAATTGTTGATCTGCCAACAAACATAATATTTTTTGTATTGGAGATGATGTCCGACCTAATTGATCCTCTCTTTGCAAGAATCTAAAATAATAGTTACATCATTTACATATGTGGCTACTGGTCACATGAGCTGACAACAATGGTCTTTTCAATACCAAACATGAAGATTATGGCCTAATTTCACTGGCACGCCACCGTAGATTTGAATGACACATGATAATTAAATGATGTGAGCTGAGAAAGTTGCAATTATCATTCATAGTGGAGCAACCTTATTGGTGCCACTCTTTTGTTTATCCCATATGGAGGCCAATAAAACATTGTACAATGAGAGTAAAAGGGTTTCTTAGCACAATTTGTATGGATCGCCAATCCAATCTTCTTTAGTGGATTACATCATGCTGCAACAGAGAGAAATCCCTGAGTTGATTCTTTTGCTTGTTTGCTCAATCCAAGAATGCTTTTCACAATCTATGTTTTGGAGGACATTTCAAAGAAAATGTTGCAATGAGTTTGATAGTCCAGGAAATAGTAAACCTACAAAGTTTTGACTAACCTATTGTAGGTTCTTAGAGTTTCAAGCTTTAAATTATAATTATTTGGGTCTCTTTTTTTCCTAATTTAGATAACCTCTATGGTTAGGAACTAATAGATTAACTATATTTTATATGCATATGATCTCATCATAATCGTTAAGACCAATGGTTTGAGAGAACAACTAAAAGAATTGGAAAGCTTTTGTGATGAAGTGGGAATGCAAGTGAATACCAATAAAATTAAAGTGATGATCTTTCTTTTCTTTGAAAAGTAATAGGAAGCCCACAAGCACATTTCTCAGTACAAATATTTGGGAATCGATTTTGAAAACAAGCACATTGGAAAACATGTAGAACAAAAAGAATTTTGGGGGGCTAGAAAGCGTTGTATTCTCTACAGAATAAGTGTAGAAATGCATAATTATGGAATTGGAAGACCAAGAAAATGTTATTTGGGTTGTTAGTCACCTCGATGGTCTTGTACAAGTGTGAAATTTGGGGCAATAGTATGTCATATCAGAAGTAGAGACAGGTTGAGAGAATACATAAACACTTTATCATCAACCACCTCAAAATCAAGACAACTTTGCCTTATGAGATCTTATTGGCAAAAGTTGGCTCCTTCCCATTAGAAGTCATTGTAATGGTTTAGCTGCTAAGTTACCTAAAGAAAACTTAGGCTTAAGTTAGTCACGGAGGAAAAACTAGATAAGATAAAAGACACGTGGATGAGGCAAAAGGACAAGTGGATGAAAAAATGGGATATCAACATTCAAGGGTGCCTGGTTAGTAATGTAGAAATAAAAAAATTGTTCTGAAAAGTTTTGAAATACCATATGGACAAGGCACAATGGGCAAAAAAATTCTTCTTATAATCCCACAACAAATCACAAGGAAAAAACATATATACGAGCAAATATTAAATGGACAACAAAAATGCTTATAACCCAATTTAGAATTTCTCCCATCAGCTAAGTGGGAAATATGTAGATGGAGAGTTCCAAAAGAGGAATGAGAAAACATGGCATGCCTATTCTGTGACATGGGGGTTGTTGAGATAGAGCACCACTTTATCATGGAGTGTTCAACATACAGAGACATCACATCCAAGTATGCAAAGATTTTAGAGGAAGGTAGTTTGAACTACGTATTTGAGGAAAAACAATTAGGCAACACCACAAATCTAATTATCAAAATCTACTGACAAAGAGATGAGTTAATCAAGACGTTACAACTTGCTTAAGTTCTCTTCCTCCTCTCCGGGTGTGTGTGCTGGGTTGTGGGTCCCATAGACTGCTTTGGTGGAGTCGATGTTATTAAAAAATCTTTCATTTATTCCTCCAAAATCTATTTAGAAAGCACAATTACGACCTCATTTCTTATAGAGTAAGAGTCATAGACTCAATTGAACTTGATTCTCAATAGACTCATTCACAACAATTCAACAACTTTTGTAATTAATAAGTTATAATTAGATTATACCAAGCTCTAATCAACTTAAAGAACTCAAGAATTCCCTTATGCCTTTTATAAAGGTATAGAAATAAAGTAGCCCAATGATGTGATTGGATTGTTTCATCCTATCAAGTCTCAGATAAATCTTCAATTTGAAAAAAGGAAAAAAACATAAAAATTTAGATAAATCTCCACCGTCAATGTTGATAAGACCTTTAATAGTGATGGGTACATAAGCGTAAACCCGAATGTCAAGTTAGAATCTCACACAAGATATTTCTATATAAAGTAAATGTACATCGCGTAAGTTTGCTCTTTGGACATGCCTACCAAATTTAGATTCCAGTAGAGAGGTCCTCCACTATAGTTTGGATCGATAAATAGGTGCAAACCCAATCTGAAGAGGCTCATACAACGGGGCATATAAGGTTTAGATCCATTCCACAGAGCTTGGGATTTGTTTTGAGGCTGTTTGGGAAATTTTTTAAAATGAATGAATCTAAGCGGGTACTTAAGGGGTAGGTTTATTTGTGTTGGTGGGCTTAGGATTTGATTAGGAGAGTTCAAAATGAAATCTTTGTTAGTGAAAAGTGAATGCCGAATATGAGTGGGAGTTTAACTGTTAACTATGGCGAGCCCAATATATGCTCATGGAGTTTCTTGGTAGTTTTACTTGTTTTGGTGGACAATATGTTGCACGCTTTGCACAAGGAAAGCAAAGTATGAAGGGAGTTTGCTGCGATCATGACAGACAAGAGCCTTGATTCAGCCACGTGGAAGAGGTAGTTTGTTATTCCCCCACTTGATAGTATTCAACCTTTTTTGTCTTCCCGAGTTCTATCCACCCAGTAGCCATTGGGAAAGGATTTTTTTCCGTCTTGTACTACCTACTAAATTTCCAGCAGTGCCGCCAGGAGAGTTTTTCAATTGTGTCATCCAGCGAGAGAAACATCAGTTGTGTGTGGGGTTGGGTGATTGCTGATGTGAATGTTAAATGGTGAGGTGGGTGGTGCAATCTCCAAAGCATCGGCTCTGGTAATCAGGCCCGTCCTTGTCCGAGTCCTGGGTTGTCACAGGAAGATTTATGCTGTCAATATTGGGGGATTTCTACTCTGATAATGAGTACCAAAATGGTGCATACGGAACCCTCCAATTATGGATTGGGAGAAAGCTCCTTTGAGATCATTGCATGCCCTCGTTTCAACTATTCCAGCGCCATGGCCTCCACATGATCTTGAGCCTCCTTCTATACATAGGGACTTGCAAAACTGTAGGTTTGGTGAGAGGAGAAAGCCCTAGGTGAAGAAGAACCAGCGCTGGAGGGTTGCAGTCATGATGGGGAGCTTGGATTGGGGAGGAACCTGCTTTGCAAGGTACAAGCAGGGAGCAACTGCTTTTACTTCCAAGACGGATGAGATAATGTCCAAGTTTAGACCGATTGCTCCGAGACCCGCTCCTATGATTTCAAATGCTTCTGAGTCTAATTCTAATTGTAAACCCAATTCCGACGCCGCTCTCGGAGCGCGCTCAAAATTCAGCCCTCGCAAGGGTAAAAAAATCCACTATGCTGAAAGTGGTGTTCTTCGCCCCACAAGAACTCGTAGAAAGGGGGGGTCCTCACATTATAAGAGGCCTTCGCCCAGAGGCACAGAGAGACCAAAGGTTGGCACTAGCAAAGGCAGTGTCTTGGGAGGCTCCGAGAGAAACACCCATGTCGTTCAGGCTACCTTTCAAACAAGTTCAATAGGTGCTGATAGGCCTACAGAGTTTGTGCACCCTTTGGATGGGTCTTCGAGTGCGGAGAGATTGAATGTTGAGGACTCAGGATTCATGGAAAGAGCGGCAGCCATTGCTTGTTCAGAGAGAAGCAGCGGGCCGTACAAAATGACTGCCAGACCGGGAGGCCTGACCATAATAGACGTGGTGAATTCAATTGGCAGGGTGGGCGCAGAGAAACCTGCAAAAGACATGGAAGCTGTGTCTGAGCAAACTATGGAAGATTCTGAGTGTGGTTGTGGGTCACCTGAACTCTTGGTTTTTCCTGTTGTTAGTGAGAGCCAACGAGAGATGAGGGAGGAAAAGAACGAAAAGAGCCTTGTTACTCTTCCATTGCTTCCGGAGATACCATCATTGCATAAGAGCCCGGCCTGTGGCTCTTCTGATTCTAGTTCTCCTTACTCTGATCCCAAACCTGACATGCCTGACGCATCGCCTGGTAAAGGGGTGATTCAGCTGAGACTTTTCGGCATAAATGTTATCCAGAAAAGTGTCGGTCCATGCCAAACTAGTAAGGATGAGCGCCCGGACCCTACTACATCCTTTGTGCCAAGTATTGACTTCGAACTCCTTAACCAGAGGTATTTCGAGTCTGGTGATCCGGTCATTTTGTTGTTGGACAGTGATCGTAAGGATGTTTTATGGTTCAATCCAGCATATGATAGCATGGTAAAAGCCGTTGAGGAGAGAAAGAGTAGTGCATATCAGCCACTTATCATGACCCCCACACCTCTTGCTTCATACATGATTAAGTCAGCCGCTCAGGGCGCGGCCGACCTCAAGACCATCTTGTGGGGTTTTGTGAACAAGTTTAGCATTCCTGAAACTGCTAGCGGATCCAACAATGAGACTTCAATGAATAGAGATCACACTTTGGCATCACAAGCAAGCTCTTCAAATACTCATTTTATGCAAAGTTCCCCAAATGATGCAATGTCAGGGATGCCACCAACCAGGGAGAGTTCAAGTCCAGTTGAAAATGTCGTCATTATGCCACAGGCAAATAGACCAGTGGGTTCTATTATTGACATTGAATGTATCAAAGAAAGCAATCGGCAAATCTCTCCTTTCTGTAAAACTGTGGATAAGATTCGGGAGGAGATGGAAAGAGAGACTCTTCCAGCACTTATATCTGACTCTACAAACAGGGTGAATTGGACCAATTCTGCTTACAAGAAGATGGTGGGTCAGCCAGAGTGTTCGTGGCTTAAATCAACAGGAGGCGGCCTGTCCAATGATAAGTTCGATGGATCATGGATCAATGGAGAAGTTGTACTGAATAAGAAGATACCCCTTGAAGTTAATGCTTTGAAATGCAGTGCCAGAATCGAGTGGAGCAACAGCGAAGGCAAGAAGAGTTTGCTGAGGGCGCCTTGCGAGGTCTCTAAGTTCGTAACTTCTAACCCTATGTCCTATGTTTATGCTTGGAAATTTCATGTTGTTGAAGATTTTGGTTTCAGTTGTATAGCTTGGGGCCTTTAAAAATAGTAGTAGAGGGTCAGCTAGCTTCTGATCACAGTTTCTAAGAATGAATTGAAACTCATACCATGAATCTCTGGGGGGATTAGATTGCTATATGCGAGAACCATTTTCTTTCTGTTTTATGAGAATGAAGTGAAATTCACAGCATAAAATCGAGTAGTATGGATTGCTATGTGTGATGTAACCATTTTCTTTCTGTCATCTTTCCTTATCTTCGTGTAGGTCCTCATCCTTTATCCCAATCTGGTCGTACCAGGGCTGAACTAGAAACTTCATATTAAATGTGTAATATGTGTATCTATGTGTAAATAGTTTGCCATATGATGATGGCTGCTAAGAGTGGAAGCTAGGCTGGAATTATGTAGTGCACCATTATATGAAAAGCATGCAAAATTTCTTCAAGAAGAGTTATGTCAGATGATGTGTCCACGGCTTGAGTTGATCGTTGACCTTACAACCGTTGCATGTTCATTTTGTTGCGTTGATTTCTCTTCTACGATTAGAATTGATTGTAGTTCCGGTTTTGAAGTAACTTGATACTGCTTAATGTATACATGTAGCTTTATTTCAGATTTATCAAAATTTATGAATGCAAATAGGCCATTGCCAATCCATCAAGCTCTGGATTCAGTGATGGAGATGGGGTGTTGCTGCGCAAGCTCTGACAAGTTGAGAGTAAATTAAAGTTATAGGTTCATATGTTTGTCACACACAAAAATGATAACTTCCTCCCAAACTTTGTTTATTTATACCGTACATATGGCAATTATGATGGTAATGATAACAGTGGTAGATAATATGGAAACTTTAGATCTTCCTAAACATATTTCTTACATTGATTATGATAACAGTGAGTTCTAATTACAGGAGCTTTAGACCTTAACAACATATATGTTTGAAGCTGATTTGTTTTGAAAATCTGGGTAATATAGTTTGTAATATTTTTGTTATCAAGACAAATGTAATATTATAATTTCTGTGTGCCATTCTCAAGTTTGGGATAGATTAAGCATTTAAGGATTGAATTGTTAATGACTTATTTGTTGTGTTTTGATGATGATATCAGGGTAATTTGTTGTGTTTTGCTGGTGATATAAGGGTGGTTCCGAGCTTCTACTTTAGTTAGAGATAAATTTTATAGCTAGTCAATCCAGTGAAAGGTAGGCTTTTGTAATCCTGCACTCTTGAATCTGGTTTCGGCGTGATGTTTTTTTAAAAATAATCTTTTGGTACACATTCTTTTTAATCTAAACTAATATCAAATGATTATAACTAATTCAATGAGGAGTTTAATAAAGGGTGCTTGAAATTATCATAATCTAGCTATCAACCATGCACAGAAATCAAGGAAGGGGGAGTGATAGATGTTAGAAGAGGCCACTTCCCAAAATCACGACAAGACTCTATTAGAGACTTGCTATCAACCATATACATAAACTAATGTGGGGGGTGGCAGTAAATGCTGAAATAAGCCCACTCTCCAAAATCATGATTAGAAGAACATATAAAATAAGTTTATAAACACCTCCACAATTAGGGATTTGTTTTCAGAAAGAATTGGATATTACATGTGTCAGCGAGATGGCAGACACATCATTTTAGGTCAATTAGGGATTTGCTTTCAGAAAGAATTGGATATTACATCTATCAGATAAAAGGCAAAGATATTGTTTTAGGTCACTTCAAAGTGAAACCAATCTAGTGATATATGTTGAAATAGGCCACTTTAATATCATGATCTAAGAACCGATTCAGCATATGAGATCTCCCTTCAAAAGTTTATGGAGGGATTGCTTTCTGTGTTTACCTTATTTATTATTTTCATATTGGTTCTTCTTCTCGTTTCCTCTATATACTGTTCTTATTGGTTGTGCATAACCTGACCCTCCTGAATTTGAATCTTTCCCTCTTTTATGCAGTATAAGAACCAATTCAGCATATGAGATCTCCCTTGAAAAGTTTATGGAGGGATTGCTTTCTGTGTTTACCTTATTTATTATTTTCAAATTGGTTCTTCTTCTTGTTTCCACTGATATACTGTTCTTATTGGGTATGCCTAACCTGACCCTCCTGAATTTGAATCCTTCCCTCTTTTATGCAGTATAAAAAGCCTTAATAGTTGTCTATTTAGTCCACC
The DNA here is from genome assembly GCA_028749045.1 of Cupressus sempervirens. Lineage (NCBI taxonomy): Eukaryota > Viridiplantae > Streptophyta > Pinopsida > Cupressales > Cupressaceae > Cupressus > Cupressus sempervirens. Next base: position 1,031,303,689 of record CM053787.1, on the reverse strand, counting down.
TGTAACATTTGATTGTAGCAATAGAAACCATAAAAATTCTAACTTGTTAAAGTTTTTGAACCAATAATTGCTTCTTTTGCTTAGAAAGAAACAATTTAAGCAACTTTACATGTTTTTTGAAGATGTTTTAAGGAGTTTGTGGAATTATCATAGCCTTCTATTAACCATATGTCAACACTACAAAGAAAGGCCTCTACTTAGAGGAGATGATAATGGACTGTCGGTGAAGTTGTCATAAGAAAGTATAGAATCAAGGTGAATACCCCACACAAAGGATGGAGCAATTGTAAATTACTAAATTGTAACTTGCTCTTGAAAATCATGATCAGAGCTTCATCTGAAATAGGTTAATCTTCACAAATATGATTGGAGCTTTATTCTAGAGAGAGCTGAACATTACAAGTGTGAAATAAATTAATAATAAAAGTTAAATGATAAAGATAGTCTTGTAGTATCTTTTCAGGACAATGGTGGGTTCTCTAATTGTTTTTGACAACTGGTGGCTTTGATGGGGTGCCTAGGACAAGATCTTATGATACCATGGCTAGCTTAGGGGCATCCTTTGGTTCTGCTTGCCATTCTTAGTTTGAAAAGGTTTGCTCCCTCTCTTATTGTCACTCTCCCCTAATTGTGGTTTGTGGGATTTCGGTGGTTGAAAATGAAAGTTTTTATAGTCGTAGAAATCTGACTTTAAGATTTCATGGCTTTTGGCCTTCTAGACTTACATGTGCAGATTTTGGAGACTTGGAGGACCAAAGTTTTTCTTTTCACTCTTTGGATGACTTGAAGGTTGCGTTAAATGGTAGGTTGTGTCAATGTGGGGTAAGCTCTCCCTCTCGCTCAAACCACGGTTTCATTCTTTCAATCCTATGAAGAATATCTATTCGTTATTCTAGTGTAAGGAAGGTTGCCTTTTCTCCCTCTCCAATTCTAGGCAGCTACTTGCTTTGAGAATAGTGGCAATGCTAATGGTCATTTTTTAAAGGTGGATTCAACAACGTCTAACATCGACCACTCCAACCTTTTCATGTATTATGGTGGATATCGACATATCGAAGCCTCATGGAGAGGTTGTCTTGATGGTTGAGGATAGTAAGTGGATACAACCACTTTATTTTTAGACTTTCCTATGAGTGTCAACACCGTCATCGTAGAACTGGAAGTCCTATAGTTGGTGGTGCGATTCCCTCCCTATTCATTTGACAATGGATGCTTATAATGTTCTTGCCTCCTTGTTGGACAAGGTTTCTTGTCTTGCTTCCTTTTGGTGGATCATGATTTGATCGTGCAAGCTCCTCCTCCTAAGCTGGCTTCTCTAATGATGATGTAGTTTTAGCTATTTTGTCAACCTTTGCAAGGACTTCTTTGTAATCTGTTCGGGCTTCTCTTGCATTGTTTGGCCTTATTTCTTGGCAAGTGAGCTTATGTGAGGATTGTTGCCATTGAGCATGTGGTAGTGGAAGATGCCCTTCTCATTGTATGAGGCGAATCAGGATGAGGTAGTGGTGAAAGATGCCCTCCTCTCTGGATGTTCAACAAAGTTTAAAAAAAATGTATATTGTACCATTTTTGTAAGGAGGAAGAGAGGTCTTTCTAATTTTATCACTGAGATAAGGGTTTGAGGATGACAAGGAATCTATTAGGCATTGTGTAGCTTTATTTTCTGATAGGGCTTTTCTCTTCTGATGTTTGGGTGCAGTTGTAGTGTTCAGTTTTGTGTCAGCTAGTGTAAGGCCAACTTTTTGGAGTAATTCAGTTTGAGATCCCAGTATAACTTGTTTACCCATTGAGTTTGTGGGGTTCTGTTGTTGTGGAGCAGCTTGGCTGCAGTTTTGCTGTTGTTGGCATTTGGTGTGAAGGGTTCCGGTTCCCCTCAAAGCATGTTTTACCATGCTTTGAAACATGTTTTACCCATATGATAGAAAACATTTTGTTTTCCAATTATCATATACAGTTTTGATATCAGGTGTCATGCCCCACCTCTGTTGGTTTTCAACCTCTATTTTGTCAATGAAGTACACAGCCTTCTTCATATTTGACATTGGAAACCACAGAGAACTCCAAAATATACGAGTTTTCCTAACCAATAATTACTTTCTTGCTAGGAAAGAAACAAAATTAGTAACACTACATATCTGATTGAAAATGTCCAAGAAGTGTTTTGCATTCTCATAGAGTTGTTAACAAATACACGCCATTAGAACAGAAAAAGTCTGCAGTCTAATGTTTGTAGCATTTTCATACACTCGAAATCAAACCCACCAAAGTCAAAGAAAGTTTCTTCATTGCAAGAAGATGATAATGGACAATTGATAAAATATGCCACCATCACAACTCATCTGTAACCAAGGCAAATGTCTGAATCAGAAAGGATGCGGGCAATGGAAATTGCTAAAATAAAAATCACTCTTCTGGACTATAAACTGAGTTTCATGTAAAAATTTAAAAAATGTAGTCATTAAAATTATTATTAGATTTTGATTTTCTGAATAAGTTGTAGATCACACCTCTCAATTCAGGTAAAGGAAGAGGAAGTTATTTGTATTACTGTCGAGTGAGAAATCAATTTGGTATATTGTATTGGCAAATTAATATTTGCAACTACGGTCCTGAAACTAAATTTATTTTTCTCAAAATGATCTCCACGGGAAATAGTATGTATAATACAGTTAATCAAGTAAAAAGGAAGGACCTGAGGATACATGAAAGTTTATAGCACCTGATTATTTCTTTGTACGGCTTTAAGTAGAATTATTGAAGTGGGTTTGGTGGTGCACCTTTTCAGTTTTCTGCACATCTCTTCTTTTAGATAGTGAGTTTCAAGATAGGCTTCTAGAAACTGTGCTTTTTAATGGCATATGCTTTGATCATGATTAAATTATGAACTGCATTTCTACCAGGAGCTCTGGCATTTTGTCATATATACTTAGAAGCATGAAATCGGTCCGGTATTCCTATAGAGTTGCTTGAAAAGTTTGACAAAAATATTGTTAGGTAAAACTTTAAGAGTAGGCTTTCAAGTCAGCCGCTTTCAACTATGAAGAAACCAAACTTCAAATTCAGTCTACAGATATGTAGAAATTAAACAAGCAAGCTTTTGTTCTATATCTAAGTGCATTCTGCCTTATTGTATCTATCTACATTTTTCTGTTCTTATATAGAACCAGCTATATTTTTCTGATTGAGGATCTTCATCCACAAAGTCGGTTTAGCTACCTAATATGGGAGCATGAGCGTGTAGACTGAAACCTCTCTGGCTAAGAGCCATGGACTGAGGGGTGGCCTCTCCATCAAATCTGTCCAGGGTACCATCCTAACCTTATCTCTTATGGTGTTGGAGTCTTGGTCTCAGCAAGATTTGACCCTTGGAGAGCTCATCAAGAACCATTCAACCTCACCAGCAGATGGAGGTCCTGTAGACCATTCTTCCTTATTGCATCTAAGAGCACTACATTCTTCTCTCTTTTACGTCTGTGTATGTGATTCTATTCTTCTAGTGGTGTACCTACATTAAAGTGTTATTTTTATTACAGTTGAGAGTACAATCTTCTCTCTTTTACACTAAAGCAACTAACTCTATTATTCTGTTCTAACTTCTTTTAGATACCTAGCTACATTACAGTCTTATTTTAGATCTAGGAGCAATATATTCTTCTCTCTTATCTCATCTCCTCCTCTCTTTAAACATTAACTACATTATTCTGTTCTTCTAGAGATCTAGTTTCTTGCAGTCTCATTTTAGATCTAAGAACAGTACATTCTTGTCTCATCTCTCTGTACATTTATTTACATCATTCTTTCTTTTACATCTACCTGCAACACACTCCTCTCTCTTTTACATCTACCTACAATACACTTCCTCAAAACATCTAATAAGTACATTCTTATGGATGATTTTCATTCAATAAAAATTTCAACACTTGCCATATTGAGAGATAAAAGGCCCTCCTCCATATCGGTACGTGCCTTTGAATGATTTTGCTTAACAACACTTTATTTTATCTTCCTATAGTAATCTTGGAAGACATGATCTGAGGGAAATGGCTTTAGTTTCCTTATCCTCAACTACATCGTTATTCAACCTTTAGTTTGCTTGTCCATTTGAATATGTTTATGCTTTATTCTCTTCTTTCTAGAATTATGCTGAGCTATGCCTTACCATTAGGTGGAATGGTAAGGATCTTGCACCCTTTCTAAAATTATGGTGGGGGTTTTGCATCCTTTCTAAAATTATGGTGGGGATTTTCCATCAGTAGGTCTCCAAATATAAGAAACAATAATTCCTTTTGTGAAGTTTAGGATTGTGATAGCTTATGGTACAATTAATTTATTTTTAAAGATCGTATTACAATTGAACCAAGGTTTGAATCATGTTTTTGTTGTTTTCATGAGTAAGTTTGTTATAAATAACATTTTGACGGTGTTGCATATGATACTCTTTCTAATTCTTATAATTATATTATCTTATTTTTATTTTAAAAATGATTATAGATGCTCGTATTTCTCCTGTGTAGATAGGCTTCATGAACATTAGAGTGCCTTACAAAAATCTCCCAATGCTAGAGTTTTTGCTCCTTTAGTTTAGGCCCTTTCACAGTAGGGCAACAATTAAGCTTGGGGGGATATAATATTATAGGGGAGGTTAAGTATATAATATAATGTTACATTCATTTGAAAAATAGAACTTGTATATATAGGATGATGGTGGATATTGAAAATCGGTAATTTTGAATAATAAAAATTAATTGTAGAAAATTTGTATGTGGTCAAATGATGCAATGGTTCATTGTAAGACATTATTTAAATACCATCTCAACTTTTTAAACTTGGGAAGTTATAATGTATTTTCCATAAATTAAAAATAAAAGATGACAAGCTTTTAGTTTTGAATGAAGATTTGTATTATTTAAATTCATAATATTTGGGTACAACTAAAACTAATTCAAATGTAATACTTATTTGCATTGGAGATCATTGATTTGCACTAGTCATATTTGTAGTGAATATGGAATGGCATAGCTGAATTTTATGTGAAGCCTTGGTTGAAATTTTTTTAAGTGTCCATTTTTGGGTCAATATTTAACTTTTCAACAATTTAATGTCACTTAAAGTGAGAACGTCTATCAATAAACTTTGAGAAGGGATAAAAAAAAAACATGATATTTAATTGTTATAGGAAAATGAGTTGTTAAGCTGACTCATTGTTCTGGTATTTATTCATAAATTGATGTTATATAAAAGGAAATCTCAAGATAAAATTTTCAGATATGGTAGTAAATTTTAGGATATTATGTATAATTTTATGAATTGGGGTGATTCAATATAAGTTTATTGAGTAAGCTTCTTACGTATAAAACACAATCTACATGTTACAGGAAGATATTGTAAAAGATAATGTTCATCATATTTAAGTCTAGTGTTTGTAAATACTTTTTTTTGAGAAACAAGGGACTTAACAATAACTACCATATAATCATATTTAACTAATTGTTCTTATATGTTCATATGCTAAGTCTTGAAAATATAATATTCTACAAGATTTTAAGCCAATGGAGAAGAGTTTGGAAGGTGTTCACTCTAAATTGTGTATTTAGAACTATTGTTGTATGAAGCAAGTCACTTTGAAATTATTGTTGAATACCTATGAACACAAAATGTCATAAATATAGCAATTTTGTTTTAATTTATATTAAGATTACTTGGAAATTATATCTCGTAAGACTTAAAATTTAGACTATAAATAAATAACATGTAATTGTAGTATTTTATGTGATAAAAATCACAACTAACATTTATTTTTAATGTATCAAAATAAAAATTTATACTTAAAATGGCTCTTTCAGTTTTACATTTATTTCAAATCATAAATGATTTATAAATCTTTGAATCAAAAAGCTTAAATTAATATTGCTGCACAAATTTTTGAAATGTGGGGCATCTTTGGGATTGGGTCAAGGGCCTAGAATTCAAGATGGTAGGGGATTGAGTTATATGGATGGGAGGATTATAGGCTTAGATTTGGTGGTGGTGGGGGATTGAAATATATGGACAAGAGGACTATAGGCTTAGATTTGGTGATGGTGGGAGAATAGTAGTACATGAAAGATTAGTTTACGAATAATGAATAATTGAACTTTGATATATTGAGCCTTTGTATTGAAAAATGAAAATGTTGAATATGAACTATAAATAAATCATTCTTAAATGATATCTAGGTTGTTTTTCAAAGAGTATTGTAATGATGAACTTGAAATACAAAGAATCTTTAGATTAATTATGGATAAATTACCTAGTAATTATTTGGGCACATCAATGATTAAAAATAAAAGAGCTTGTGGTGTTGAATGGAAATTGGTGATTAGTAGGATCCACAACAAATTATCCCCTTGGAAGGGCAAATGGGTGAAAAACTTGAAAACAAAATATCATTATCTCATATTTAAAATAATATCTTAGTTTTTATTAAAGGAAGATTGTATTGAAGGATTCAAAATATATAGAATCTTTAGGCTCATTATGGATAAATTGCCTAGCAACTATTTGAGAATACTGCTGATTGATAAAATATCTTGTGGCGTCTAATGGAAATAGGTGGTTGATAGGATAGAGAACAAATCATTCTCCTAGAAGGGTAAATAAATAAGAATTTTGAATACAAAATATTGATATATCCTATTCAAAATAATATCTAGATGAATTTTTTAAAGGACTATTATATTGGAGGACTTGAATTATTTGGGTATATCATTGATTGTTAAAAATATCTTGTGTTTTTGAATAAAAATTAGTGGTTGATAATGTTGAGAACACACCACAAGAAGTGGAGGAAGGTTGGACAAAGGTTAAAGGCAAAAAATACAAACATTCCCAACAATCCTCGGACCATCTTCTTAGATCCCACTCTTTTGGGAGTAGGAGGTCTCAATTGTTTTGAGTTGTAATGGGTGACATAAATGTACTGGGTTATCTGTGGGGCTGCCCTGGTCACCCTTTGTTGGTTGGTGACCTGTTTCTTGTTTTGTCTGTGGTTTCTTTTGTTTGGGCTCCATTGAAAATCTTTTGTGTAAAGGGTTTAGGCACCCTACAAAATCTGTTTTCCTTAATAAAAAACACACCACAAGAAGTGAATTAATTTTGAATGAAATTTATTATTTTTTGTTCACAAACACTTAGAACTTATCTTATTCTTGTTAGGATAAGGAACATTAGGAGGGGGGAGGGAGGTGAATCAGTGTTATGAACTTTTCAAATACTTCTAATTGATTATATAACCATAAAACAATAGAAATACAAAAAAATCGCCAAACCACAAAATAAACCTCTAAGAACTTGTGACACCATGATTTTAGCATGAAAACTAGATTAAGGGAAAAAATGTGTTGGGGATGAAACCCACAAATATTAATTTGTGGATATAATTAACCTTGTTAGTGGTTTTTCTTACAAAAAGGGTGAATGCATAAGCATTCAAGCTTATAGCCTAGACCACACCACTCAAATACAAAATGAGTGGGCTATAGTCCAACTGCTTAAAAAAATATAGTTGCAATCTTAGGTGGATAACAATCGAAAATCTAAACTGGATAATAGCATCACCTTATGCTTGAATAGTTCCTTGTGATTGCAATTGAACATAAACATCAAACCCAATCAGATCATTGCTTTAATATACCTCTATCTCTACATAAGGTAGTCCTTTGTATAGTCACAAAACTTGCGATTTTGGGGTAACAGTCTTCATACCTTGCATAATCATACACTATCTATGCAATACATAAATCTTAAACACGTGCTCATATTGATCCAATTTAATTGCCTATAAATTCTCACACCCTTCCATACTTAACTATTTTATCCTAGTGTACAATTGGTCACTCAAAATCTTTATAGGTGACCAAGAGAATGATGTGTAGTTGCCATCAATGACAACATACAAAGTGTTTCAACAATGTCTCTTGCTAACAATCTCCCCCTTTGGCATTGATGACAATGCTCAGGGAAAAAAGACCAAGTGTGAAATATGACTTAAGTGTCAAAAAAATGCCAAACTCCAAAAACCTAATAAAAAAGGTAACTACCCTTGAGTTCAACAACTCATTTTCACCCACAATTCTCCCCCTTGGACATCAATGGAGAAGGCAAGGATCACAACAAAAATTTGCCTATCAAAGTCCTATAACGTTGCACATAAACAATTAGATCATTTCATACTTCCAAAAATTTGAAAATATTTGTATAGTTGCTCCTCAAAGTTGTTAGCTTTGCATCGTAAGTTTTTCTCAGACTTTCAACAATCTGGATCTGAGTACAAATAGCATATGCTGATTTCACGACCCTCATTAGGTTTGGTGGATTCAAATGATCATAAGCTTTCTTAGCTTCTTCTAAGCCTCTCTGCCAAATATCAATCTATGGTACAATTAGGCTCCTTAAGTTACTGAACCTTCCTTTTATTATTATTATCTTCTCAACATCATGAGTTTTGATTTTATCATTAAACATCACAGCTTCTGCTTCACGACTATAAGTAATAGAAATAATAAACAAATAATTTTCACCCTCCTTTATGATCTTGTCAGTGTTTGCCACATGAATAGAATAATCTATGCATAGTTTGTAGACTTTACTTCCTAAAGCAATAACTTCTCGCAACTGATTAACTACTACATCCAAAGATGTTTTTATATTTTTCAATCAAAGAACACAATTGACTGAAACAATTAGTTACAAACTCATTATGCACATTTATCATGGTCACCTTCCCTAAAGTGTCAAAGTGATTATCAAAAGCATTCAATAGTCCTTCAAGTTGATTAAATGCGTCCACATTAGGTTTAGGTTTATGAATTGGAAAAATCTAATTGAGAACATTTGTAGGTCTAGTTAGAAGTCCGCAGTCCTCCTTATTAGATCTCATCAAGCGCTCTTTAGCTTTTACATGAGTCATAGCAGAAAGTTTCATCAATCGATCTTAATCAAGTGTATCTAGTTCAATAGGACCGTGAGCTTTTATCTCAATGGTTTCCTTCTCCATGTCTAGATCTTTGTTAGCTACATTTCTTGCATCCCCTAATTTCAAAACTTTCCTTCTCAATCGTCCAAATTGTTGGAGTGCTCCTTTTTGCAACTCGCAAAGTCGCCTAGTCGGCACTTGTGACCCAACGACTATGTCGCCTAGTCACCCCTTATCCTAAGTTGGTAACTTTGATCTATGGTTTGAAACTTTGGCAAGTAAGCACTTGGTGCTGGTAGGCTTCCCAAGGAAAGGCCATTATGGCTTTGCTTTGCATTAAATGAGTCGATCCAAAGACAATCCTTTAAAAATAGCATGTTTTTCAAAAATAGTAAAATTAAGTCTTTTCACGAGGTGTAATAGTAGAACTTAATTTCCCAAAAGTTTATTGCATTAATGAGTTAATTGGACTTGTTATAAATGTAATCTTCTACCACCTTTAATTTTCAACAATCATCTTTTGCAAACTTCATTAATTCAGAAGCTCTCTCGGGCTAAGATGAAAATTCCTTTACCAGAAGACTATAATCATGATGACCCTAAGCCTGCACTTAAGCCAAACCTTTGGGAGACCGAGATAGAAAAGCAATATGATATCCTTTCTAGCCTATACAACGCTGCTTGGGACTTGAGGGCCACCATCACTCATTACCATAGTGACATTTATGAGTTGGAACGAGAAACAGATCATGTAGAGTTCGGTTTTATTCTAGAAGATGTAGAGGATGACATAGCCCCAGGCTTCATGATGATCGTCCTTCATTAACTTCTATCTTTAGGTTTATGGAGTCAAACGTGCATTTGAAATTATAGTGACAAAGATATCCACCAACAATCTCAAGTGTCTCTTGTTGCATTATATGTGTCATCCCTCATTAGCTCATCAAACTACATATGTGCTTGATCTTCCTCTACTCTAGTTTCTGAATTGTTTGATTCACTAACATGTACATTAACCTCTGCAACTTTCTTCAATTGTAGAAAACAAGTCATCATGAATTTCCCCTTTTATCTCAACCAATGCTTTATTATACTTGTTCAAGTATTAGTTAGTTCTTTCTTCTAATATTCTCTTATCTTCTTTATTGAAATTGTCACAGTATTTCTTTAATGGAAGTAGTACCAAACTTAATCAATCTATGCAAAATACAATCAACCAGTAATTATGATCGAACAATCTTTGTAGACTTAGCTCCTTTCGTTCTTCTGAGCTTCTTCTTAGAATGATCTGACTAAGTAGACTCATCATCTTCATCATTATAAAGCATAAAGCATACTGAATCTTCATATTTCTCCACAAGGTCTTTAGATATCCTTTGTCTACTTTGCATTTGTCTCTAAAAAACTTTAAAGAATCCCCATAATTCCTTTGATACATCTTTATATTTCTGCATCCTATAATATTGAATGATTTAAAGGGCAACCAAGAGAATTTAGAAAATAGAAGAAAATGTGTATTACGGTGATCTATATTTGAAGATTTGTGATTTATCCTTCTTTATCTTTTTCAAACTCTCCATCAGTCGCTTTCTCAAGATATCACAAACATCTATTTGTGTGTTCTCTTTCAACATCGTATAGGAATTGTATATAGTCGTAGCAGAAATAAAATTCATCTTGTTGCTGTTATAAACTTTGTGACGAAGGACCATAGATGTGAATTCTACATCTTCCTATATCTTCTACTGTCATAGCCCTATGATCCCATTTTCATTCTATCAACTGTGAAAGCAAATCTTTCTTAGTAGTCCTCAGAGCAGGTAAATCACCTCTTGCATTGAAATCTGTGACTGCTTCTAGAACCTTCTTCATAATCTTGCATGGTTTGCCTCTAAGCCAGGAAAATTGAACATGAATTTTGCTCAATACAATTTGTATCCATTTTGGTTCATTGAAAATGCGAGAATCAACATACTGTGCAAGTATTATCTTTCTTAACTCCTACTCATTTTTCAAAGTTTCATTCACATATAATGACTCATTGCCCTTGAATATTTGCATCTCCTAATTCCTTTGATTTATAGTGAATATGAGCCCTAATATCCTCAACATGTAAAACTTTATGTAGAACATGTGAATACACTACATTAGGATCGTCTTCGGTGGATTTGTGCGAGTGTTTCTCAAATTCATATTGTTTCCTTTCCTTAATATCAATTACCATTGGTGTATCCATTTCTACTGATCGATTCATGAAGATGTGATGTAAAAAATACTTTTTTGTATGGTAGCGAGGGTTTGCCATAAAATCTCCTTTTCACGCTTTGATCTCTATTCAAATCTTTTTCAAACATGGTCTACAAGCTTATTCTCTAAATAGCAAAGGTTCCAAATGATAATCAAGTATGCCCTTTCATCCTTCCATTCAACTCAAGCAAGTTCACAATACATGTTATCTGTACCCTAATATGTAAAGATGTGTTCACCAACAATATGAAATTTGTTTGCGATCCTCAAGACTGTCGTTTGTTGGTAGTGGGCGAGCATCCCTCATAGAGATTCACAACATGATTTAACAACCTCTTGTGTCTTCAACAAGTCTAGTGGTTGTATTAGGCATTGATGACTTGATCATTTGGTGCAAAAACAACTACTACTTCTAAGACAGATTCCCAATTAATTCTTCTCTTACTGTAACAATCGCTCATATCAATTATGCAAATTCTAGGGTGCATTTAGATATTTCTGTGAAAATTTCCTTTGTCTTTAGACTCAATCAATTAGATGAAGGGATCTCCACACTAGGAGTTGGTGTGATCTGACTTGTAGCATCAATTTGTTCTTCCTAGCCCAATTTTTTTCATTTCGTTCCTAATCTCATCAACATCAATTGCTTTTCCTTTACTGTCATTTCTTTCATTGTTCTTCTTAATAGATCCATTCCTTTTTATTTCAGCATCGTTATATCTATGATCTCTAGTTATATATTTAGACTTATTGCATTATATCATATAACCTTTGAATTCCCATAGATCTAATTAATTGGATTTGTCTTAAATCTTCTTTCCTTTGCTATATGACCAAAATTCTTGCATTTGAAACATATAGTGCTGTCCATGTTCATAGGTTTGTTCTTCATTTTGAATTTATTTGATTTATGACCATAAATCAAACATGTAAAGCAATAACACAAAAAGGGCGGTGCTTTAGCATTGTTTCTACATTTTTTTGATTAACAATCCCTTCTCTATTAATAAAAATATAAAAGTTACATGTAAAAAAAAAGGCCCTATAGATACAAGATCGCCCCGTGAAACTCCACACAACCCCAAGGCCAAAAAGCTTATACATAAAAAATACTAATAAAAGCCCTCAGGTTGCAAGAGTAGTGCCAGCCAAGGTGGGAGGACCATGGTGGGAATCAAAACTCCATACATTAGCGAGTTTAAGAGGTGGGTCGGGTAGAGACCACCCATCTTCAACAAGATCACCTGGGGATACAAGATCACCTCGTGAAAGTTCACACAACACCAAGGCCGAAAAGCTTATACATAAAAAGTACTAATAAAAGCCCTTAGGTTGCAAGAGTAGTGCTAGCCAAGGGGGAGATCATGGTAGTCATTAGAACCCCATACATTAGCGAGTTTAAGAGGTGGGTTAGGCATAGACCACCCATCTTCAGCAACATCCTTCTCCTTATCTTTCTCCTCCTGAATCCTGGGAGGCAAAATTGCCAAGGCCAGGTGAGGAAATGACCATTTTGACGAAGTGGCCTTAGGCGACACAAAGCAGCCACTAGGGGTGGATCAACCAGTAGTAGGAACAACATGAGTAGAAGGAACACCAAGAGTAGCACCTGGGGACCAGCCATAGTTGTGTCGTGGTGGGGAAGTCGAGTGACGATGCCAATTGTCATTCCTACCGCTAGGAGAGCAGCTCAGAGCTTGGGACTAAGGAGTCTAGGAGTATTAGGCAGAGGAACTGCAACCTCAGTGATGGCCACGGGGTAGAGTTTGGTTGACACAAACAACACTTGGTGACATTCTAGCCACCGCATAAGGGGCATTGCCCTAGTGATCGAGTAGCTCCTTTAGGTGGGCGACCTTAAGGGCCACTTTATTAGTTGTACTTGAATTTGCATCATGTTAGTATTAGGGAGACAAAAATAACAATTACATGGAAATATAACCAATATTAGAAAATAATAAAGCACACAGAAGAGAACACAAGACACAAAGATTTAACGTGGTTCACCCAATCCCTCCGCTATGCCCACCAAACAACGAGCCCAATATTTTTATAATATCTAGTGATCACAACTTGATTACAATTTTTAATCCCTTGCAACTCAATACCGCTACAAGAAGCTACAAAATTATCATCACTTCATAAAAAATCCCCAACCCTAAGCCACTTTATACAAACATTTTGGCACTTATAAAATTAGGCCTAGAATATTTACAACATGTTGGTCCCTAGAAAAATAGTTAAAAAATAGCCCAAAATCCCAACGAGGATACATGGGGAGTGTACAATACTTACCTAATCGGTTACCCTAAGCTAACACATCATTACATTATTTCATATACAAGCTTTAGTGTACATAGAAATATTTATATCAACAAAGTTACGAGTAAAAAGAATAAGATTTTCCATCTTTCCAAAGAATGAGTAGAATCTCCATCTTGAAAGCATGCCAAATCTGAGTGTATTTGTAGGGGATCCTAGGCGAGTCACCCAACAAAATCATATGCAAAGAAAAATGCTCAAGCTTAAAGGGTTTGAAAAAATCATGGATCTAGAGCTAATATTGTTGGGCTCTTTGACAAAACCAAAAGATATGTAGAAAAGTCTCAAGTTGCCCATAAAAGGGACACCAGAGATTTGGAACTCCTTGTTAAAGTTGATGAAATATCAACCCCATAGCTCCCAAACATCACTTGCATGCAAACACCTGTCACAGAAAGAGAGAAGCAAAAGCTATGAAGGTTGGAATTCCTGGATCCATAGATGAGACATTCTTGATGAGCAAAAAGAGAGATTTCTATTATTAAAAGTGAATTAATAAATACAAAGAGAGATCGTCCTTATAAAGGAGATCAGAACCCTAAAAGGTAAAACCTAGGTTGCATGATAATAATTAATAAAATAATTAATTATTATATGCCTAAACTTTAACTTAAGTAAAATAGAGATAATAAGTGACTTAATAATTAAATCAATATAAATTAATTAGTAAGAAAATACTTTATTACTCTAACACCCCCTCTTAAGATAAACTTAGGGAGTAGCTAAAAACCTATAAACTACTGCTAAAAAGAAATTTAAGTCTCGACAACAAGGCCCGATGAGGTACCCAAGCACAACCAAATCGCCGAAAAGAAGAGAAATAGTGAAAACCACATGGGAAAACTTTGCTCCAAAAGAGATGGAAATAATGCTAAAAAGAACTAGTGAAAGATTGAAGCCTCCAAACTAGGGAATGTCCCAGAAGATAGGAACAAAAGATGATCACGGAGAACACCATTGAAGCATAAAGCTGCAAACACTGTCAAATTGCTGATCTAAAGAACCTCCATTTTATAGAACATGACTAGGTAGAGAAGACTAAGTCTGAAGAGCTGATCAATCGAAGATGGAAGGTATCTTCATGGCCTCCAAAAACAAGAATTTAAGGATGCCTATATGGTAAATGATCCATCTCACCGAAATGCATAGGTATCCAACCATTGCAATCGCCTAGTACATAGGATCAAATACTAAATGCATAGCTCACTCCATTGAACCAAGAAAGCAATAGAACCAACATAACCCCCTATAATGTTGAGAGGTAAGACATGAACATTGAAACTAAATGCAATATATCCTATAGAAAGAAGAACCAGGAACATAGAGAGTGCAAAAGAAGTACAAACACTTATAATGACACGTGTCATCGATATAAAATGAGGCTAATGTTGTGGAAGGAACACTCACTTGACAAAGGAAGATGGTTAATATAGGCAACATGAAACCCCCTAAGGCATTTTATAATGTAGTGCGAGTACAACAAAACACAAAGATGTGCAAGATCTTGAAATGCTATAGAGTGGCACTTTATCTCATTGCGTTTGCCAAAATATTACACAAGCATGTCAACAAAGATCAAAATAGACATAAGACTGATACAAGAGATAGTACAACCCATGAAAAATCATTTGAAGCAACATATGTCTCTTGTATCAGCCTTATGTCTCTTTTGAATTTTGTTGACATCCTTTTGTAGTATTTTGTTAAACGCATTGAGATAAAGTGAGAAGTAAAAGCTATGGATGCTGGAATTCCTAGATCCACAGATGAGACATTCTTGATGAGAAAAAAGAAAGATTTCCATTATTAAAAGTGAATTAATAAGTACAAAGAGAGATCGTCCTTATAAAAGAGTTCAGAACCCTAAAAGGTAAAACCTAGGTTGCATGATAATAATTAATTATTATATGCTTAAGGTCTAGCTTAAGTAAAATAGAGATAATAAGTGACTTAATAATTAAATCAGTATGATTTAATTAATAAGAAAATACTTTATTACTAACACTCCCAAATGCTTGAGCCGAGGACATAGGGGCAAGCCCTGGAAAAGAACATATCAGGCAAAGTGTGTAATCTTTGGCTCAATTATGGCAGTAAAAAAAGTGTTAAATCTAAGTCTCCAATTTTGCTGAGAAGATTGCAGGTGTTAATGTTGGTTGACAGTATCAACCATAGGCAAATGTGGCACCAACTTAAGGTATCCCATCTTAGGCTTGTAATTAGCAAGAGTGCATAAATACCACTTCCAGTCCTTCCACCAAGGATTGAATGGTTGAATACCCAACTTGTGGAGCATGTGCAGAGGCAGAGAAAAGACCAGTAAGTCAAAAGCTTGCTGATCCAGACGAGGCAGACGAAATTGGACTTGCATATCATCTCAGGTTTTGAGGCTCATAGTAGCTCGAGAAAATAAATATTTAGGTAGTCTGATGCCATGTTTGTAAAACCATAGCGCATTGGCACCCTGCACCTTAGCAAGCGAAACTCCTTAAACAACAAAGAGGGAAGACCACCAAATTTTATGTTGGTTCATAGAAAGTCCATCCTTGAATCTACTGCCAACCCAACAAAGCCATGACTTGATGACTTCCTAGGCTCTTTAGATACTTTTGACAACAAAAGTGCCCTAGATTTGCATTAATGAGAAGGGTTTGAAAGCTAATCCCCTTCCAAGCCGATCAATTGATTGGGAATCTTGAAGAAATTCAATGCTTGAGAAGAATTTTCTAGGCCTCATCTCTGGTGAGGGCACAAATAACCCACTTGGAACATAAGGCAATGCTCTTCTTTTGTGTGGAAAGAAGGCCAAGGCCTCTAGACTCCTTGGGAAGATAACAATACTCTCAGGGGACTTTGTGAAATCCATGGTGACCAACTCCAGAAGTTCAAAGAAAATCCCTAAG
The DNA here is from genome assembly GCA_028749045.1 of Cupressus sempervirens. Classification (NCBI taxonomy): domain Eukaryota; kingdom Viridiplantae; phylum Streptophyta; class Pinopsida; order Cupressales; family Cupressaceae; genus Cupressus; species Cupressus sempervirens. Next base: position 1,031,287,264 of record CM053787.1, on the reverse strand, counting down.
GAGTTTCCTCAGCTTCATGTAAGAGGCCTTGGAAGGAGCGCAACATGAGGAATAATAAACGTGGGTGGCAACCAAAACCTTGGAACAAATATGGAATATATATGCTAATGAGAGAGGCTTGGTAATCTAGTATTCAAGCTTTTTCTTGATCCTAGCAAGAACAACATTCCAAAGCTCCAAAATAGAAACTTGAAAGACAAAAGGGATGTCTAGAAAGAGAAAAACATCTCAATGTTGAATTCATTTCCTTTTATACCTTGGCAGCCATGGAGGGGTTGAAAGAAAAGACTATCAATAGAAAAGGGTCTCGTGTCATTGAATAACCAAACCAAAGGCAAGACAAAAGGTGTTGAGGCATTAAAATCCATTATAGACATTATCCTCATCTTCAATGAGAGTGAGAAAGGAATCATCAACAAAGTGCCCATTAACAAGTTGGGTAAGTTCCTCAGGCAAGGAAATACCTCTAACAAGGCCAAAAGAGATGATATGGTGAGTAGGTAACCTAATTCTTTAGCAACAAACACATAAAGCATCGAAGCTAAAGGACAACCCTGGCAAATGGATCAAAAAAGACTAAAAGCTTCTGATTGTCTTCCATTAATGGTAATACAAGATGAAGTGTTCCCAAAGAGCATTTCGACCAATTGGATAAATACGGGACCAAACCCATGAGCTTGGAGCATCACTAGAATAAAGGGCCATTCAATATGGTCTAGGCTTTGGCGAAGTCAATTTTGAGGAAGATGGATTGATGAGTAGACTTGCGAGCCCACTCCATACCTTCCCAGACCGCGATATTGTCTAGGATTATAGCGAGATTTGATGAAACCAGTTTTCTCGGGGCATACAATTTGATGCAGTGCAAGGCAGATGTATCCCCAAAGGAGATGACCTAGCCCCTAGCAAGAGACCACACAACCGAAGAATAATAATAACACAAAGATTTAGATCCAAAACAATGCCAATTCTTATAATAGAATCATAAGATTTTCATCCAACATGCTTGGCTGTAAGGCCTTTTGGGTTATGGCCAAATACATTAGCAATTACAATAATAGTTTTGCAAGACCTCACAAGATCCAAACTTTAGGTAGCCCAGACCCACAATCTGGTAGAAACCCCAAGAGGAATCTAAACATGTGCTCACAAGCCACCAAGCAACCCTCTTGTTTTCCAAGCCCACATTTAGCCACTAGCTCTGTTTAAACTTAGGTCCTCTCAGCTAATCTATGTTGAGCTCAATGACTCTAGACATCACAAGATCCTCTACTTATACTAAACCAAGCCACAAGTCAACCATACAGACTAAATAAATAAATACTTAGGACAAGCTCTAAGTTTACAATGCATAACTAACTCATATGGCAACATAAAAGTACACACCTTTAGCCATAGATCCACGTGCCATCCAACTATCCAAATCCAAGAGCACATAAGCCAACTCACACAAATCAAAGCTCGCAGAAACAATCTCCAAATTCTGCCTAGGAAATAGGAACATGTTACCAACAACTGCCAAAATGGCTCTAACTGCAACACAATAATCTAATCATTATTTGCACTTAGGACAAGGTCCACTAGTATGTCTCAAACATTACGTTAACCACGTGAAACATAAGTCCACAAATTCGAGCTCGATGCTCTTGCATACAAGATTGCTGACTACCCTAGGATGCTCTTGCATCACAATTAAATGCAAAAGATGGAAAATCTTGAGAGTCAAAGCCTTAGAAATGATCTTGTAGGAGACATTCAACTGAGTGATAAGTGTCCAATTGCATATGTCCTCAAGGTCACTAGCTTCAGGTATGAATTTGATGTTCCTTTGTTGAGAATATTACCTAAAGATTTAGTTTGAAAAAGCTTCAAGATAGAGCATATGCAGGTTGAGACCAATGGAGTCCCATAGGGTTTTGTAAAACTCACATGGAAAACCATCACATCGAGGAGCCTTGTCATCCACCATGGAAAAGACAACTTCTTTGAAGTCATTCATGGTGAGCATTTGCTCACAAAAAGCACATTGCTCAATTGCAAGCCAATTTGGAGTAACAACAATGCAATCCTTTAAAGCTTGGTCCTTGGCAATTGAATTTCCCTGCGCTGAGAACACCTTCTCATAATTTCAGACAAAATCTTGAAGAATTCTAGGAAGTTTAGAGATAATCTGTTGACCTTCCTTAATTCTTTTAATCCCCATAGGTATGACGAGCTCTAAGAGAATGAAAAAATATTTGGAAGCTTGGTCCCCAACTTCAAGCAAGTGAATGTGAGCCTTGATTTGTTAGCAGCTTGCTTATGATGGCAGAGATGGGCAAGCTGAAGTTGCAGGTCCATATCAAACAAATTCATGGCCAAGGTCTCAGAAGCAGTGCATAGATCTTTGGTAGTTGGGTCATTTGAACGCCGACGATACATGGCAAGCTGTCTAACCTAAATGTGAAGAAACCTTGACGTATATGTGGTGGCATCATTCCACCATTAATCCAAGCAAATTGGTTGTGGGACCAAGGCTTTAAATTCCAAATATGCAAGATCTGAGTCATAGTGGGTTCATGAGCAATGATTGACGTGTTGAGAAAAAACTACATTTTGGAAGGATGTCACTTAGCTGTTTGCCAAATAATAGTAAATAAGATGGGATAGTGGTCTGACAAACTCAAATCAGATAGGGGAATGACAGGGAGCTCCCTATTTTTAGAAAAAGAAAACATTGATTGTGCAGTAATCATGACACGATCAAGCCATTTGAGAATCTTGTCAGATTCGGCTCTGAAATTGGACCAAGTATGCCAAACCCCACTAGATTGAGAATGATTAGCATTGAGATAAAAAAGCCCAATTTATTATGCATGTAGTACCGAGCCTCCATTTCCCCAGCTGACCATCTAAAAGGCAAAATCTTATCTTTCTTAGAGGCTAGCTCAACCATATTGAAGTCTCCACACATGACCCAAGTGAATGGTGATAGATGATCTGCCATCTAACACCATAGATGTGACCTTTCATCAGCATCATTGGGAGCATAAACATTAACTATACCAAAAAAATGATTTTGGAATGACAATAAAATCCAAATAATCCTAGAAATGAGAGGTAGAAATGAACCTTTTTATGGGATCTAGGATAGAATTTGAAAGAAAATTTTGGTTGTGGTGACTTTGATTAGGGACCACTAGATGTAAATAAAACTAGAACATTTGTGATGACGATGCACTCAAATGTTTTCTCGAAAAATATTGTTAAAAGTATTTGCGTCTAATTCACCTAGGTCCTCGAAGACTTATCCACACTTTTTGAGGCTCATAAAAATCTAATTTCTATGAACATGTTATGTGTACATATAAAAAAAGAAAACCATTGGGTTGATGGGGGGTTGCCTAGTTTTTGAATAAACTATGAAATATAATTGAAATGAACTTGAATTAAAAGTTTATTGTAGATTAGCAAAGGTTAGCTTTGAGAATAAAGTATTTAAACCTTATAACTTGTTAATGTAATACTTTTTGAAGGTGATCATAAGTGTTGATACAATAAAATGATTTGACCTAAAGGAAAATCAATCACATAACCATGCTTATATGGAGGTTACTATACTTTTCCAAAATTCTTGGATTTGAAGAGCATGGTGGGATGATGATGTAGTCAAGGACATAGGACCTCCAAAGGAAAAGCCCAATCCTTGCAGCTAGAGATGCCACAATGAAAATACTCAAACAAATAAGAATTAATGAACACTAATTGAAGAAAGAATACTATATTATCATCAAGTTGGCCTACAAATGGAGATATTACATCACAATTGTCAATATACAATTGCTAACAAGTTAGATACATTCACTACTCTACTTAACATGCTTATTGTTGATCATCCCTTAAAATCAAGACAACTCCTACATGCATAAATGCCTCAATTGCTTCTTATTTCTCTACATATCCTCTTTACCAATCCTTCCTACTAATTCTTATTACAAATCCGTCTTATCAAAAAAAAAACCTCTACCCTACTTATATACAAGACCACTTGCCAAAGGTCAACTTATCTGATTATAAATCCCAAGTTAAAGGAAACGTACAAACGGATAGGCCAGGACCCAACAATAAGAACACCCCAAAATGGATGCATCATGCCATGTGGAAATATAAGAGGGTTGGCCATATGCATAACAACATAAAACAATGTGCCATTAGCATCGCATGTTGTGAATCTTCATCACAAGCAGAATCTCACCACCCTAGCCATTAGAACAAGAAAGTCAATATCGGACTAGATTGATTATAAGATAACTTCATTTGGAATCATCAAGACAAAATATGTGAAGCTAGACATGGGATCTCCATGATGCCTAGACCAAGCCATAAGGATCACATAAGATAACGAGCCGACTAGATTGATCACTACCTAAAACAATATGAAACTATCCAAATGAATAGTAAACAAATAAACTGAAAGGAAATATTTTAGGGTGATGGAAGATTCCCAATAACCCAAGGATGCTCTTGAATCAAATGAAATGTCATTTTGAATGCTTGAATGTGAATACTTGTGTTTGATGATGCGATGATGTGTTGATAGGATATGATGATGTCTAAAATGGGGGCAGTAGCCTTAATTTTTGAAATGTATTTGAAATGTTGAAGTTGGCCAAAGCAAATAAGCATATCCTACTCTTTCAATGTAGACATTAGATAATTTGAATTTGGGCCCCTTTGGTGGGGGCAAGGTTATCCTAAGTGGCCTTGACCTATAAACTAGAATGTGGGGTCAAGCTTGTCCTGAGTGGCCTTGACCTATCAATTCATGTGGGGTCAAGGACTAGAGTTATTAAATGTTATGGAGACGCCAATTTTAGAGCCAATGTGAGTAGAATTAGACATGATTAATTATGAGAGGGTAAAAAATGCCAAAACAAGGCTCATGCGAGTATGAAATTATATCTTGTTATCAACCAACATTATATCTGGTGGTTCCCTATTTCGTAAGATCACGATCTTTGTTGGTAGGGTTTCCTTGGGTGTGTTCCTTGAGATTTTATTAGAAATGAATTTAAACTCTCTAAAACCTTTCTATTCAAGTTTCTAAAGCTTTTTGATACAATAATGAGGATACTTTTGGAAGACATGGCTCACAAAATTGGTATGTATATTCTTATAAGGCTTGGTGGGATGATTGGAGGTGGTGTCCAAACATTACTTTATGGAACTAAAAACCATGGTTAGGATAACTTTGGTTGTCTCCCAAACTTCCTGTGGCTTCCAATTTGCACCAATAATGACCTTTTTAATCTCTAGTCTTAGTTTGGCAATGTAGATTTCATACCATTTGGTCTGTGTTTTTGTTTCCTAAAACTAACCTTTCATGGTGAATTATTTATGAGATCACCTTAATGGAAAAATGGAAGAATATTGGTATTGTTGCATTTCACATGTGCAACAACTATTCTAGGGCTTTCAATGAAGTCTTTCCTATGTCTTTGGGATTTATTCTAAGAGCTCACTAAGAATGCATATAATGGGTTTTTGGTGACTACATTTTGATATGTCTAGAGAATGGAGAGTGCATGGAAGGTTTTACGAGGATTGCTGCTTGTCTTGTTGAAATTTGCACTTATCATTTGTTTTTTGGTATAACATTAGATCTTTTAAAATAAAATACATCTAATAGATAAGAAAGATATACATTTAAATAACCTATATACATTGTAGAATGCAGGTTCTTTACATGGCTCCTACCCTACATAGATATATCATTCTTTATTGGAGAATTATAAACAAAATCCAAAAAAGAACAATGTTTATGGACCTATTGTAGTGTTTATAGATCGTTCAAATATGAACATGCAAATTATTAAGTGAGATCTCCTAAATAGTGCAATAAATTCTTTAAATAACATTAAATGAGGAGTTTGGACACTTTAAAAATCATTTATCGAATGAAATTGATAGATTGGAGCCTGTTATATTATGATAGAACCTTTATCATGTTCATCTACGTAATGAACTAGGGCATTTGCTATTGTATGCTAAGATACAAGACATGAGAAATCAACATATCTAAAAATAACACAAAATTCATATGATTGGATCAAAACAATGTTTGACATTCTTTCTATTTGTGAATAAATATTTCATACAATATAAGTGCTTGCTTTTCTAGGATTAACCACTTGCACTACTAACCAGACCCGCTATGTCTTTTATAGGAATAATCTATTCAATTTTGCTTAGCTAATGGTCTCTTCTTTTCTTGTAATGTGTTTATATATATATATATATATATATTATAATAAACATTTTTTTTAACATTGTCAATAATATTGAATCAACAAACTTGAATTTTTTTATGCATAGAATATCTAATCTATGTTTTTCTTAATGAGATTGACTTGTTTAGGGGATTGACACTATATAAAGTGGCTCGACCTTGTGAACTTCTTAAACCAACATTGTAATAATCTTTAGGACAACTTGAATGCTTTTCCAATCAATTAAACAAATCTATCTGATAAATTGTCCCATTTAGCATATTCCTTGTCCTCTAGAGTTATTTCATAATTTAAAGTCAATAAAAATTAAGGTCAACTCTCTTTAGAGAGTCTCTTTGAGAAATAGTTCAAATTTCAAGCATATTTATTTTAATCTGGTTAGGCATGTAACTTAAACTCTAGTTGATAACTTCAACGGTGACATGAATTATTATAATCAACATCTAATGTTGATACTATTATTCATTTGTCTTGTTCTTAATCACACAATGACATTACATGTTGCAGTGAAGAACTATCAGTTGAGTATTATAAATTATTTTTATATAGTTTAGATTAATAGTATATTAAAGTAAGCACTTAGATAGAGAATGTGTAGGTCATATACTAGTAACTAGAGAATAATAGGTTAAACTTATGACCTACAATCTAATGTCATGTAGTACAACATATTTTTAAATATGTGTAGCACAAAGCTTATTGATCAAATCTAAGCATATAGCTTCATTTGATTTATTATTGTTTGGCATATCATGTATTTTGAGGACACATATTAGATTGTCAATGATTGTATGCTAGTTCCAATTTTATAGATCTTTTGTGAAGGGTGAAGCTTCTCTAGTTTGGAGTAAAGCTCAGGAAGTTATATTACTTCATGATTGGGAGAACAATTGCTTGGTAGTGCTCTCTCTATCATCACCAAGTTTGAAGACATATACTTCCAATCATTCTCTCAAATGATGGTGTATTCATTTTTATAATTTAATAAATGAGTCTATAAAGCCTTATTGATTATAAAAGGACTCACTTATGATTGTATATCAAGAGTTATACTAACAAGCTTCTTGTAACATTCAATGATTGTTATTTTTTATGAACAAAAATTAAGAGTTATTTTTGAACATCTATATATGATGAGTAAACCTGATTATTCTTGTTTAAGTATTGATATATTTTATTGTTTTGTATTTTTACAGTATTAATGTATTGATTAAGGTTGTGGAATTCTCTTGATATCTAAGTTGGATGCCCCTTTTTTCAATATTACTTTCACACTCTTCCAAAGGGTTGAATAAGTTTATATGCACAACTAGAAATATATTGATTCTTCTAAGAAAACAATGACTTGTGCATTAACTAATGTAGAAGCATTGAAGTTCTAAAAAAGTTAGAATCATAGCTCCCTAAGAACTTATAGAAATCACATTTAATGAAGCCATCTCAAATATTATTGCAATCTTGAAAAAGTAAAGATAAATGAAGAATACAATCTCTTTAATATTAGATTTCTCACATGACAAGAGTGATATACTAGGGACAATAATACATAGACCAAATAAAGACAATGCATGAAAACTTGAATGATCAATTATTTGATTTTCCAACTAATTAGTGCTGTTACATCTTAAGGTGAATGTGAGACCACTATGAAAATCTATGACATTTTCTTGTAAATCTAAGTTAAAGTTAAAATTAAAAAAATTAGATAACATAATGATATTCTCTTTGTTGTGATCCTTTCTATCTTTATAAGTTTTTACCTCTTTTTTCTAAATATTATAATTATAATTATAAAATATATGTATTTTTATATTGAAAAAATGAAAAATTAAATAGAGAGAACTTTATTATTGCATAATTATTATTACAGAAATGGATGAGAATATTAGACTCAAAAGAAAATGAAAACAACCTTATAATTGTTGCCCCGATTTTTTGCTTCACCAATATTTAAACTTTTCTTTGATTGTCAAATCTACAAGAGTCAACATGTATTGAATTCCTTTGTCTCAATAACCTATTTGAACTAGTTATCGTAAATTAACCTCAACTATCAAATCTCTTGTCAAATTCAAGTTATGGATTTAATTTGTAATGCAGCATGTTGGCACCAAAAGTTTTCTGCATTGGATTTCACAGCTGCTCATATCGAAGAATGCTGAATTTAATCAAGTTGGTGTAAAATTATTAGACCATGCTCCATTGAATTTGTGAGTCAATTTGAAGTGTTCCGAGGAAGAGATCATTTATCATTTAATTCAATACACTAGAAGTAGTTGTACAATTTAATTGGGTTTGCAGACATTTATTTGAGTTGGGATAAAGTCACTTTGTATTGATGATTTTGTCTATATTGTAGAATATGGCAGATTTGGAGCAGAATTACTTTTTGTTTGAGGGATAAACATTTCGTAATGTATTTTGTATATTGCAAAAACAATTAGTTTCTGAATCTAAAAGAGGTTGGAGCAAAATAGATCTACATATGATTCCAATGGATCGGTCTACACAATGTGTGACTAGTTTTCAAGAAAAAATCGCTTCCACCTACTTTTGCTCTCTCACTTTCTTGTGGTAATTTTTGAGGTTCAAAATTCCATGTATGGTGTTTGTAACGAACCTGCTGATTCATTAATAGAAAGATATTATTTCTTACTATTTTTAAATATAAAATGGAAGGCTACTTTACCTTTATTTACAAAGGGGATAGTAGACAAACTTTGAATAGAGTATGCATTGACATTCTTTTAACAATTAACCATGTTCTTTTACAAAATGAGGAACCATCTTTATTAAAAAATGTTGAAAGGCTCTCAAAGAACTAACTAGGGATCAAGTGTTTTTTAGTGCATATATATATATATATATATAAGATGGTGTGGTTTGACTTTGGAGTTGGAGGACTTGGTCAAAGGAAGAGGTGTGGCTTGGTCGATACCGAGTTCTTGGTTTTTGTATTAACCAAGGAGCTCAGTTAAAGAAGGAACTTGATAGATACTGTAAGCTTGGTTTACATTGAGAGCTCGACAGTAATGATGCCCAATGATGCAGGAGCATCCCTGGTTGGCTTGTAATCCTGTAGGATGGTATGGTTTGGCTTTGGAGTTTGGAACTCGGTCGAAGAAAGAAGTTTGACTCTATTGATATTGAGTTGGTTTGGTTGTGGTGTTAATCGAGTGACTCGGTTAATGAAGGCATTCAACAAAGCTTGAAGCACTCAGTAGATACTGGGAGCTCGGTCAATGTAGGAGCTTGGTTGCTTCTAAAGGACTCAGCATACGCTAGGAGCTTGACATAGTCTTTGGAGCTCGACATTGCTTATGCTTGGCTTGGTCTTTTTGATGCTCGACTTGGTCTTTCTGACGCTTGAATTGGTCTTAGTTTCTGTTGGTGCCGAGTTGTCTGTGAGTCGACTTTTGGCATTTAATTTATGCATGAGTATTTAATTTGTGTTGTAGTTGACTTGTGGCTCAACATGTATTTAATGTAAGGGATTTAATTTAGTTTGTAATGAACTAAGCCGACTTGTGGCTTAGCTGAGCATAAGTAGGGGGTTTTGTGGAGTCTAGATTTGTGATCATCCAGTTTGGAGAAGAGAATGCAAATTTTGAGAAGAGCTAGTAGTTGTGGCTTGAGAACCAGAGGATTGCTCTGTGGACCTGAGGGTACAAGTGTCGATTCTTCTTGGTGTTCTTATCCAGTTGTGGATCTGGACTAGCTGAGATTGAGATTGTAAGTTGGATCTTGTGGGATCTTGCATAATTGATATTGTAATTGCTGTTTGTATTTGGCCCTAACCCAAAAGGCTTTATAGCCAGGCATATTGCATGTAATCAGTTATTTTTATGAATAGAGAGTTGTTATTTGGTATCAAATCTTGCATTATTGTTGCTGCTTGTTGTGTTTCTGCTATGTGGTTATTTGTTGGGGGTTTGGACATCTCCTTTGGGGATTCTCCTGCCTTACATTGCATTAGGTGGTATCAGAGCAAAAGTTTTCTTGAGTGTGTTGACCGATCGCCGAAGTTGAGGTAGTTTGCATCAGAATCTTGGGTTGGAGAAGGTTGATCTTGTAGAGCTGATTGATCTTTAGGATTGGTGGATCTATTGCTTAGGGTTTGCAAAATTTTTTGAAGATACCTCCAAGAAGATTGAACCCTAGGGCAATTGATGATCTTAGTGATGCTGTGGAAGAAAGAATCTCAGAAAAGATTAGAACAAAATTTAGATCTTAGATTGCATTGATGAAGAGGGACATGATTGCTGAAATTGTAAGTGCTTTAGGTGGTGCATCTAGGCATGTGGATATTGATGATGGCTATGAGGAAGTTGATGAAGACTTTGAAGTTGTTGGATCTAGTGGTGAGGACAAAACTGATTGTGTGGAGAGACCTATTGGAACTAGGGCTGGTTAGTTTGCTAGACCTGGATCTCAATTAAAGCTGAAGCATAAGATGGAGGTTTCTAATTTCTCAGGTCCTTTGACTCCCAAAGACTTGATTGATTGGATTGGTGAATTGGAAGACTACTTTGAGCTTGAGGATATTGAGGATCCACTCAGAGTGAGGTTGACACAAACTAAGTTGAAAGGACATGTTGCTCTTTGGTGGAAAGAACTACAAAGAGACAAAGAAGAAGAAGGTGAAAAGAAGATCACTAGATGGAGATTGATGGCGACTAAGTTGAAGACTAAGTTCATTCCTGCTAATTATGAACTTGAGTTGTTAAAGAGGTTGTAGAATCTGAAGCAGAAAGATATGACTCTAAAGGATTATATTGAGGAGTTCTGCAAGTTGACTGTTCGGTCTAAGCATAGAGAATTGTCAAAGGAAAAGGTAGCTCGGTACATTAATGGTTTGAGATTCAATATTCAGGGTGAGGTTGGTATGCTGAATATTTTTTTAGTTGAGGATGCTTATTAGTATGCTCTGAAGGTAGAAGATAAGTTGAAGAGGAAAAGTCAAGGTAATGCTAGAGGAAAAGAGAAGTAGGATAGCTTGACACAAGCTAAACCAAGTGCAAAAGGTGAACAAAAACCTGTTGATCAAAAAAGGAGGACATGTGGATGTGTGTTCAGAGGTAATTATTTGAGATGTGGTCAAGAAGGGCATAGATATTTTGAATGTCCGCATGGTAGGACAATTGTTGTTGTGAATGAGGTTACAGTCCAAGACAGTCAACCTGAGCAAGGAGAGAGTTTGCTAGCTCAGCGAGTATTGGTTGGTCAGAGGACATTGGATTCTTGTTAGAGGACTAATTTGTTTAGAACTTGTTGTAATTCTGGTGGTAAAGTTTGCAAGGTGATTGTGGATGGTGGTAGTATTGATAACCTTGTTACTGAGGAGATGGTTTAGAAACTTAATTTGAAGATAGTAAGACATCCTTATAAGATTCGCTAGTTGCAAGGTAAGCATGCTTTGGAAGTGAGGGAGCAATGCCTTGTTGATTTCTAGATTGGGCAGTATAAGGATCAAGTGTTGGGTGATATTGTGGACATGAACAATTGTCATATGTTGCTTGGTAGACCTTGGCAGTATGATTGTAGGGCTGTGCATGATTGTGTCAAGAATGTGTTTACTATTTAGAAAGGTGACATGAAGTATTCCCTGATTCCTTTACAAAATGACAAACTCAATAGAATAAACTTGAGTATTGGTAGCCGAGTTGAGTTGGCAGATTTTGAGAATGGTGGAGATCAGCATGGAAAGCAAACCTGTAACACACCTAGGATGGATGTGAAGAAGAACAAGGGAAAGAGTGCAAATTGAAGACTTGGTGGATGTGTATGTGAAGAACCAGTTTGGGATTTTTCTGTTCAATCCCATAAAATGTTCTTCTAGCTATTGAGAACATCTTTTCAAACTTGGGTTGTTTGATGCAGGAGCATCCCTAATTGGCTTGCAATCTTGCAGTATGGTATGGTTTGGCTTTGGAGTTTTAGAACTCGGTTGAAGCAAGAAGTTTGACTCGATCGATACTAAGTTGGTTTGGTTGTGGTGTTATGAAGGTGTTTGACAAAGCTTGGAGCACTCAGTAGATACTAGGAGCTCAGTTTGCATTGGGAGCTCATTAGTAGTGTTTCCCAAGTCAGCTCAGTCGATGTAGAAGCTCAGTTGCCTCTGGAGGACTCGACATACATTGGAAGCTTGGCATACTCTTTTGAGCTCGGCATGCTCTGGGAGCTCGACATTGCTTATGGTTTTGCTAATGCTCGTCTTGGTCTTTTTGATGCTCGGCTTGGTCTTGGTTTCTGTTGGTGTTGAGTTGTTTGTGAGCTGACTTTTGACATTTACTTTATGTATGGGTATTTAATTTGTGTTGTATTTGACTTGTGGCTCAACATATATTTAATATAAGGGATTTAATTTAGTTTGTAATGAACTGAGCCAACTTGTGGCTTAGCTGGGTATAAGTAAGGGGTTTTTTGGAGTCTTCAGGGAGATTTGTGATCATCCAGCTTGGAGAAGAGAATGCAAATTTTGAGAAATGCTAGTAGTTATGGCTTGAGAACTGGAGGATTGCTTAGTGGACTTGAGGGTACAAGTGTGGATCCTTCTTGCTGTTCTTATCCAGTTGTGGATCTGGACTAGCTAGGATTGAGATTGTAGGTTGGATCTTGTGGAATCTTGCTGAACTGATATTGTAATTACTATTTGTGTTTGGCCCTAACCTAGAAGGCCTTACAGCCAGGCATATAGCATGTAATTAGTTGTTTTTATGAATAAAGAGTTGTGATTTGGTATCAGATCTTGCATGATTGTTGCTTGTTGTTATGTTTCTGTTGTGTGGTTATTTGTTGGGGGTTTGGACATCTCCATTGGGAATTCTTCTGCTTTGCATTGCATTACCCAAGCAACTCAGTCAATGAAGGAGTTTGATTGATCTTGAGGATTTGCTGATGCTCGGCGGTGGTTTCTGACACTTGGTCATGTCTTGGTTTTTGTGTTGCCCGAGTTGTTTGTGAGCTGACCTTTTGGCATTTAATTTGGGTTGTAGGTATTTAATGAGTGTTGCCACCAACTTGTGGCTTATGCATATATTTAATGTAAGGGTAATTTAATTTGTAATGGGCTAGGTTGACTTGTGGCTTAGTTGGGTATGAGTAGGGGTGCCTTGTGGACTCTTAAGGGAGATTCATACAACTTGGAGAAGAGGATGTGGTAGAAGGGTGGAGTTTGAGAAGGGCTAGTAGCTGAGGCTTGGGAAACAAAGAGATTGCTTGTTGGGCTTATGAGCACAAGTTCAGATCGTCCTTGAAGGTTTCTACCAGTGTGGATTTGGACTAGCTAGTGTTTGGGTTGGATCTTGCATAACTATTTTTGTAAGTTGCTATTGTATTTGGCCGTAACCGGGGAGGCCTTACAGCTTGACACATTACATGTAATCAATTATTTTATAAATAAAGAGTTGTGTTTAGTATCAGATCTTGTATCTTGTGTTGTGTTTCCATTGTGTAGTTATTTGCAGGGATCCAGATTACCTCTAGTAGGGGTACCTCAGATTCTCACTGCATTAGATGATATCAGAGCACAATTGTTCTTGTGTGTGTAGACCGAGCATCGAAGTTGAGGCAATTTGCACCAGGACTTGGGTAAAAGTTGGAAGAGAAGGTTGATCTTATGGAGCTGATTGATCTTCTGGATTTGTGGATTTATTGCTTTGGGCTTGCACAAAATCTTGGAAGCTGCCTCCAAGAAGATTGGACCCTAGGGCGATTGATGATCTTTGTGATGTTGTGGAAGCGAGGCTCTTAGAGAAGATGGCGTTGATGAAGAGTGATATGATAGCTGAGATCATAAGTGCTATAGATGGTGTACCTTAGCATGTGGGTATTGAAGATGGTTATGAGGAAGTTGCTGAAGACTTTGAAGCTGCTGGATCAAGTGGTAAGGACAAAACTGATTGGTGGAGAGATCTATGGGAAATAGGGCTGGTCAGTTTGCTAGGCCTAGATCTCAATTGAAGTTGAAGCATAAGATGGAGGTTTCTAATTTCTCAGGTACCTTGAATCCTGAAGACCTAATTGATTGGATTGGTGAATTGGAAGACTACTTTGAGTTAGAGTATATTGGAGATTTGCTCAAATTAAGGTTGACACAAGCTAAGCTGAAAGGACATGCTTCTATTTGGTGGAAAGAACTGCAAAGAGACAGAGAGGAGGAAGGTGAAATGAAGATCACTAGATAGAGGTTGATGGTAACTAAGTTGAAGGCTAAGCTCATTCCTGCTGATTATGAACTTGAGTTGTTCAAGAGGTTGTAGAATTTAAAACATAAAGATATGGCTGTGAAAGATTACATAGAGAAGTCTTGCAAGTTGACTATTCAGTCTAGGCATAAAGACTTGTCAAAGAAGAAGGTAACTTGGTACATTATTGGTTTGAGATTCAATATTCAAGATGAGGTTGGTATGTTGAAGATTGGTTCGGTTGATGATGCTTATTAGTATGCCTTGAAGGAAGAAGAGAAGTTGAAGAGGAAAAATCAAGGTAGTTCTTGAGGGAAGGAGAAGTAGGACTACTCGAAAACGGTTAAACCAAGTGCAAAAGATGATCCAAAACCTATTTATCAAAAGAGAAGGACAGGTAGAGGTGAGTTTAAGGGTACTTTCTACAAATGTGGAGAAGAAGGACATAGATTTTATGAATGTCCTAAGGTTGGTGACAAGAGAGCTGCCATTATGAATGAGGCTGGAAACCCTACCAGTGAACCTAAGAAAGGAGAGAATATATTGGCTCGGGAAGTACTGGTTGGTCAGAGGACACTGGAATCTTGTCAGAGGAGTAATTTCTTTAGGACTTGTTGTAAATCTGGTGGTAAAGTCTCCAATGTGATTGTGAATGGTGGTAGTACTGACAACCTTGTTGCTGAGGAGATGGTTTAGAAACTTGGTTTGAGGAGAGTGAGACATCCTTATCCTTATAGGATTGGTTGGTTGCAAGGTGAGCATGCTTTGGAAGTGAGAGAGCAGTGCCTTGTTGATTTCTAGATTGGGCAGTATAAGGATCAAGTGTTGTGTGATATTGTAGAGTTGAACAGTTGTCATTTGTTGCTTGGTAGACCTTGGTAGCATGATTGCAGGGCTATGCATGATTGTGTCAAGAATGTGTTTTCAATTGTGAAAGGTGGCAAGAAGCATTCTCCAATTCCTTTACAAAATGAAGGACTTGGTAGGTGGAACCTGAGTATTGGTAGCCGAGTTGAGCTGAAGGATTTTGAGAGGGTTAGAGATCAGTGTGGAAAGAAAACCTGTAGAACACCGAGGATGGATGTGAAGGAGCAGAAGAATATCAAGGAAAAGAGTGTACAAGTTGAGGACTTGGAGGATATGTATGTGAAGAATCAATTTGGGATTTATGTGCTAAATCCCAAAAGATGTTCTTCCAGCTATTAAGAACATCTTTTTCAAACCTGGGGTATTTGATGTAGGAGCATCCTTGGTTGGCTAGCAATCCTACATGATGGTGTGGTTTGACCTTGGAGTTGGAGGACTTGGTCAAAGGAAGAGGTGTGGCTCGATGGATACTGAGTTGTTCTTGGTTGCTGTATTAACCAAGGAGCTCAGTTAAAGAAGGAACTCGACAGATACTATAAGTTCAGTTTACATTGGGAGCTCGACAATAGTGATGCCTGAGCAGCTCAGTCAATGAAGGAGTTTGGTTGACCTCGATGATTTGTTGATGTTGGGTAGTGGCTTTTGATACTTGGTCATGTCTTGGTTTCTATGTTGCCTGAGTTGTCTGTGAGTTGACCTTTTGGCATTTAATTTGGGTTGCAGGTATTTAATGAGTGTTGCAATCGACTTGTGGCTTATGGATATATTCAATGTAAGGGTTATTTTAATTTGTAATGGGCTAGGCTGACTTGCGGCTTAGTTGGGTATAAGTAGGGGTGCCTTGTGGAGTCTTATGAGAGATTCATCCATCTTGGAGAAGAGGATGTGGAAGAAGAGTGAAGTTTGAGAAGGGCTAGTAGTTAAGGCTTGGGAAACAAGGAGATTGCTTGGTGAACTTGCGAGCACAAGTTTAGATCTTCCTTGAAGGTTTCTACTAGTGTGGATTTGCACTAGCTAGTGTTTGGGTTGGAACTTGGATAGTCTCACATGTGATCTTGTTCTTGAGCTTTGCATTCATTCTCCTACATCTACTATTGAATTTAATGATGCTTTTGTTCATACATTCCTAACTATTTGTTATTCACTATAAAGGATATACATTATCTTCCAAATGTGGGTATTGGTACTTAACAAAAATTGCATCTTTGTAAATTTGGAGTCCAACATTTCACATTTGGTAGACACCATTGATGATATTTATCTTCTCTTTGATGAAGACGATTCTTATTTTTAAGTTGTTGTGATATCCAAACACATTAACCCTATTGTTTAGTCATTGCATGATCATTCCTCATAGTTTGACATGAGGCTTGATACTTTGGAATAACACTTAGGGGAAACATTTTTATGTTTAGAGGAGATCCTTGAGTCTTTGCATATTTCTCTACATTCATCTCCACTGAATTCTAGAATGTCATTTTTGTCATTATGGCCTAAAGTGCCTACTTTGGATGGGACAACTTCCAAAATTGACATGGAAACACTTGATTAATTTGCAAAGAATTCATGTATCTCGATCTTTAGCCCCTTATTTTCCTTTCAAGAGTGGAAAGAAATCAACCATTAATGTTTGGTTTTAAGTATTCACGTATGAGGAGAGACTTTGTCGAAGGATTCTCAACTATCTTGTACATCCAATTTCGAGCATCTACCATTGATATTGATCTTACATTGCAAGGGGATGCATAATACTCTTTTTTCTAATTATGGGTGCTATCTATTGTATCATTGTGATGGACGTATCTTCCTTGGGGCCATTGATAAGTCCTCCATTTGTCAACACTTCTATCACTTCTACATGATTATTTTTACTTTCTTTTGGAGAGGAGTTTTGCCCCAATAGTTTTTCTTTTATTTGTGGAAGATGAAGTGTACATTAGTAACTAGTGTGGCCTATTAGCTGAGACCTATCATTGCATCATTGGAATTTTCTATCATTCTCTTTAAGTTGAACTTATCTTATCTTTTAACTAGTTGTCACATGACATAATATTACTTGATACCTGTCGTAATCCTAATTAGTCCTATCTCTCAACCTTGTATATATTTAAAAAATGTTTCATATGTACATTCTATTGTATTGCATAGGTTGCATGTGCACATCACTAATCATATTGATATAATATATTTTGTATCCATTAGTTCAAATTTATGCTCTTATTCTTTTTCTCTTTTAGAAGGTTATTTTGGTTTCTACAAGTGATCTTGGGATTTTGAGTCTTTGAGTGGCTCAAATAATTAGTACCATGGAGGAGATCTTCAATCCAATTGTTTGTGTTTGATGCAAGAGCATCCTAGGTACCTTTTAGTTCTGCTCAATTTTGTTTGTTCTGCTAGTTATTGTCGAGTGCGAGTTATTGTTGAGTTCCCGTTACTCCCGAGATGTCCAGTGTTGGCCGAATGTTCCTTCATGTTTCGGCTGAACTTAGTATTCGGTGATGTTCAACTCCTTTGACCGAGATTATTTGTGATTGGTTCTTAGTTTGAATTGACTTATGTATTTAATTTGAATCGTGAACTTAAATATAAGATATTGTCTTGGGATGTGTGCAAACCATTTTAAGGTCGACCTTTCTATTATGTAATGATCTAGAATCTTCTGTAAGCCATTCTATCAAGTATAAATAAGGGTGGTTAGGTTTAGGTTAGGCAAGACTTAGAGATTTGAAAGAAGATGTTTTTGAAAGAATGAATTTGAAGTTGGATTGTGGATCTTGAAGTTATATTTGTATTTGGTCGTAACCTAGAAGGCCTTATAGTTGGGTATGTATGCTGATAACTTGATGAATCAATAAAGTGTTGTTGTTCCATCTCTCCTTGGTGTTGTTTTCTTCCGTTATGTTTACCCAACAAGGTGGTTGGATAGATAGGTGTGCCTCTTGCCCTAACTATTAAAATCCCTCCTTGCATTAGGTGGTATTAGAGCAAAGGTTTTGCTGAGCATGTAGACATATTGCTGAAGTTGAGGTAGTTTGCTCCAGGACCTTGGGTTGGAGAAGTTGATTTGAGAAGATCTTGATCTGGTTGGTGATTTGTTGTAGAGCATTTGCAAAAATCTTTGAAGATGCCTCCGAGAATATTGGACCGTAGGGTGATTGATGATATTAGTGATGCCGTGGAAGAAAGGATCTCAGAGAAGGTTAAAGTATATTTTAGATCTGAAATGTAGGAGGTTAAAACAAATTTCAGATTTGAGATGGCACTGATGAAGAGTAATATGGTCGCTGAGATCATAAGTGTTATAGGTGGTGTACCTCGGCATGTGTGTACTGAAGATGGTTATGAGGGAGTTGCTGAAGATTTTGAGGTTGCTGGATTGAGTGGTGAGGACACAACTAATCATGTTGAGAGACCTATGGGAGATAGGGATAGTCCGTTTGCTAGATTTGGATTTCAGTTGAAACTGAAGCATAAAATGGATACTTCTAATTTCTCAAGATCTTTGAATCTTGAAGACCTGATTGATGGATTGGTGAATTAGAAGACTACTTTGAGTTGGAGGATATTGGAGATCCACTCAGAGTGAGATTGACACAAACTAAGTTGAAAGGGCATGTTGCTCTTTGGTGGAAAGAATTGCAAAGAGATAGAGAAGAGGAAGGTGAAATGAAGATCACTCGTTGTAGATTGATGGTGACAAAACTAAAGGCTAAATTCGTTTTTGGTGATTATGAACTTGAGTTGTTTAAGAGGTAGAATTTGAAGTAGAAGGATATGTCTATGAAGGATTATACCAAGGAATTTTACAAACAAACAACTTGGTCTAGACATAGAGAATTGTCTAAGGAGAAAGTGGCTCGGTACATTAATGGTTTGAGATTCAATATTTAGGATGAGGTTGATATGTTGAAGATTGATTCAGTTGAGGATGCTTATCAGCATGCTCTGAAAGAAAAAGATAAGTTGAAGAGGATAAATAAAGGTAGTTCCTGTGGGAGAGAGAAGCAAGATCACTTGGCAAAGGATAAGCAGATTGTAGAAGATGATCCAAAACCTGTTGAGTCAAGGAAGAGGATGAGTAAGGTTGCCTTTAAGGGTAATTGTTTCATTGTGGTGAAGAAGGACATAAAGCTTATGAATGTTCACAGAAGGCTAGTGATAGGACAGCTGTTGTTGTGAATGAGGCTATAGATTGTATAAGTGAACCCGAGCAAGGAGAGAGTTTGCTGGTTCAGCCTATACTATTTGGTAAAAGAGCATTGGTAATTTGTTTAGGACTACTTGTAAATCTGGTGGTAAAATTTGCAATGTGATCGTGGATGGTGGTAGTATTGATAACCTTGTTATTTGAGGAGATGGTGAAGAAACTTGGTTTGAAGAGAATGAGACATCCTTGTCCTTATGGGATTGGCTGGTTACAAGATGATAATGCTTTGGATGTGAGGGAGCAATGTCTTGTTGATTTCTAGAGTGGGCAGTATAAGGATCAAGTGTTGTGTGATATTGTGGACATGAATAGTTGTCACATATTACTTGATAGACTTTGGTAGTATGATTGTAGGCTTGTGCATGATTGTGTCAAGAATGTGATTACTATTGAAAAAGGTGGTAGGAAGCATTCCCTAATTCCTTTGTAGAATGAAGGACTTGGTAAAAAAAACCCGAGTATTGGTAGTTGAGTTCAGTTGAAGGATTCTGAGAGGGTTAGAGATCAACATAGAAAATAAACCTATGGCACATAGAGGATGGATCTGAAGAAGCCAAAGTGGAACAAGGGAAAGAGTGTGCAAGTTGAAGACTTGGAGGATATGTATGTGAATAACCAGTTTGGGATTTATATGTTGAATCCCAACAGATGTTCTTCCAGCTACTGAGAACATCTTTTCGCACCTGGGGTGTCTGATGTAGGAGCATCCTAAATTATCTTATAATCTTGCTCATTTTTGTTCATTTTGCCAGTTATTTCCAAGTTCTAGCTACTGTCAAATTCCACTTACTGCCAAGCTGTCTAGTGTTGGCCAGGTGTTCCTTCATGTGCTAAGTGAACCTGGTATTTGTTGATGCTCGGTTCCTTCTTTCGAGTTTGTTTGTGATTGGTTCTTAGTTTGATCCGACTTAAGTATTTAATTTGAATCATGAATTTAATGATAGGATCTTGTCTTGGGATATGTGCACTATTTTAAGGGCAACCTTTCTATGATGTAATGATCATAATCTTTGTAAGCCCTTTTGGAAAGTATAAGTTGGGGTGGTTAGGTTTAGGTTAGGCAAGACTTAGAGAGTTGAAAGAAGATATTTCTGGAAGAGCGAATTTGATGCTAGATCGCGGATCTTGAAGTTATATTTGTATTTGATCGTAATCCAAAAGGCCTTACAACAGGGCATGTATGCTGATAACTTGATGAATTAATAAAGTATTGTTGTTCCTTCTATCCTTGGTGTTGTTCTTTTTGTTGTTTTCTTCCATTGTGTTTACTTAGCAAGGTGGTTGTATAGATACGTGTGCCTTTGGCCCTAGCTGTTTAGATCCCTCCTTGCATCAGTGTTGGAGTTATTTGACATTTGTAGTCTCATTGTAAGGAAATGTTTATTGTGTGACTAGATATATGGACTTCTTGGTTAACCATGGAGGACTCTTAAGAGTCTATGGTTGAGGTGTTAGATTTTGACTTATTGACCTTGAGATGTGAACCTTATTGAGAACATGGTTTGGTATTATGTTCGAGTTTACTCTGGACACTAGTTCAGATTGACATGATATAGATGTTCTTGGGAGCACAATATCTTCTTTAACAAACATACAATTTTATGAGGAGATCACAATCATGTTGTCATTATTAGTTTTTGATTTTGTAATTGGCGTTTCTAACAATGGTCTTGCTAGTTTTCTTTGTATTGAGTATATTGGTCATTTTCTTGTGAGCATCATGTTGATTTTGGAGCTTAGCATGTATTTTATTGATCATAGATGCTCATGAATACTTAGAGATACTAGGTGAGGTAATTTTTGAGGTGGATGCTATTTGGAGGTTATAGTAGGAAGTTTGAAGAGCCTTTTCACTCAATATGGACATGAGTTCATGATGAAACTAAGAAAATGTTGTTCATAAAGAAAGTATACGAGACTTTCTATTTCATAGAGGAGCATTCTCATTGCTCACCCTTGGGGTCTACTTTGTACATAATCATTGTTAAAAGTAGTTTGTTTTGGTTTTAGATGCATTATGTTTTATGCTTTCTCACACTTTTATATTAAATAAAGGGAGAGGGTATATGGAAATACTTTAGGTACACTAATATTGCGAAGTGAGAGTTGTGCAAATTTTAACATTTTAGTTTCTATAGAAATAAAAATGATATTCAATAAAAAAACTAGATAATTATTATCATAATAGGTGTATGCAGGAAAAATTCTTTTGAGAGTAAAACCCAACCTGTAAAGTAGGTCAATATATTATTCAATAAATCATATGATCTTACAATATGTTTGTAAAGCAAGTCTTCATGTAAGTACCACCAATTACAGATTTTGAGAACTTATATAGCTTGAATAGTATCTATGAAACTCTTGCACACACCCTCAATCTCAAGTACCTACTATATAGGAGATGTGAAACTTGAAACCATTAAATAGTATTTCAAAACCCATGAGCTAAAACCTCTTAAACGTTGCACCCAAATTATCCTTCAAACAAAGATGCATTGTGAAATGTTATAATACACCCTTGTTAGTTGATAGGCACAACTCTCTTAAGTAATAACATTTTTATGAATCTAACAACATTATACATTTCTTACACAAAACTCTTGAGGTCATAAGTTTCAAGTTATTGCACTAGTTGGACTTTTTTTGTAAAAAAGAAGATGAAGTACTTAAAGAGACCAAGGCAAGTGACACCATCACAAATGATGCCATTGACCAAACATTTTTCTTTTGACCAAAAACAGATCTTATAGCCTTGAAATTGAGTTTTCATAATTTTTACTTATATATTATAGATTTTATAATATTAACATTATGTGTAAGGTTGAAACACATTTCATGTAAAAAATCTACATATGAACATTTTTAATCTTCCTAAAATAAGTTGATTTTGTACCTTTTATTTTTAGTGTTTCTTTTTCTAAGAACATCAGGCCAATTGCTACTTCTTCTACAATCGTATTAGTGCTTTAATTTGAATGCAATGGTCTTTTGAAGCATGCAAGCATTTTAATTATTATATAAGATGTTGTCTAGAACACAGTTTCATTTCATTCATCTTTAATCGCTATATAAACATATCAAACTCATACTAAAAATCTATAACTTCAACTTGTAAAAATTACAATAACTCAGAAAAGGTTCAAGGTTGCCTATGTTCGTATAGAAGAATGAAAGCTATAAGTTTTCTATGACTAGATTCAAAACATAAATCCATTACATCATCAATAATATATATATGTTTATCGATTCATTATTAACTAAGAGAGCAGGGGTTTTCAACTATCATTTACTTGTCTGATTGATGGGGGCCAAGTTGTCTAACACTCCCCAGTTTGTTGAAAGAGAATTTCTCTCACTTCAATAACCATGCATCAATAAGATAAATAATTAGAATGTTTTAGAGAGACAGAAATATTCTAGAAAGATAGGAATAAGAATAATCTTATTTAAATATTTATTCGTATTTGTCACATCGGTCTATTAGAATTTTCTCTGTAATATCTGGATTCATCTATGTATTTTCCAAAGACATATATTCAAGAGGGCTCTTACAATAATTTGAACGCTAAACAAACCCTAACTGATCATATATTGTCAGCTGATTTACATTCCCTGTAGCTGTTAAAGGAAGAAATACGCATTTGCTGTTTTTGTACAAAGGTGAAATTGTTACACGAGAGTTTGCAGTTAAGTAGAGAGCGGAACGACTTAAACATCATACACTTTTCGTAGACAGCAAATAGCCATGAATATTGTTACAGCATTTCAAAGAATTCGCAAGGTATATGTAAATAAAAATCTGTTGGTCCTTTGAAAGGTTATGGCTTAAGACAGGTCGGACGAGAAGTTTTTTCAATAAGATTGTATGGAAAATGGCAGGCGTAGCGGTCATGAGGAACTGATAACTGTTGGTCTGTTGCAGGAACATTCACTGTGTTGTAGCTAGGGAATCAGAGGAGAACTGCCACTAGTAGAAAGTAAGAGAATAGAAAACTGAAGTCATAGAACGAAGCCAAGTTTTGTTTTGAAGGACTTCTAGAAAGGTGAATATCACAGCCTTTGAGAACAGAAATATACATAGTGCCCGGCCATCAAAGGATATCAGATACCATACAAGATTTTAGGAGGACAGAGAAATTATATAAGC
Source organism: Cupressus sempervirens (assembly GCA_028749045.1). Taxonomy (NCBI): domain Eukaryota; kingdom Viridiplantae; phylum Streptophyta; class Pinopsida; order Cupressales; family Cupressaceae; genus Cupressus; species Cupressus sempervirens. Next base: position 1,031,263,588 of record CM053787.1, on the reverse strand, counting down.
ACGGCTAAGGAAAAGAAAGTTGTAATTATCAAGGAAGGTTTATGATTGCAGATTTCACAATCAGGTTGAGGACAGGCGCAGCTCTGGGAGAAAAAACCAAATGAATAGGGTGAGATTGATTGCTTGTTTTAATGGGGAAAGAAAATCTATTATTTTGATTCACATTGTTAGGGAGTGGAATGATGTTCCAGATAGTTTGACTAAATTGGTACTCTAGATTAGCATATTGTTGGTAAGGGTCAGTTACCTCATGAAATGTCTCTTTTGTTAGATAAGCTTGTAGTAGGGGACACGATTCTTTAGTCCTCTCTTTGTTGGGCACTTTTCTCTCTTTTTATTTCTCTCGTGTTTGGATAATTTTTTCCCCTCTCTTTTAGACTAAAAGAGAGGCAAGTTGAAAAATGTAAACTTATAGATAAAAATTATGACAGTTTGAAAAAAACAAATGAATAAGGTTGAGGAGAAAAATGAGGATCTAGCAGAAAAGAAAAGTAATTTGATGATGTTAAGAAACAAATAATATTTGAAACAACAAGTTGAAAAGGTTGGAAGAGAAGAACATCTTAATTACAAGGAGGAAATATCAAATTTGGGTGGAAAAAACAATAAAATAAGTCAATCACTTGTAGAAAGCAATCAATATTTAAAGTGAAAGCAATCAGCTTGCAATATTTCATCTAGTTCAAAAGATTTGTTTTCAAATAAATAAAAAGACAAGCTCGATATTTTGATAATTCCTTTCATTACATTAACTAGCTTATAAAGCTATGTTTTCCTATTAAAAAATTATCTACAAGAATGTAACTTCTTGAGAATTAACAGGCAACCAATTTTTACTTATTAATCTAAATGATAAATTTAAACCTAAATAATGTAATATTCCTACATTCCCCCTCTTATTATATTAATTCGAACAAGAGTGGAAGTTGCAAGTGTTTAACCCAACCTTCTAGAGACTTTGATGAATTGTCTTCACCATTCCTCCTTGCTCACTCAAGAATCACTGAACTGATTGCATCAATGGATCTCTTGACTGCAAAACCTAAAGCTATCTTGTGTTCCCACCTCTTACACAATCTCCTCCAAAATTCCACATCTCCTCTGAGTGTGTCTAATGCCTCCTCTAGTGCTACACATGCAACTACTTTCCTTCGGAAGTCCACATCCCCTCTGGGTGTGTCTAACGCCTCCTTTAGTGGTGTGGAAACAAACACCATTGATATATCTACACATGAGACACCTTTCCTTTGAAAGTTCACATCTGTGTGTCTAATGCCTCCTCAAGTGCTAAAAGGATCATACTCAAATCCTACCCCTCCTCACTTCATGGAAGGACAATCACACTACCAAGCTTCCTCTTCTCTTCAGGGACACACGTATGCCAATTCCCCTCTTCTCTTCAAGGATGAATCTTCCAAGCCCCAACTTTACAAGGATGCAAATAGTTACTTCTTATGCAAAAATTCATCTTTGAGCAAGAAGCTAGCCCGAGATGACGAAAATCCTCCTGCCTCCATTGCCTCCAACCTCATGTTATGTCTTTGCTATTCTTTAAAGCACAAATCTTGTATCAATTCTTGAACCATGAGGTGGATTATTACCATCAAATGAGTCAATTGTATGTACTGCAGAACCATGGAAGTGTGTCTTTCCTTCAGTTGTAACATAAGCCGTATTTTTCTTTAACCTTCCATCGATGAGATTTTTGGCTCTATTGAAAATAAAAGCATTTAAATTCTCCTTTGGTAGGAATGTTAGATTTATTTCTAGAAATTAAAGAATATTCCTTGGCAATATGACGAGCCTTATTAGTTCTACTTCTTTCATTAATTAGAAATGAAATTACAGTTTCTAAGTTAGGATTCATTTTGTTCAAAGCGAAATAATATGATCAAAGCTTGAAGGCATATTGTTAAGTAGGATCACCTTCATCGTCATCAACTTTAGTATTCACACCTACAAGTTGATTAAGCAATGAATGAAAAGTACTAATCTCTGGAACAATATGATCACCTTCATTCATCTTTAACCTGAACAATTTCTACTTTATGGACATTTTTGCAGTAGACGCTTGTGAACTAATAAGATGTCAAGCCCATCCCATAATTCTTTTGAAGTGTTCAAAAGATCAATATGATGCAAATATGCATATGATAGACCAAGCCCAATCAACGTATTGGCCCTATGATCTTCATCTATTCACTTTGTTACTTCATCTCAATCTTGGGGTTTACTAACAATTCCATTAACCAATGTCCCAAAGATCTTTTTCAATCAAAAGCAATTATATTTTGATTTACCATGTGTGAAGTTCAAACCCTTCAAATTTGGTAATTTTTGTCAATTTATCCATTATCCTTTGTAGGTGAAATTCATTAACTAAAAGTTGAAATAAATTATAGAATCCATCCACAAACTTTCAATTGAAATATTTTTTGAAAACCAATCAAGAGCACCATCACTCGATACATATACTTGTCAGCCCTAATTGATGATGTAATTGAGAATGCTATGAATGTATGTGAAAGAGTCATATAAGTCGTTATGTTGTCATTGATGTCAAAGATGTCAAAGTCTTAGTTAGCTAGATACTATGCTAATTCAATAGAGTGCCATATCATCTGATCGATGAAGAGGATTTGAAGAAAGTATGATGATGTCAGTGTTGATAAGTAGGGTATTTAGGGCATTTGAATCAATTGGACAATGATAATGTAATATTGGTTTGATTATTTTACAATCATGTAATTTTGTAATGTAATGATGAATTTTATGTATTCACCGAACTATACAGGTTACATCGAGTGACTAGGTGAAAGGAGTACAATATTGCTTGAGTTACTATAGTATTAACTGAACATTTGGAAAATACAAGTTGAAGTTCAGTGTTAATCAAGTAATTCATATGTTAACCGACTGATGTATTACTTGAGTGAAATGTAATGTTCATTGAGTATGAGCTAGAAGAACAAGTTAAGAAAGATGGAATTTGAGGCTGACTTATGGTGAAAATAAAGAATGTTCGAAAAAATCGAAGGCTAATGTTAAAGTTTGTTACAAAATCTACATTCGAAGCAAATAGTGTTAAATAGTCAAAGTTGATTTATTTTTCTAAGCTTAATTTGTTCCTTACTGTGTGATGTTTAAGGGTGGCCAAATAATGGAATATTCCAACATGTTCGTCACTAGGCAAGTGTGATTTTGTCGAGATTGTTTGTGATGAAAATAAACAAGTTAGATAAGTTTGTGAATCTTGATGAATGTAACAATTAATTTTTTTCTTTCTTTTTTGGTTTAAAGATCATGAAAAGAATGGGTTATAGAGGTCATGGATTACAAGAGCATGAACAAGGAATGTAAAAGGCTATTGAGCTAACAATGAGGCTAGAATATGAGAGACTTGGATATGTCACAAGTAAACAAATGATGGATATAGGCGTTACATGTTCAAGTGAATCAATTCAACTAATGTTACAAATTATAATAGGAAATGCCATAAAATGGTGTTGGATTCTACAAACTTACAGTATATGAGGTATGCAAACTCATTGTGAAAGGACATGTTTGAGAAAATAGATAAAGAATGCATGTATGATAGATTTCATGAAAATGGATTCTGGTTGAAGTTATGGATTACATGAGAAAATAATTATAGGCATGATAATTTTTTTGTTAAAGTATAAATGTCCATCTACCAAAGGCAACAACAATCAAGAAAGGTTTGAATGTTCAAAAGGAAAAATCTTTGTCTAGTGAGACATCCACATGTAATAAGTTTGCGGAATTTTAGATTGAAGTTTTGAAGGATTGCTACAACATATGGATGAAGCCAAGAGAAAGGCATCATTGATGAGAAACGATTAGATCTCAGGCATGGTTGTAGATATTTTGCGAACAAAAAGGTTTAAGTATGAAGGCTTGATCATGGAGATTAGAATGAGACAAAAGAAAGACAGTAGTCAAGTTCAAAACAATTTGTAAATGCAACAACATTTGTGGTCAAAATTGTTGACGAGTGTTGGGATGTGTAATTTCTCCCACCTTAATGACCACCAACAAGATAATTAGAATGTTCTAGAAATGAACAAAAATATTCTAGAAGGATAGAGATAACAATACCAATTATTTAAAATTTGTTTGTATTTTCCAAGCTAGTCTTTGATTTAGAATTATCTATGTACTTTTTGATTCATTTATGGAACTTCTAAAGATCTCTGTGGCACATGTAATTGTTTTAGCATCCAGAGAGTTCTAACTGATACATGTATGATGAGTGTAGCAACATTCATACCTAATAACAATTGATTAATGAAAAATGATGTACAACAACATGGGTATACATGTGTATATTAATTTCAAAAGTCTCGTGTTCATATATTTATCCACCCCATGACAGCTAGTGTAAGATTACTACTTGTGATGGGTCCAAGCATGTATACGACTTACTCGTTGCCTTCTAATATATAAGTTTTTGTATCAAAAAAGGCATTAACATCTATTTTTGTGAGGTCCAATGTTGTTAGCTATATTTGATTCAAAAGGGTGAGCCATCTTAGAATAATATTCTCCTCATTTTTTGAAGGAACCGAGTTTATTCCGTTGAGTGTATTTAATGCAAGATATTACTACCATTTTTAATGGGGTTTGAAAATGTAGATTCATTTTGTTTATTACTTTATGATGATTCTATGTTCCTTTGGAAGCCAATTTCACATAACACATATTTCTCTAACCAACTTAACTAGTGAAAATAATGAATTATAGATACGGGAAATTCAAGACCCTAGTTATAAGAATGGAAATAATATCTAGACAACAAAGAGTTCTCTATCCAAACTTGAGAGTCTTTCTTGAGGACACCATCATGACACATGGATCTCTACCTGATGTGCTATAGTCCGATATGGACCACGACAAAACATGCTCAAACAAAGTATTGAGAAAATTGGACTCTATTCTCTAGATAGCTACAAAACCCAAAAGTTATAAATATAATAAAAGGAATTAAATAACATAAATGGATAAAAATGAAATAAATAGAACATAAGAAAACGGTGGCATGTTTGAATGCTTGTAATAGACACATATATGAAAATGGAAAATATTCAGGTTTATTTAGAGACTTACCTCAATCGAGTCTATATTTTGATATTCTCAGGTCCACAATAGATAGATATGATAAAAACAAATAAAAGAAATGACATCAATCAAGTCTATATTTTGATATTTTCACCTCCGCAATAACCAGATATAATAAAAATAAATAAGAGAAATGATATAAAACACATGATGCGACAAATCGCACGAGACTTAAAGGCACCCAAGATAGAAACGTATTACTAAATTTGATTGAGAAAGCCAAAGGAGCTGTAGATACATATAAGTTTTTGATCGATGGTACATAATTTTTTTTTATTAATATCAAAATACGTTTCTACGTAGTTTGCCACTCTGAAGTGGTAGATTTTACATTACTCCATCTCACAATTCTTTTCCTTCTACATTTACTACTGCATCAGAGGCCACGTAAGCATTACATGAAAACAATACATCCTGGGACTATTGACAAACTACCAACATTCCTATATAGACCAACCGGTTAACTATACACCATATACTTCGACTGGACATATTACATCAGCCCATTTCATTAACAAAATTTGGGCATAAACAGACCATTAAAATCTTTAATTAAACCAAAAGGGGCAAAATTTTCTTCAGCAAAATATTTTAATCTACATAGTTCTTCAACATTTCCTCCCTCAATTCATTTGGGATGAATGGCCAATGTATACATGCATCAGCAAACATATGATACTCTCAACGTTCTTACTATCGCTTTTATTTATCCTAGACTCCAAATATAAACTTGGTTCCTTCAAGTTTGGCAACGGGAATACAAGTGGAATAGGCATATGTAAATTTTTCGTTTGGATGTACCAAATTGGAATTAGAATATGAAGTAAAATATAAATACGTATTTCAATTTTGGTCCAAAAATGAGGTTTTGCAATTCCACCCAAATAGGTGTTATTGGAATATGTATTCTTATTCCACTTTTATTTATTTTAGAAAACATAAATTTTGGGGTCTGCAAATTCCCCATCAAATATTGGCTGAACCAAAAATGAGGTTTTGCAATTCCACCCAAATAGGTGTTATTGGAATATGTATCTTATTCCACTTTTATTTATTTTAGAAAGCATAAATTTTGGAGTCCGCAAATTCCCCATCAAATATTGGCTGAACCAAACAGAGAATAGGAACACATAGCCCCATTTTCTATTCCAGAATAGCTATTCCTATTACCGCAGCCAAACAAGCGTATAGGTAAATTACTTATATGTACAATATTTATACAGACGTACTCATGGATGCATTGAGATTTAGGTGAGGCTGAAGATTTCCTGTAGCTAAAGATAGGTGCTTTCGATAAGATTTGAAGAGTGTAAGACTCACTGGTTGGTGGGAGCAGATTATCATTATAATAGGAGTTACTTGGTGTGAAGGGATATAGTTTTGTCTTCTCTTTGTATGGCAGTACGTTGTTTTACGTGCAATAACCTTTTTTTTAATTAAAAAATGATATACCTAGCATGTTGTTTTTGCATGCAAATATCTTGAAAATAAAGCGATATGGTGGGGACGTTGAGAGTATCACCTTTGTGGAAAAAAAAAATTTCTGCTAAAAAATCTTGTTTCTGGGTTTGGCAGGTGCAATGGCAGTCATGCCTGAGCTTTTTCCATGAAGTCATTCTCTGCCATGGGGAATTGATGGCCCTTTTACGGTTTATCTATCCTTTTTCTTTTCTCTTTCTTCTTAAGGATTGCAAATGAATAATAGTCTGAGTGTATGTATATTGTACACATGAACAGATTTTTACAATCATTATATTATTGATATTAGGCCATTTACATATGGTACAGGTAAGTACTCTTCTAAAACGTCAATAGATGGCTTGTAATTATCTAGATTACAATATACAGGGCAGTATATATGTTGTTATAACATTTAGAATACTGCTGATAATTTCAACGTAAATATTGTGCATTACTTGAGCATTGTATAAATTCATTCACCATGAAATAAACTTTTGCTTAGGTATTGCTATGAATTGAAAATGTTAGCATTTCTAGAGCTTGTTGTTGACCATATCTATTGGGTGCATATCCTGCATTTGGGACATTCTATTATATTGATGTTCTAGTTAGAGACGCTCTATCAATTAGTTTGCTTGCTGAGAATTTGCATTGATCTTTAGTTGTTTTTGTCGGCATTGTTGGTAAATGCATTAGATACTGAATTTTGCCTCTTGTTGAACACCCACACTGAGCTTTATTTATGTTTCTGTTCTATGAGACGCCGTATCAATCAGTTTGGACATTCCATGATATTGGTGATCTATGAGACTACCTATCAATTAGTTTGTTGCATGTCATGTTGAAAACCCACACCGAGCTTTATTTATTTTTCTGGGTATAACTGATACATCTTTTAAATACTCTAATAGCACATATACTCTAATGGAGAAGATATATACACTTAAAATAACCGATACACAATGTAGAATATTGATTCTTTGAATAGCAGCTCCAAAATGAATGAGAAGATGAATAACAAGGACCCAAAACAAATTGTTCGTAGATTTCTTAGTGTTTATAGATCCTTCAAATAGTGCCCAAACGAATTATTCGGAGAAACCTCATAAATAGTGCAATGCATCCTTTAAATATGATTAAATGAAGGTATTGGATGCTTTAAATATGATTTATGGAATGAAATAAGATATTTTAGCGCCTGGCGTATTGAGAAAGATAGACCCCTTTTCATATATGGCCATCTAAATAACCACTAGGGCACCTGCTACTGTATGGAAATAGGAAATGAGAAATCAGCACATCAAGAGATATACGATTCAGCTGCTTATAACATACAATAAAATCTATTAGATTTTGCAATGTGGAACTATTTTGTTTTTTTTCGTTTTTGTTTTAGAAAGTTTTAAGAATTGAGGTATAGGGGAGAGGACTCAGTAGTTGTTTGTGCACATTTCAATAGTTGTGACAGTAGTTGTTAGCTTAATACTCATACTTGTTGATTTAATATCCAACATTTTTAACAAGATTCTACCAATGGATGTGACTTTAAAGTTGTTTTTGTTAATGATGATTACCCATAAGTGAATGAAAAGTGTCCCTTTTCCCAAAAAACAACCAAGAGTGTGATGCCACATCAGCTGCACAAGTATGGGGTCTCCAATGCACTATGATTGGTCTCACTTTTTTTTGGGGCTGTTTTGGACACTTCGACAAAAAGCATGCTGATGTGGCTCTGAAACCTTAGTTATAAGCAGGGTACTTGCCAAGTAAGCTACTATCAAAAAATGAGAGTGATTTGAAATTTTCACATAAGATTTTGAGAAGCGCGAAGTTAGGGTGCACAACTACTGGGTTCATATATATATATATATATATAAAGATTTTGAATTGATGGTCCCTTGATAAGTAGGAGATAATAATTTTCACAGCAAGTCAAATTGTGATATTGCTATCAAGATTTCAGAGTGTGATTTTGAGTCAAACTCATTGACCCATGTTTCATAAGTAGCTATTCAACATGAATCCATCTCTCATGAGAATAAATGGAACACTTAGCACTCATTGAATCTTTATGATCTCTTTCAAGAACATAAATTCTCCACTAATAAATCATCTGAAACTATATCCCTAAATAGAATACCTCTGACCAATTCCTCTAAGAAAAGAAAGAACAGTGCCTTAATAATATAGTGAAGCATTGGTTAAAAATTCTTAAAGAAAGGCAAATAATGGCTGCTTAAGAAATTGCAGAGATCACATTTTAATAAAGAGATCTCAAATATGATGACACTCTTAAAAAAAAGGGAAATAATGAAATAATTTCTGTTTAATATTAGACAGGTCACTCCATAATAGTGAAATATTATGAACAACAATATATAGACGAAATAAAGATAATATCTGGGAGATGGATGACCAACTATTTGGCATTCTAACAATCTAGTACTTTTGCATATCATATTTAGTTATTTAACTAAAGCATGAGGTTGTGGCTCAGTAAGCAAAGTTGAAGGTGAGTATGATACATTTTTGGACATTTATGATTTCAACGTGTGGATGGTCAGAGTTGGATGCGACTGTTTGACTCGGAAAACAAATAGATTATTGTTTGCTCAATTTTTACTTCATTAAATTTTAAACTGTTTCGTGATTGTGAAATTTGGAACTAGTATTATGAATTGAATTCCTTTCTTTGACTTAATCTCTTAATTGAATCAATTACGAGTCATTGGTTCTTATTGTACTTTTCGTAGGCAATAGTAGAATTGTATTCAGTTTTAGTTTTTCTACTTTTCAATTAATTTACACCAATCATCAACAATTATTTATGGGCAATTGAGATATTTCTAAAGTTTTTTAATTTATTCATCAATTTCATATATTTTAATAATTATTTTTCATTAATTTGATTGGTTGATTTGCTTTTGTGTTATAGGACCCTTCTTTTCAGAGGTTGGCTCTATAATTCATTTTCCCGGCACAATTTTAGAAGATAGATTAATAAATATTATTATTAAATCTATTACAATTTTTTTAAAATTATCACAAAACTATATATTATATTTATAAAAAAAATTAATCTCACATATATATAATTTTACTAACATTATTATATTAATGAATTAATTGACTTAAATAATTTAAGTTAATTTTTTATTAAGGATTACAATCTATTGTATTTTATCATTATATCATTTATACACAAATTTTTACTATTTTACTAACATTTATAAAAATATATTTTTAAAATTGAAATAAAAGTAGAAGATTTTTTTTCTAAACTATCTACTATGACTAAACGACAAGTACATGCCACTATGTGGCACTTGTTTATAAATCACAAAATGTTGGTATTGCAAGTTTTCTCCATTGGATCTCATAGGTACTTATCTCGAAGAATGCTGTACCTAATCAAGTTTGTATGAAATTGTTGCAGTATGCTTAGATGAATTTTGTGTGAGCTTTTGGTGTTCTAAGTCATTATCCCTCATCTTCTCATACGATACACTATAATTAGTTGAACAGTTTAATTGGTATTAAGGGATTCGATTAAGTCTAGAAATCTATTTGAGTTGGAATAAAATAACTTTAATGGATGGCTATGTCTATTGCACACAATGTGGTAAATATTTGGAAAAGGATTCCTTTTTATTCGGGAGATATTAAAATAGATAATTCTCCAATAGATTGCAAAAACTATTAATTTTACAGTTCTGAGGAGGTTGGAATATAGCAGTTATATAGAGGACTCTTAAAGGATTGAATCTTACAAAATATGGTTAATTTCAAGAAAAAATGTGCTTTCTTTCTGTCTGATCGGTAATTTTTGAAATTAAAAAAAATTCCAAGTTTCTATAATGAAAGCTATTTCATTAATTGAAAAATATTTTTAAACATACAATGCAAAGTTTCTTTACCTTTGTTGGATATAATCTAGAGCTATTTTATACATCATTATTTTAGTAAGTTCTTAGTTTTTATTTCTATTTTTACAAGATGATTTCATTGAAGAATCCTTACCAAAAAAAAGGTAGGAATAAAAATATGGAAACATTCTTGTATTTTATGGATAAATGCAATGCTTTGAGTATTGACCAATTCAAATGTGATTTATATAACTTAATACAAATGTTATAGTACAGACACAAGTAGAATGTATTATAATATTGAAATGTCAATTGAAATTGACATTAATGTCTTAGAACTACGTACTTGACCATGTCATCTAGACACTGTGCCATACATGTCCATAACCATGAATTGAAAAGATAATTCTCCTCAGTCCATATCAAATGAATGCCTCTCAAACTTCCTACACTAACCATTCCAATGAACACATCTCTAATCACAAGAGATAACACCATCATCTCCATCTCTAAGTTTCCATGAGCACGTGCCTCTAATCAATCCTTGCCAACTCCAAATGTAATAGTACAATATCACAAAGTATCTAACAAATGATCAATGTACTTAAAAAAGAAAGAAACTAAACCGAGATCAACAAGCCAAAGCTCCAACCATAGTATCAGGAACATAAACATGACAACATGATCTAAATACTCTCAACTAGAGAGATTACATGCTCCATTTAAACATATAATAAGATGTTAAATGAAAAACATAAACCACACCCTTATCAAAGAATCTATTGAGCCCTCAAGTCATCAACATCTTCAGTTACATGAAGATCAACATCTCCATATAGTACTTCAGAAAATGTGAAAAGATCCTTTTGCAACAATAGAATCTCGTGCCTTCAACATCTACAATACCAATGAAGATCAATTACTTTGTCATTGCCAATAACTCCCACTAAACCATGGTGTCGAGTAACACATGGCATCTACGTCATTGCCAACAACTCCCACTATATGGTGATGCCGAGTCACAAATGGCATCGTGAGAAACATCTTCCACGAAGATTGAATTACTCTAACCAGTCATCATCACATGATCGAGTAGCCAAAGCAACACTGCTTGCATCTTCATCATCACTTTGAGAAGACTCAAAATTGGAAGACTATGTATTTTCTTCTTTTTCTTATTCTCTTTGCAGTCCTTTCGGATATTATCAATCTACTCGCAATTCCAACACTTCGCTTTGGACTTCTTCCTAGGACATTCAGGCTTCATGTCCTTCTTGCTTTTGTCCTTCGCTCTGCCTTGAACGATGAGAGTCTCCTTAGCCACCTCAGAAGATTTCCTCTGTATCTCCTCTAACAAAAGTGCATCAGCCACTTCATCCATTTTTAATTGGGCGGTAGTACTTCCAACGACCATCACAAGATGATCCCATGAATCAGGTAATAAGCATAGCAGTAACATGCAACACTCTTCTTCACTAATAGATACACCAACAAATGTCAGTTGTACAATCACCATATTGAATGAGTTTAAATGATCTGCCATAGCCGTTCCTCCGTCCATCTTCAAAGAGTGCAACTTCTTTCTCAGAAGAGCTTGTTTACCAAGGATTTTCCCTCATAAATATCTCCCAACTTTTTCGATAAAGAATGTGCAATTTTCTCCTCGTGAACACTCAAGAGAGTAGGATCCACAAGACATAGCCTTATTAGTCCTTTGGCATTTCAATATGCTAAAACCCAATCTTCTTGCTTCATGCCTGAAGGCTTGTTAATAGATATAGGAACCCGCAGATCACGATCAACCAATATATCTTCAACTTTAAGTTTTCACAACTCAAAGTTTTTACCATTGAACTTTTCAATCTCTACTCTCCTTGTACCTGCCATCTCAATTACCAGATAAACACTTTCCAAACCCCCACTAGAACCGAATTGACATAGAAAACAACCCTACCCGACAAGGATAACCCAGGCTCTAATACCACTAGTTAGGAAAGCTACTTGTGGAAAATGCCTTCCAAATGCCAATTTACAAGGGAAATATAAAAGATTGTAAATCTACTTTAGAACATTGAAAAACAATATGCACACAAGATAAATATAGCAAAGTTAGATTTAATGTGAGAAACGCTTTCGAGTAAAACACACCACCCAAAAACCCCCAAGAAACTTGGTATTACAGTAAACAATTTACATACAACGAACTCTAGTTTCTAGATAGACTCATAGTCTCGGATTGCCATTACAATCAACTTGACTTTCATAGCCTTAGCCTGTTTAGCCCAAGGAATCCCGCATACATTTAAACACTTTACAATTTGTTATGAAACCGGGTGCATTAACTGGCACATAACAAAAAGGGTTTCTAACAGTCCCAACAATCACTCATCCATTTGACGGTCACTCCTCCAGTTGGGAGTCCCTTCAACATCGGATCACTCCCTTTGGCCTCTGAAAGTCCCTTTAGCATGGGATCACTCCCTTATGTTAGAATCTGAAAAGATTAATAACCCAGAAAACTAGTGCAAAGAGTAAATATCTAAACTATGAATGCAAATGATACAAAATCAAAATAGCATCATAGAGTTAGTCTCCAAGAGAGTAATGCAAATGCTGGAAGCAAAATAGCATTAAGAGGATGCAAAAATAAGAGATGCAAATACAAGCCAGGTAGCATGCTTATATAGGCTAGGAAGAGGGAGGAGGTGGCAACACCAACCAATGAGGAGCAACCATCTATCGGACTAAAGATAGCAAAGTATCTTCCCAAGATAGCTAATGGATGCTCACATGTAGAAAGGTGACACCTCACAACCATTCCCCTAATAAGACATGCTTTATTAACCTAAGCGAGATTATTAAAAGTGTAGGAAAAACCTAGCAAAATAGAAAAAATAAAAAACTACACTAACACCCCCCCATAAGCGAAGATTAGGTGGATGTAGAAATGGGTCCCGACAAGTCAAGCCTGATGAGGTACCCATGTACATAAAATTCCCCCAAAAGAGAGAGAAAAGAGACTCCCCAAAGAAAATTAGGACTGCAAGTGAGAGGAAGAGGCCCCCCCAAAAGATGAAGCATCCTGCACCTCCAGCAAAGCTTGCAAATTTTGTCTGGTTGATCCACTTACATCGAACAAGTTTTCTTCCCTTAGGAAAAGGGACAAGATCCCAAGTGTGGTTCCTCATCAAGGAACTATACTCTTCCTGCATAGCTGTATCCAACTCAGAAATACCAGAAGCCTCATGAAAGGACTGTGGATTTGAGGCAGTAGCAATGAAGATATGTAGAGCATCCTGGAATTGTGAACGAGTCTGCTTGGTGTCTGATGGATCCCCAACCGAATCACTTGCAAACTGCAAGGTCTGTCTAGCCCAAAGTGGACCAGAAGATGGAGAATCTAGAGGAGAATCATCAACCTGTAAATGATGACTAGGAGAGGAAGGAGGTGAGTCCTCTGAATCACTCTCTGCATCAAAAGTGGAGGTAGAAGACTGCTCAAGTGAATCTGACCCATTAGAAGATCTATCATGTATTCCAAGTGACTCCAATGTCAAAGTAGAAGGCAACCCTATGACCATGCTCTGCTGGTTAAGCTGATGCAAATAGTGGAAGTTAAGATGGCCAAACCGCTCATGCCATAATCTGCTCACATCATTAGAGTGAATGAGTGAAACAATCAAACGAGGATCAGGAACAAAGTGAGAAAACATATAGAGTCGTGACTGATAATCTGCTCTCCCAAGTGCAGCTATAGAATCATTGTGCAACTCACGGATCTCCACTGAATCAGGAGTGAACTCAACCCGCTTGCCTAAACCTGTGTGAGTGATCTGGTGTACTGATAGGAGATTAGTTGACAATGAGGGTACATAAGGAACATCATGGAATGTGCCATCCCCCACATCAACAGACCCTCTCCCACACACCTCAACAAGAGTGTTATCACCCATCAAAATAGAAGGCATAGTACACGGCTCCAAGGATGCAAGTTCTTCCTTAGATGAAGCCATGTGGTGTGAAGCACCCGAATCAAGAACCCAAGTGGATGGTGAGGAAGCAACTGCAAAAAGGGCCTTGCCCTTTCCTTTCCCCTTGTTGTTTTCTTTTTCCTTGTTAGACCCTTCATTAGAACTTTGTTTGATAGACTCAGGAACACTGATATTATTTTTCTCAAGAATGTCTGTCAAGTGATCAAGTTGTTTCTGCAAACATTTATGTTCATCATGACCAGGTCTTTCACAATAGGCACATTTGACCTTTTCTTTCTTAGGCTTATCGCCCTTGGAAGATGGTGTATCAATAGTTGCTTTTGAAGAAACTGGCATCTGATCCTTCTTCTCCTCGCTATTCTTTTGTTTCTTGTCCTTACTATTGTTGTTACTACTTTGTCCTTGTTGTTCTTTTGTGCCTTGGTTGGCAGCCAAGGCATGTGACTTAGAGGACTTAAGAATGCCCATCTGGATTAGCTTATCTTGTTCTCAAGTGAGATTGACAGCAAAATCATCTAAAGATGGCATGGTAAATTGAGTACCAAGTGCACCCTTAGTAGCATAGAAGGTAGAGACAAACACAGAATATTCTGAACTTAGCTTAGAGAGAATACTAAGAATCAATTTTTCATCTTTCTTTTCAATTCCACATTGTTTTAACTGTAGCCTTAGTGATTTCAATTTGGTGAAGAAATCTTGGATTGTGTTGAAATTGCTTGGACTCAAACTAATTAATTCATTTTCCAACATATGACCCCTCATTGAATCTTGTGTGCCAAATAGTGTTTCTAGCTTTGTCCATACTTCATTTGGTGTATCCAAAGACTCAATGTGAAATAGCAAGTCAGGAGAAACAGACAAACACAATGTTCCAAATGCCTCATCACATTTGTTAAACCACTTAGGCTTATCTTCATCTTTAGCAGGTTCAGTTTCAAGTCCCATAGTTATCCTATTTATTCTAGCTTTCCTTAAGTGAATTGTCATGCGTGATTTCCACTCAAAATAATTTTATGGAATTAAGATGGGCATATTTTTTTGATCCATGATGAAGAAATGCAGAGAAGAAATGCTAGAAGGAAGAGAACCCAGCCACGACAATGCCCCCCCCCAAAGAAATATGATTTGACACTTTATTTTAGTGCGTTTACAACTACCACTAGAAAGAAATACTTAGTGGTCTTGATTTCAATGCATTACAAACCCTCATGAAGAGCATATGCTAAAAGTGAAACTTGGGCACAATAATCAAGGAAACAATAGCACCACTGCGATCTACTCGAAAAATCATGCACTTTCAAAAAAAGAATCGCCTCGATACGAGGTCGTATGAAAAAGTTATGATCCTCCGAAGTTTCCAAAACGAGAACTGTGCACAGTCACGGCTGAGAATCTGCAATTTTTGAAGAATTCATGCATGAAAATTAAAAAACAACTCCACTAGTGGATAGAGCACAAAAAAATAGCCAAGTTCATAACAAGAATCATCAAAATCGGAGTCTGTACGAGCAAGAACGAGACATTTGAAAACTGCGTTCAAATTTGCGACTGCCAACGGAGAGGGGTATGGCTGTAGCTTTGCATGTTCGATTCTGCAAAATATACAGGTTGCATGAAAAATCTAAAAGATATCTAGATGGTTTTTCGGTGCTGCGAATAAAACCCAGAAAGCGTTTTTCTTGCTGATGTACAGAAGATGTTGCTGTAGTGTAAATCAAACGCCTTTAACAGTAAAAAACGGCTCCAAAAATCAAAAAACAACCCCAGCAACCAAAATATGACATGCAAATGCTGGATCAGCTTCCTAAGTCCATCAATGGCATGCTGGAACCTGCAAAACTGATTGAAAACTCCAAATATGCAAGTTGGTTATCAGATTTGAGATTGAAACCCCAGAGAAAAACCGTTTTTGTCAAAACTTTTTTGATTCTCAGGATCATCCAAAGATGTAAGAGAAGAGCATACTTCGTTTTTCAAAAAACTACAATAAAGTTTATTTGCCCCCCCCCCCGAATCTCTCAAATAAGGAAACTAAAATCTACTCTTGCACATAAAAAAGCTCTGATACCATGTTAGAATCTGAAAAGATTAATAACCCAGAAAACTAGTGCAAAGAGTAAATATCTAAACTATGAATGCAAACGATACAAAATCAAAATAGCATCATAGAGTTAGTCTCCAAGAGAGTAATGCAAATGCTGGAAGCAAAATAGCATTAAGAGGACGCAAAAATAAGAGATGCAAATACAAGCCAGGTAGCATGCTTATATAGGCTAGGAAGAGGGAGGAGGTGGCAACACCAACCAATGAGGAGCAACCATCTATCGGACTAAGGATAGTAAAGTATCTTCCCAAGATAGCTAATGGATGCTCACATGTAGGAAGGTGACACCTCACAACCATTCCCCTAATAAGATATGCTTTATTAACCTAAGCAAGATTATTAAAAGTGTAGGAAAAACCTAGCAAAATAGAAAAAATAAAAAACTACACTAACACCTTCGACCTCTAAAACTCCCCTCGACATCAGGGCCTCAGACACTCCCTTCGAGCCTCGGTCCCTCGTAACAACTTTGTCATACTGCTTCACCGTACACAAACCTCACATTGTTGTGTCGTACGTCTCACTTCCATTGTACACAAAAAACAATGGTGTGTCACCGTACAGTGACCCACCTCCACTGTACGGTACGGTGGACTCATTGTACGATGAGGTTCCTTGCACAGTACAGTGCACTTCGTCATCTTAACATTAGGGACTCTAGTATCTTACAAGTCTTTATCTAATATTTCATTGTAGACAAAGGGAGTAATAAGCAACTCTTTGATAAAAAAATAATGCATGAGTTTCTGTAAGTTGGTCTAGAAAAAAAAATGGTTTGGAAGGTTGGAAAGATGTAGGATCTCCACAAGCAATTATATTTGCTTGGTGTTTAGTGACAACATAACTAGGACCTTTATTATAGTGGCTACTCGAGATTCAATTTCTTCAATAAAGTCAACTACATAATCAGATGGTGGAG
Organism: Cupressus sempervirens; assembly: GCA_028749045.1. NCBI lineage: Eukaryota > Viridiplantae > Streptophyta > Pinopsida > Cupressales > Cupressaceae > Cupressus > Cupressus sempervirens. The sequence goes on along the minus strand of CM053787.1, from coordinate 1,031,246,107 downwards.
CGGTATGGATATGCTAGTAAAATTAGTGAAGGTAATTATATTGTATGTTAAGGCATTAGAAATGGGACGTGGCTATTCTCTCACAAAAATGTACAGTTGACCAATTTTCAAAAGATCGAAAACATTAAGGATTTTTTTTGAAAATTTCAACATTTGGTCTTCATGACCTGCATAGTTTGTAGTAAAAAACAACAAAAAATTTGGGAAAAAATCACTATGTTTTCATGAATTTGGAAAAAAAGAAGTTTGATTTTCTGTTGTCTTCCGTACTTTTTTGTGAGAGATTAGCTTGTACCTTAGAAATGATCTTTGTAGGTGGTTACTTGTTCATTGAGAATTTAGGAGAGTGACTTTTGATTTCAGCAATAGAATAATAGATGAGATATTGGATATAATTTCTCGATTTGATAGATTTGATATACATTTACCGTATTCATAATATATGTTTTCCTCAGACCAAACAAATTTTGACAGGTTCTCAATTATATTGTTTTTTTATAAGTTTGATTGCACTAATTTATGAAAGAATCACTTCTATGGGACTCACCAACGAAATACGTTTACATTTTAGAGGGCTATATTCCTGAACCTACTCATTTGAAATATTGACATTATATCTGACAATCCGGACATTTGGATTATTTTGGGAATATGATGGTATAGGTGTTTGGATACCTGTGGAGTTCTTTGACTAAAAGTAACCTTTGCTTCCCACACCAAGAAAATGATTAATATTCTACGTTAGGTTTTGTTGTTTGATGATATTGATTTTATCTTTAAGAGAGATTATTGGCTGACATATAACATCTCGTGAATGGCACTTCATTTTTTTATATTTGAGTACTTCTGCTTTGACATCGACTTATTCCAAACTCTAGTGATTATTTGGCTCCTCCTCATTTCATGCTTTATTCTCACTCTATACAACTTTAAATATTGTCTGATCACCTCCTTTTTCAACAGCTGTGACCACCACAGGAAGAATCTCTGCTCTGGAATGAATTCATAGGCCATTTCTAATCTCTGATGTTACCCAAACTAATTATCATACCTTTGTAACGCATTTCAGTGGCGTCCTAGCATTGGTCTTCAGGAGAATCAAGCTTTACCAATCTATTTTAAAAGAATCCATTTGATGACAAGTGAATATGAAAGGAACCAAATCGTAAGATTAAAATAAAAACACCATTATCATGATCAAGTGCTCAATTCCATCTCTTTTCAATACTAAATTACTCTTGTTTAGGAAAATGGAGTAGTCCATTACTATGTTTTCGCTTGTTTTTATAGGAAAGTAGGAGAGTCATACATCAGGTGGTCGTCTTGTTAGGAAAAGAAAGGGAGTCTATTATCAAGTTTTTAGTTGTTGTCTAATTAACTCTCTTAATTAAAATTAGAATCACATATTCTTTTATGGACTATCTTTGATATTGAGGTGTTTTTTACATGGTATCAGATTATGATATTGTTATAAAGATTTAATTATTTAGTTATTTCAAATTCATTGACTTATTTTTTATGGCGGACTCACAGAGACCCACCCACTTTTCATAGAATGAATGGTCTTCATAACACTCATTGCATCTAGATGATGCTTAGAAATGTGGAGTATTGAGATTTGAATACATCACAAGTTTCTACAACTATTTAAATAAATTATAACTACGTAAGTAGATTGCTTATTAGTTTTCTCACCAATGTTTCAGATCACACTCCATGATATATCATCAAGATGAAAGAGTGCTAATAGAGGTACAAAAATTACTTCTTGAACGTTCACAGATCTTATGATGCTATTGCTAGAATTTAACAATGTAGTTTTCGAGTCAAATTCATTGACACATAATTTCATGAGTAATGGTGTTTGGCACAACTCCATCCCTCATGAAAATAAATTGTTCACGTAGGAGATATTTTTTACAAGGCATCAAATTATGATATTGTCAAAAGAATTTAACTATTTAGTTTTCCCGTCTAACTCATTGACACATTTTTCATGAGTAGTGATGGTTCACACAAACCTTCTCCTCCTAGAATGAATGGTCCTCTTAGCACTCATAGCATCTAGATGGTGCTTAGAGGGGTAAAGTGCTAAAATTTTAATAGACAACATATTTGCAGAACTGTTGAAAGAAGTTGTACCTACTTTTGATTTAGATTGTTCGGTAGTTTTCTCAACAACATTATGATCACACTCCATCATACATCATCAAACTGAATGAGTGCTAATAGAGGTAGAAAAACTACCTCCTGAAATGTTATGTATCTCTACAAAGACACTTAGGAATCAAGTATGTAGATTTTGAGTCAAACTCATTGACACATATTTCATGAGTTTGACACAAACCCATACCTCATGCCAATTCATGGTTCACTCAGTAGTCATTGTATCCAAATAATGTTCAAAGGGGTGATGCATTGAAACTTTCAAAGACTACAAAAATTCACAATCAATGAATTAATCTGTAACTACATTTGGATTAGATTGTGGGATAGTTTTCTCATCAATGTTTTTGTCAAAACACAAACTTCTACGATAAAAAGAATGCAAAGTGGTCTCCAAAAATTTACATAAAATTAAATTTACAAATTCTATCTCTACAAACATAAATTATAAGAAAAACTATGCTAGTAGAGGGATAATCTATAATATATATCCTACAAATGAATTGTGAAAAGAAGAAAGACAAGACATCCCATTCTAGAAAGAATTGATACTCATAAGAAAAATATATTTATACAAACAATAGCGACAACATAATCAATGCAAATTGACAAGGAACTAGAAGAAGAAGAAGATGAGGTGGGTATACAAGGAAAACCTCTGGAAAAAATTCAAAGAAAACAGATCAATAAAAATCAACATTTTCTCTATCAATGAAGGTGATGAGGGAAAGAAATATATTCTATCATAGATTGAAAGTCATTGGTATTGATATTATTAGAGACTCTAGTCTCTTGCAAGTCATTATCTAAGACCTCCTTGTGGACAAAGGAAGTAATAAAAAGCTCAAAGGTAAAAATTTATATATGAGGTTTTGTAAGTTGGTCTAGAAAAAATATTGTTTGGAAGGTTGGGAAGATGACGTGAGATCTCTTGAAGCAATTATATTTTCTTGGTGTTTGGTGACAACATAACAAGTCAAGATTCAATCTCTTCAATACAACCAAGTACATAATCATATGGTGGGGCGGTATGGATATTTGAGTAAAATTAGTAGAAGTAATCATATTATATATGAAGGCAATGGAAATGATCTTTGTACATGGTTAATTGTTCATTTAAGAATTTAATAATATTACTTTCAGAAATACAATAATCAGTCAGATCTCTGATATGGAAATTCAATAAACTTTTACCTAATTTTATTCATAATATTTATTTTCTTCATACCAAATAAATTTTGATAGGTTCTCAACTATATTATTATTTTATAAGTTTGATTGCACTAATTTACTTTTACAGGGAATTCAATTATATTGTTTTTTATAAGGTTGATTGCACTCATTCATGAAAGACCCACTTGTATGGATTCACTAATGAGATATGTTTTGGATTCACCAACGAAATATGTTTACATTTTAGAGGGCTATTTGAAAGGTTAATCGAAAAGTGCAAACGAAAAGTGCAGACCAGCAACACATAAATACAATAGTTTATTGTGGTTCACCACAAATCCTGGCTATGTCTACAATGAGAACAAAAGAATATTATTAATTGAAAAGATTGAGTTTACAAATGATTGTAATCAGCATTTATAGATCACAAGCAATCAACTGAAAAGATATAATTAGTGGAAGGAGAATCCCAGGAGATTGTTGGTCTTCACATACTTAACACTACTTTGCCGAACCGACTCATTTGAAATACTCACATTATATGTGACAATCCGGACATCTGGACCATTCTGGGAATATGATGGTGTAGGTGTTTGGATATTTTTGGAGTTCTTTGACTGAAAGCAACCATTGCTTCCCCACCCAGAAAAGGCTTAATATTCTATGTTGGGTTTTGTGGTTTGATGATGGTGATTTTATCTTCAAGAGAGAATTTTCGCCGACATGTAACATCTCGTGAATGGTACTTCATTTTTTATTTATTTCATCTGTTCCGTTTGACATCGACTTATTCCAAACTCTGGTGATTATTTGGCTCCTCCTCATTTGATGCGCTTCATTCTCACTCTTTACAACTTTAAATATTTGTCTGATCACCTCCTTTTTCTACAGCTGTGACCACCACAGGAATGGAATTCAAGAGATTCAGAATATCTTCTCTGGTATAAATTCATTGGCCACTTTTAATCTCTGATGTAACCCAAACTAATGACACTTTTGTAATGCATTTCAGTGGCGTACTAGCATTGGTCTTCAGGAGAATCAAGCTTTGCTATTAACATAACCCGTGAATATGAAAGGAACCAAATCGGAAAATTGAAACAAAAAAAAAATTTCAGTTGTTTTAACAGGAAAAGAGGACGGTCCATCATCAGGTTTCTGGTTGTCTTGTTAGAAAAAAAGGAGTCTATAATCAAGTTTTCAGTTGTTGTCTAGTGAATCTCTAAATTAAAACTAGAATAACAGATTCTTTAAGCACAATTCAATTATGTGCTTATTTCAAATTCATTGACATATATTTCATGGAGGGCTCATATAAACTCATTTTTTTTTTAATAGATGATGAGTGGAAGGGTGAAATATTAGAATTTGAATAGATCACAGATTTTTACAACTATTGAAATAATTATAACTATTTAATTAGATTGTTTATCAGTCTTCTCACCAATATTTCAGATTACATTCTATGATATATCATCAAGATGAAACAGTGCTAATAGAGGTATGATTACTTCTTTAAAGATCACATATCTTATGATACTATTGCTAGGATTCAACTATAAGGAGTCGAATTCCTTGACACATAATTTCAACAGTAATGGTGTTTCACACAAATCTATCCCTCATGAAAATGAATTGTTCACTTAGTACTCATTATATATAAATGATGCTAAAAACGATGAAATATTAGAACTTTCAAAGATACATTTTTATAATCAATGAATTAAACTATAACTACTTTTAACATAAACTGTGTAATATTTTTTTTGTTACTGTATTTCCTCAAATCACTATCTGCCATCTATTTGCAAAATAAGTAAAGATATAGTAAATATATAAAGGTCTACAATTTCCCCAAAATTTACTTGTTCCAATTCTCCACTCTATTTTAGAGAATATTAATTATTCTATCCAGATATAGCTAATGTGTTTTTTAAGACTTGTTTCCCAGACTAAATTTGTAGTAAATTAGGTGTGACAGTGATTAATGTGATATTTTGATAAGGTGCCAACCTTTGAAAGTGGCATCATGTTTACTTTACTAAACAACTGTTTTCCTAATACTCATTTGGATCCTTTAAAGATGGTAACACTAGAAAATGACAGGACTTTATAATTTCTTGGTTCCTTCAATAGTTCTTTAAAAAGATAAAATGTATGACATATTATATATAGTTGTACAATTAAAAGTGATCTCTATGTCATTTCCATAATTTATGAGTTTGGTTTGTTACTAGTCACTTTTAAAACAATTTAGAAACTAAATACTTTTTCAAGAATGCAATCTAAACTTTGAAAAAAATTTAAATATAGCTAATGTTTGCTCAATTGCAGGGATGTCTAGAAGGAGACTTGAATTTCTTTTGAATAAAACTAATATAAATGTTATAGTAATATCATATGAGTTTGGTTTGTTTTAGATTAAGGTAAAAGTAGGTTTTGAAGGGGTCCCAAAACCCTTTACATCTAGGAGAAAGATAAACCATTATGCACAACCAGGTACAAAGACCAGAAACCAGCTAAACAGCTAAATCAGATTTTACAGGGCCCTGAGACCAACAAATTTGACCAAAAAAATCAACCAAAACAATACTGGACCCTAGAAGGTCAACAAACTGGAACAACAACCTGAAAAACCTCCCAAACCAGTATCCAACGAACTAGTAAAGCAACCAGTTCACCAACACAAAAAATCAATCATCATAAGGAAACATAAGATTTTTCTTTAGATATGAATTTTTCCTTACTTGATCGAAGGACCCTATCTAAAGGGGGGGCAAAAGAATTAGACTTCTTTCATTTAACCGCGATCCAACCCTCCTCAATCTTCGCAGCCTTAGCGACCCAAGCCTCAGAAGACAAAGACCCGAGGAACCTAGGGGATGCAGAAGCCACAACAACCTTTGTGAGAGAATTAGACAACATCTGACCCCTAGGAGGGACATCCGAACCAGGGGAAGAGACCAAAGCATCCACCTACACCACCGTCTCGGACTAAAAGCATACCTCAGCCACAGAATCTTTAGACGCATCCAAGGAGAGTTCCACCAGAGCATCCTCCTCAGCCACCGGCTCAGAGCTAGCCTTAGCCTCAGGATCCTCAAGAGCAACCAAGGAATGTTTCACCGTGTAGTGCTTAGAGGAGGCCTTTGACCACCAAGAAGGTGGTCGCCTAGATTTGGGTTTCCTAGCAGCACAACGAGCAGCAATATGACTTGTCAAGTGACATTTTCTGCAACGAAAAGGGATACGAGTTTGGTTTGTTACTAATTGCTTTTAAAACAATTTAGAAGCTAAATACTTTTTCAAGAATGAAATCTGAACTTTGAATTTTTTTTAAATATAGCTAATGTTTGCTCAACTGCAAGGATGTCTAGAAGGAGACTTGAATTTCTTTTGAATAAAACTAATATAAATGTTATAGTAATATCATAGTGTAAATTTGATTTATTCTTTCACATGGTATGATTATAAATTATATTTTTTTATTATACTAATAAAGTTTACAAGTATGTAGTATTGTTATTTGTTATCAAGTTTTAAATTATATGCTCATATTGTATATACATAGATTTTTTATTAGTTTAGTTTTTAATTTGGGAAAATGTTTTAATGTGTATTTTCTAATTAATGATTCAATATTATATAAAGTTGTTTTGGTTTCTCCATTCTTTATCAATCCTTAAACATGTGGCTTATATTTATTCACGTCTACTCACATGCCAATATATTTTTCCATTGTTTATCCATATAAACTAGGAAATACAATTAAAAATTGCCCAATCTAGGAATCCATGTAATACCCAACCAAGGAACCATTGGAATATAGAATAATATATGCACTAATATTTTTTATTACAACAACATAATCATTAATAATATAAGTATATAAATATAAAGAACATAATATAAGCAATAACGAAAGATTTGTATACAAGTAGAATTCTTCACAATAATTTGTGGATCCCATGACCACCACAAATGCTCCACTAAAATAGGTACACATTGTTAGTGTACAATTTTTTCCTTTTAAGTATTAACTAATTCTTGACTCTATCTCCAAATCTAGGAAAACACACATACTAACAAATGAGTCCATTTACTAGATAACATTTGTTTAGATCTTGGAATGGCACCTGCGTCTCCATCTGCGACTCCATCTACTGTGCCTACGAAGGGGATTGCTCCCAGTTCTTTTTCTGCCACTGTGCTAACCTTTGGGCGACCCTCTTCCTTGGGTGTGGGGGTAGGTAGGGTTGGCTCGACATCTGCTTCCATGGGTCAAGACTCAATCTTTTGCAATGCCTTCGATGGGATTCATACTTTGGCTCTTACCATTGGGTCTAGTTTTAGTGGCCCCTTTGTAGTTGCCCTTGTTGGGATGACTCTTACTCCACCTCGTGGTGCTGTGGGTAGATCAACCATCTCTTACATTGATGTAGCTGCTTATGAGGCCGACATTGGAGGTGGCTTTGGTGGTCAAGTTGTGTGTTTGAGGCTCTGTGATGCTGTGCCTATTGCTTTAAGTAACCCGATTATGATTGATTTAGAGTTTGATATTACTGATGAGATTTCCACTTATGTGGATGAATTCTCTTCTACTACTGCTATTTTTTGTTTTAAGCATTTTTGGCCCTCTCTATTGGATCTGAACGCTTGGATCTCTCGAGTTTGGGAGCCCCTCATTTTGGAAATAGCCTAGATTTAGCCTATGGCAAGGGGTTTTTTCATTGTGAATTTTGCTACTACTGAAGATAGAAATGCCATCCTGTGCCATGGTTTTCCATGGGGGGAGAAGTTCCCCTTGATGGCTAAACCTTGGTATAAGGATTTTGATCCGTCGAAGGAATCTTTTAATAAAATTTCGTTGTGGGTTAGGCTGTCGAATCTCCCCCTTCACCTATGGTTGGATTCAGTCCTAGAGGCAGTGGGGGAGGCCTTCGGGGACTTCTTATTGGTTGATACAATGTCTTTCAATGTGTTTTGGATGACGTATGCTTGCATTCTTATGGAGATTGATGTCTCCAAGGGACTTCTTGAAAAGATTAAGTTGGTTTCCCCTTTTGGCTCGTGGATTTAGTTTTTTGATAATGAGGGTATCCCCTTTAGATGTAGGAAATGCCACAAGACTGGTCACCTTGCTACTCACTGCTCCTCTGAAAAATCTAGACCGAAGAAGTCTCCTTGGTCGAAGGAGGTTTCAGACGATCACTACATAGTTTAGAAAGCTCCCTCTATTGGGGATTGTGGCTCATCGTAGGATACTTTGGTGGTAGATTCGAGTGTTGTTGATGGTTCGAATGTTGCCCCAACGGTGGTGACCTCTTCGGTTCCCCCTCCTTCCGATTCTGTCACTGGTGTTTTGACTGTAGTCCCTCTTGTGGCTCCGCCTCCAGATGTTGTTGTTGTCCCTCATTTTGCTGTGGTCCAGAATTCTTCCAAGGTCATAGGGGTTTTGGGGGTTGGTTGTGGTGTTGGTGACTTTGCATGGCAGAAGGCTGTTGGATTGCTGGAGGATGGATGAACAACTGTAAAAGGAAAAAAGGTGAAGCCCTCCACTCCAACTTTTGATATGGCATTATGTTCTCAAAAGATGGGACTGAAAGGGAAATTTTGAGTCCCTATCCCGTTTTGGCTCTCCTAGCTTTTTGGCTTACTGTCCTTTATAGTTTTACATGGTTAGGGACTTATTGTCTATCTCTTTTTTAACCATGGGGTTTTATGTGCCTGTTCAAAACTCTTTTTTGTGGTTGAGGAGTATTGTGTTATCTATGTTGCCACCCTGATCACCTTGTTCTGGTTAGTGAGCTGTTTCACCTATGGACTGTAGTATTGTTTGGTTTGGGCTTTATTGAAATTTTTTCGATTTGTAAAGGTTTTCAGGAACCCTTTAGAACTTGTTTTCCTTAATAAAAAACAAATGAGTCCATTTGATAGTGAACTATTTGCATTTAACAGGTACAACTTCCCAACTTGAAAGATTTTGCAGATTAAATCTCATTTTAAAAGAATGATTCTCACAATTACTTTTGACTGGAAAGTATAAGGCATAACATTCCATTCATTATAATGAAAAGAATGTGTAGATTGAAAAACAATTCAAATTCATAGCAATGCTTAGCAAACATGATTGACTATAACTGTGAAACAATCTTTAACAAAAAAGATTAAATGAAGGCTACTCTATTATTCCTAGTTCAAGATCAACATGTAATGCAAATAAAGAATAGGCTTCAGATACACCCACTTTGACATGACAATGAAAAGTATGCTTCAATAAACCAAGATTTATATTTAAAGCCATACGATCCCATATATTATTGCATCGAATATAAAGTTTCATAGAACAAAAAGATAGTTAAAACCAAGTTTCAATATCCAGAGAGTTGACCCTCTCAAAATCTCAAAATCATGCTTATATAGCCATGTAGGGCTTTAAGATTCAATTTTAAAAACTATCTCCGCCAGGGAGTTACAAACTAACATACTTAAATAGAGTCTTTAAAGCATCAACTTAAAAGAAAGCCTACTAAGGTGAATAGCCCCTAAATCCTATCTAATTATCTTTTAGTTGTGACAGTGGGATTGTCCCACTGCTCCAAATTTTCAAGAAGTTTGCCACTTGCATCCTTTCACTTTTTATAAGCAACAACGAGTTCAACCAACTCCTTTTGTAGGGGCATTCCAATATACTCCAACCATAGTTTCCACATGTGCTCAATCTCGTGAACATGGTCTATAATCTTTTTGTGTGCTTCTAAATAATCCCTGCATAAAATCATCATGGAGTCTGCGCGAGCAATGGTGGCAAAATCCTTGATTGCTATCTCTCAATTTCATTCATTATCTTCATTTTGTTTTGAAAGGATGCTAATACCTCTAGGGTACCATTGTCAAGTTTATCTTTGTTTTCCATGATTGTAACATCAATACACTTGATGTCACTGTTCAGGATCTATTTGAGGCATTCCATCTCCCTCAACAACTTTGATGTTTCCTCTAGGTCCTGCTTGATGGTTATGTTTCTCGACTCTAAATTGGCTCTTGAAATGAACAAGAAATCAACATTGTATCAGGCGTATTTGTCAAAACTTAGCAGTATCATAAGTCCAAACCTCTGTAATTAGGGTTGATGCACTCATCCCACTTCACTTTCTTACCTTTCCACACATCTAGTTTATACTCAAGTTCTGCTACCATATTAGTTACTCGTGTTTTTATTTTTAGTGTATTCAAAGATGTAACCCACCCCATTGGCCATCACAGTATCTACCCAATCATTAAACACTATGGCTATTGATATGTCCTTTTTAACTTGATCAATGATTTTTTGATTAGCAGAGGAAGTAACAACTACTACAAAAGCACTACCTGGGACGACTAATGTATCTAGATTCTAGAGGGCATGAACACACTCTGCCATTAACTGTATGATCTACTTTATTCCCTTCTGTCTTCCACTCCTTCCATATCATATGTTCAATTTTCATATTACTAGCATTAAAGATTTTCACGTCAATAGCCCTAGTCGTCATTCCAAAGTTAGGTCTTTCCACCATGAAGTCTTGTGGCTAGATTTATTCCTGATTTTTGTCACTGGTGGGCTTGTAGATGTTTACTATCCAATGCCCTATTTTATCATCCACATCTAGCGTAGCTTCAATTTTTGGTTTCTTACTCTTGGGAGTCCTGCCAGGGTATTTGTTGGGACTCAAAATTGCATGTAGATTTGGAGTACTAAATCGAAAATTTTGTCAAAATGAATCCCTATGAGAGCTTTTCATGTATTTTTCCCAACTGTCATTTTGAGGCTTATAATATGTTTCAGTTGTTCCACACCTTTCATTTATCATATGCATTTGGCTCATGATGATAATTTTCCATTCCGAGTCATTTTGTGGAGTGTCATTTTGAGCATTTGAGAAGTTTGCATTTCTGCCTACGTTAGACAATGATGGGAAGCCTAGTTTTCATTCAAATATCTTGCATCCAGTTGAGTTTCATGGTTCACCACTTTGGGAGTGTCTAGTATACATATCAAAGAACTTATGTTTCAAATTTCAAGTTGTTTCGATATGTTTTGATAAGGTTTTGAATTCTCCAAACTTGGTTGTTTATCTCTACCTTGATTTTGCATTGTTCAGAATTCAGGGGAGCCCTGTTTGGCCATTCACAATTTTGACCCAATTGACCCTATTGACAAAATTATTTTTCCATTGCATTCTAGGGATTAGAGACTTGCTAAGTTTCACATTTGAGCTTATGAAAAATTTGTTTGACCAGTCTTCAAACACAATTCCTAAAGTTTTACTAGTAACTAGATTTGCAAATTGGTTGGTAGCCCTGTCCAGGATGCTATAACTTTGAACCTGTTGTTGACGAGACTAAACCAATTGCACCATTGTGTTCTACACTAAACATACTTCAAGTGTTCTAGTTTGCAAGTGTTCATGAATTTGTATGCAAACTTTCCTATGGTTGTTCCATATGAAAAAGTTACTGTTCTAACACGTTGTCTAGTTCTACAATTCTTGGAACCAAACTTTGTATGCTCGCCAAATTTGCCGAGTTATTCATCATAAACCCAAAATGTACATTAATACCCTTAATGTCAAAATGAACCAATGTCTTGAATTTCAATTCCCAAAGTGGTCATTTGATTGAGTTCCCAAGCTAAATTCAAATTCAATTATGTGTTTCTAACTTGTTTACTTGAAAGGCAGTTGGGAGGAGACAACTTTGATAGTTGATATCTTTTGATTGGATAATCATCATAAGGCAAGATTTTGCAGATCAAAAGATTGTGCACCAGAAAACAAATGTGCTAGTTGTCAACTTCTGGTTACTTAATTTAGTCAATTTTTAAAGCCAACTCAGAGGCCTCATGACTGGAAAGTGATATGTTCGAAAAAGGGTAAAAATAATTTTAAAATGACCAAGAAATGATCAATTTTGATTTTTAATTGGTATTATGAGTAAAATGAATGATTTTGACTACTAAGTGTTTGGGATTGAATTTTTTTTTTTAGCCAGACCCACTTTGGGGGCCCAACTAACTCTATAATATTGATGATAATTAATGGGAACTGGAGATGTTCAAAATGTTTGTGACATCACATGCTCATTGAATTTATGATCATGTAAGAATACTTTTCATATCACTCTTGATAAATTGGATATCAATAGATCTCACTATAGATGACAAAGGGACCTATATCTTTCCTAATTAGTACACTTTTGAAAATGATATGTTGACCTATGACACATTGGTGTGATAAAAGCAATAGATCAACCTTATTGTCAGAGTGTTTTATCATATTAAGTTAATATGTCACACATATAGTGCTTAGACTTCCATCTTTCGAGTGGGATATGATGAAGTAGATTGGAGTAGAAGGACCCACAATAGTTGAATGCATGATGCCAAGTTAAGATGGGCATTTTGAGATGCAAAAGCAAGAGCACAAGTTGTTTAATTCAATGCCATTCTATATGGAATGCCAAATCTAGTCATTGAGGGTGATTGTTGTCACAAAATTTTGTACCCTTTCCTAAAGTTTGACCTAAAGGCAACCTTGCGACATGGAAACAATCTCCAAGTTGTGGGACTCGAATAATGAGATTGAGTCTTTGGAGAAGGCCAACTTCCTCACTATCAGGATGCACCTAACTACTTCTTAGAAGGAAAAGGGAGAAGGAAATGTATGAAATCAAACTACCTAGTCTAATCTAGAGGGGTGATACACCAAATAGTATGTTCAGTCTTATCTCTACCTAGAACTGCATAGTTCATCAATATAATCCCAAAGTACACAAATTTAATCTTTTCTTTAACTCAAACAATCATATGTAGATCAGAAATCAATGGAATGTTATAAGAAAGGAACTTCACTCTATATCATTCAAAGGCAAAATGGATACAACATACAACTTGAAGAATGAAAGTAATACATTAAGAGAAGGCCAGAAGGTTTTGCACATGTATTAATGGAAGAAAGATGTACAAAAAAGAGATATATTCACTGCAAGGAAAAGGAAATTAGAGTAGCAGAGTATACAATACAACTGCTATAGAATTAGAGAAGAGATCGACCCTTGAAAGAGTTACAAAATTTGCCTTTATAGCTTAGGCATAACTGAGAAGACTTCCACTAAAAACCTAAAACTCAACCACTATCTTCAAGTTGCAGATAATAATAACTGCTGATCCCAAGAAGATTTGATCAGATACACATCCATATGCAAGAAATCGGATCTTTACATTCAAACTCAGGCCCTGAAGAGATAGAAATGATGACCATAATTTCTCTGACTAGTAGATGGATTAGCATTGCGATAGAGGAATGTCTTTTGCATTTATCAGGCCTTGAGAACATGGAAGGGTGGTTGTAGGCAATTAAAGGATTGTTCTCCATTATTGAGCCACTGTCTTAGCATTCTCAATAGTGCCAGGTTAGCTGTGTCATCAAGTCAATTGAATTCAATAGTCAGCCTCACCATGTGGCCTCATATCTTTGAAGTGTTCCACCAAATCATCTTGTTTCTAGCTCAAGAAAGGGGAGAAAGTATTTTCATGTCTTACTTTAGGGCTTGCAATCTTACGATCAAATTTAGCATTCAAACACTTTGTATCATCTCAGGCAAAGAAAATGGCCTTTATGATCTTTCAATCACTTATTTATCGCATGATCGGGGGTTCCCTTCAAACCTTCTCTGATCTTATGACAACAGTTTTTTGTAAGATCGAAGCATTAGTTGGAATTATGATCTTACACTTAGCATTTTATAACCTTTTTGTAGCATCACCAACATGTGGCTTAGCCCCTATGACCATATGACACAACTTAGCGTAGCATTAGGTTTTACCTTTTCTTTCCTTACAATCTCTAGATCGCAACCAACTAACCTTATCGTGACCTTAGAAGTTTTCCCTTAATCATTGTCTTTGACTCTCGATCATATGCTGGCTATTTTCTCTCCTATGTCATAAATTTGGAGACCCTTGGATTTACTTTTTGTTACCTCTTACGACCATACGCTCACCTACAGTTTGTGGCATCAGAAACCTTCATTTCTTGCTCCTACGATCTTACGATCAACAACTTATCGTAAGATCGAAAGATCCTATTACAAGATAGAGTTGCCATTACACCAAAAGATTTTCTTATCAATGCATGATACAACCATTAGACTTACAGAACATAGGAGGTGGTTAATCCATGTCACGAATCTCGAAGGGGAATGTTGGAAGTTAGTCCAACAATCCCCCCTCAATGTTACCTGAGGAGATTCGAACTTGTCACCAAGCTCTAATACCACTTGTTGCAAGCTAGAGTTTTCATTGCACCAAAAGATCAACATGTCAATGCCCGATACAACCTCTAGACTTATAAAATACAAGATGTAGTTAAGCCATGTCATGAATCTTGAAGGGGAATGTTGGTAGTTCATCCAATAGATTCAATTGCCTCGTGGAATAATTCTTTATGTTCATGCGCCTAGCCTCGCCATTCTATGTGTTGCTATGTTGTTTTCTCGCTTTAGCTAAACTTCACACAACTTTGAAAAGTGAGTATACAACAAGTGTTGATTTGCTTCCAGATCAACGGATGTGATTAGGTGCAAGTCTTTGATACTTCTCTTCCTTGCTTATGATCTTACGATATTCTTACTCTCATATGGTTGTGGGTACCCTTTTAAGCCTTTATGCTTATACGTCATTCATTCATCATGAGATTGTAATCACTTACTATCCATCACAAAGCACTTACGATGATACGCTACTAGGACAATCATGCGATTGAAACCCTCATAACAAACCCTCACAATGCTACACCAACACTAACTATCATAACATCGAGAGACCCAAAAATCACCTTTTATGATCCTTCACTAGCCTTCACTTCATAACATCAGAAGAGGGAAGATTCAAGGCTTATGACTAGATGCTAAAAACCCCGATCATAAGATTGTAACACTTGATGAAAAATATGGAAATGACATACAATCTCCTACTTAAACAACATGATCATAACATTGAAGGGGATAACTAGGGCTTTAGTTATGATTTGGCCATTCAGTGCATTGTGCAAACCTTGGTGCCATGAATAGATATCCTCGATCAGATTTCAATGATGCTGACAAGGGAGTAAGGGGGGGGGGGGGGGGGGGGGGGCTAAAATGGCTAACATTTTTGGCAACTCAGAGGGGATACTTTCGTACTAGGTATGGACCATTGGCCTTTAGCAATCTATTGGATAGGAAGTCACAAAATTAAGCCCCATTATGGAACAAAAATTGTAACCTCTGCAACTGCAAAACCTCAAAACTTTGTTATTTCATAGAAAAATAGCATGTGCTTGCACACTTATTGAAAAATGAGAAACTAATCCATTATGTACAAAAACCCTTAACCTTCCCTAGAAGAAAAGCTTAAGGTAAATTCCATTGACTGGAATTGGTGAAATATCACCATCAGGCCTAGATAACTAAAAACCTTTGGCCTCTTTATAGTTGGTGATAACTATGGTCCACTCCACATAACATCAAACTTGGAGTGTCTTCCTAGTTTAGCTTTGTCTACATCCCACTTGAGAACAAGATCTCCCTCCTTGAAAACCCTAGCTTTATCCTTCCTATCAAAACTCCTTTTGACTTGTTGCTGATGTGTCTCAAGTGTCTGCATAGCTTGCTATCTTTTTTCTTCTAGTACAATCAATTCTTCCATCTTGACTATCATGACGTTATCCTCAATTAACTCTAATTGATGAGCTAATTCAAGAGAGGGAAACTCTAGTGAAATTGGATGCCTTGCTTCCCTTCCATATACTAGCATGAAGGGTGAGTTCCCAATTGCTCTCTTAGGTGTAATCCTATCAGCCCAAAGAGTTGTTCCTAACTTTGAATGCCAACACCTTTGATTGTCTTCAATTGTCTTTTTGATAATCCTGATTACGTTCTTGTTGGAGGACTCAACCAAGCCATTTCCCTAGGGATAGTAATTTGAGGAAGTGCTCAAATAGATACCATGGTTAACTGCCGAAGAGAAAATGTGAGTCCCAACAAAGGACTTGGTATTATCTGATATAATTGTTGAAGAGACACCAAACCTGGTAATAATTCCATCAAGGAATTCCACTACTGAAGTCTCTATGGCATCCTTCAAAGATACTACTTCTATCCACCTTGTAAATTAGTTTGTTGTAGCTAAGAATCACTTGTGACCAGAGCCGGAAGGTGGATTGATTGGACCAATGAAATCTATCCCCCACGGGGAAAATGGTTGATCAACTCGAATAGGATGAAGGGGAAGAGCTGCTAACCTTTGTTTACCTAAAAGGAAGGCACATTTCTCACATTTCTTCAAATGTTAATGATAGTCATTAAAAAAAGTTGGCCAATAATAACTAGCTCTCATTACCTTTACAACTATTGTTCTAGCTGAGAAGTGACCACCATTAGGGCCATCATGAAACTCTTTGATCATTCTATTTGTTTGATTAGGGTTAATGCATCTTAATAAGACTCCACTGAGATCTCTCCTAAAAAGAATCTCATTCACTAGGACAAAAGGAATAGCCTACAATCTGAACTATCTTCTTTTAGCTCTATCAAATCTTTGTGGATATACTACTCCTAATAAGAAGGTTGTCATATCATGTATCCAACTATTGAGATTTTCATCCTTTGCTGGTTGTTCATCCACTAATACCAGTACAACCTTCTCAATCATTTCCTGGGATGAAACCATCTACTCACACAATCCTTTACCTCTCACAAGGTTTGTGATCTTGATGTCAACATCATATTCGATGACCTTGGTGATCCATCCAACTCTTTTCTTACTGATATCTTTGTTCAAGAGGAACTCCTTTGCACTTGCATGTGGAACTAGGAGCTAGACCTTGTTATGTGATAATAAATGTCTAAATTTCTTAAAAGCTCTTATGACAACAAGAACTTGTTTTTCCACATAACTATATTTGTCCTCATAATTCTTTAGCCCTTCACTGAAAATGGCTATAGGTTGCTCTTTATTTGCATCATTCAACTTTATTAAGACAACTAATATGCTTGACTCACCCTCAAGGGTATAGAGAATGAAATCTTTATCAAAGTTAGGATTGATAAGGGTAGGAGCTGATGCTATTGTTGCTTTGATTTCTTCAAAACTAGCTCTCCCTACCTTTGTCCAAGTGAAAACCATATTCTTCTTTAGCATAGTTGTAAGGGGTTTGACCATGGTAGTAAGGTTAGGAATGAACCTTCTTACAAAGTTGATTCTACCAAGGAAACTGTTAGAGAAAAAGGTTAATTTAATTTCATATATTAAATTATCTTTTCTCCCTTCTTAAGATTTCACCTTTATGCACTTTTGTATTCACATTTAATAATTAATTAGTAATTATTAAATGGATTTTTCCTTTTAGGTTACCCTTTTTTGGGTTTTGATCTCCTTCCAAAGGATAGATCTTTTTTAATTATCTCATTTTTTTTCATTTCTGAGAATACAATTTGCATATTTTCAGAGCAAAACCCTTGCCTCCTCTTATCTTTTTCTTCTATGATAGGTTTTTAAATGCAAGTATTCTTTGGGCTTTGTGGATTTGTATTACTCAAATATTTCATGGTATCAAAGCCAAATTTTCTATAGCTTGTTTGATATTTATAGAAAAAGGAGAACGAGGGTTTGATAGATCAGATTAGGTATTTTTCAAGTATTTTGTTTTGTGAAAATAGGAAGATCTTTGATTTAAGAAGCACTTTGAGGCCAAAGACCTCACGGTTGGATTTAGAAGGCATCAAAACGCCCATATAAAGTTTGTCTATTTTGGACAACGTTGAACTGGGAGACAACAATTTCTTGCCTAGTAGTGCTGTATGGCCTTTTGCACGCATTACAATGTAATCTTTTCAAAAAATATAAAAAAAATGCATTAAACAACATGCTATGGTATAAAAACTATTGCAATTTATACAAAACTACACGACCTTTACATTATAACCACAATGGTCATCTTTACAAGCGTTGTTTTTCCATTTTCGATGCCACTATAAAATTCCTAGCTGTTGCTTCACTTCTGACTAGACCGCCGTTGCTCACCACCAGAGCCTTTGCTCTGATACAATTGTAGCCCCACCACCTTCTGTTGCCCGGACGCTGCTCTCCCACTGCTTCAAAGTGGTGTGTTTTTTATTTAATTATATATTTTTAAAAAAAGATATATTTTAATGCATTTTTAGGGGCCCTATCTTCTTTTTGCAATTTCTTGAGCATATGGGGGTATTTTTTTGATTTGAAAGAAGCACTGAAAAGATAGTTTCGAGACGGAGACAATGGTATAGGTATTTTGTAGAATTATTTCTAGTTTGGTACCTGTTATTGCACTTGAAGTCTATTGATGACTTCTATCTTCTGGGGGACATAACTTCTTTGCTATAGCTCCATTTTCCAATCCAAAAAAAGTGTTGGAAAGAACTTCTTAAGCAATTTCTAGATTCTCTACCATTTCACAAGTATTTTTTACCAAGTATTTGTGATTCATATCTGAAGCTTTTTTTCTCTTCATTCATTTCTGCATTCCTTCTAGCAAGTGGGGTTCAAATTTTTGCGTTGTGGGAGGTGTTTTGTCATATTTTTTTCTGTTATTTACTTATGCAAACCAGAACTACATTAAAAAAAAATTCAACACCTTCTAAAACAATGGCTAAGACCTCTTCTTGTCTAGAACTTCTGACCCTTCATAACTATCACACATGGAAGACCTTGATGACATGACTTCTCTAGTCAAAAGGGTTGTAGTCTCATTTATATACATTCTAACTAGTTTTATAGAGGCCTTTTGAGGTCATGCAATATAGGAACAAGATGGATGAGGCAATATGATTGATTTCTTTACAGGTCTCCAAGAGTCTACAGTTTCATCTTGATGGGTGCAATACCCCTTTAGCTATGTGGACCAAGCTTGAAGGCTTGTTTGGTATAGTGAATGAACTTAGGGCACTTCAGATTGAGGAAGAGCTTACCTCTTTTGTACTAGATTGTTTTCCCTCCATTGAGGACTTCTTGATGAAATTCAATCAACATAGGTCTTTATTGCAGGGTTGTGGAAAGACAAAGACTGATACTAAGTGCATCTACTTGATTCTTTCTAAGCTTCATGGAAACTTTCATATTTTTTCTTCTACCTTCTATTCCACCAAAGATGCTTTGGGTAATAGATTTTGCATGCGATGCTTTAAGGTTTCTTGTGATCGTTTGACTTGAAAGCAAGCTAAGCTCTCTCAGTTGGATTCTCTCACATGCTTACAACCTTATGCATTGGTAGCTTGACCATCTTCAGGGATGAAGGAGAAGACTCAAAAATTTCATTCTAAAAAGTTTCATATTGATTCTAGCACTCATAGTTCATCAGGGCCACCTCTTCCTAAGGGGAATAAATGAAAGCCTGAAAGACCAAAATGTGCTTATTATAATAAGCCTATTCATAATGAGTCATATTGCTATGAGAAGAAGTTAGATGGCTATGCCAAACTGGTTTCAGATTTGACAACTCTCCTTTAGAAGAGAAACATTGATATTCCTTCTACTTCTCACAAATCTTCTTCGTCATCATCATTTCAGCCTAACAATAAAGATACAAGAAAGGGTCATGCACTATGTAAAACTACTATTACTCATTCTTCTAGATGGTTACTAGATTCAGGTGCTTCACACCATGCATTTTCAGATGATTTATTCTCTTCTTCGAGGCTTCTCCCATTCCACACATTTTGATGGGGAATAACACTGTTATGACTATATGTGGGAAAGGTTCTATTGACATTAACAATGGTACATTTCATGATGCACTCTGTATGCCATCTTTGCCCTCTAACCTTCTCTCTATTTATCAAATTACACATAGTGGGATAGGGAAGATAGTTGAGTTTACACAAGATTTAATGCACATCAGAGATAGTGAGACATGCAATATTATTGCTATAGGGATTGTTGATCATGCTTCCCACCTATATTCCTTCTCACATTTTGGTCCACCATCTCCACTATTGAAGACTCACTCTCTTTTTTCATGAGAGTCTACTAAGGTGAAATCAGGTCACTTGAATTTATGTTTTGTTCTTGAGACTAGTGTTGTGACTTCTACACCTCCACCTCCTATTTATATTCCATCTCTGGCACATGATTATTCTTTAGCATTGCCCACTTTTATAGCTTTAGTCATCGAGATACCTATTGTAGTTGTTGAGGATATATATCAGAGGACGCACATCTCCTCTCAAATGATAGATTCAACACATTTTTTATTCTACCTCCATTGGAGATTCCATTTTAGGATTCTCATGCTTTCTCCTTTGAGCATCAGCTAGGACTTCTAGGTGCACCTTACATACATGGGTTTTGTCATCCTTGTCCACTTCCTTTGTTTCCTTCACATTGGAGCCACATTGTTATGCTCATTGATATATGAGTTCTACCATTGTAGGGGGGCTATGGAGTCTCAAGCCTCTATCATAGAGGCTTTCATTGTACTTATGGTCTTGAGAGACTCTCTTGAGATGTTTGATTTGTGCATTCATTTTTTATCTCTTTTTGGAGTAGATTTTTTCCTATTGGGTGTTCTCTATTTCTCCATTTCATAGAGATTTGATTGTGATTGCGTACCTCATCATGCCTTGTTGCTAAGACCCAAGTTTTCTTTTAGCATTGTAGTTTCCTTGCCCTTTTCACATTATTTTTAGCTACATTGTTGCTCATCTTAAGAGGGGGTGTTGGAGAAAAAGATTAATTTAATTTATTTTATTAAACTACCTTTTCTCCCTTCTTAAGATTTCACCTTTATGCCCTTTTGCATTCACATTTAATAATTAATTAGTAATTATTAAATGAGTTTTTCCTTTTTGGTTACCCTTTTTCAAGTTTTGATCTCCTTCTATAAGGATAGATCTTTTGTAATTATCTCTTATTTTTTTCATTTATGAGAATACAATTTTCATATTTTTAGAGAAAAATCCATGCCTCCTCTTGTCTTTTTATTCTCTGTGATAGGTTTTTACATGTAGGTATTCTTTGGGCTTTGTGGATTTGTATTGCTCAAATCCTTCAGAAACTTTGTAGACCCTTCTTATGACTAGGAAGTGGAAGAAAAATTATTTCTTTTATTCTTTCTAGATCAATGGTTAAGCCATACCTAGACATAAGATGTCTTAGCAACTTTCCTTGACTAGTGGAAAACATACACTTGCTTGGGTTTAAGGACACACCATATTCCTTGCACTTGATGAACACTTGCCTCAAATGACCAAAGTGGTCTGCTACATTCCTTAAGTAGACTGTTATTTCATCAAGTTTGACCAACACAAATTTCTCAAGCATTATCTTGAAGGCCTTGTCCATTTCTTTTTGCAAGGTAACACCTACATTAGTTAATCCAAAAGACAATCTGCTATAGGCATAAGTCCCTCATTTAGTAGTGAAGGTTGTCTTGTATCTATCAGACTCCTGGACTAACACGTGGTTATAACCCAAAAACCTATCTAGGAAGGAAAATCTTTTAGAGCCACTGACCTTGGATAAAATTTATTCCATGGAAGGGAGAGGATGGTGATCTTTGAGAGAGGTTGTATTTAGGTCTTTAAAATCTACGCATTATTTGATTTCTCTAGTCTTCTTTCTAATAGGAACAAGGTTGGCTACCCAAGAGGAATGCTTAATATGAAAAATAATATTAGCTTCTATTAGCTTGGATAGGTCTTTCTCATCATAGGTTCAATCTTAGGATTGACTAGTCTCTTCTTTTTCCTAATAGGCTTTGCATCACTATTTAAATCTATGGTATGTTGAGACAAACTTGGGTCAAAACCCTTTGAATCATCATATTCCCATGCAAATACATCATTAAATTCCTGACATAAATGAATTTTTTTTTCTTGTTAAGCTTTAGAGCATACCTTTTCCAAACTGAGAACATTTCCATCAACAATGACAACTTGTATGTGATCATCTTTATTTGTAGCCAGGTTTATACCCTTGCTCCTTGCTTGACCATCTAGATTGAAAATACCTTCTAAAGTGATTAGACCCTTAGGCAACTTGTTGGAGCTGAGGTTCATGAATTAAGATTTCACCATATTGGCTTTGTAGCTTGGATTGATTCCTATCAAAGAATTCTACTTCACCTTGCTGAAAGTTGACAATTTTCACATCAGAGTCAAACACCTTCCAATTGGCATGGTTATCTAGAATTACAAGTCTTACAACCTATTTGATGTGTTGCTCTCTTTTGTCCTCAACATGCTCTAGTACCTCATAGTGAGCAGCTATTGCTACAAGTCTATCACCATGTTTATTATCTCTTCTAGGGACACTTTGGATATCAAATTCTTGGAAGTCCTCAAGAAGATCCCAAACTCTGTGCTTGTATGATTTAAGCAGATTATTCTTTGTGATGTTCTGGCTCGTTACTTGGTTAACAACCAACTCACTATCTCCAAAGACCTTTAAAGATTTGATCCCCCTCTTTTGTGCATGTTGGAGGCCTTGAATCAATGCTTCATATTTTGCTATGTTGTTAGTACAAATGAATTGGAGTCTATAAGATAAGTAAACTTTCTCCAAATTAGGAGAGACAAGCATCACACTAGCTCCTGAGCCATTAAAGGACATGCTCCATAATCCATCAATGTCCTCTTCTATTTTTATGAGATTAGGAATAGGAGCACCTTTCTCTAATATGCAATATGTACCTAGGCCTATTTCTAGAACTTCTTGTTGTGGATCAAACTTAAAAATAGTGGTCCATTCATCTAAAAGATAATTAGGTACTTTTTTTAGGGAAGTGGAAGGTTCATGTGTCATGTCCTTATCATCTATCTCATGGATTGAAAAATTCATGTTTATAGGGCTAGGTGTGTAGGTTTCTATTCGATTAAGTGCCAGAGGTTCTACCCTTATGGAAGCTTTTGTCCCATATCTTGTCCTAAAAACATAGAGGACCAATTTGATGCAATATAACCACCTATTTGTGTAGTGAAATCTCTAGAAAGATAGATGAAAAAATGTGGATCAACCTCAGCTACTGATATGTTTTGAGTGATTGAACAACTAGGGCATGCATGCAATGCCATTTCCACATTTTTCAAGATTCCTACTATTGTAACAAAGCTACCATCTAACTGAAGTACATCACTAACCAATGGTTCATATTTAATACCAAGGAGTTCAGCTACTCATTTAGGCATCACAAAACTACTAGCTCCAGAATCTATCATGCAATTAGGAACTATTTTGTCCCCTATAATCAAAGAGACATAAAAAGGAGGGGGCTTTCTTTTCTTACTTGTGTCTCCTTTTGTTGGCTACACCAAACTTATTGCCTCATCTAAGGTGGCTGATTGATTCAACACCTTTAGACTCTTTAGCTCTTGTTGTAGTTGCTCCAACTATGGTGGCATAGTGAGAACATCCCAGATGGGAATATTAACACTAGTCCTCTTCATCTGATCTATTATGTTGAGCAGAGTGCCAAATACTTTGACTGGAGCCTTGGGGAATGATGACTAAATTTGAGCAAGTAGACCTCTTGTTGCTTATGTTTTGCTTCTATTGGGGAGCAACATTTGACTATGCACTTATAATTGGAGTATGAGGGGCAACACTTGAAGTTGAAGCCTAGTTTAATGGAGGAGGAGTAGCAGTCTCAACTGCTCTTCTTTTATTTCTGGTATTATGAGCTACAACATCATAGTTATCATGGTTAGTATGACAATGTTCCTCTAGTTGATGGTTCATAAAAGAACAATCACCCTGCTGCTGTAGGTGAGAACAATTAGTAGGTTGACTGGCACTATACTGCTATCCTACTGCTTGATCCTGTGTAACTAATGTCTAAGATAGTTCTACCTTATGACACATGCGATATTCATATAAATAATTGTAAGAAGGAAAATTTTCTTGTTCTTGAGAAAGATTGTTTTGAGCAACTAATGTCCTTATTGGATTTGTGCTTGTATTTGCAACATAGGGATTACCCATAGGTCTACTTTGGTTGTATGGAACATAACCTTGACCCTGATTTGGTGGCTTATTATAGGTGGGGTTTTGATAATGAGGTTGAAAGGGCCTATTACCTTGAGCTTGTTTCCTTTCTAAGGTCACCATTTTGTTGCTCATCTTTTGCACCACTAAGAAGCTATCTTCCAACTTCTTTTCTAGATTGGAATCGTGATCTTGCAACCTCTTTTCTAGATTGGAACCTTGCTCTTGCAACTTTGTGTCTATATTTTACATTAGGGCCTACATCATGTTCTTTAACTCTTGTAACTCGTTGGAGGATGTAGAGGCTATTTGGGTTATGGTAAGAGTTTGGCTTGTGGATGTGGTAGGAATAGGGGCTACTGTAGTTTGATGAGTAGGCATGTAAGGAAAGAAAGGCATTGGAGGTCGTGGAGCTAGCTTCCCTCCTTGAATCAAGGCATTTTTTTCTTTTATGGAAATTTCATATGTAGCTAGTAAGGTATCCCTTCCTATGGTTTGTAAAGTAGTAGCAATAACACTATTGAAAGCTCTTAGGGAATAGCAATAACTTGGACCCATAAAACTTTCACCATTCATACATCACATGCATTAATATACTAAATTAACATATAAAACATATGCATCAATCATGTAAATATGAAATCAAACACACACACTTAAATCCAAATATGATTACTTAGAAAACCTCCAAATGAGAAGGTAAAACGGGGGTGGGGATGACAACCACAAATCTTCACTACTACAATAATAAAGTGTATCCAATTAAGGTTACAATGGTTTGACCACAAATCATGATCTTCCTTGTGAAAGGCCTACCCTATTAAAGGCTTACGAAGACTGTTAAGTCCCACCTTGTTAGAGGATTTCAACACCCTGTTAGAAGTGTGCCTTGTTAGAGGACTTCAACTTACAATTAAGTAAGCACCCTGTTAAAGGATTTCATACAGCTTGTTGAGACTACTCTGTTAAGAGATTTAACTAAAATCACCTGTCAAAATTTCTTCGCATAGATCTTGTGGTTGGCACTTGCTTGCCTGATAATAGATCACCTCTATCCAATCTCTGATTGATCCTTCATTGATTTGATGTATCAATGTTGTATCCTACTCGATCCTCTGTTCTTCACTTAACTGATTTTGCAATTTACTCTTACTGCTAAGTCACCTTGAATGCTCTACAAACTGTCTTGTTCGCTCCTCCAATTCAATCATTCACCCCTTTGCAATGCTCTCAACATCATAAATTTTTTTGGGCTTCATCCTCCTTAAGAAGACTTAGGTGACTTAGGGTTAGGTATGAATCTATGACTAAGATTCATCCATTTTGCCGCTTAAACCTTCCATTTTCTGATTGGCTACATGTAATTGCATAGGGAATCTGCATATATATTCTTTCTTATCTCTAAAACATTGAAATCTATCCTTAGGTTAGCTGAAAATGGTTTACATAGTTCTTTGTGCCATAACAAAAAAACGTGTCCAATTTCTATCACTCAGCATATGAAGTCTCTAGTGCTTGACATACACTATTTTGACTTAGCACCTACACTTCTTGTCATCTACTATTTATTCGACACTTAAATTACTTGACATGGTCTATCTACTTGGCACTTGAGTGTCTCGAGACATGAGTGACTCAACACTCATTGCAAATCGGCATGGTCTAATATTTACATGTTGTAATTGACATGCATTACTAGTTTGACATGAACTAAGTAAATATCTTAAGTGTGTTGACACTCACTTGTCGAAACCAATCTGAGATCAACAATCTCCCCCTTTGACATGAGTGTTAAAAACACTTGAATATACATAATCAATCTAATCTTCTTGAGAATAACACATCCATGACTAGGCTTATATACAAAACTTCAAAATTTCATAATTTTGCAATAACCAATATACCTCAAAATTTATAACTCCCCCTGAGTTAATGTGTTTGTTCTGTATCCAAAATCTATGATCCATTCTGAGTAGATCTGCTGATTGATACTCTTTGACTTCAATGCACTTATGCTATTTCATGTTACTTTATTTCTATCTCTGTATTTTATTTCTCCCCCTTTCTGTATTCTCTCCCTTTTTTTTGCTATCTTCCCCTTTTTATCTGTCTCCCCCTGAAGATATTCTCCCCCTTTTTGTCTATCTCCTCCTTTTTGACACTTATGTCAAACGGGCTATACACGTATAGTGTGTTTGTCCAAAAATGATTTATGGACCTCCATTATAATTTTAAGAGTTGCATCCTAGTAATCACATGCAACATTCAATGACTTGATTTGGATAGAAAGCTCGACAACAAGGCGTACTAGGCCATCTAGAGTAGAAAGATTGGGGTCTTTCTTTAGCAAATTTTTTGCATAGCCTAGCTCCTTGTGCAATATCTCCATATGAGGGGTGAAAGATGCTTGTATACTTGTCAATTTGGCTCTTATGCTAGCCTCTTCTACTATTAACACAACTAATTGACTTTGTATTTGAAGCAATGTATGAAAATGCTTCTCACTCTGAGCTGGGTTTTGAGGTAACCTTGTACCTGATATATTGAGATTTCTCTCCAGGCTTAGAATATGATTTCTAGTCTCTTGGGTGAAGAGTGTAGGGTCACACAATTTGGTGTACAATGAGAATACGTTCTCAAGTACCTTCTTCACAACCTCAACCTTTGTTGCTAATGCAACTTGAGTCAATGCTATTTCACTAGATATCTTTTGATTGACCTTGCTCTGGAATTTCTTTTCTAACCACTCTAAAAGTTTAGCACTTGTATCAATGTCTTCATTGTTGACCTTTTCCACTATGTCTGATAGTTGCTGTAGTAGTGGCTTGGTCTCTTTAGGAGTAGGAAAACTAAATGCATCTAAAAAGATGTCTTTAATGTCTTGAAGAGCTTGCTTCTACTTGTATTCTCTCCTAAGCATTTCTTGATGCTTTTTCTTGTCTAAAGCTTGTTGCAAAATGCTTATTTGATCTAGTGTCATTGTATCATAATCAAACTTAGGAATAATAATCTCTTCATCAAGAGTGATATCACCATAGTGAATTACCTTTTCAACTTTTGTAGAGCTTGAGCTTGGCACTGAGATTTGCAATGGTATAGCTTATGTGCTTGGGTTTTGAAGAATTTTTGTAGGAGAAGTGCCAGATGTTGGTAGAGTTACCAGTGCCCCACTCGCCCGGAATGTGGCACTTGGGAGATTATGGATTCTTGCTCCTTTATCTTAGGTGTTTGCTCACCTTTAGATTGTCTCTTGTCTAGTACAATGTCATGAACAACACCTTGTCCTTGTGCTTCATGTATAGAAGAATCTGTCTATCCTGCTTTGTCTTTCTCTTCTGCTTGCTTCTTCTCAAGAGTAACAACTTTCACAAGTGTATCAACCTTAGTAGATGTATCTACTATAGTTTGAATCAAAGGTTGCACTTAAGTAACTGAAGGGATGGCATGAAGTGGTCCCTTTGGTTTCACCTTGTCCCTTGTGGTGTTAGTTACTGCCTTTTGGAGCTCATCTACACTCACCAAAACTGAATTATCACATAACTTAGCCTGTAGTGTAGATTGGTCCAATATTTTCTTCAAGTCATCTGTAGTCAATGGATTGATGTTCTAAGATGAAGCATCAAGAAAATCCTTGACGATAATAGTTTCAGTTGACTTGACTGTTTCATGCGGGGGACTGACACTTGACACTTGTGTGTCTTGCACACTCTGTTTGTCTTGCTGTTGTTCATCTGTTGCCTTGTAATCAATTTGTTTTCCAGTTTTCTCCCCCATTGTATCATCTTCTTGTTTATCATCATCTTCTTTGTCATCTTTATCTTTATCATCATCTTTACCCTCAAAAGGGTCAACTTCTCCTTGTTTTACAATGGTCAAACCATAGATAAGTTTCCATATTTGGGTAGATTTCTTGACCACATCTTCAATATTGTTTTGAAGTATGCTAAAGGCTCTATACTTAGGTGTAAACCTAACTCCATATTTCTTAGTAGCCTTAGCAATTTTCCCTTTTGTTAGTTTTTGCATTACTTTGGCCAAAGTAGTTTCCCTTATTTGTTTTTCCAAATTTAAATAATAATGCCATTTTTGCTCAATTAAATCATATAACTTCTTGGGTATAGATTTAGCAAATTCTAATGGCGTAGTCTTAAATTTAGACATCATTGCATATAAGGCTTCTCCTACTAACTTCTATTCTTCTTTCTCAAGTTTCTCAAAATCAATATGCTTAAATCTAGACAAATCTGCATTATTCTTGACATTTTTACACACATTTTCAATATCAAAAAGTGGTTTGTGACTTACCATTTTGAATTGACTTAAATCATCTAATTTAGTCTTTTCTTCATCTGAATTAGGTTGTGCAACATATTTTCTTCTTTGTTTCTTTTGCACTTGGCCTCCTTGATCTATAGCCTTAGTCTTTTCTTTGGCCTTCTGTGTGTTTGCAAATGTGCTTGCTTTGGTGGTAGGTGCACTCGACTTGGCTGGGCTAGGTATAGCAGTTTTCTTTGCCTTTGCCTCTAGCTATGCCTTAGCCTCTCTCTTCTTTGGCTTGGCTTGTGTGGGTGCTTCCTTGGCTTCTTCTTCCTTGACACCTTCTATTTCTTCTTCGTCTTTGTCCTCTCCCATGCCTTGGGTCAATGAAAGAGGTCCTTGTGTTTGTTCTTGCTCTTCTTCTTCATCCTCTTTATCTTCTTCCTCTTCTTCCTAACCTGCACCTTCACCAAATTTGGCCTTTAACTTCTTTACCAGCTTATCTTTCTTCTTAAGTGTGGATGTAGTCTTTAACTCCATTTCAATCATTGGTTTCATCACATCATAATTCCCAAAGATTTTTCTAGTCTTGTCAACTTCCTCTGCTAGGGGTGTTATTATTGCTGCTGATGCTTCATCAACATTGATCTCATATCCAAGTGGCCTTAACCATCTGGCCCTTGGTGTAGAAGCCTTTATAAAGATGTAATCAACATCAACTAGAATACATATATCATTGTAGTGTTGCTCAACCAATGAAATAGGTATCCTCATTCTTTGCTTCATTGACTTCTTAAAGTCCTCAAAGTAGCTAGTCATCAATGTTTCAAAATTTTCTCCCATTTGTGCAATAAATTCATTTATCTACACTACAATTGACCTATTAGTCTTCCATCCAACTGTACCAAAAGAGGGAAATGTATTCTATACATAAAAGAATATAAGATAAGTACTGAACCAAATTTGCGTTGTTTAATTTTGGTTTTCCTTATAGCTCCAAGGTTCTCCATCAATTGTTGTAACTGTAGCTCAGCTAGATCATAAGTATGATCTTTCTTCACAATTTTATAGCCGACATCCACTACAATATAGGGTACACTATTCAATCTACTAGATTGATAGAATTTTTGTAAGATTACCCTAATAGCAAAGTCCAGTAGTGGATCAATGATAGTATCAATTATTATTGCTCTTTAATTCCGTTTTGCTCTTGTGTTCCCCTCTATCACTTCTATGGAGTTGCTCCTCAATGTCTTGGGCCGATCTAGGGTTGGGTAGCCAGTCACCTTGTGAATTATCCTCTTTGATATCTTAATCGATCCACCTTCTAGCCATAAGGATCCATAATGTATTTGGCTTAAGACAATTCTAATCCATTCAGTCTTGAAAACACAAGGAAAATCTAGGGCACAGGTCAAACCCTTTCTCTCAATGATTTTACATTCTTCCTTCAAAACACCATTATCACATAATCTATCATAAGATTCTCTTATTTCTAGGTCTGCAATGCTACCAATCTTACAATTGTAATATTTCCTTACATCTTGAACCATAATAACATTAGGCGGGATCATTGAAAGTGTGCTAGAGGGATCTTGTTTGTACACTATGTCAGGGATGGCCATAAATGTGGGTTGTTTCAGCTTGTTACTTACAAGGTGAACATTTAAAACCTCTTTCCCCTCTACATTCCTTGAACTAGACATGCTTCTTGTCAAACTAAAGTTTGTGCAAAATAAAACTGCGTAGCTCAGCTTGTGATAAATACCTTGTAAAATCTGTATGCTGGTTTGAAATCGTCATTGAAATCTTTGCAAATACTTCAAACATGTTTCTGAATTGCCTTATACTCTGTTTGCTCTTGCTCAAATTTGAAATAACAAAAAATGAGTGAAAAATGACCATATACCGTTCAAAAACCTTGCATTTAATGCTTAGTGCTTGGACAATTGTAAACTCGACATCAACTTGATTTTAGAATCATTCGACATTCATTGATATTAACATCACTCGACAGCTACTATAGACTCGACATTAACTAGCTAACCTAGAAGCTTGATATCAACTAGCATTCTACTCGACATCCATTGAAAACTTTCCATGCTTGTCAACAACATGAAAACTTAAAGATTTAATCTTCAATTTTCAACAATAACTTGCATCTTCATTCATGCTAATGCAGTCCTTTCAGTACTAACTTCTCTTGGAATTGATGTATGATATAACACTTTAAATATCAGTCACACATACCTCTTGTAGATACCTAAAAACCTTTAGAAAATAAAGTATTTTTATTTTCTGAAAAATTCTTGATGACATCATAATTAATTAATTAATTAATTAATTTTTATGCTATTAAATCTCTTTATCTTAATTAAAAATATTTAATTAAGGAATCCCTCCCAAAAATGTTTAAATCTTATTTAAACATTATTTCCTTATTTATTAATTATTTAATTAATAAATTGACCAAAAAACCCAAAATAAATAAAAAATTTATTTTTTGCCCAAAACTTGGCCAAATTCCTTAAGACCACTAACCTCTTCCAAAATCTTCTAATCCTTCTTTAATTTTGATTAAAGGCTAATCCCATCATTTCATACCCCTAATCCCAACTCAAAATATTTAATTAAGATTAAATATTAATCCTCATGTTTATTAAAAAAGTTTTAATAAATATCTCCTCAACCCAAACCCTTGAAATAAATAAAACTTTATTTATTTTCTAAAAATCTAATTTATCCTCATCCTAAGAAGTTCTAGACTCTTCTAGAAAGTCTTCATCCTCATCCTAGGAAGTTTTAGACTATTCTAGAAAGTCTTTATCCTCAGCCAAAGTGTAGAATCTTCTAGAAGATGTCTTTAAACCTAATCCTAATCCATCCTCTAATCATTTGCACAAGCCTAAGCAAGCTTAAAACCTTCCTAATCATGCCCAAGTCGAAATTCCTCTCATCTCCTTCAAAATATCCCAACCATAAAACTTTATGAAGCCCACTAGGCCATAAATGACTCTTCCAAAGCCCTTTTATTGCTCTTACAAGCCATTATGAGGGTCTTTATGAAGATTTTATCCCTTGAGCCTCCTTTGTTGACTCATCCTTCCCCTTTCCTCCATCCTCTCACCCTGTGACATGTGTCACTCCCTGATTGGCTGTAAGAGAGCACAATCCTTGTGCTCTCCTCTCATGCAATCTGAGCCTTTCATAAGCTTTTTCCCATCCTTGCATCCTAGCCCTTGATCCCTCAAGCCCTTTGCCTATTTAAGGAATCCTCTCCCAAGCCATTTTAACACAATCCATGAAGTAAAGTCATAATGTCATTTTAAGAAGCCATTTTACATCAAAACCATACACTCACACCCAAATTCTAACTCCATTTGAAACCCTTTTTGAAGCATAAAGCTTAAGCATACATCCTATCTATGTAGACAAAGCTACTCAACAAGAGAGCTTCTCATTAAGAGAGCCCATTAATGGCTCATATTCTCAATTGAGAGCTCATCTTAGTCTATCTTGAAGTTTATGAATTTTGTTTAGTTTGTAGAAGCTTTATTTAAATTTGGTTTCTATTAGCATACTAACATTGCTCATATACACCTCTTGATTGTTCAATTTGATGAGGTGTGATCACCTGACCCATTGGGTGAAGTGGTCTCTTCTACATTTGATGTGCTGCAAGAATCTTTCTTTTTCTATGTCTTGTTCATCTCATCTCTGATGTGCTTAACATTTTCTTTGCCTTTGCCTTTATCAAATTCACAACTTGGTGCCTTTGAACTAGTTGGACAATGCTTACTAATGTGACCAGTCGTCAAATAGCTAAAGCATGTGGTTTGACTCAATCACCTTTTTTAGTTGCCACTGAAGTGTGTTCTAATACAATTCTCAGGAACATATCCATATTCTTGACAATAGTGATAGCTATATCTTGTATTGTAATCCCAATTATAAGAGTTTTCATAACATCTTACCTTTGTTGGCTTGTTTGATGACCACATGGACTTTGATCTACATTTAAAGGCTCTATGTCCATAGTTCTGATAGTTGTAGCAATATCCTTCAAGTCTTTGTGTGTTCATGGTCCTGGTTCTGCATTCATGTGCCTGACAACATTGATCATTGCACTTATGACAATGAACCATGTTCTTAGGCTTAACATTCTGATTTGTATTGTTGCTCCTGTACACATCAGCAGTATGCCCTTTCTTTCCACAACTATGACAAGTAGGTTTGGAGTTCTTACCTTAGTTGTTCCTTTCTTTAGCAACTTTGCATGATTCTCCATGTTCAGTGCTTGTGTAGCCCAATCCTGATGTATCTTTGTTAGATCTAGGGGATCTCAGTAATTGCTCAAAGTATTTGATGGCTTCATTTGGCTTGTATATACATGTTTATGTAAATAAAAATAAATAAATAAATAAATAAATAAATAAATAAATAAATAAATAAATAAATAAAAATATATATATATATATATATATATAGAGAGAGAGAGAGAGAGAGAGAGAGAGAGAGAGAGAGAGAGAGAGAGAGAGAGGCATATATATCTATATATTTATAGTTATATATATACATATATAAATATAACTCAGTATAGACTTCGTGTTATGAGGGGTTTGCTTGGTTTACTCCTTTGTCTTCTTTTGTCGTTATTTTTATTTTATGTTGGCATTTTTATTTTTTCTTTCTCTCTTGTTGTTTTTCTTTTATTTATTCCTTATGCTTATATAGGTTGTCAAGGTGTCCTCCATTGGTTTGTGTGCTCTCTCTCTCTCTCTCTCCCTAGTCCCTTATATCTTTGGAGTCAGTCCCAATTTGCAACTCTCTTTATTATTTTTTGCAGTCTTGCTGTCTCATCTTGATGATGAATCATGTAGTGTGATTTGAAATGTTGATGGTAAATATTCCAACACAATCTAATCCAGAAGCAATAACTAACAATTCATTTGGCTTGTTGAAACTTCCAACACATTCCTTTTCTCTTTTCAGGTCATTCTACAGTTGTTCATTTTTCAACTTCAATGTGGTTATCTCAATGTCCTTGTCATTCAGTTCATAGTTGGCATTCATCATTTGACTTAGAGTATCCAATTGCATGTTGGAGATCTTGGTTAGCTCTATTGACTTTTCCTCTAGTCTTTTTGCTAGAATTCTTTTATCTTCTTCAATCATGGCTTTGTCTTCCATGGCTTTCTTCTTTTGTTTAGTCATCTCACATAGCAGTATAGTTTGTGATTCTTGCTCCAACTTGAGATTTCTAATTTCTTCAGCTTGGATTATGTTCTTCTCCATTAGATCTACAACTTTTGCATCAAATTCACTGGAGTTACCATCTACAAATAGCTTGGTGATGTCTATCTCTTTGTATAATGTGTCATTCTATGCAATAGCAATCTTGTTCCTTCTCTTCAAATATTTCTTTAGCTTCTTTCTTGCCTCATTTAGTTGATATAGTATGAGATGTATTTCAATCTCCTGGTTCTTAATAGTCTTTTCCAATTTGTAGACTTCCATTTCAAGATCTTTTCTCAAAGCTGCAAAGTTTCTCTTTCAAAGAACTAGGCTCTAATACCAATTATTATAATTACTAGTGGGAAATGTGGGAAATGAGTTTAAACTTGGACCCATAAAACATTCACCATTCATACATCACATGCATTAATATACTAAAATAACATATAAAGCATATGCATCAATCATGTAAATATTTAATCAAACACACACACTTAACACACCTAGAAACCCTCCAAATGAGAAGGTAAAATTGAAGTGGGGATAACACCCACAAATCTTCACAACTACAACAATAAAGTGTATCCAATTAAGGTTACAATGGTTTGACCATGAATCATGATCTACCCTATGAAAGGTTTACAAAGAGTGTTAAGTCCCACCTTGTTAGAGGATTTCAACACCCTATTAGAAGTGTGCCTTGTTAGAGGACTTCAACTTACAATTAAGCACCCTATTAAAGGTTTTCATATAGCCTATTAAGACTACTCTGTTAAGAGATTTAATTGAAATCACCTATCAAATTATCCTAGCATAGAGCTTGCAGTTGTCACATGCTTTCTTGATAATATATCATCTCTATCCAATCTTTGATTGGTCCTTCATGATTTGATGTATCAATGTTGTATCCTCCTCTATCCTCTGTTCTTCACTTAATTGATTCTACAATTCACTCTTACAGCTAAGTCACCTTGAATGCTCTACAAACTATCTTGTTCACTCCTCTACTTTGATCATTCCCCCTTTGCAATGCTCTCAACATCGTTAAAAAATTAGAGCTTTGTCCTCCTTAAGAAGATTTAGGTGGCTTAGGGTTAGGTATAAATCTATGGCTAAGATTCATCCACTTTGCCACTTAAACCTTCCCATTTTCTGATTGGCTACATGCAATTGCATAGGGAATCTGCATATAGATTCTTCCTTATCTCTAAAAGATCAAAATGTATCCTTAGATCAGCTGAAAAATGGTTTACATAGTTCTTTGTGCCATAAAAATAAATGTGTCCAATTTGTGTCACTTGGCATATGAAGTCTGTGATGCTCAGCATACAATGTTTTGACTCGGCACTTGCATTGGTCAGCCACCACTATTTATTCGACACTTAAATCACTCGACATGGTTTATCTACTCAGCACTTGAGTGACTCAACACTCATTGCAACTCAACATGCATTATTAGTTTGGAATGAACTAAGTAAATATCTTAAGTGTGTTGACAGTCACTTGTTAAAACAATTTTGAGATCAACAAATTCTGGTCTGGAAACCAAGATGTAGAGATGGAGTCACCAAGTGCTTTGAATGAGAGCCTCTTGAAGGCTTGAAATATTAAGAGCAACATTGTCTCCTCAACATGAGTTTGAAGTTCCTTTCTTGACACCAGTGAACAAATAGAATTCAAAAGTGCTTCAATATGAGTCCCCTAGGCATGTCAAAAACTGTTGTCACAAAAGTTTACACCCTTGCCTAAAGTTTGACCTAAAGGCAACTTGATGAAACATGGAAACAATCTCCAAGTTCTAGGTCTTCAACAATGAGATTGAGTCTCTGGAGAAGGCCAACTTCCTCACTATCAAGATGCAACTAACTACTTCTTAGAAGGAAATGTATGAAATCAAACTACCTAGTCTAATCTAGAGGGGTGATACACCAAATAATACATTGCTTTTTATCTCTGCCTAGAACCGTACAGTTCATCAATATAATCTCAAAGTACATAGATTCAATCTTTTCTTTAACTCAACAATCACATGTAGATCAGAAACCAATGAAATGTTATAAGGAAGGAGCTTCACTCTATATCATTCTAAGGAAAAATGGTTATAGCATACAACATGACAAATAGAAGTAATACATTAATAGAAGACAAGAAGGTTTTGTACATGTATTAATAGAAGAAAGAAGTACAAAAGAGAAATATATTCACTCTGAGGCAAATGAAATTATAGTAGTAGAGTATACAATACAACTACTATAGAATCAGAGAAGAGACTAACCCTTGGAAGAGTTACAAAATATACCATTATAGCTTAGCCATAATTGAGAAGACTTCCATTGAAAACCTAAAACTCAACCAGTATCTTTAAGTTGTGGAGAACAATAACTACTGATCCTAGGAAGATTTGATTGGATGCAGGTCCATATGCAAGAAATTGGATCTTTACATGCAAAATTGGACCCTAAAGAGGAAAAAATGATGACAATAATTGCGCTGACTAGTAGATGGATTACCATGAAGGTGGAGTATCTTTTGCATTTATTAGTTCTTGAAAATATCAAAGTGTGGTTGCCGATGATCAAAGGGTTTCTCAACATCAATGAGTCATTGTCTTAGTATTCTCAATAGTGCCAAGTTAGCTATGTCATCAAGTCAATTGAATTCAATAGTTAGGCTCACCATGTGGCCTCATATCTTTGAAGCATTCCGCTGGATTATCTTGTTTCCAACTCAAGAAAAGGGACAAAGAATTTTCATGTCTTTAGAGCTTGCGGTCTTATGATCAACTTTAGCATTCAAACCTTTCATATCACCTCAAGTAAGGAAAATGGCCTTTACAATCTTACGATCACTTATTGAATTATCGAGGGTTCCCTTCAAATCTTCTCTGATCTGATGACAATAGTTTTTCATAAGCTCAAGGCATTAGTTGGAATTATGATCTTACACTTAGCATTTTATAACCTTTTCATAACATCACCAACATGTGTCTTAGCCCCTACGACCATATGACACAACTTCGCATAACATCAAGCTTTACCATTTCTTTCCTCATGATCTCTCGATCGTAGCTAACTAACCTTGTCATGACCTCAGAAGTTTTCCCTTAACCACTATCTCTAACTCCTTATCATACACTAGCTATTTTCTCTCCTTTGTTATAAATTTAGAGACTCTTGGATTCACTTTAAATTACACCTTACGACCATATGCTCACGTACAGTTCGTGGCATCATAAACCTTCATTGCTTGCTCATGTGATATTACAATCAATAACTTATCGTAAGATTAGAAGATTCAATTGCCTTATGGAATAATTATTTATGTTTATGTACCTGGCCCCACCATTCCATGTGTCGCTATGTCACTTTCTCGCTTTACCTAAACTTCACACAACTTTGAAAAGCGAGAATATGACAAGCATTGATATGCTTCTAGATCAACGACCTTGATTGATCAAGGACCTTTGAGACATCTCTTCCTTACTTATGATCTTACGATCTCCTTGCTCTCATATGGTTGTAGGTTCCCTTTTAAGCCTTTATGCTCATACATCCTTCATCTATCGTGAGATTGTAACCACTTACTATACATCACAAAGCACTTACGATAATACGCTGCTGGGAAAATAATGAGTTCAAAACTCTCATAAAAAACCCTCATGATGGCACAACAACGCTGACTATTGTGACATTGAGAGACCCAAAAATAACCTTCATGATACTTCACTAGCTTTCACTTCATAACATCAAAAGAGGGAAGATTCGAGGCTTATGACTAGATGCTAAAAACACTGATTGTAAGATCACAACACTTGATGAAAAATATGGAAATTGTTTGAAATACAATAGGGAAAGTAAACTCTTGGGGGCGGGGTGTGAATCAACACTTCAAAACTTCAACCATAAAATCATTCACCACACATCCATCTCACAATTGTGCATGTAAACTCAAATACCAAATTAAGAATGTACATCCATAACATGAAAACAAATAAACATTCACACATATGACACAAGATATGATTACCCAGAAATCGTCTAATGAGAAGGTAAAACTTGGGTGGGGATGACACCCACAAATCTTCACTACTATAGTTGTAAAGTGTATCTAATGAAGGTTACAATGTTTGATCATGAAATTGATCTACCTTGTGAAAGGTCTACCCTATTAATGGATTACAAGATTTTTAGATCTTACCCTGTTAGAAGTGTGCCTGGTTAAATGAGTTCAACTTACAATAAAGTAAGAACCCTGTTAAAGGATTTACAATAGCCTATTAAGACTACTTTGTTAAGAGATTTAACTGATTCACCTATTAGAATGTCTCAGCAATCATCCTATGGTTAGTACTTTGCTGTTAGATAATAGATCACCTCTTTGCATGTATCCTTGATCCTCCTCTGATAAAATGTATCTCTTTTGTCCTCTAATTCCTTTCCTATGTTCTCCTCTAACTAATTCTGTAATTCATAGACTAAGGTATCCAAAACCCTAATTATTTTGTATCCAAGCCCAAGGCATCAAGAAACTACAATAAATATATAAAAGTATAGAGATGGATTTGAAGAATACAAGCATGAATAGAAAAGAGCTTGACATATGACTCATTATCCCATTTTCTATAGACTATGCAATCAATTCTTTGGAAGAGAACTCCCCACCTCTATTAGATCTTATTCATTTCAGCTTAAAATCTATCCTAGTCTCAACTTTAGATTTAAACACTTTAAACCTTTCAAAATCTTTTGATTTTTCCTTAAAAAATGCAATTCACATCTTTGTAGAGTAGTTTCTAATGAAAAGAATGAAATATCCCTCTCCATAAAAAGTCATTGTCCTAGTAGGGTCGCATAGATCTATATCAACCAGATCTAAAAATTCATTTGCAATATATGTCTTGTTCTTGAAATTAGATCTTGTTTTCTTTCCCATCATACATTCTTTACATATTGCATTAGCAATTTTCATCAACTTCAAACTATCCTTCATAAAGGTCCATGTTGAATATCTCCTCAAGTGATTAAGCTTCCATAAGAGGACCAAACTACCCAAATACCATTGTTAGGATTAATAATGCATATAATATACCACCAGGAAGGGGTGAATCAATTGTAGTAATCTTGAAACCTTAAACCATTCACCATAGCACAAATATACATAATCGACTGCAATTAACAAGAAATCACACCATAACACATAGCACCATATTTTTTGATGTGGAAATCATGTTAGAAAAAAAATTCACGGAGGGGATAAAAAATGCTAGATAATGTACTGACACATATAAAACCCTATTAAAGTTTGATGTGGAACATATATGCATTTATGCACCTTCTTAGAGCTCATTGCTTAAATACAACAAGGGAAACAACCCCGATCAAAACAAAAATAAAATTACAATGGTGTAAACAAATGTGATCTAGGAAGCAACCCAAAAGATGGAATATATTCCACTATGGATAATAATCCACTAAAATAGTCAATTGATTGGTACCATTAACCATGCCATTACAATTCCAATGAAGTGCATCAACTATATTAGATTTCAATCATACCTCTTCTCAAGGTATCTGATATATGATTAATGAATTTCCTTTGTATCATGACCTTTCATTAGATCTACATTTGTAATCTCATCTTCACATCATCATCATAGCACACTCACACATCACATCTTTAATTCACCACAAAATGTCCTTTTCAAATACAAGTCCATAACTCTCCATTAGGTTAGCCTAGTAAGATTCCTTAATCCAAAATAAATCACATATTTGAATACACACATTAAGAAATACACTACCACAATAATAATAAAGCTCATTAATTAAAGAAAAATACCTAAGCGAGTCAGCCTAGATACACTTCATCGTCTTATTTCCAAAGAAAAATCTACTTTCTTAGTCTTTAATAAATGAACATATCTAGTGGGTGACCTCACAATAGTGTTTTACACTTTTTTAGACATGTTGATTTTTGCTGAAATAACACATTCATAAGAAAATATGTTGATTTAAGCCTTGAGAGGTCTCATTTGAAGGAATCAATTAAAAATAGTTAAATCAAATCCTCTTTGATCAAAAAAATATTTGATATATCCTCTCTACTTGTCAACCATACATGCAATGAAGTTTCCTTCGTGCCTATTAAAATATTGACAAAACCATCTTTACTTTATCTTTTGGAGGATTAAATGAATTAATTTCACAAACATATATATTTAATATGGTACCAGTCAAAGAAATATTTTCAATGATTACAATGTTATTGTTAGATTAATAATTCTTTTTCTTATTAATTAAATCATATTCATTTAATAATTAAGTCACTTATTATCTCTAGTTTACTTGAGCTAAACTTTGGGCATATAATATTTAATTATTTTATTAATTGTTGTCTTGCAACCTAGGCTAGTTACATGTTAGGGTTTTGATCTCCTTTATAAGGATTGATCTCTTTGTATTAATTCATTCACTTTTGATAATGACAATTTCTCTTTTTTCTCATCAAGAATGTCTCATCTGTGGATCTGGGAATTTCAATTTTTGTTTCTTTCTTTCTCTACAAGGTGTTTGCATGCAAGTGATTCTTGGAAGCTATAGGGTTGAGCTTTCATAAACTTCAACATAGTATTAGAGCTCCAGATCTTCATGCCGCTATTCTATTTATGAGAGGTTTGGCTTGACTTTCAGATTTGTGTCTTTTCTTTTAGAGGGTTTAATTTTTTAGAGTTTTTTTTTGTTTTGGATATGGGAGGTCACATTTTTGGGTGCACTTTGAGCCCAAATAGACCTCACCGTTAAGCTCAGAGCACCCTCAAATCCCCATTTTCATATAAAATTCATCCTATTTGGACATAGTTGGAACTTGAGGCAAAACAATTTATTCCCAAATTAGGTAAATTTCTCGAGGTGGCAATTTTATGATTTTTTGGCATAGAAAATGAGATTTTTTGGCACAAAAATCAAGGTTATTTGGTACAAAATTGAGTTTTTTGGCACAAAAATTGAGATGGTTTCTGGTACATAATTGACATGCTTCCTAATGCAATTTTGGTACAAAATTAGTGTGCTTCTCGAAACAATTTTGGTATAGATCCTACATGCTTCTTGAGATAGTTTCTAGTATGAAATTGCTATGCTTCCTAAGCTTATTTATGGTACTAGTAGGCAAGCTTCTCAAGGCATTTTGGCATGAGTCCTAAGGTGGTGATTATTTTGCCCTTTCAACTCTTTTTTGACCTACCTATATTTTTTGGCTGTAACTTGCTCATCTAGACTCCATGTTTTTGCAAACAAGAGATCATCATAAAGCTTATTCCAAGCTCATTGTGATGGTATAATTTATTTGGACTTTTGATGCTATTTGGTTGATATTATTTGCATTCAAAATCTAAGGTTCTATTTTTCACCCTGGGATACATATCTTGAGAGATTCTATTTTCTAGATTCTGCTCTAGGCACATCCCATTCAGTTTTTTGATATTTTACATCATGGTGGATATCTTGATTTTTTGAGGTCCAGGGATCAATTCTATTGCTTCAAATGATTTTTCATGGATTTGACTATCTCTTGTATCAACCTTATGTCTCTTTTAATCTTTGTTGACATCCTTTTGTGGTATTTTTGCAAACACATTGAGATAAAGTGCAACTCTATTATTTTTTGGGACCTTGCACATCTTTATGTTCTTTTGTACTTGCACTACATTATAAAGTGTCTTAGGGGGTTACATGTTGGTCATATTCGCTATCTTCCTTTATGAAGTCAATGTTCCTTCAATGATATTAGCCTCATGGTATGTCGATAACACACACCATTATAGGTGTTTGTACTTCTTTTGCACTCTAAATGTTCCTGGTTCTTATTTCTATAGGAGATATTACATTCAGTTTTAGTGTTCATGTCTTACCTCCTAGCATTATAGAGGGGTTATGTTAGTTCTATTGCTTTCTTGGTTTGATGGAGTGAGCTATGTATTTAGTATTTGCTCTTATGTACTAGGAAATTGTAGTGACTAAAAACCTATGCATTTTGGTGAGATGGATAATTTACCATGTAGACATTCTTTCATTCCTATTTTTGGAGACCATGAAGATACCTTCCATCTTCAATTGATTAGCTCTTTAGACTTAGTCTTCTCTACTTGGTCATGCTATGTATAGAGTGGAGGTTCAGTAGTTTCACAATGTTTACATAGTGTTCTTCATGATAATTTTTTAATCATATCTTCTAGGACATTCTCTAGTTTGGAGGCTTCTTCAGTGCTTCACTAGTTCTTTCAGCATTATTTCCATCTTTTTTTGGAGGAGAATTTTTCCCATGTGGTTTTCTCTATTTCTCTTTTTTTTCTTCAAGAGATTTGGTTGTGCTTGGGTACCTCATCAGGCCTTGTTTCTTAGATCCAAATTTACTTTTAATAGTAGTTCCTAGGTTTTCAGCTACTCCCTAAGTTTATGTTAAGGGTGTGTGTGTGTGTGTTTTAGAGTAATAAAGTTTTTTCTTATTAATTAAGTCATATTGATTTAACTATTAAGTCACTTATTATCTCTAGTTTACTTAAGCTAAACTTTGGGTATATAATAAATAATTCTTTTATTAATTATTATTGTGCAACCTAGGTTAGTTACATGTGAAGGTTTTGATCTCCTTTATAAGGATCGATCTATTTGTAATAATTTATTCACTTTTGATAATAATAATTTTATTTTTTTCTCATCAAGAATATCTCATCTATGGATATGAGAATTCCAACCTCTATAGTTTTTGCTTCTCTCTTTCTGGAACAAGTGTTTGCATGTAGGTGATTCTTCGGAGCTATGGGGTTGAGTTTTCATCAACTTCAATAGTTACTATGCATTAAGTTTACTATGACTTTGCATTTTTTATTTTATTAAACACAAATATTTTACCATCTATAATCCTCTATGTTTGACATTCATGGAAAAATAGTAAATAAGAGAAAACAAATCTTTAAAAAATACACACCCTAGGTATTGAAGTCTTATTTCTATAAAAAATTTAAAAAACTGAAATTAAATAAATACACAAGAAGTTACAAGCCATGAATTGAATGTATGTCAAAATTATAATTAACTCAACTTCAATCATTGATAAAATACCCAATACTAAGGATAGAGTCATGAAACTAATTAAAGTCATTAGATATGGATGTTATACAATTTTTTAAAAAATAAATCAATTTTCTATATATTTTAGAATAAAATCTATGTTTTAAGAAGTGAGTGCCACTTTGTAAAAATGTTGTTTTAAAAAACATACTAGTTTTCGTGGGAGAATTGTTTTTTGATTCAAATGAATTCCTAGAAAACTAATTAGAGTCACTAGATATGGATGTTATAAAAATAAAGATGAGAATAATGGTACCATGATCTCATGCCAAGGGTGTTATCATGCCATCATTCTATTGTGAGATCGTAGATATTGTTGTTGTCAAAGGATTGTAGAAAGAATAATGGATGGGCTTGATGCTGCTAGGTTTAGGCAATCATAAGATCGTAGAAGTTAGGGTTATGAACAAAAGGTGACAAGAAGGGTTTTCATGATAGTTGACACTCGTAGGATCATAAGTTTCAATGTTGACCAAAATATATAAGGAGGTTCACCTGCCAAGCTAGAAAAAGAGAAATTCCCAACCAATCAGGTAGCAAGAAAGTTATAGTGATAGTTGAATATGATTGATCAGTGCTTTTCTATTTGATGTAGAAATTGATGATAGAGGAAGTAGCTCTTTGGTAATAGATCCGATCTTTTTGATCTCCTACAACCACTTTCATCATTCGCCATACTTGATAAATGCAAAAGAAAACTCCATTGCCGCCTGTTCCTATCCTCTCTGAGATTGATTTGTGGAAAAGTGATCTTCTCACATTTGGATTTGTACTATGATTAGATCTTTTCCAATTTTTTAATAATTAGTCTCTACAATTTTGAATGTAGATGTTGAGTTTTATCTTAGGGTGGAAGCTATCTAAGTTATGCTTACACTATAAAAGAAGATTTTGTAATTTTCGTTAGGGTTGGACCTACATTATTTCTTTGGAATTACCTTGGCATACTACTATAAATTACCTCTTTTGGCTCTAAATTATATGACATCATGTCTTATCTCCTTCAACCATTGATGTACCATGCAAGATTTGTCTTTCTCTCTTCGATGTATTGTGGATATCTATGGCCTACATTTCTGTATCTCTTTTGGGCTATGAATGATAATAAGTGAAGCTCTTTTTCCTTGTGTCACCCATTTGGTTGTCTGATCTGTATGTGGCTAATAGATTAAAACAAGTCTGTATCCATATATCCTTGGATTGTCATGATAATTGTATTGTGCATATATGGGCAGAGATTGGTCTAAACACCCTATTTTGGTGCATCACTTCCTTAGAATAGATTAGGTAGTTACTTTCATATATTCCTTCTCCATTTTCTCTTCAAGTGTAGTTTAAGTGCATCCTAATAGTAGAGGAAGCCAACCTTTTTCGAAGACCTAACCTCATAGTTCATGTCCCACAACTTAGAGGTTGTTTCCATATTTCACAAGGTTGTCCTGAGGTAAAAAATTTGGACCAGGC
This sequence comes from Cupressus sempervirens, assembly GCA_028749045.1. NCBI lineage: Eukaryota > Viridiplantae > Streptophyta > Pinopsida > Cupressales > Cupressaceae > Cupressus > Cupressus sempervirens. Next base: position 1,031,201,647 of record CM053787.1, on the reverse strand, counting down.
TGCAAAATTTTGTGACAACAGTTTTTAACATGCCTTGTGGGACATCATATTAAAAATTCTAAGTTCACTGGTGTCAAAGAAGGATTTCATGTTCATGCTGAGGAGATAATATTATCTTCAGTATTAAAGCATTCAATAGGCTTAATTGTTTAAAGTACTTGGTGACTCCAAGCTTCAAGAATAATTTGGTTTCCAGACCAAAGTTGCTATGATTCGTGCCCAAGACACACACAAGGGCATCTTCTAGAGATAATTTCCAATACTAGGAGCTTTCTTTTTCTAATCCAAGAAGAAAGGCTAGGATCTCTCTATCACCAGTTAGGAGTGCAACAGTAAGACATACCCCTATAAGATCCATCTCTACTCCTATTGTTAGATCTCAACCTAGAATACCATATGCTCATATTAATAGATCACTTGCTTACATGGCTAGAGCTCATGATTTTTCCACCTTTAATAGTGGAAGCCCGCTCCTATTAGCCCAAAGACATGACATACTAGTATCAACTCTTAAAAGTATACTTGAGTTTACTGGAAAAACCTCCATTTCCCCTGTTGAGCATATTCAAGAGGTGTCTAATGCCTGCAATATTCATGGCATCACCAAAGATTATATAGCTGTCCGACTTCTAGTCTCATCCTTAAAAGGGAAAGTACTACAATGGTATAGAGGTTTGTCTAATAACTCTATTATTGATTGGGATGGGTTAGGAGTAGCCATATGTAAGCATTTTGAAGACACAAGTGATTACCTATCACTTTTGGAATAGTTGACAACTATCAAGAGGGCACCCCACGGATATATGACTAATTTTAATTATAGATTTTAAAGAAATGGGACAAAATATCTACTACAGTGAAGCCCTCCCCTGGTAATGCATTGTTGTATTATCTCAAAGCCTTCAACAGTGAAATTGATACAACTCTGCAATCTATGGGAGGGGACACTCTACCAAATACATATGAGGTTGCCATAAGAGTAGAAAATATCTTGATACAAGGAGGGAAGTTAGCTCTGAGGCCCCCAACACCCTTCTTCTCTAACATGCCCAATAATTAGCCTACTATAATCCCTGCTCATACTTCCTCTATAAGTCAACCTCTTATTGTAATAACAATAGCCTCCATGTCCTCTAATGGAGTTGATAGGATTGAGGCCATAATGCAGACATTGATGCAAAATGTGAATAAGAGGTTGCAAGGTCATGGAAAGAAGATGAAGGATAGCAGTGAAGTAGTGCAAAAAATGGGCAATGAGTTGGTGACTATGAAGAGGCAACAAGCTCAAAATAATAGGCCTCTACAACTCCAGAATTAGGGTCCCATTCATGGTAGATCCCAAAACTTGAGTCACACCCCTTATAATTAGAATAGACCTCTCGATAGTTCCCATGCTATGAACACCAACCTAAATGGGGGTTACAATTAGAATAGACCTATCGATACCCCACCCCATGCTATGAATACCAACCTAAATAGGGCTTTAGTCCCTCATAAAAATCTTGGCCAAGATCAAGATTTTTGCCCTTCTTGTAACTACTCCTATGGATATTGCATGTATTAGAAGGAAGAATCTTACTTGGCATTAACTGTACCAGAGCAAGTAGTCACCCAACAACACAATGCTAATCAACCTACTGATACTTTTCAGCAGGATGGTTTCTCTTTCATGAACCGTCTGGTGGAAGAGCATTGTAATATAAACTAGGATTCCTATACTTACAATACTAGTAGCAAGAGAAGAGCTATTGAAGATGTCACTCCTCCTCCTCTTAATCAGGTTTCAACATCAAGTGTAGTGCCTCATGTACAAATAGTTTTTGAGCAACACAATGCTAGTCAACCTGCTAATGCTCCTCAACAACAAATACAAAATGATGGCAGAGGAGATGTGAATGATCCTCAAGTTGTTCCATCTCAACCTTCTACATCTAGGATTTCTACTAAGGCATCTAATGTATTTTTTAGTGTGGTAGATTAGATGAGGAAGACCAATGTAAACATTTCTATTTTGAAGATGTCACTCCTCCTCCTCTTAATTAGGTTTCAACATCAAGTGTAGTGCCTCATGTACAAATAGTTTTCAAGCAACACAATGCTAGTCAACCTACTAATGCTCCTCAAAAACAACTACAAAATGATGGCAAATGAGATGTGAATGACCCTCAAGCTATTCCATCTCAACCTTCTACATCTACAATTTCTACTAAGGCATCTAATGTATTTTTTAGTGTGGCAGATTAAATGAGGAAGACCAATGTAAACATTTCTATGTGGGATGCTATGGCTACCATACCATCACAGAAGAGGCTATTGCAATAGGAGTTGGAAAGCATTGAAGTCAGAGATCAACTGCCTAGCATGGAGAATGCCCTAAGTTTTGTACAACCATCAAAAGAGGTAGAAACAAGTAAGAAAAATAGACCTCCTCCATTTTATGTTTCTCTTATTATAGGAGATAGGCTAGTCCACAACTGCATGATTGATTCATGGGCTAGTAGCTTAGTAATGCCCAAATGTGTTTCTAATATCCTAGGAATGAAATTTGAGCCTAATGTTAAGGATGTATTGCAGCTAGATGGTAGTATTGTTAAGATTGTGGGGATCATTAGGAATGTTGAAATGGCCCTACATGCATGCCCTAGTTGTACTATAGTCCAAGATATATTAGTTGTTGAGATCAAACAACGCTTTGATATCTATCTTTCTAGGGATTTTACTGCCCAAATAGGTGTTTACATATCCTTTGATTGGTCATACATGTTTTTCAGAAGAAGGTATAGAACCAAAGCTTTGATTAGAGAAAAACCAATAGCCCTCCATCATACTGAGCCCTACTCTCCTAATCTCATCAATATGAACTATACCATCCTAGAAATAGATGAGAATGAAACAACAAATGAGCCTACCACTTCTCTAGTAGAGATACTTGATTTCTTCTTAGATGAATGGGCTAATGCATATTAGTTTGATCCTATGTTAGAAACCTTGCAAATAGGCCGTGGCACTTATTGCATATCAGAAAAGAATGCTCTTGTTCCCAACCTAATTAAAATCAAAGAAGACATCAGTGGGACATGGAGCATGTACTTTGATGGATCTAGGAATATAAATGAATTAGGGGCTAGGGTGATGTTGGTTTCTCCTATACTAGAAAGGTACTATTTCTCATTTAGTCTTGAACTCAGTTGCACCGATAATGTGTCCAAGTATGAGACATTAATTTAGGGTCTCTTGCTCAAAAAATAGGACTTCAAATCTTAAGAGTATATAGAGATAGTGAGTTGGTGGTTAATTAGGTAAGGAATCAAAATATCACCAAGAATGGTTTTCTCAAGTCTTAAAAGAATAGAGTATGGGATTTTCTTGAAAACTTCAATGCATTTAACATTCAGAGCATCCCTAGGAGAGAGAATAGACATGCTGATAGACTTGTAGCAGTGGGTGCATGTTATGATGTCCCAAGGAGCTTTGAAGATGAGAAGAGTTTAAAGTGGTAGTTAGGTCTGCTGTCCCTAATAATAATATCAATTGGTAGGTCTTTGAATCTAATTCACAAATTATGAGTTTCTTTTAGAATGAAGTAGAGTTCTTAGATAGAAATCAGTCAAGATTGCATGACCAATATGGTGATCAAATCATGAACCTCAGCTCCAATAAGTTGCCTAAGGGTCTCATGACCTTAGAGAGTGTCTTCAATCTTGACGACCAAGTGAGGGATGGAGGCATGAACCTTGCTACAAACAAAGATGATCATATGCTAGTTGTGATTGCCAATGGAAGGATGCTAAACATGGGGAAGGTATGTTTTGAAACCGAGCAATAAAGTTTTGTTTCATCTATGTCAAGAATTTAATGATGTTTTTGCTTGGACATATGATGATTTAAGGGTTTTTGACCCAAGTCTATATCAACATACCATATATTTAGTTGATCATGTCAAACTAGTTGGGGAAAAGTAGGGGCTAGTAAATCCCATGATTGAGCCACTAATGAGAAAAGAGCTTTCCAAATTGATTGAGGCTAATATCATTTTCCTTATTAAGCATTCCTCTGGGGTGGAAAACCTTGTCCCTGTTAGGAAGAAGAGTGGAGAAATTAGACTATATGTAGATTTTAGGGATCTTAACTAGGCCTCCCTTAAAGATCATCATCCTCTTCCTTGGAATAGATATTGTCTAAAGTTCCCAGTTCAGAGAGATTCCCTTTCTTGGATGGATTCTCAAGTTATAACCAAGTGTTAGTCAAAGAGGTAGACAGATATAAGACTACTTTCACCACCAAATGGGGCACCTATGCCTGTAGTAAAATGCCTTTTGGACTAACAAATGTAGGTGCCACATTTCAAAAGGCAATGGAAATGGCCTTCAAAAAGATGATTGAAAGGTTTGTGTTGGTCTACCTTGATGATATCACAATGTATTCAAAGAATGTAATAGATCATTTTGGTCATCTTAGACAAGTATTTATAAGATTTAGAGAGTATGGAGTATCTCTAAATCCAAGCAAGTATGTCTTTGCCACTAATCAAGGTAAATTATTAGGACACATTGTATCTATGCATGGTCTGACCATTGATCCAAAAAGAACAAAGGCAATACTTGCTCTTTCCCTTCCTAGTCACAAGAAAGGTTTGCAATGTTTTCTTGGTAGAATATTTTTTTTGAGAAGATTTATTCCTAATTTAGCTACTAAGGTGAAACCTCTTACAACTATGCTTAAAACGAATATGGTCTTTTCATGGACCAAGGAAGGGAAAGCAAGTTTTGAAGAGATCAAAGCAGCCATAGACTCAACCCCTACTCTCATCAATCCAAATTTTGATAAGGATTTAATTCTTTACACCTTAGAAGGTGTGTCAAGTATTTCTACTATTTTGACTCAATTAAATGATAAGAATGAAAAGTAGCCTATTGCTTTCTTTAGTGAAGGATCGAAGGAGTATGAAGACAAATATAGCTATGTGGAGAAGAAAGTCCTTGTAGTCATAATATCTTTGAAGAAATCCAAACATCTTCTCTCCCACAATAACATCTACTTATTGGTCCCTCATGGAAGTATTTAAGATTTCTTGTTGAGCAGAGATATTAGTGAGAAAAGAGTAGGTTGGATCACTAAGGTGATGGAGTATGATGTGGATTTTTAGATCACCAAGTTGGTAATAGGGAAAGGATTGTGCAAGTAGATGATCTCATCTATAGAAACAACAAATGAAGAAGTTGCCTTGGTGTTGACAGAACAACAAGAGGTGAGAGTTGACAATCCAAGGAGTTGGATTGATGATATGATGACCTTCTTATCAGGAAAATGACATCCTCAAGGTTTGGATAGGGAAAAAAGAAGACAGTTTAGATTGCAGTCTATTCCTTATGCCATAGTTGATGGCATCCTATTTAGGAAGGACTTCAATGGAGCTTTGTTAAGATGTATTGGTGTAGATCAAGAAAAAGAATGATTAAGGAGCTTCATGATGGTCTTGATCATGGCCACTTCTCAACAAGAACCACTACAATGAAGATCATGAGAGCCAGTTACTACTAGCCATCCTTGTTCCATGATTGCCATAGATATGTAAGGAAGTGTGAAAAGTGTGCATTCTTCTAAGGAAAACAAAAACTTGCAACCCTTCCACTTCATCCCATCCAGGTCGATCAACCATTTGCTCAGTGGGGATTAGATTTTATAGGTCTTATTAATCTACCTTCTAAGTTTGGTCACAAGTGAATTTTGGCTACAACAAATTACTTTACAAGGTGGATAGAGGCAGTAGCCTTGAAAGATTCTACAAAAAGCTTCAGTTGTGGAATTCCTTAGTGGAACTGTTACTAGGTTTGGTGCTCCTTCTACCATAATATCAAATAGTGCCAAGTCATTATAGGAACTCATATATGCACATTGGCAATAGATCATGGTATTTACTTGAGCAATCTTCTAAATACTACCCTTGAGGTAATGGTTTGGCTAAGTCCTTCCAACAAAAAATTGATTAGAATCATTAAGAGGACTATTGAGGATAATCAAAGGTGTTGGCAACAAAAATTGAGGAAAGCCTCGTGGGCTGATAGAATAATGCCTAATAGGGCTCTTAGAAATTCTCCATTCATCTTAGTGTATGACAGGGAAGCTAGACTTCCTATTTCATTGGATTTTCTATCCCTAGAGCTAGCTCATCAATTGGAACTAATTGAAAATGATGTTAGATTTGTAAGAATGACAAAATTGATTGAGCTAGAGGAGAAAAGAAATCAGGCCGCATAGACCTTGGAGAGACATCAACAATAGATGAAGAAGAACTTGGAGAGAAAGCTAAGGTTAGAAATTTGAAAGAAGGTGATCTTGTTCTCAAATGGGATGCGGATAGAGAAAAAGCAAGGACTCACTCAAAATTTGATGCCTTATAGAGTGGTCCCTATGTGATCATTAGCTGCAAGCAGGCCAATGCTTTCCAAATAAGCATACCTGACAGTGAAATTATGCCTATTCTAGTAAATGGAATATATCTTAAGCCATATTTATGAGAAAAGATAATGTTCATGTACAATTTAAAATAGTTTTCTTTCTGTTTGTTCCTATTTTCCAAGAAGTGTCGAGCATATCTTTTGTTCCAGAGAGTTTGGTTCTAGTTTTACAAAGTTGAAGAGGTAGAAGGACATGTTCTATGGCTTAGAATGTGGTAGGAGTGATGAATTTAATGGGTTTCATGGTTTTAGAGACTCCATATCCCAATGGATCTTTTAATGGTCACTGATCATATGCCAAGTAGGCTTGCATCTCTCTTGAGTTACTAGAAATGTTGGCTAAAGGTGCCCTCATACCAAGGATTGACTTTAAACTGTTTAAACCCACCCAATAGTCACAAGATTCAATTTCATGTCATAATCTTGGAGACACAATAGAATGGTATGGTCCCAATCTTATGATAACTCATGTATTAGAGGGTCATCAGGCGAATCGATCAGTGATAAGATTCTACGAGGCTCTTGTTGGTTGATTGGTTAGGTTGTTGTGACATCGTACATAGTCAAGGGATCATAAGCCAAAGAAAGGTCTTGCCTAATGTTATAACAATAAGTGATTATGGGATCGTAGGTTCCATAAGGATGTGTTCTAGTGCCATGAAAGTCAACAATCGAAGGATCATGGGGTAAAATTTTTGGGTTGCCAAGGCTATGAAGGGGAAGATTGGTCATATGATCTTAGAGTCGTAAGGTCACAAGCACAAACACTGATGCTTCCTGAGGTCATGACAAAAGATGGTTAAACCATAATTGTAGGATCACAAGGGTTATTACCATGATTGTCAATATTATGATGGATTGTGATCATAAGATCATGAAGGTTAGATCAACCATATCCATGACATCTCAAGGGGAGAATAATGGTACCACGACCTTTTTCTAAGGGTGTTATCATGCCATCATTCTATTATGAGATCAAAGATATTGTTGTTGTCAAAGGATTGTAAAAAGAATAAAGGATGGGCTCGATACTATGAGGTTTAGGAAATTGTAAGATCATAGAAGTTAGGGTTATCAACAAAAGGTGACATGAAGGGTTTTGACCACAGTTGACGCTCGTAGGATTGTGAGTTTCAATCTTGACCAAAATATATAAGGAGCTTCACCTGCCAAGCTAGCCAAAGAGGAATTCCCAACCAATTAGGTAGTAGGAAATGTACATAGCGGCAATTGAATATGATTGACTAGTGCTTTTCTATCTGATGTAGCAAGTTGATGATAGAGAAATCAACTCTTTGGTAATAGATCCGATCTTTTCAATCTCTTGCAACCACTTTCATCATTCCCCAGGCCTAATAAATGAAAAAGAACACTCCATCAACACTTGTTGATCCATATACTTAGTTAGAAGATTAATGGCCGCCATTCCTGTCCTCTTAGAGATTGTTTGGTGGATAAGTGATCTTCTCAAATTTGGATTTGTGTTGTGATTAGATCTTTTCCAGTTTTCTAGTAATTATTCTCTGTAATTTTGAAAGAAGTTGTTGAGTTTTATCTTCGAATGGAAGCTATCTAAGTTATGCTTACACTATAAAAGCAGATTTTGTAATTTTTCTTAGGGTCAAACCATCTCTGTTTCTCTAGTATTGCCTTGGCATACTACTGTAAGTTCCCTCTTTTGCCTTTGAATTATATGACATCTAGTCTTATCTCCTTCAACCTCTAATGTACTGTGCTAGCTTTTTCTACCCTTCTTCAATGTATTGTGGATATTTATGACCTATATTTCTATATCTCTTTTGGCCTATGAATGATAAGAAGTGAAGCTCTTTATGGTGATCGATGTAGTGGCATTATTGAACAAGAAAAGATTGGCAACACCATTAATGGCCATTGTTGGATACACCCTTGATGTAATACATTTTCTTCCACATTGGACGAAGATTTCAAAAATTAAGTGGTTAAACAACATTTCGACAAAGATTAATTTTTCATCTAATAGGCTAGGTACAAAGATTCCATGATTTCTCAAGATGAGATCAGATGTAAGTGATGTCCTAATCTCATCATGATAGAAAAATATCTTGAACTGCCAATCCAATCTCATTATTATTTATTGAACATGCTTAATTTCTTGATAACCCTTGCATTACCTAACTTGATCTTAAATTAACTTCATTAAGTGTCAAGTAATCATTGTATCAATCCCTTAATCCATTATTAATTCATAATAAAATAATATCCATAATTTCTAATGTTCTAAGACATTGATCAAGTATAAATTTCATTTCCTATTACTTTACATGTACATTTTACTTAGAATTAATTTCCTTGTCGAGGGTTAAGAGAAATAAAAATTGTAACTCAATTACCATGCTTACTCAAATTCATCATCACACATTGTTTAATACAACTTAATAATCATTAAACAACCATCCTATATTGCATTTATTTACACATCAATTAAGTAATGCTATTTCTTTTGCCACATCAATTAATTCTACCTCTATAACATAACAAGTACAGAAACATAATAAATTTTATGAATAACTTTACCAATGATATATGTGTTAAGTGAGATCCTTTATCCCTTTCTTTTCTCCTTTAACTACCCTTCCCATTACATTTTTCTTTTTTTATTTTATATTATTATTGTTGGACTAGTTGCCAATGTTGCTCTTTGGGATTTGGGACATGACTTAACCACCTCCTATATTCTAAAAGTCTAGTCATTTTATCAAGCATTGATATGTCGATCTTTTGGTGCAATGACATCCTTAGCTTGTAACAAGTAGTACCAAATCTTGGTCATAGGTTCCAATCTCCTTAGGTAATGTTGAGGGGGGGTTGTTAGACTAACCATCGGTTTGTTCCCCTTCATAATACTTGACATGGCTTAACTACCCCCTATATTCTATAAGTATAGTGGTTGTATCTGTTAGCCCCAGGTGATGACATAATTAAGAATGCTATGAATGTATTTAAAAGAGTCATATTAGTTGTTATATTTAAAATATGTCAAGTGGGTAAGAGCACAAAGTTGGGTTGCAATTTCGTGGAATTCAATTCTGCAGAATAAGACCTTTCGAAAATGGGTACCCAATTTCTTTAGAACCAGGTACCTAATTTTTAAAACATGGTTCAGGCACCTGATCCATATTCAAAAAATCATGCGCCTGATTTTTGAATATGGATTGGGTGCCCAAACTGTGTTTTAAAAATTAGGTACCCGATTGTGGAAAACTACAAAAGCCAATTTTTTGGGGTTTTTTTGTTCATTTTTACTGTTTGCAAAACATGAGCCCAATTTTAACATAGATACGGGACCCTGTATTCAGATTTCTACTGACCCATTGTTGCTCTTTTTTGGCGTACTAGATATTTTACTTTGTTTTCTACTATTTTATTTCATTGTTTTCAGTTTTACACTTTATAATTCCATCAATTTATTGTTTTTTCACTTTTAGTATGTAAAATTGTAAATTTCCATTGTTAATAGTATTATCTTTAGATTATTGTATATGTTTATTTAAATAGTTTTGTATATTTTAATTTTTTAAATTTGTAGATGTTCATTTAATAATAATAATTTTAGATGTTTCAATGTATCTAATAAAAATTACAATGTTGAATGACTAGATAGATGTAAATTAGATTGTTTAAACATGTAATTACATTCATTATTTTATATTTATTTCAACTAAATAGTAATTAATTATAAATTAGTTTGTAAATCATATAGCAAAGAAAGTAAAACTAACTATATTCCTAAGTCTAACCTCAAGCTAACCATAACTATACAATAATTTAATCTAAACCCTAAATATAAAACTAAGTATTTAATGTGTAATGCCCCGCCAAGGGATCCAAACACAAAACTAAGTATTTAATGATTTTACTTATTGTATTGTACTTTGTTTCATAGATTGAAAAGGGATGATGTAATCTATTTTATAAATGTATATTCTTTCAACCTTTCATACTCTGTGACATGTACACTGGATAATCGTGCATTTTGAATTAATGCCAAGTGGCATTCAGAACAAAAGTATATTATTTAAATGGATTGAACTTGTAGTTATTCTTTCATGTGGATGTGTTAACTATTTTACTTAGTATTATTTAAAAATTGAATGTGACTTGACATCTTGGGATCCTTAAGGAATGTAATTTGTTATGTTTTCTTATGTATTATTGTATGTTATTGCTTACTTCTTAAAACTTTAGGTTAGTTCTTTGGGTCCCTTGGCGGGGCATTATATAATGTGCTCCCTTACCTTAAAACCATATCTTTTTTAATAAAACTATACACTAACCGTAAACATAGTATTAACCTTGATGTAAAATCTCACTCTCACCATAATTCTAACCATAGCCCTAACACTGATTAAATTTTTAACCAAATTATATAATTAAAATTGAGAAACCTAACCCTAATCATTAATAAACTTAATCCTAAATGTTAAACCCTAATTCTAATTGTAACTTCAAATCTTAAACCTAACACTTAATCCCTAGCCAAGTAACCATAACAGTAGGTCCATAATGGAAAGTAATCCTAGTCCTAGGTTTGAGAACCTCATTTAATGATTTTAAATTGAGTTGAAGAAATATTGAAATCTTGAATGATAAACTATAAAATAGTACTTCAAGAAAAACTTATTTTGTACACTTATAGTCTAATTATATTAATTTTTAAATATTTCTCTTGATAATGAAATTTAAATATGATTTATATTCTTTTAATTTCTCTGCACAAAATGTAGGACCTAAATTTTCACCATAATTTATGTAGATAATACATTTCTATTGATGTGCATTTTATCTTTAGATGCGTGTTTGATTCTTTTAGCATGAGGTTTGTTCACATTGGACATAGCTAGAGTGTTATAAATTTGACAAAGAATCCAATCTTCCATAAGAAAAACACATGGACATCCAATAATATCTTCCAACTAAGATCTTGTTATCAGCCTAAGTATTACTATGACATTTACACAAAACATAATTGTGATCTAGTAATAAAACATGAAGTTGCCTATAAGTAAACACCTCTTTTTGATACACATTCTTGGTTACACAAATCTTCACTAAACATCTAAGGTCACGATCTACATGAGTCTCTGACTTAGCCTCTTTACTAAAATTTATACTAGAGGGAGAAACAATATTTTGGTTACTTTCGACTACATCCTCCTCATGTTCAGTAAAAAGACCTTATGAAACCATTACTTTTAGGACCCCCTTCTTCTATCGTCCATTAATAGGTCCAACAATTTATTAAAGAAAAGGGCACTAAATCTTACCACCATGGACACCTCTATTCAATTCTTGAAACATCACCTAGTTGAGAAGGGAAAAAAATTTCACCTCCTTTTATTTTCTACATATCACTTGATAATTCTTTAGAAACCTCTTGAGAGACCCTTTTGAATAGTTTAATTCATAGAGCACATGTCATTTCCTTTGGTTTACTAAGATCGAATAGGACTACAAAAAATGTGGCAATGATAGTGTTCACATGCATTGTATGTAAATTACTAGGTCATTTTCAAAAATCAATCTTTTTAATGTACTATTCTCCAAAATCACCCCTAATAAAAGCATTTTTTGTCAAGTTCTTAATAAAATAATGCTTCGTTCTAATTAGACACAGAATGTATGTTGAATCCATGACTTATTAAGTTGATTTATTAATATAGTTTTTTGGAGTATTATTTTATGATTAGGCTTAAATTTGGTATAATGTTCAATTAGCCTTCATATTAAAGTTTAAACTTAAGTGTTGAACTTTATTTATTTAATTGATATGGTTTTAAAGATCTGTGCATTTATATACTTGATATTTTAGATTTATTTTATTAAATAGTAATTTTGTGATTTTTTATGTTTTTAAAACATATTTGTAGATTATATTTGATGGACCCATCACCACCCCCTCCCCCTCCCCCTCCCCCACCGCCACCTCTGCCCCCTCCACCTTCACCTCCATCTCCACCCACACCTCCATGACCACCTAGTCCTCCTCCAACACCTACCATAGTGGATCTACGAGAGAGCATGAGGCATAATCTTAGTGACCTCATGCGAGATATTGAGAATATCAGGTGAGAGGCCCACCCCCCTCCTCACCTACTATGCCTTGCAGATAGCATGCAAGGCATCATTCACTCTATACAACATTTGGATTCTAGTATTGATTGCTTTAGATTATGGAGGAAAAACATGTGTGCCTTTTATTCTGATGGCCTATCCTAAAGAGAGGTCCATAAGCTCAAAATAGTTAAATGATATTTTACAAGATATTTTATAAACCCTAAGAAAAGTGAGGAGATTAGCGAGAAGAAGCCTCGCATTTCTATTATATGGTACACACATTCACGTATATCAACATGCTTTTGGGAGCAGTGGTGGATGGTATTTGACCATCCACCACACACAAAACAAGAGGTGCCCATGTACTTCATTAGGAAGCTATGGGCTGAATTATTTTGGTATTAAATAATTTTTGGGGGTTGGTGTAGGGATGCCTTAGGATAGGCCTAGGGAAAAACTGAGCGATAGAATGAGAAATCACAAACAACCTTAGCCTCTTGTACTTCTTCCTACACTAGTTGTCCTAGCACCTCACCATCATCGAGCAATGTCATCCGCTCTTACCTCATTGAGGGCTCTTTTGGGCAATTTAGCCAAGCAATGGACATAGGTGAGAGATACTTGTCCACTTGGACACATTTGTACTAGTTGTGGAGATATATGCAGAGACCCCCAGAGCGATGTTGATGTGGTACATGATGACCATTATGATTTTTATGATGATGCATACACTGCCCATGGTGATGGTAGTGATGATATTGATGTGTCATCATTTGTTGACCTCATGCAGGGAGAGCTCAGAGATAGTCAGGAGTAGCAGGTAAAATTTTAATTAAAATTTAAATATAAAGTACATAATTATTTACTTTCTACATACATGTGTAATTGTATTAACCATATTAATGTATGCTGATTTTGAAATAACAGAGGGTGGATCATACTGGTCCTCCTAGGAGGTAGTATAGCCTTTATTTGAGACCTACAGAAGTTGGCATCCCTCATACGGTATGCACTTTGAATTGCACTTTACATAATGTACATTCGTACTCAAATTTAATAACATGTGCTCATATGTTCTTGTTTACTAATTTTGTAGGGATTGTCGGCTGCTACACAGTTTGATGTCAGTACAGGTCTTGATCCATTGACCATTGAGGTACAACCTCAAATACCTATGGTATGGACTTTTGATTCAAGACAAACAATTTGTACTATTTTTATGTATGTACATTGTTATTAACTTATAATCGTCAACTTTGATTCATGTGTATAATTTTATGTTTTTTGGTTTTACAAATAGGAGATGGATCATACTTATCCATTTAGGCCTCTGATGTAACACCCCAAACTTGCTTCCAAGCCCCAAGCTTTCTCAAGGCTTCCTTAGGTCATTCACCTGACCCACTAGGGCTTCTACACACCCTATGCTTCCTAGGATCTTTCTCAAGAGATCCTATTCCTTCAGTTGGAGGCACACCAACAAAGTAACATCATTACTCACTAGCCTTCCCCAGTCCACCATCAACCCTCAACTCCACCTAGACCTCCAAGGGTGCTAACTAGTCATCTATGGTTTCTTTGGACTCCTTCTAACATCCAAGATCCTAAATAATTCTGATTTAATGGGTACATTCAACCCGCAAGGATTCAAAGACCAAAATGCTCCAAAAAGGCTACTAGGAATTAGCCCTACTAAATAGCCAGCAACATGATTTCTATTCTTATTATTTGTTTTGTAAAATGTATTTCTTGCAAATAATGTTGATGTGTTGGTATCTTGAATTGTGTATAAGGAGATCATAGCTAAAATGGTTATGACAGATTCCTATGACACGTAAGAGCTATGTTAGGAAGATTCAATGATAGGTGAAGACATGTGGCAACTAATAATTTTGAGTACTATACACTCTACCCCAATAGTGGGGTTCGGGGCATCAACTCGAATTTTTTTCTAGGTTCCTATTTTCTCGAAGAATGGAAAAACCCTAATACGGTTACCTTTGGGAGTAGCCCTAAAAGTGAAGCGCATGTTATAAGTGTTTTTAGGGTTGCGAAGAGGAGGGGATGCGAAAAATTGTTGTTGGTACTGTGAGTTGCTACTGGAGTCTTTTGTTGTAGCTATTGAACTTGCATTGCAAGTGCATTGTAACCTTGTGTTGAAGATAATACATTGTGCAGGTTCTGGAGGAGTGGGGTTATTTTACCGAAAGGTTTTTCCCCACCGGAAAATCTTTGTGTTATGTGTTTCTTTCCCTATAAATTTTATTTATGCTTGGTTGCCTGAAATATTGTTGTTTACATGGTATTGAATCTGTAAGTGTAAAAGTTTTTATTAGGATTTGCACCATACTTCTCTTAAGAGATTAGTGTAGGAAGCTATTTCCGCACCTAAGTTTCCTTACACTTCTTTTGTAAATCTGAAGTGGGAGGAGTCATTGGTGATGTGATTAGCTTTGTGCCACTTGACTTGAATTTAGTATTCCAAAGTCTCCATAACTTTAATATATTTGTATTTCTAGTCTAGACTCCGAGTCATGGGCATGCAGTAGAATCCAACAATTTAAAGAAGAAACTTAGCTGTCTCAGATTGACATGGTGGTCAATTTGATTAGTCTCCTTGGCTAGCTTATGTTTCCATTAATAATATACTTGCAGATAGTCATAAGTTTGGATGTTGAGGAAGGAGTTGTAATGGGAAATGCCCTTAGCATGGTGGCCTTAAAAAGGGTGCACATGTATCAAATGAAGCAAATTTTCATCGAGAACAACAAGGTTCCTCTGCCTTTTATCTTTTTCTTTCTCCTCAAGACATTGTAGGGGGATCACAAATGTTGTTTCAAAAAATCTAGAGGTGCTTTTGGATTTCCAAAACAGGGATTACGCATGACAAAGAGAGTCATTCAGGTCAAAGGCAGAAGACCCACACAAAAGAGCCTCCACATGGCTCGGCATTAGGAAGTTTCCTAATTAATAATGGGAATGGCTACATGATTAAGAGGAAGGTAGAGTTTGTAGGGGGAATACATGGGGAGGAGCCTCCATGTTAAATAATGAAGGTGCCATTTGAAGAACAGGACAAAGCGACATGTAATGAAAACCATGCAAAGAGCCACCAAAAGAGAGAAAGTGCAAGAAGGGCAAGGAAGCCCACGAAAAGAGGAGAGCTGAAGGCATTGGTAGGATATTTGAAACCATAGGGGAGGTGTTATCTGACAAAAAAATTGGTCTCCCATGCATGACGAAGCCGCAACAATACAAGGAGTAACTCATGCAAAGAATCCTCAGCAGTAAGAAATGGGGAGAGGACCATAGTCAAAGCTAACAAGCTGCAAGCCAGAGAAGAACCACCTTGCATCATGAATGGCCATGTTAGAAGGAAGGGCATCCTATAGAAAAGCCACCAGTCAATGGGATAAAGCCACAAGGGAGGTGCCCACGATGGGGAGAAGTTGTTTGAAGATGGCAGGCATGTGGAGAGGAAGAACATGCAAAAATGTAAGGAAAGGGATCCCCGAGCAAATAAGAGGTGCCCAATGAAGGATTGCATTTGAAGAGGTGCACAATGGCATGAAGAAGGTGGTGGTTGAGAGGGAAGATAGTTAAAAAACTTTATCCCACATTCATAGTGTGGGCATTCCTTTCAATGTTTAAATACACCAACATGTAATAAGCATTGTGTCTAATAAGACAATGCCTTTTATAAGGTAGCCGCCTGTGTGTGGGACTCTACCAAAGGAAGATAGTTTAACATTTTGAATGCCCAAGTAACCACCATGATGATGTCAGCAATGTCAGAGTAGCCAGATGACGACAAGTTGATAATCTTGTGGTGATTGCTATGTCGACAAGTGAAGATGCACGATCGATAAGCATAGCGACATAGCGACTGACTAGGTGGCAGTGACATGTTAAGTTGATGTGGCGATGATTGGGCACTGAGGTGGCATTGGTGGACAAAGGAGTTTTTTGGAAAATGTATTGGAATTTGGTGGTCATCATGTTGCCACTAGAAAATGGGAGGTTTTCTGGCAAGCGACATGGCGACTGGTCGAAAAATCCAAAAAACTAGCAAGCATATGTGGGACCTGCAGCGATCAGAGGGCCTATCATAGATTGATACGTGACATCTTGTGAGAGATTGAGGGGATATAAGGGGATTTAAACAAAAAAAAAATCCTCCTTTGTTTTCAGCATTCAGTCCAAAGATTCAAAAATTTTGTTTCAAAAAACTGAATTTTTTATAGTCTATACTATAGATTTTTTTTAAATTTCTCAAATATTTGGCATTTTAATGTGAAACACATAGTGGGAGACCTAATTTTTCAAATGGCTGCCAGAGGCACATTTTATGCCCAAAATGTGGACTCCAATATACCGTTGGAACCAGGAGGAATGATTTTTCCAAATATGAGGTCAAATTTTTCACAACTATTCATTGGTTTGCTCTATAAGTAGATTTTTATTTTTCGAGGGATTCTCAGCAGAATGGGTAGATTTCTGCATTGAGCATCAAAATTGGTTAGGAGGTAGATATAAAAGCTTGTTGAAGCTTAAATGTGGAAAAAAATGATTCTGATAAGTTTATTGTGCCTCTAGAGACCATTTAACTAATTTTTTAACGTTTTCCTTGATTTCAAATCTGGCATCAAAATCAGTTATGTTTTTCAATCAAATATCTGAGATATTTTATGCTTTTGGATGCCAAAATGACAAAGGATTTGATTTACCAGTTGTAGAGAGATTCTTTTTACTGTTAGGAGATTTTTTCCAAGTGGACAGATGTCAGATGCACAACAGATCTAGGAATTCACTCTCCTCTATATCATTCTCTTTCTCATTCTTTGTAGAGGTTCCAATTTTTCATTGTGAAACCGGTTGGTTCTAGTTCTTGATATTTTTTCATGACTGTGATACTATTTCCTTCAGCAATGTCTCTTGTAATGAACAACAAGAAATGATAACACAGATAGTTCTAATCTATTAGGTAGTTTTACATTTCAATTTCATACATCTTATTGTATTTGTTTCAAAGAAATGAATGAAAAGGCATCAACAAGTTAGTCTTTATTCTGATGTCTTGTCTCCCATTCATGCTGTTTGTGATCTTTTGTGTTTTGTAAATAAAGATTATTAAACTCAATTGCAATCTGTTGGTTGTATATGTTGATTTATTTTGCTTATGACTCAAAGAGTTATGTAAATGATTGATTCATCATCATAGGATTGTAGATCTCATGAAGGGATAGGTTGATTATGAGGTTCAGAAAGATGTAGATGTTTGTTCACAAGGTGAATAGCTAGATCAGGAAGTCCTGATGTATGGGATATGTCAATAACATTCAGGGATGTGTGCTAAGGGTTTTGTGAAATTGTCCAATAGATAAGGAACTAATCATTTTGAAGGATCAAAGTGCTATGTTGTTCATGTCATCTTTTGCTAAAAATCAACATCATTAATCAAGTGTTTTCCCTTTAATGTTGAAGAGCCAAAATGGGATGCCCTCACTTAGCTTATGAATTGCATCATTTTGCATTTAGCTATTGCAGATCTATGTTATTGCATGAGTCATTAGGAGAAATAAGGGTTTTATCTGCTTTAATAGATTCAGGAATATGTTTAGCACTGGTACCATATTAATTGAATCTATAGGTCCACTTGCCTAGGTTTTGCAGAGCTTGAAGTAGAAGAGGGTTTTAGCCTTATAGTTGGTCTAGTGTCTAAAAAGATATGTTAAGGATGGGAGTTAGCTGCCCCTAGATGTGTCTTGTTCTCAATAGGGTAATTTGAAACCGGTAGCATTTCAAAACACCAACACATAGTTCATTATGCTCTTTATCAAATTTTAAAAATGTATGTATTGTAAATTATAGGACCTCACCACTGCTGCAATTGGTAGCTTTCACAGTAGACCTCCTCCTGTTATAGAGGGACACCCATCTCATGTGGTATTATTTTTATTATGTAGTGAATATTTAATTTACTTGTAAGCTAGATTTTGAAACCCATTTCAATTAAGTAAGTACATGGTGAGACACTTAATGTTACATAGGATGATCCATCTACCTCACAGGGTATTCGACATGATAGGATAGCTCATCTGAGTCCTCTTCACATGGACTAAAGAGGACTACAAATTAGATAGATTAGGTTTTTTTGGCACCTTAAGTCTGTGTTAGCTACAATGACAGACTCAATTGGATACTCAAAACCATCATCATCTACTTGATGACATATCAATTTTTTCTTGAGTTCCACACGTCTAGCTAGCTAATACTTAGTCTATTCATTATTATCATTAGGTGCAATAACAACATAAATATGTCCTACAAGATAAGATAAAGTACATAAATATTTTAATCACATGTGTACATATATAAATAATATATTAAAGACATGTACTTGAATTATATTAATGATATGTACATAAATAAATAATATAAATTGAAGCATGATCACAACAAAATCTAATATAATTGTGCAAAGCAAGTTGTATGAGGTCTAAAATATGACCATAGTCTTCTGATGCAAAGGAACATTCTGGCCTTCATTTACTATATCATCTTGAAAATGTGTGTTAGCAGGTGTTAATGATTTTTGTTGCCAATATTCAACCCATTCAGTATTCTTGCATTCTTCCCATTCACCTACAAGACACAACTGACAAAAACAAGCAAGCTCCCTAGTCCATATAGTCCAAGTGTTAGAATCTAAACTCCTAAATGAATGCCATTTAGCTGACTTGCTAATTGTATCATAGGCATATCTAGAAAGAATATTCCTCTCTTCAACTAGGTAGAAGAAACATTTGATTATAGAGTTCTGACTTGATCCTGTGTATAAATATTTGTTACACCATTCAACAATCTCATGGGCATTCTTGAATTTGGATTTTTCCTCAAATTTTAATTGCTCTCTACTAAGTGCTCTCTTCACACATGCACCAACACCATCATGTTCTCCTTTACCATGTCCAACCTCAAAAAAACTCCTCACATGTTGGATGTTAGTTTGCCTATGTGTCCTACTAAACCAATAGAGCATTCTAGCATTCTTGAATTGTCCTGTACAATTATCTGACTATATCCAATGTTGTGTCATTTGAATTTGTCTCTTTTAAATTATCATAAAAGACCTTGAAACAATATTGGGAATGAAGTTTATTATCACTGATATAGATGGTACTCTCAATATTTTTTGATTCTCCTGTATACTATCAAGTGCATGCCTATAAACTATATGAATATAAATTGTTACTTGCACTGATTTGTAATATTGTGGTTGTACCTCATCTTACGATGCAAGTGTGCAGTTCTCTGCAAAGTCAACAACTGAAAGTATAGTACCAATTGGAAATGTATTCTTACATATGTGAAATTGTCCATTAAGCCATCTAGCATATTGAGAGTGTTTAACATATTTTGGTATGATCACACTCTTAAACTCATCCATAAATGCATGACAACTAAATTTATTTGTAACTAGATCACACCTTCTTCCAATCCTCCCATCCTTCAATGGATATTCAATAGTTTTGAATCTTTTTACATCAACTAATTGTTGTCCAAAAGTAGTCAAAGCATTTTCATGCAAACATTCATCTAACAAAGAAAGATTGCCACACATATCACATGTACTAGAAAGACATGCATTGAAAAGAAATTATTAATCATTAGGTGGCTTACAAGACAAACCTGATATGAAATCCTTTATAGTTTGAGGTAGTATTTTCATAC
Source organism: Cupressus sempervirens (assembly GCA_028749045.1). NCBI lineage: Eukaryota > Viridiplantae > Streptophyta > Pinopsida > Cupressales > Cupressaceae > Cupressus > Cupressus sempervirens. Next base: position 1,031,181,359 of record CM053787.1, on the reverse strand, counting down.
CACATTCTTGCAACATTTCTTTATTATGCATGGTACCATGTATAGATCAAAATACATCATAATGGTAGCAAAATTGAACATGAGTTTTACAACATGTGATTCTTTCCTTGTTAATTCTTATATACCATGGTTTATGCTTTTCAAAAGATTTTTGGCTAATGGTAACAGTTAACACCTTACCATCTACAGATTTTCTAAACAATTCAGGTTGAGTCATGTCCAAAAGGTGTGTAGGATGTGGATCACACATTTTTGACCCAACTTTCAATTTAAGAACATCTCTTGAATTAGGTGATACTCTTGTATTATCATGCCAAAATTTTTCAACCAAACTTTTGACTTCACTAGTAAGTTTCATATCACATCTCAGGAGTCTACCACTAGAAGTCCACAAAATATTTGATGGATCACATTCAAAGTTAACCCTTCTCTTTACAACTCTTTCTAAAGTCTTATGATTCACATTAAGATATCCACTTATATTGCTAATCAATCTTTTGTCAGTTGTTGATTTGTTAACTAAAGCTGTTGTTGTTACTCGTCATGCTGCATTCTTATCTTTAGAGTGACTTCTCTTTCTAATAACATCAAAGGCACTGACAACAGTGGATACAACTTGTTTTAAAGACTCATTTTTGTTCTTGGGTTTTGCATACATTCCTAACCTTTTCATTACTTTTCGCATTTTAGACATTTTAATTAGTTGCAACATCAACCAACATTGAAACCCAAATTTCTTATTATAAAAAAAATGTCTTTATAATCTATTAGCTTGTGTCCTAATTATTCGCCATGAAACTAATCCCTCAAGATTATCTAGCACATCATTAGGAAAATGCAAATTATGTTTAGGCACTTATAGTATCATTCTAACATGTTTTTTCAGTAATTGGTGTTTCTATATCTACATTCATACAATTGTTATTTTCAAATGGTATTTCATTTTCACTGTTATTTGGAATTTGAATCTCATTTTCAATTTTTCTTGGTATTTCTTTTGGGGCATGCATTTCCATTGGAGTTCATTGTGTATGATCTTTTGATAATTTATTCTCATGAAGAAAATCTAAATCGTTTAAATTGTAACCTGCTTCTAAAAATTACCAATTCTTCATGATAAAAAATTTGAGGGTTTGGAGACACACCTATATTGAATGTGCACTTAGAATGTGCACTTGAATCTCCTTGTATTGGGTTCTCTTCTTCAACCTCTTCATCCATCGTGGTATCCTCGATGTCTTTCTCCTTTGAAACATTGCTCAGTTCTCTAATTCTTTGTCTTCTCTTTATTTGTTGCAATCTCCTCATTTGTCAAAACTTTTATTTTCTTCTTTCTTCATTGTTTTGATCCCATGTTTGCACTGGTTTTGAATTCGAATCAATAGCATACAAATTGCAGAAGAAGACAAGAAAATAGAATAACTATGACAGAAATTCACTATTGCATATTGAAACTATTATTCAATCATTGCAATCATTGAAAATTTGTTTGTGGGGCATCTTTTGGGTTCCAACAAGTAGATTAGAATTGGATACCCAATTTTTAAACAATTGAGTGCCTGATTATAAATCGGGCACCCAATTTTGAAACAATTAGGTGCCCATTTCTTTTAATGGCTAAAATCGAATTGGGCACTTGATTTTTAAATAATCGGGTGTCCATTTCTTTTAATGACTAAAACCAAATTGGGCACTTGATTTTTGAATTACAAATCAGGTGCCCAATTCTAGTGATATAGGTGGGAATTTGGAATGGCCACAAATTTGCATGGTGGTTTGCCTTGGGGAAAAGCATGGCATAGGCTTGGTCCCACCAAGCCTATGCCTTTATGAACCATTTTTTTCTAAGGCATTTAATTGACAATTTCAGGGATTGTTGTAATTTTTATATGGCCATCCACATTGAATTTTTTAATGAAACAAAAAACCATTATAGGTCTCTGATTTCAAAAATGTAAATTTTATAGTGTCACGAGTTCATTTGCTATTTTTCCATTATTTATTAATCAAAAGTATTTCTTAAACATTAAATAATGACATTCACTAATACTTTAATAACTTTTTAAATTTTTCATATTTTGAAAATTAATTTACATGTCATCAATCCTCACACAATTCTTTTAAAGTTAAAAATATTTTTTTATATTAAATTATGGTGTCCATACATGAGACGTTTTAGAAATTAGCTTAATCGTCAATCATAAATTAATAAAAAGTATTCATTAAAAATTCAAGAAAAATATTCTCATCAATCTTTGGTGTGACAGGTAACTTCATTTAAAAGGATTCACAAAAATTCATTTAGTTGTGTCAAATTATGGTGTCTGTACATGAGCATGGTATGGTCTTGAAACATACATTTTGAACCAAAAAAAAATCTATCATATGGGTATAGAAATAAATTACATATGCAAAAAGAAGATCCCAATTACTACAATTTTTATTTTTGAATTATTTAATATTTAATCACTAAATGGCTCAAATTTTCGCATCAATTGACAATATATTTCAAAAATAGGAAAAACGATTCCACTTTTGGCCAAAAGTGAGACCCAACTTCTTGCACTGACCCATGTCTTGTTTGATTAGACATTATACTAATTTAGTAGAGTTCCATATAATTTGATTGATGAAGAGGGTTTGAAGAAAGTATGTTGATGACATAGTTGATAAGTATGCTATTCAATGGGCACTTGAATGACTTGGATAGTGAGAATATAATGTTGGTTTGATTATTTTAGGATCATGTAATATTATAATGTAATGAGCTATACAAGCTATATCAAGTGACAAGGTAAAAGAGGGAATACATTGTTCATTGAGTGACTATAGTTGTCATTGAGTAGTTGGCAAAGAAAAGTTAAAAGTCCAGTATTAACCAAGTAAGTTTAGTATTTACTAAGAGATGTATTAACCAAGTGAAATATTATGTTCACCAAGTATTAGCAAGAAGAACAAGTTTATAAAGATGGAATTTGAGGCTAACTTTTAGTAAAAATAAAGAATGTTCGAGAACGTCAAAGGCACGAGTCAAAGTTTGTTACATGATCTGTGGTTGGAAAAATACAATGAAGATCTACTGATGGAGATTGAAGAAGGATAACAATGAGACACAGTTCTATGAAAGTCATATTTTCTAAGTGACTACATGCAATGAATTTGAGATTGATGATTGTGGTTAAGTGGGAAAATTTGGAATAATCTAGAAGTAGAGAGATGTCTATTTAAGGAAGAGCTGGAACAAGTTTTTGGTTCTTGATTACGATTGTTAAGTTGGTGATTTGTGTGAAGAAAGGAAGAATAAAAGAATCAAGTTGAACCGAGTAGAGAAAAGAGGAGATCAAAGTAGAGTTAAGGCAAAGTGAAAGTGAGGAGTGAATTAGCCAACAAAGAGATTAGAGGAAAGAGATCAGGAAGAGATCAAGAAGAAGAAAAATTTGAACAAGAAAGGTAGTGCTAAACCTAATAGATCATTTATAGTGTCACTTTCTTATAATTGTATCAGAAAAACTGATTAATTAAGTAGACCTAACAAGTTTTTAAAAATCCTATATGGTAACATCAATTAGTGGTGTTTATAAGTTCTTTAGAGCATGTCACTCTTTAGACATGATCAATGAGTGATAAGGTTCAGATGATATTTTGGTGTAAATCCTCTGACCAAGTCACATTAAGAATGTGTATGTAAACCTTTAAAAATGTTGGCTCCTAGTAGAGCTCACTTTAGAAGAGTGATTTTGTTTGGGTTGCTGGTCCTAGGTGCTTTTTCCCTTTACAAAGTTTCTACATTAAAAATATTGGTATCAAATGTGTGAATGTGATTATGTTGCAAGTTGATTTTCATGATATTTACTTTTTACTACAATTTAGTAAATGACCAGTAACAACTAGGTAACATAAACAATGATTAAGTAGTTTAGAGTGAAATGATTATAACTATTAGTTGCAAAGTTGAATGGATCATATAGAAAATGCTTTTGATGTTCATAAAGTTTGATCTGGTACTAAAGTGTTTGAAGGGATTGTAGGATAACTGAACATAACCGATTTAACCCCTACTTCCCCCCCTTCTATCCCCCTCTTAGTCATCTAACACTTTTAACACTATTCTTTAATTTATCATCCAATCTTCTCAATTTAGTATCTCCCCTAGGATTCTAATGTAGGAGCATCCTAGGCTTTCTTGCAATCCTACATGTTGGAGCTGAGTGCCAGTGGTTTCCAATTTTCTCTTGCTACCAAGATGGTTAATGGATGCTGAGTTACTGTAGCTCTAATGGATGCCGAGTTACTATAGCTCTAGTGGATGTCGAGTTACTATAAATCCTAGTGGATGTTGAGTTATTGTAGATCCTAGTGGATGTTGAGTTACTGTAGCAATCTTGTGGATGCTAAGTGTACATGTATGTGTCGAGTACTAGTATTTGTTTTGGTTTTATTCATGTCGAGTTATCTACGAGACAACTTTTGGCATTTAATTTATGTATGGGTATTTAATTTGTGTTGTGGCCAACTTGTGTCTCGACATATATTTAATGTAAGGGATTTAATTTAGTTTGTAATGAGTTGGGCCAACTTGTGGCTTAGTTGGGTATAAGTAAGGGGCTTTGTGGAGTCTTTAGGAGGTAGTTATCATTCTAGCTTTGAGAAGGGGATGAAGTGTAGATGAAAATTTTGAAGAGCTAGGGCTATGGCTTAGAAAACAAAGGATTGTTTGGTGGACCTGACGGTACAAGTGTGGATTCTTCTTGGTGTTCTTATCTAGTTGTGTATCTGGACTCACTAGGAGTGGGTTTATAAGTTGGATCTTTTTGGGTCTTGTAGAATTTATTTTATAATTGTTGTTTATAGTTGGCCCTAACCTAGAAGGCTTTACAACTAGACATATTGCAAGTAATCAGTTATATCTATGAATAAAGAGTTGTGATTTGGTATCAAATCTTGCATTTTTATTGCTTTATTTTTGTATTTCCGTTGTTTGGTTGGTTGCTGGGGGTTTGGACATCTCTTTTGGGGATTCTCCTACCTTGCACTATGTCAGATGGTATTAGAGGGAAGGTCATTCCTGAGTGTGTGGATAGATTGCCAGAGCTGAGGCAATTTGTACCAAGATTTGCAAAGAAGGTTGATCTAGTGGCTGATTGATCTTTTGGCTTTGTGGATCTATTGCTTTGAGTTTACAAATTTTTTGGAAGATGCCTCCAAGAAGATTGGACCCTAGGGAAATTAATGACGTTAGTGATGCCATGGAAGAAAGGATCTCAGAGAAGATTAGAGTAGAGTTTAGGTTTGAGATTGCATTAATGAAGAGTGACATGATCGCTAAAATTGTAAGTGCTTTAGGTGGTGTACATAGGTATGTGGGTACTAAAGGTAGTTATGAGGAAGTTGGTGAAGACTTTGAAGCTACTGGATCTAGTGGTGAGTAAAAAAATAATTGTATGGAGAGACCTATTGGAACTAGGGCTGGTCAGTTCACTAGACTTGGATCTTAGTTAAAGATGAAGCATAAGATGGAGGTTTCTAATTTCTTAGGTACTTTGAATCCTGAAGATCTGATTGATTGGATTCATGAATTGGAAGACTAATTTGAGTTTGAGGATGTTGAGGATCCACTTAGAGTGAGGTTAGCACAAAATAAGTTGAAAGGACATGTTGCACTTTGGTGGAAAGAATTGCAAAGAGAGACAGAAGAAGGTGAAATAAAGATCACTAGATGGAGATTGATGGTAACCAAGTTGAAGGCTGAATTCATTCCTACTGATTATGAACTTGAGTTTTTAAAAAGACTATAGAATCTAAAATAGAAGGATATGACTATGAAAGATTATACCAAGGAGTTCTACAAGTTGACTATTCGGTCTGGTCATAGAGAAATGCCAAAGGAAAAGGTAGCCTGGTACATTAATGGTTTGAGATTCAATATTCAAGATGAGGTTTGTATGCTAAATATTTCTTCAGTTGAGGATGCTTATTAGTATGCCCTGAAAGGTAGAAGATAAGTTGAAAAGGAAAATTCAAGGTAATGCTAGATGGAAGGAGAAGTAGGATAGCTTGGCACAAGCTAAACTGAGTATTGAAGGTGAACTAAAACTTGCTAATCAAAAAAGGAGGATAGGTAGAGGTGAGTCCAAAGGTAATTGTTTTAGATGTGGGAAAGAAGGGCATAGATCTTTTAAATTTCTAATGGGTAGGACAACTGCTATTGTGAATGAGGTTGAAGTCTAGGAAAGTTAGCTTGAGTAAGGAGATAATTTTTTGGCTTGGTAAGTATTGGTGGATCAGAAAACATGGGATTCTTGTTAGAGGACTAGTTTTTTCAAGACTTGTTGTAAATCTAGTGGTAAAGTCTATAAGGTGATTGTGGATGGTGGTAGTACTGATAACCTTGTTGCTGAGGAGATGGTTCAGAAACTTTTTTTGAAGAGAGTGAGACATCCTTATGCTTATAGGATTGGCTGGTTATAAGGTGAACATGCTTTGGAAGTGAGCGAGCAATGCTTTATTGATTTCTAGATTGGATAGTATAAGGATCAAGTGTTGTGTAATATTATGGATATGAACAGTTGTCATGTGTTGCTTGGTACAACTTGGCATTATGATTATAGGGTTGTGCATGATTGTGTGAAGAATATGTTTACTATTGAGAAAGGTGGTAGAAAGTCCTTTGTAAAATGAAGAGCTCGGTATGAGGAACATGAGTATTAGCAACTAAGTTGAGTTGGTAGATTCTAAGAAGGTTGGAGATCAGTGTGGAAAGTAGACTTTTAGCACACCTCAAATGGATGTGAAGAAGTAGAAGAAGAAAAAGAGATAGAGTGTACAAGTTGAAGATTTGGAGGATATGTATGTGAAGAACCAGTTTGGGATTTATGTGTTGAATCCTAGAAGATGTTCTTCTATTTACTAGATTATCTTTTTGAAGTTGGGGTGTTTGATGTAGGAGCATCCTAGGCTTTCTTACAATCTTGGATGTTAGAGCCGAGTGCCAGTGGTTTCCAATTTTCTATTGCTACCAAGCTGGTTAATGGATGTCGAGACCTTTGACAGATGTCTTCACTTCCCTTAACCAATTATCTTTATCATAAAAACCCTTACTAATTTGCAACCTAGGGTTATTTGGAACCAATTCTTTTCCTTTAGTTGTTTCATTTATGGACTGAGGTAGTTATTCTAAAAAGTCATCATGCACATTCCTATGTTGATAATCTATCCCATAAAAATATCATCACTAAGGCATCCTTACAATTCTGAGAAAAAAACAATTTAGAAGATAATGCCTCAAGTGATCAAAGAATATCTGCACTTACCCACAAAAGGTTATAATACTGGAAATTCAACACTTCAGTGCTCAAGAAAAATCACAATTTTCTCTAGTTCTTTCTAAATTCTAAAAACTTTATCATTTGGTATTTGATAATTAACTAAAAAGTCCATTTTATGCACAATTCCCTACACACGAATTGACATTGATCAACATTAATCTCTCCAACAGTCAAATTCTCAGGTTACACTGTAATTTTAAAATATATCCATTGATCTCGTATGATCTGATGGTGTTGTTTTAAACTTTATGACTGCACAACCTTTTGGGAAATATGTCACACATCACTTTGTCGCTTTCTCACTTTAGTTAAGTTTCTTGCAACTTCAATCTACGTTAATACAATAGCTATAGATTTGATAAGATCTAACTATCATAATAAAGAAACACTATCCTCATGTCCTTATGTCAATAACCAATAGAAACATGCCACCTAGAAATGTATATAGTCAGTAACCCGTTTGACACTTTGTTTTATGAACAGGGCTCACTGAGACATGTGGTAGCCTTTCATATTCTTTCTTTGGTTAAAAAACTTACAACTTCAATCTACAAGATTATGATAGTTGCATATCTATATACAATCAATGGCACTTACAAGATTACAATTTTTCTATCCAAATGAGTATCCTCAACCAATCAGAGTTTTCTCATAGGCAAAATCACTTAGACACCCTTCCATTTATAGCCCAAGGCTAAATTAGGTACCACCAGTTTCCACGTGTCATGCTCTCACTTTCTCACTTTAGTTAAGTTTCTTGTAACTTCAATCTACGAGAGTATGACAATCATAGATCTAACAAGTTCCAACGATTAGGAAAAATAACTCTCCTTTGTTTAAGAAAATATTATTAAAAAAAAAAGAAGACTAACCACAACTAGACTTAGGGTTGAAAGGACCCATGTGCTAGGGTTAAAATATTTTCAGGGAAAATAATAATGAATTTCACAAAAAAATACAATAAAATTCTTTTTCAAAGGAATATAGGGCTTAATAAAAATCTTCCTGTGCAATTTATGAGAACACACATAATGCAAACCCACTTTTGAAACTTAGGGCACAAATGACACTTATGGAAACAAAAATTAGGGATTTTTTCTAGGGCACAACAAATTGAAAGACGCAGAATCCCTTATTGCACAAAGAAAACTAGATTTTTCACTACAAATTTTGCAAATTTTTAAATGGTAAAAAACCAAGCCAACACACTACTCTGATTAAAGTGCCATGGGGGTTGATGTTTTTCCATTGTTTTTCATCTTCCTTTATCTAGTGAGTTTCCCTTTTGTGCCATTAGCCTCATGATGTGTTTGAGATTGATCACCTCAGTATACACATGTTTATTCTTTTGTGCATCTTTATCATGATTCCTTGACATGCAACTCTTTTTGTCCATTATTCTAGTTTCCTGTCACCTCGCCCTTGTCTGTATTAGGGGTTTTTTTTTGTTTCTCATTACTCCTTGGTTCAATGGAGTGAGCTATGTATCCAATATTTTTTCCTATATAATAGGTGGATGTAGTGGTTGGGTACCTATGCATTTCAATGAGATGGGTCATTTACCATATAGACACTCTTCTTTTCAATCTTACTTTAGTTGTAGCCTTCCATTTTCGATTGATCAACTCTTCAGTCTTTGGTGTTTCATGTCATCTATCTCTTTGAGTTCACTTGTTTGCCTTTGTGTGCCTCTGATTCGATGTAGATTATACTCTTCTCTACCTAGTTAGGTTCTATTTTAGTGGAGATTCTTCGAATCAACAGTTACTTTTGACAGTGCTTTGCAGCTTCTACATGCTTTAGTGGTGTTCTTCATGATCATCTTTTGTTCCTATCTTTTGGGACATTCCCTAGGTTGGAGGCTTCTTCAATCCTTCACTTTTTCTTTTTCAACATTATTTCCATCACTTTTTGGAGTAGGGTTTTTCCCATGTGTTTTTCTCTATTTCTCCTCTTTTCAAAGATTTTGTTGTACTTAGGTACCTCATCATGCCTTGTTTGTTAGAATCCAAATTTACTTTAAGTAGTATTTTCTAGGTTTTTAGTTACTCCCTAAGTTTATCTTAAGGGGTGGTGTTAGAGCAATAAAGTATTTACTTATTAATTAAGGCATATTTATTTTATTATTAAGTCACCTATTATCTCTAGTTTACTTAAGCTAAACTTTGGGCATATAATAATTATTTCTTTTATTAATTATTATTATGCAACCTAAGTTAGTTTCCTATTAGGGTTTTGATCTCCTTTATAAGGATTGATCTCTCTTTGTAATTTATTCTTGCAATATATTTTTTTATTTTTATTTACATCAAGAATGTCTTGTCCATGGATCTGGGAATACCAGCCTCCATAGCTTTTGCTTCTCTCTTTCTATGACAAGTGTTTGCATGTAGGTGATTTTTGGGAGCTATGGGGTTGATCTTTCATCAACTTCAACAAATATTAGATTCCTTGATTCTATCGTGTTTAGTCAGCTCATTACTATAACTAGAAAAACTACAATAATTTTTTTCATATTGTCTGTACTATCTTGTGCACATAGTTATGGTATTCTGACATACTATACTTGTTGTAGCTAAGAGTGCATGTGCCAATATTACCGAAGTGAACTGCACCAATAAAAAATCTAACTATACTACCATATAAAATGTATGATACTTAGATAATTTTCTAGCTCTAAATTCCAAAGTGATATCTCCATAATTTTCTCACCTTATAGTGAGTATATGTTTTCACAAATGACAACATCATACTATCCTACTTAGCCAAATTGCCAAAAATTATTGCTAATTGGGATTTGACTTTGGCACAAGATGAGTTTGCATATAAATTTTTTGTGAATAGAAGTACTAAGAAAACTCTTTTTGAGATTGTAAATGACATGAATTTGATGCAGGAGCATCCTAGGCTTTCTTGCAATCCTACATGTTGGAGCTGAGTGCTAGTGGTTTCCAATTTTCTATTGTTGTTGAGCTGGTTAATGGATGTTGAGTTACTGTAGCTAATTTTTTTAAAAAAGAATTGTAAGGATGCCTTAGTGATGATATTTTTTTGGGATAGATTATTAGCACAGGAATGTGCATGATGACTTTTTAGAATAACTACTTCAGTCCATAAATGAAACAACTAAAGGAAAAGAATTGGTTCCAAATAACCCTAGGTTGCGAATCAATAAGGGTTTGTGTGATAAAGATAATTGGTTAAGGGGCACGAAGACATTTGCCAAAGGTTTGGAATTGTTTAGGAAATAGTTTTCAAAGAGAAATCATGATACTCCTTTGAGAAATGTTTGGCAATTTGACATTGGCAAGTTAGTAGTTCCTAGTGTGTTTTTCCATGATGACCTCCTAGCGATAATAAGAAAGCTTCTGGACATGATCCAATGTCGAGGATGGTCAAGAATCATGCTGGAGATAATTTGTTTAAGGTTGCACTAAAGCTAATTAGGGAAGTTTTTCATTTGAACCCTAATCATACATTGCATGAACAAATTGATTTTGAAGATTTGCAAGCTAGGTATGATACTTAGAAAGTATAACTAAGAAAAAGTCCACTATAGGAACATTTTGTGAAAATAGGATACTTACCCTTGGTTACAATAAATACCCTAGAACCATTGCAAAGAAACATTTCAATCCTAGGGCACAGACACTATATTTTTCTTTCTACAAGATATTGGGAATGGATGAACAAGATCACATCCAAGGATCTATTATTTTTTATCATGGCTCTAATACTACAATATGGTATGAGCTCAATTTTTGATTTTTCCATATATTTAGTAGAAGAAATTCATAATGGACTAATAGGTATTAGTAAGGCTAAAGTAGAAAAATCTTTCTCCTGAGTACTCCATTTATGTACATATGTTTATATAAGGGTGTCTCTATTTTCTCTAAAGAGATGAATTTGGAGCTGGAGAAGGATGGAGAAAAGCTCCTTGTTTAATTATGGAGTGTAGACATGACATGGGAAGTTACTAATGCTAGTTTTGTTATATTTGATAGGTATTTTGTTTCTAAGTTGAGGGTCTCATAGACCAAAAATAATCCTAGAATACCTTAGCCTTTGCTAGAATTGACTAGACCTAAAGATTTCTCCAAAGGATTGAAGGCGAGTCATAATTGGGGAGACATTATCCCATATTCAGCCTCTACCATTTTTAGAATATATAGTTTCCTAGGGAAGCCCCATGTCTTAACTTATCAGGTGCCTTTGAAAGTTGGGATTGCAGAAATCCTATGGAGGATAGGAGGACTTGAAAAGAAGGAGCTCCTAGGGTGGTCAAGAGGTACAATTTTTCCAAGCTTCACTTTTGTTCATAATTTTGTAATCACAAAGGGTGGATGGAAGCACTTGAGAATTTTTTTGGATAGGTATCAAATGGAACAATCCCATGCATGCTTTAGTGACCCTGAGGGGCTTTATGACATGTTTAAGGAAAGAAGAAAGGCTAGATCTTATGAATATTTTGTATGCTTCCCTAAAGATATAATCAGGAATGAATCTTCCTTGTAAGAGAAAGAGATTAGGAAAGAAAAATGGAATGTCTATAGCAGAATCCTTGAATTCATTAATGCTATGGAACCTAAATATAATCCCTTATCTGATGCAAAATATTGGGGAAATAAGATTAATATGCTTATGAATAATTTTGCTGGGATTATGCAAACCTTGAATGAAAAGAAAGCCATCTTAGTCCAAGCTTATCTAGATCAGGTTGTAGAGATAGAAAGAAGAATAGTTAACAAAGCTATCATAAACCCAGACCAATACACATTATAGAGAAGACCAGGGTATGTGGTAGAAAAGAGTGTACAACATGTGCCTCTTTATAAAAGACAAATTTCAGAAAGCTCACCTACTGAATCTACTACAAAAAACCCACCTACTCTAATCCATATAGATGATGAAAACTCCTTGAGGGAGAAACTGAAACAAATTAGAGGGGAGAAGGAAATTGTTATAACTATAGTAGAGATAGAAGAAGGAGTCCTTGAGGAGCTCCCCATGCCTACATTAGCTATTACTGTAGGAGACTATCAAGGTAAATAAATTGACCTTGTAATAGAACAATAATCTAAGAAGTTATTAGATGATGAATGATTATAATCTAAGAAGTTATTAGATGATGAATTTTTTATAAAACATAGAGCTATTAAAAGACTCATGGGTTATGATACTACTTGAATGAGACATTGCTAATGTAATGATTATTGATACAATGAGAAAGGAAAAGGACACCTAGTTTAAGACCAATGATTTTTGTCTTGCAATCCCATAAAGCGTTGAAGTATAGTGATGATCATCAAGACTTAATAATATGGTCTATTCAGAAAAGAGACAAAGCCAAAATTCAAGAGGTCTCAAATTCTGAGCACACATGAAGTCTCATGGTTTTTAGGGTAGATGAGGCAGATAGTGATAAAGTGGCCATAATGACTAAAGAAATGGCTGATTTTGGAGTTGTGGTTTCTAGCAAGGACAAAAAAAAGTTCTTGGAATTAAATGATAAATTTGAAAGTGTTTTGAATGCATATGAAGTAAGAGGGTGGAAGATAAACCAACTTGAAGGTACTATTTCTCAAATGGAGAAACAATTTGGAAAACAAAAGGTGCACACATAACCTCGTCAGCTCAGGATTGCATATCCTCGTCCTCTAGTGTCACCCTTTAATACCATCCCAATTATAGAATTTCATGATACCCCACAAGAACCCCAACTCTACATAGCTGAGGAGCTAGAAGATGAAAAGACAGAATTATATTTAATGCATGTAGAATTGCGGATTAAGCATGAAGATAGAATCAGAGTTACAACTTTGTATCTAGTGGATAAAGTTGGTTGGCCTTCGTTTTACTTTGAATTATAAAAATTAGTGGAGATTTGGAATGAGTTAATGAATAACGAGGAAGCTACAAGGCCAATTTTAGATAAGTGGATTAGCAAGGAAGAACTCATCACTTTTTTTTGCTATCATGTCATAGATTTTTTCTAATGAGAGGGTTGAGAGAACTTTTGATCAAGTTAATGACCTTTTGAAATTTTATCACAAGAGAAATTTATTGTAGAGAAAGATAAATAATTATTTTATTAAACTTTTGGGCAAGAATTTTGATCTTTTTCCACATGCGATTAAAACTATAGGCCAGATAAGGGAAAAAGAGGAATGAGCTAGTGAATTAAATGAATTGATGAGCATCAGGATTAACATAGTTGTAAATGATGAAAAATATATTTGGTTTTCTAGAACCATAGAGGAGGTAGCACAAGTATAGTTAATTTTTTGATTCCTTTAAAAAAGATTTTCAAGAAATAGGAAACATTGGAAGAAGTGTCTTAATAAAGGAACATGAAATTATAAATTTCAATTGGCCTGATGATATACTATTTGACAAATGGGAAACTGATTATTCACTAGCAATACAACTATTGCAAGAAATAGTTGAGGCAGAAAGTGTAGACAAAGCAGTGGCTGTAGAAATGGTGCGATTGGTTGATGTGTCAATTCAAATAGAGGAATAAAGGAAGAAAAATCAATTGCAACCATGGATCTGGAAGTTCAAATTGATGACATGGCAGGACATCAACAAATTGTGATAAATATCTAGATCACAAAACTTGACACATCAAGTGCAAACCAAGTGGTCCGATAGTGGGAAGAGCAACAAATGTGACAAAGCCAATCAATAGAGATAGAGGATCAAAAAACAACTATTACAACAAAATTGGTCCCACCATGAGGAGATGAATGAAAAAGACATTCAGTTGAAGAGATACAAGGAATTGGCAAAGTTTTCTCTTTTTGTGATAGTGACAACTTTTGTCTTTTTATAAATCTTTTGTTCTAAAGACAACTGTTCTTTTCCCTCTATAATCATAGCTTGTTGCATCTCACACTATAGAAGTGAGTTTCCAAGGCCAGAGGATGGTCTAAATTCTGTGTAAATTTTAGAGTTATGCTATTTGCAGTCAGTCTAGTTAGTTTTGGTGTCAAATTTCTGTGATGTATTCTTTTGAAAATCTGAGAATATAAGTGAACATCGAATGAAAGTTTGTCATATTTTGAGTTATTCATGAGTTATACCAATAAATGTATTGTTTTCAAGGAATATTAATACAAAAGAAAGTTCTACCATATCTGTTTTTCTCTAAATTTTGTCTCCATTTTTGTGTGCTAGTTATGTTGGGATTGAATGAGCAAAGCTCATACAATTTAATGCAACTAGGATAGGTTGTGCATCAATTTTTTGTTAGTTTTAATTCAAGGAATTAAGCAACTACTTTAATAAATTGATAGGATCTCTAGTCATATAAGAAGGATATTCATAACAATGGTTTTTGGGTTAATTGCTGATAAAATTAATTGTAAGGCAATTAATTAAGTCAAAGTTTTGCTGGGTAAACTCTATGCGATAATGGATAATGCACTGATCATTAGTTTAGATGTATATTGAAGAAATCATATGGCTGCACAAAGCACAAATATAAATCAAATCAAATTTTACTTTTCTGTATGACGAAACAAATTGCTGGTCAACACTTGTTTGCAATAGTTCTTTGTGTGTTATAGTTAGTTGTTGTGCTCAAGAATTACTTGCAAATCTAAGAAGAATTGTCATCATTTCTACTGTAATGGATAGATTTGAAGATAATAATATCAGTGAGTGATTTGTGAAGAAAATATCAAGTTATACAGTCATTCCATCCCTAAGGTGCACCTACCTAGGCCCTGTAGAGCATGGAGTGTAGAAAATCCTTGTGATTTTGTCAATGTTGGTCCAAATCTAAAAAAGTTTTAGTTGATTATAGGAATTAGCTAACCCTTAAATTTAAGTTTGCCTTTTGTATCCTGGTATTGGGTTTAGATCAACCTAATAGTTTTCAAACACTAACATAGTGCATGTACAATAAGATGCAAGATATGGTGAATCCCAAGAATATAATAGTCTGTATGAGTGTCCTCAGATGAAACTACTTCAATTAGAAGGAAAAACAAGGCAATACTACTGAAATAAAAGTACAGATGCAATAAGACACTTTATCTCAGTACATTTGTAAAATGCATATAAATGATGTCTAAATAAATTGTAAACAACATAAGGCTGATGCAATAAATTGTGCAACCCATGAAAAATCATCTAGAGCAACAAAATCAATCTTCAAACCTAAAACAACCAATATATCCACCAAAATGAAAGTAAACAAAAAACTAAATGGGATGTGCCTGAAGAAAAATCCAGAAAATAGAATGTCTCAAGATATGTCTCCCAAAGTGCAAAATATAACCTCTAAATTGATTGCATAAAATGACAACCAAACAACATCAAAAGTTCAAATAAACTATACCATCATGATAGGCTTAGAATCAACTTTTTGATGATATATGGTTCATAGAAAATGGAGTGTAAATGAGCAAGTTACAACCAAAAATCCACAAGTATGTCAAAAAAGAGTTGGAATGACAAAAAAAAATACTGACTCAGGAAGTGTGCCTGCAATACTAGAAATTACCTCAAGAAATACACTAGTTTGTACCAAAAATTATCTTGAGAAGCAAGTAGATTCCATACCAAAATCATAATGAGAAGTGTGTTAGTTACGTACAAAAATTGCCTTAGGAAGCATGTCAGTTATGTACCAAAAACTGTCTCAATTTTTGTACTAGAAAACCTCAATTTTGTGCCAAAAATTCTCAATTTTAGAGCCATAAAACTTTGATTTCCATGCAAAAAATCTCGATTTGCATGCAATTTTTTCATAAAATTGTCGCCTCAGGAAATGTGCCCAATGTGGAAACAATTTTTTTTCCTTAGATTTCAATTGTATCCAAATTGGACAAATTTTATATGAAAATATGGATTTTTGGGCACTCTGAGCTCAAGGGTGAGGTTTGTTTGGGCTCAAAGAACACCAAAAAAAGATGACCTCATAGATCTAATACCAAAAAGAATCTAAAAAATGAAATCCTCTGAAAGAAAAAACACAAATCTAAAATCCAAGCTAAACCTCTCATAAATAGAACATGGGCATGAAGATTTGGAGCTCTGATACCATGTTGAATTTGATGAAAGATCAACCCCATATCTCCAAGAATCACCTACATGCAAACACTTGTCATTGAAAAAGAGAAGCAAAAGCTACGGAGTTTGGAATTCCTAGATCCATAGATTAAACATTCTTGATGTGCAATTTGTTTTTTGAAATTATATTGAATGAATAAATTACAAAGAGAGAGCAATCCTTATAAAGGAGATCAAAACCCTAACAGGAAAATAAAAGAATTAATTATTATATGCCCAAAGTTTAGCTTAAGTAAACTAGAGATAATAAGTGACTCAATAATTAAATTAATATGATTTAATTAATAAGTAAATGTACTTTATTAATCTAACAACATTTTATATTAAGAAATTTTTTTGTTTACCAAACAATAACTTGACTAATTAGGGACAATGTCATAGATGTTAATCCTAAGTGGGAAAAGTGTAATTTTGTATATTGAGACATATGTGAAGACATGAAAGTCGACAATGCAAAATATTATGAAATCTTATGGTACAAATGACTATTTTTGAAATACAAAGTTGTGTGTAGTAATGTGGTATAATTTATGATAAGTATGTGAGTATTTTGTGATGCAAAATTGATGACAAAAAAGTGTTAAGACAAAGTATGCAAAATTGGCATATGGGCTACAAAGATCATATCAGATATTGAAGATATCAACAATTATAAAGAGCTTTCTATATCTACTATTTTGTATACTAAATATCATTATATATTACATGTTTGGGCAATGGGCTTAGCTTGCATACATTCTATAATTGTATTAACAAATCCTAATAGGGTTGAGGCTTCTAACAAGGCCTAATTGTCTAACAAGGATTGATATACCATACATATGTAATAGACTCCTAAGAATGTCAATATCCTTCATAATATACTTTTGATTAGTGGGTCATTTTGTGGATACCATCCCCACTAGGGTTTTCCCTTGGCCAAGGTTTCACTAATTATCAAAATATGGCGTTATGTGTTGTATTTTTATGGTTGTGTTTACTGTTCAACTTAATCAGTTTATTCATTTATCTAAGTTGTTAGATTTTTAATGACATCCATAATTGGGTAAAAGTTTGTAAAATACTAATTCAGCCCTCCTCAGTATTTCCTATTTCTAACAATTGGTATTTGTTGGTAAACAGATCGTTATTTCTAATGTAACTCTTAAATGCCCGAACCTGCGAGAAACAATTTGATACCAACAGTTGGATAATCTATCACGAGGTTGATAGATTTCCTCTGAATTGAAAGGTACAACTCCCTTATCAATGATAATCAATGAATTTGTTTGTTCCTAAGCTAATTGGGTATGTTCTTAACCCGTGAACGAAGGAGAAAAACCAAGCCAGCCCTAGACAGAACTAACTTAGGCAGATTTTAACTCCTAAATCTAGCCAATTTCAAGAATCCATAATTCCTATGACTTCTTGATATCGATAATGCAATATGGATGTAGATTATGTGAATACAATGAAGAAATGAAGATTTAATATTCAGATTTATGCAATAGGAATACATGCAAATACTCTGATCTACAACACATTCATTATTTGACACAAGATGCAAGATAATGTCCAAAACTGAACACAGCAATGCTTTGATTGAATATATTCAGAAAATAATACCCAAATTCTCTGATTTGAAGCAAAACTCTTCTTTGTTTTGAATGCAACAAATAAAATGCTCTGATATTTATTTTCTTGCAACTCTGGCCAAATCTATTACATAAATCAATGCATGAAATGAAATGCATAAAATAAACTACTGTCTCCCCTCTACTCTAGCAATACCTACTCTTGCAGAAAAGAAGAACCCCTTCAAATGAAAAGGTTTTACAATAAATACATTCTCCAGCAACCGTTTGGTTTCTTCCAGTGACTTTTCAGTTCTGTAACTGATCTTGTCTCTTCGACTTCTCATATTTTTCCTTTTGAAAATTGATATTCTTATTAACTTTTAAAGTTAATAATGATAGAAATTAACATATTTAAATTATATTTTAACAATTGACATTTAAATATGTTAAATCAATATCAAAATCTTTCCTTTGTTGAGCAGACAACAAAATAAATACTACTGCCAGGTAAAAAACAAGTCATTTTTCATGGGGCATATCTTTTTATTCCCCTATTGGATCGAGCTCATTTCTGGATATGTTCTTCCAAACTTAGTTATCTTCATCCTGACCGGAGCAATTGGAAAAATACAATGAGGCAAAAGTTATGAACTTCTAAATTCTGCTCTATATGACTGCTACAAAATCAGAATTAATAAAATAAAGTTTCTAGCCATTCTTCTTTCAATGCTCTATAATCCATGTCTTCAATCTACAAAAATGTTATCTTGCATGCTTACAATGTTAATTCTCTGTTAAAATTTGGGAGAAATTCTTTGGAATGCTATAGTGGAAATCTAATTTTGCTCTTCTCCCTTTTGTGAAAAATTGAACTTTGACTAAGAAAGGCGCAGTGAAAAATGAATTTTCAATTTCCATGTAGTGGGCATGATTTTGATGTAGATTGATTCACAAATTATTTTTCTGGAGTGACCTTGATGGTAGACCCCATATACCTTCATTGTGGATTGAGATTTGTCTTTTCTCTCTTCATGTGGAAAATTGGACTTTGCCTGTGAAAGTCGTAGCGAAAAATGAATTTTCTGCAATGCATTTTTCCTTTTGCTGGAAAATGAAATATTTGCTTCTCCAATGGAAAATTAGAAAATGAGTTTTCTATTACACATTTTTCCTTTGGTGAAAAATCCCAAGTTGACTACTCCATTTGGGAAAATTAGAAAATGACTGTGAAAGTCACAGTGGAAAATGAGTTTTCCACTACAATTCATTTTTCCTTTGGTGGAAAATCCCAAGTTGACTACTCCATTGTGGAAAATTAGAAAATGATTGTGAAAGTCGCAGTGGAAAATGAGTTTTCCACTACTCTTCATTTTTCTTTGGTGGAAAATCCCAAGTTGACTACTCCATTGCAGAAAATTAGAAAATGACTACGAAAGTCGCAATGGAAAATGAGTTTTCCACTACACTTCATTTTTCCTTTGGTGGAAAATCTCAAGTTGACTACTCCATTGTGGAAAATTCAAAAAGTGCTTCTCCATGGTGGAAAAATGAACTTTGACTTCTATTTGCTTCCACATTTGCATATCTGGACCCAGAAATATTTCAATCCTTCATAGAAACTTTGTTAAGCATATTGGGAACAATTTTTGGGAAATTCTTTATGGGAGGCAACTTTAAAAGTTTTAAAAAAATGGCGTACTGAAAGTGCACCTATAGTATTTAAGCACAGTTACTAAGAAAAGGCCTAATAGCTTGCGTAAGATCTATATGCATATGGATTAGTTAGAGAAGAGCTTAGAAGAAGCTCTGGAACAAATTAATGTACTTATAAAAGAGAGATATTTTGAAAGAAAAGTATGAAGATACTAGGGACTACATTGAGAAGCTAAAGGACAAGATATAACATATTAGATCTAAGAAAGATTATAAAGACCAAACCAAAGAACACAATAAAGTTTCAAGGCATAAGAAGAGAATGGGATCCTAAAGCATGAAGTAGAGATTGCAAATCTAAAGTTGATCCTTAAGGATGATGAAAAGAAGGTTGAATAATATTTGAGATTTGAGAATGTAGACCTAAGATCAAAACTTGTGAAGATGACATCTAAACTTGAATCATCAAAGTTGTAATATGAAAAACTTGAGAAGTATAATACAATTGTGAAAGAATAACTAACATAGTCGAAAATACATCTTCAAAAGTTGTATTCTAGTAGTTAAATTTTTTATGAAAAAATCTATATGCAAAGACCTTATTATGATAAGATTGGTCTTGGGTACTTTGAAAGAGAATCATTTAAGAAAAATGAGGTTACAAAGGAATCATATATTGTGATTGAACAACCTAAGCATGAAAAAGAAAGATCTGAACAAGGTTGACTCAAATTAATCTGAAGATGTACCTAAGCAACATGAACAAGTTGAATCACCTAAAGAAGTAAGGAACCAATTTAGAGGAAGATATTATGCTTTTAAACTTTATTACTCTATCCGATCTTAAACATTTAATCTTCATAATTGATTCATTCTGAGCTCTATTCTTGAATATATTGAACCTATGAAATGCCTCATATTTTTCTTTAAGTAATGCAACCCACATCATTCTAAAAAAGTCATCAACAATAATCATGAATTACCTTTCACCACATAATCCTTTAGTCTTTGTAGGAGCACTGAGATCTGTGTGTACAATCTCCAACTTTTCTATAGTGGTAAACTTCTTCCTGGGAAGAGAAGTTTTGGTATGCCTTGCCAATACACAATCTTGGCAAATAGTGTTAGTAGGTTTTACAATCTTAGAAAAATCTCTAACTACAAACATACTACTTTTTACAATGCTGTCAAAGTTTATATGACAAAATTTCTTATGCCATAACCAACTGTCATCTATCTTTGTGACGAAACAAGATATTTCAGTGGGATTCAACTAAAATACATTACCTCTAGATTTGGTTTCTATTCCAATTACCTTTCCATCTTTGTCTTTGATCATGCATGTCTTCTCTATGAACTATAACTGATAAACTTTATCCACTACTTGTCAAACACTCAAAATATTGTGTTTCAAACCATCAACAAAATATACATCCTTAGTGTTAGTCTTACCATCAAGAGTTATAGATCCAATACCTTTCACATGGCAAGCTACATTGTTTCCAACTTTGACAATACCTTCATCATAACTTTTGAAGTTAACAAACTTGTTCATATCACTAGTCATATGATGTGAACAATTGCTGTCAATTATCCAATCAGATTTCTCTTCATTTTGTGATACCAAAGCTATTTTCTCTAGACTTTCTTCTTTAATAGCTACAAATCCTATTTCATCATCACTAGCACTTATTTCTTGTTCATTAGAATCATCTTCTTCATTGGCATACAAACAATCTCTATCTCTTCTAGATTTGAACTTTCCTTTGTACCTTTTCTCTCTTTTAGGACACTTGACCAAAATCATTGCAAGTCCAACATTTAAAGATTTTCTTACCATCTTTTCTCTTCTTACTAGAAGGGCTACTCCTATCTTTCTATCCTCATCAGATCTGCTACTACTTGCAAAATCTCCTCTAGTACTTGTGCTCCTTGATAGATTACATCAAATATTTAGGGCACTAAAAGTTTCCTCTATTCTAGACAATTCTTCATACTGTCTAAGGTCATTCTCAACTACTTCTAATCTCCTAAGTAATGTTTCCTTTGTGAAATCTTTGGTACAAGATATCAACAAGTATATCATTTGAACTTCTTTCTGAAATGGTGGTGTTAAGCTCTTTAATATCTTCCAGATCACCTTATTATCTTCCTTAGTTCCTCCTTGAGATTTGATACCTATAGTAAATAGATATTTTACCTACATCTGTTCTTATACATTCATCTTCCATTATTTTAGCACCTTAAAATGTATAAATCTAGCTTTGTAGCCTCAATTTCTTAGAATGTTCATCACCTTCAAAACTATTTTCCAAACCTTTCCAAATCCAATGAGAAGTATCGAGTGTTTTTACCTGGTTGTACTCATCTTCAAGAAGTGTAGACAATATTTCTTCTCTATCTCCTATGTCACACATGAAAAGTTGTCTTGTCCTCAGTACAAGTTCCCAAATCATTTTCAACAATAATTGTCTTTTTTGATTTGTCAAAATCCAATATCCTAGACCCATAAACAACAGATGTGTCTTCATCTTTTCCTTCTAGCTTTCATAATTTGTCCCATCAAACTTCAGACTATCCTTTCTGAATATGTTTCCCATGGATTTCCCAAAGTTGTTAAACTTTATCTTCAAGGACATGAAGCTATGATATCAATTGTTAGAAATAATAGTCCACCAAGATAATTAGAGGGGTGAGTGAATCAGTTATCCAATTAAAAAATTTATCAACCTTAATTAATCTTAACCATCCAATCAAAGTAAACAACAACCATAACAAGATGCACATACACAATTACACCATATTTTTAAACTAGGGAAACCCTTGATCAGAGGGAAAACCCTGGTGGGAATGATGCCCACAATGATATATTGATATGTATATATTCCTTATTAGAGGATGGACCCTACTAGGAGTCTATAAAAAAATTCAATACATAAGAGTCCCTATTAGGAGACTTTAAATCCTTTTTAGGAGATTCTAACCTTGTTAGGAGTTGTAGAAGGAAGAAGGACCCATTGTCCACACATCTTTTGGGGCAAGAACATTGAACTTCACTATCCAACTAATCTCTCAACTATTCCTTGTAGAATACTTGTTTGTACTATGCTTTAACCTTTTTCCTCTATCCTATCAACCAAACCAGTCACTATTAGACCTTGTAGATCAGGTAAAAAATCTTGGATCCAAATATCAAACCTTAGATATCACAAAAAAACCTCGACAATGAAGTTCTCTCCAACTTAGCTTTTTTCTTCTTATCCTCACATATCAACTTGCTTCTCTTTTGTTCCACTCTATTTTCTTCTTGAAATTTCTTATTCTTTCATACATAACAAAGGAAAATGTCCTTCCTTTATATTGAATCCATAAAATAATTATCTAAGTCAGCTATTACACCTTCTCAATTAATTATTACAGGACCTCATTAAGAACACGTTATACTTAGTGATAATATTAATTTGTCACCTTGTAAAATAACTTTCCATACATGTAATATTATGAGAAGAGAGATTAACCACATCATCTACAATATGTCTTCTATACACCTTTAACCTTGCTTCTAAGAATATCAAGTCTGCTAAGAGATATAACAAGTTTCCTGGAACATGCTTCTGTAAACTCTATCTTAGAATAATCTTCACAAAAACTTGCATAACTTCTTCCAGAATTAATATCTTATGCTTCTAAGGTTAGCTGCATATACTAGACACTTAGTAGTATCTCCCTTTAACTTCTCTTAATGAAAATGCTCAACGATCTATCTATACCAACTTGATCTTTACCACTATTTGTTATGCCCAAATTTTCTCTTGAACAAGACACACACATACACACATACACACAAATAATAATATTAAATTATAATTCTTGGAAACAATTTAAGCCATATTTAAACTAATATATATTCACAATATTGAAAATTCCTTTCAAATAATACAATCATAATTGGATTCTTACATTAATTCACAAATTACATGAAGATCTACTTCTGAGTTTTTTTTTACAATACATAACTTTTAAAAATGTCCATAATAAATCATCTTCAAATCTCCAACATAAAGTGAAAATCTTCCAAGCTTTTCTTCAACACATATCCATTTAGGAAACCTATACAAAACAACCTTGTAAACCATGGAGAGCTCACCTCCCAGCCTAGGTCTCTAATAGACCACCCATCGAGCTTGGAGAACCAAAACCAACTGGGTAACAATCAAGCACAACATATAAATCAACAATACAAGATACAACATTTAACACCCTTTTTGAGCTTACATAATAGATTACCAGAGGAACCAATAGAATGGGTGAAGGTGTGCCTAAAAACCCCAAGGAGAAGCCAAATATAGAAAACCAAATTTGCCTTCACAAGGCATACCAAAATAAATACTAACTCTCACAAAATTTCTCCCCTTATCACCCCCAAAGTGCATAACAAAGTACTGGCACATGTAGCATATACTACATGGTTATCCCTCTTCCTTCTAGGGAAGAGACTTTGCACTCAGGGGATATGCCCAACTAACGCCTTCACTTGAAGGCCACTTCTTCCCTCCCAAGGGTGAGTGATGTCCTTCCACACCCATAACATCATACTCTAAAAAAAAATCAAAATGAAAATAAGGCAATAGAAATTCATCCACTGCCAGCAATACAATAGGGACAATGAACAACACACATATGTATTTGTAGAAAAATTTACACATCTTTTATTCAGAAAAAAAATACAACACATCATTTCCAAAACATGGCAAAAGCTCCAACCTTTCTCCAAGCTATGGTAAATGACCTGATTTGAGAAGAACCCTTTATCCTTCCTTGATCCAATCTCCAAAATCAAAAATCTCTAAAAAAATAGAGAGTGGGTGAATGCCCAACCTATTTTCCAATTTCCCTCTAAAAGATAAACATTCCTAATTTTTCTCCATCATGAAAGAGAACACTTTAACTGCACCTAAGTTTCATATTTGGTTGGAATTATCAACTCACTGAAGATAAGGTGGGAATTAGGGTAAGTCTTCTTCCATTTCCGAAATACTTAAGAAATTGGATTTTACAAGTGTTAGAAAAGATATTTTAACTCCAGTAAAGCCAAAATTAAAGCCCTAACATATAGTACTAACATGTAGGTAACTTAATTTCACTAAAAGAACACTCTAAGACTGAAACAAAGCCCTCTAAAATCACCCTAAACTTGAAATTTAATTAAATTAAAACCTTCATAAGATATTTTATGCAAGAAGATGAAAACTTAAACATTTCTAACTGAATCGTAATAAGGTTGGGTGTCTTTTGGCAATGACTCAACCTAACTTGCCATTTAAACACATAACAACACAAGTGTCAAGTGACACTATAACTATATATTTAACATTATGAGTGGAAAATCAATTTTCACAAAAAAGAATTTAATCTAAGACATCAATTCACATTATGTTCACAAAGTAAAATAATTAACAACGAGGTTAAGTTCTCTTCATTAGATCTAACCTTGGCAATCTCAATTAATACAAAAGGTATAGTCTTGGTTCTCCATTTTACCATGGATATTTCCTGTACACTCTAACCACATATTAATAGTCCAAGATAAGTAAATCATATGCATATATAAATCCTCAATCAATTCTGTATTCATAAATGAATCAAAATATAAGGTATTTCTCAATTGAATAACATTTTTCCATTTCTAACTATTGTGCATATATAATAGTACCATTATCAAACTAAACATGATATGACTCTTTTGCAACATTTCATGATTTTCATATATATATATATATATATAATCCATCTAACATTTATATTCAAACATAATTTCCCACTCATTAATAAAATAACCAACCAAGTACATGAATGTAACTAATCATCAAGCATCATAAATAAGTTCTAACATCATAAATGATTACCATAAAATAAAGTGTCCCATAGTATCAAATAGTTTGAGTAATAGTCCAAAATAGTCCAATATATAACAAGGTCTCAAAATATAAAGTATCTGTAATGCAAAATATAAAGTATCTAAAATGTAATTAAATTGCTATGATATGCTATGATGGGCCAGGGTGAGGCCTCACACTATTCTTCTGTCATATACCATAGAAAACTACTATGTTGACATCAATGACAAACACAATCATGAATCTAACATATCATGATGATAATGATCTAGTCATGTTTCTACAATACTCCCCCATAGAAGTATCATCAACATTCATACTTCTAATAACTCCCTCATACATGAAGCATCAACATTTTTTCTAGTCTAACCATAGTGCTCTGTACCACAGGACTGATGCAGTTTCTGCATCATCTAGTTAGAAGTAGGAATAGGCATAACCCCAAGCATACCATTCAGGTACTCAAAAGTATCTTTAGGAAAAGGCTTCATAAAGATATCTACAATTTGATCTTTAGTACTTACATACTTCAATATTATCTCCTTTTCTGATGCCTTCTCTCTCAAATCATGATACTTGATAGATATATGCTTTGTCTTAGAATGCGATACATGATTCTTAGACATACTCACTATACTTGTGTTATCACAGTAAATGATAATAGGTTCTGTAAACTCAATCCCATATCCTTCAACATTTGCTTGATCTAGATAACTTGATTACAGTTACTTGTTGCTGCAACATACTCAACCTTAGACATACTCTATGAGATACAGTCCTATTTCTTACTCAGCCAAGAAACTAATATTCCTCCAAGAAAGAATGCTCTACCACTGGTGCTCTTTCTATTATTCATGCTTCCTACCTAATTAGCATCAATATATGCACACAAAGTGAAAATACTTGATCTGTCATACCAAATCCCATAATTAGATATTCCTTTCAAATATCTAAATATCCTCTTCATTGTTGCATAATGATACTCTTTATGATCAACTTTGAATCTAGCTACAATCCCAACTACATTTTATATATATTTTTTGGTGTGAGTCAGACATTGGAATCCTCCAATTATAGATCTATACTTCTTTTGCTCAAGTATAGGTGTCTCATCTTAACTTATGACCAGTTATCATGGGTGTACCAACAGGTTTGCAACAATCTGATCCAAATATTTTCAACAAGTCTTTTAGATACTTGGCTTGTGAAATGAGTATCCCATCTCTACTCTATGCAATCTGCAATCCTAGGAAGAACTTCATCTCTCCTATCATGCTCATTTCAAACTCATTTTTTATCTCTTAAGAAAATTTATCATTTTCTTTATCATTTCCTCCAAATATTATGTCATCCATAAACATTACAATGATAAGCAAACCATTATCAACTTTTCTCAAGTACAAATTACCATATGCTATACCTTTAATAAATCCAAGCTTAGTCAAATACCTATCCAACCTTGGATACTAGGTTCTAGGTGCTTGATTTAGACCATACAATACTTTCTTTAGTTTGCATACCATCTTTTTTTCTTCTATTAGATGGAATCCATTAGGTTGTTTAATGTAGAGTTCTTCTTCAAATTCTCCATTCAGAAAAGTTGACTTGTCATCTATCTGATATACCTTGAAGTTCTTACTTGCTGCATAAGCCAAAAAAATCCTTACTACTTCCATTCTAGCTTTAGGTGCATAAATTTCCTAAATATCTATGCCTTCTTGCTGTGATTAACCTTTGCAAACAAGTTTGGCCTTATTTTCACAACTTCTCCTTATTCATTCATTTTATTCTTATCACATTCTTGTCTCTAGGTCTAGGAACTAATTCACATGTCTCATTCTTTTCAATCTAGTCCAATTCTTCTTTCATTGCTTGTATCCAATGATAATCCTTACTAGCTTCATCTGCACTTTTAGGTTCCACTTGAGAATTAGACACAATTCCTCATTCACTCTATTCCTTTCATCATGCCTTTATCTTTGCTCCTAATTATTTGATCTAGATGGTGACTCTTTGTCATATTTCTATCAGAGGTAGGAGTTGACATCTCAACTCTTATCTCATCTCTAGGTTTAGACCTTTACTCTTCTCTATGCTCAATAAATAGCACATCATTCTGTAGGTCATGTTAGAATATATAGTCCACTGATATAACTAAGAGGGGAGGAGGGTGAATTAGTTATCTAACTAATATCACAAATAACAACTTTAAACAATCTTAACGACATGAGTAGTGTAAATGGAAACCACAACAAGATAATCATACACAATAACATTAGATATGTTAAGTAGGGAAAACCTTGATTAGAGGGAAAACTCCGGTGGGGATGGTACCTACAAAATGATGTACTAATATAAACATTCCTTGTTAGAGGATAAACTTTTTTAGGAGTCTATTACAACATTCAATACATATGAGTCCCTATTAGGAGACTTTAAATCCCTTTTAGGAGATTCCAACCCTTTTAGGAGTTGTGGAAGAGAATTGGACCTACTATCCAAACGACTTCAATGTTAAGACCAATGAATTCACTATCCAAATGTTCCCTGTATTATTCCTTGTAGAATAATTTAACTAAATTGTACTTCCTTTCTTTGTCTCTAACCTATTAATCAGACTTTTTCTCCTTTTGATCTTGTAACCATATCATGATATGCACATCCAATGATCCCTTGCTTTGCTTACACACATTCAATCAACACTCTACTCCTTTTTGCACCTCACAAATACAATGCACAATAGATACTTGATACACTTACAATCAAGGAAAACATCTTTCCTTTCTACCATATCTTCATAATAATTCCATGAGTTGGCCTTAAGGCTTTCTCATGTAATCAAAATAAGATATATAATTAATTATAATTACAATAGCACTATAGGCTCATAGATTATACAAAAATTTATATGCATGACTCCATGTCTTGCACACTAGCTAACATCACCACCTGAATGTCCTCTATCACTAGTTGACTATGCATCACATCATTATATCTTGGTTAAAAGATATAATACAAACATCGGAAACTACCAAATAGATGCCCTATTTTTGTGCTGCTCACAATAAATCAAACACAATTACTGCCCATCTTCAACTCAAACATCATCCTCTTAACCACATCATTAGGACACTCTTAGGAACTTGTTCTTAACTACGCATCACTTAACCCTTACTTAGTTATTGCACAACATAACATCTCTAATTGCTATACTTTGAGTCTCTACAGAAACCATACTATGTTGTCATCAATGACAAACATAGTCATGAATGCAACATGTTAATGTTCTCCAATGCTTAGGATACTTTCCTAAAGTAGTATCCTTAGAATTCATGCTAACAATCTCCCCTTTTAGCATTGATGACAACATATATGAAAACTGTCTAAGCTTCAAGAATACAAAGTAATACTCTGGTGTTGTTGTCCTCATCAACTCAAATCCTCTTCATCAATAAAGTCTGAAATCTTCTAGCTTCCTTTCATGAATATTTCTAAATCTCTCTAAAGAGATATATCTCCCCCATTACTTTGGAGTCCTTCCATACCTACTTTCCCTTATGTCTTAGGAAGTGTTTTTCATGCATATCTGTCCCCCATTGACATCAATGTCAAAGGTATCAAACTCAATATCAATTGTTACATACCAATTACTAACTAGATGCTCCAAGTCATTAACTAGCTCAAGTGTCCAAAGACACTGTTCAATACAAAATATCAAATGCCAAGAGTCCTCAATGACTCATCACATACTAGATACTCCCCAATACAAGAAGCATCATACTTTAGTCCAGTCAAATAATAGTGCTATGTACCACTGGAATGATGCACTCTCTACATCTCCTACTTATAAGTAGGAAAGGACATAACCCCAAGCATACCTCTCAAGTACTCAAAAGTATCTTAGGCAAAGGCTTCATGAAGATATCTACAATCTGATCCTTACTAATTAAAAACTCCAATTTTATCTCCTTTTCCACTACTATCTCTCTGAGGACATGATACTTAATAGATATATGCTTTGTTTTAGAATGCAATACAAGATTCTTAGACATACTCATTGTACTTGTGTTATCACAGTAAATGATAACAGGTTCTTCAACCTCAATTTTGATTTCCTTCAACATTGGCTTCATCCACATAACTTGATTATAATTGATTACTACTATAACATACTCTGCCTCAGTAGTGCTTTGTGAAATACAATGTTGCTTCTTGCTTAACCAAGAAACCAATCTTCATCCAAGAAAGAATGCTCCACCTATAGTGCTCTTTTTGTCATCCATATTGCCTGCCCAATCAACATCAGTATATGCACAAAAAATGAAATCATTTGATCTATTATACCAAACTCCATAGTCAAATATCCCTTTTAGATATTTGAATATTCAGTTTATTGTTGCAAAAGGATATTCCTTTGGACTACTTGGAATCTAGCTACAATCCCAACTATATTTTCTATATCTTTTCTGGTGTGAGTCAGATACTACAAACCTCCAATCGTTGATCTATACTTGTTTTCCTCCACTGCAAGTGTCTCATATTTGTTGGATAACTTGTGACCAATTATCATAGATGTGCCAATAGGTTTGAAACTTTCCAAACCAAACCTTTTCTTCAAATCTTGTAGGTAATTAGTTTGCAAAATGAATATACCATCATTATTTTGCACAATCTACAATCCTAGGAAAAACTTCATTTCTCCTATCATGCTCATTTCAAATTCATTCTTTATCTCTTCAGTAAATTTATCACTAGCTTCATCATTGCCTTAAAAAATCATGTCATCAAAAAATATTACAATGATCAATAAACCATCATTAATTTCTTTTAGATACAAGTTACCATCTATCGTACCTTTAGCAAATCCAAGCTTTTCCAAGTAACTGTCCAATTGTGCATACCAGGTTCTTGGTGCTTTCTTTAGACCATAAAAAGATTTATTCAATTTGCATACCATGTCTTTATCTTCTAATAAGGGAAATCCTTTAGAATACTCAATATAAACCTCCTCTTCCAATTCTCTATTTAGAAATGTTGATTTAACATCCATTTGATAAACCTTAATTTTCTTGTTCACTACATAAGCTAGGACCATCCTTACTACTTCCATTCTTGCTACAGGTGCATATGTTTCTTCATAATCAATGCCATCTTGCTATGAATAACCTTTTACAAACTAGTTTGGCCTTATTTCTTACAACTTCTCCTTGGTCATTCATCTTATTCCTGAAAACCCATTGAATGTTGATTTAGCATCCATCTGATAAACCTTAATTTTCTTGTTCACTACATATGTCAAGAACATCCTTATTGCTTCCATTCTTGCTACAAGTGCATATGTTTCCTCATAATCAATGCCTTCTTTCTATGAATAACCTTTACAAACTAGTCTGGCCTTGTTTCTCACAACTTCTCCTTGCTTGTTCATCTTATTCTTGAAAACCCATTTAGTTCCTATCACATTCTTATCTTTTGGTCTAGGAACCAATTCACATGTATCATTCTTTATTATCTAATATAATTCTTCCTTCATTGCTTGCATCCAATTATTATCTTTTACTGCTCCATCTAGGCACTTGGGTTCAACTTGAGATATCAAACATATCTCCTCATTTACTCTATTCCTTGTCATAACACCTTTGTCTTCACTTCCAGTTATCAACTTAGGTGGGGGATTCCTTATTAGCTTTGTATTAGGAGTAGGAGTTGACATTTGATCTCTTATCTCTTCTCTAGGTTCAGAGCTTTATTATCCCCTATGCTCAAAAGTTAGCACATCATTTTGCAAGTCATTGTTAGTCTTAAACAAAAATTCAACATTTTTTTTAACAACTCTAGAGTTATCCTCTTCTTCATCTGAATTATAACCTATCATCTTTTCTTTGGTTCCAAACTTCTCATCAATCCTTACATTTGCACATTCAACTATTGTCTTAGTTCTATAGTTGAAACATCTATGAGCCTTACTTTTCAAAGAGTAGCCAAGAAACATACCGTCATCCCTTCTTGGATCAAACTTACCAATGTCATCACCCCTCTTAATATAACATTTGCTACCAAATATTTTGAAATATTTGACTAATGGTGGATGTCCATACCATAGCTCATAAGGTGTCTTGTTCACACCTTTTCTAATCTGTATTCTATTTAGAGTATATACTATTATGTTTATTGCTTCTCTCTAGAATGTCTTAGAAACATCATTCTCAAATAACATTGCTCTAGCTACTTCTACTATAGATTTATTTCTTCTCTCAGTAATCCCATTTTTCTCGGGTGTTCTAGGTGTAGATAGCTATCTTTTGATTCCATTTTCTACATAGAATGTATTAAGTTCTCTAGAGGTCAATTCTCTTCCTCTATCAGATCTCAAACACTTAGTCTTAATACTAGATTCATTCTCAACTCTATAATTAAATATCTTAAACTTCTAAAAAGCTTTAGAGTTCACTTTAAGAAATGCCACCCACATCATTCTAGTGAAATCATAAAAAATAAATCATAAAATACCTTTCACCATAGAATCCTCTAGTTCTTGTAGGACCACTCAGATCTATGTGAAAAATCTCCAATTTCTCTATAATAGAGAACTTCTTGCTAGGAAAAGACACTTTTCTTTTCTTAGCCAAAATACATTCCTTGCATACAATGTTAGTAGGCTTAATAATCTTAGGTAGATCTCTCACTGCAAATGTACTACTAACCTTCACAATATTATCAAAGTTTATATGACAAAATCTTCTATGCCAAAACCAACTATTATCAACTTTTTTTACCAAACATATCATCTCAATAGGATTCAACTAAAATACATTACCTCTAGATCTAGCACCAATTCCAATCATCTTACCATTTTTTCCTTTGATAGTGTAGGTCTTCTCAGTAAACTGCAACTAGTAACCTTTTTACACCAAATATCCAACACTCAACAAGTTATGCTTCAATCCATCAACAAAATAGACATCTTTAGTGTTATTTTTACCATCATGAGTAATGGATCCAATTCTTGTTATATGAGAAGATGCATTGTTACCAACTCTAACAATTCCACCATCATGATTCTTGAACTCAACAAACATATTCATAGCACTAGTCATGTGATGTAAACAACCATTGTCAATTATCCAATCATATTTCTTTTGTACTTCGGAAACTAGAGCTTTTTCTTCTCTAATTTCTCTATCAATATTGTCTTCCTTGATAGCCACAAATACTAATTCATCATCACTTTCACTTTGAAATTTCTTAGAGATTCTTCATCTTCATTTGCATACAAACAATTTCTATCTCTATTTCATCTAGGATTAAACCTTCCCTTTTACTTATTTTCTCTTTTGGGACATTTAGATGCATAGTGACAAAATTCATTACAAGTCAAACATTTAAATATTTTCTTACCATCTTTTTCTATTCTCACCTAAAGGGCTATGTCTTCCTCAATCTTCTTGTCCTCATCAGCTATGTTGCTGCTATCAAAATCTCCATGGGTGTTTGCACTCCTTATCAAATTAGGTCAAATTTTTAGGGCACTAGAGGCTATTTCACCTCTTACAAGTTTACCAGACTATCCCAGATCTGCTTCTACTATTTCTAATCTTCCAAGTAATGTTTCCTTAGTGAAATCCTTAGTGCAAGGGATCACTTGCTAAATCATCTGCACTATTGGCTTGAAAGGTAGTGTCAAACTTTTCAAGATCTTTCAAATGACTTCATCATCTTCCTTAGTTCACCCAATAGACTAAATACCTACAACCATTTCTAATTTTTCTGCCAATATAACTTCTTATAGATTCATCTTCCTTCATTCTAGCATCTTGAAATGCACATTTCCAATTATGTAATCTCATTCTTTTTGCATGATCATCACCTTGAAAAGTAGATTTTAATGATTTCCAAATTTAATCAGATGTTGCAAATGACTTTATTTGACTATACTAATTCTCTAGAAGAGGCTTTAGTAGGAATTCTCTTTCTCTCATGTTACACATGAATAGATTTCTCTCTTCTTCACTGCAACCCTCAAGGTTTTCTTCTTTAAAGATTATCTTTTGAGTTTTTGTCAAGAGACAATATCCTAGACCTATGCAAAATAGATGAGTCTTCATCTTCTCCTTCTAACTATCATTGTTGCTTCCATCAAATGTAGGACAATCGTATCAAAAAATATTCTCCATCAATCTCCCAAAGCTATTAAGCTTATCCTTTAAGGACCTAATGCGCTAATGCCAATTGTTAGAATATATAGTCCACTGATATAACTAAGGTGGGTGGGGGGTGGGGGGGGGGGGGGTGAATCAATTATCCAACTAATATCAAAAATAATAACTTTAAACAATCCTAACCATATGACTAATGTAAACTAAAACCACAATAAGATACTCATACACAATAACACTAGATATGTTAAGTAGGGAAACCCTTGATTAGAGGGAAAACCTCGGTGGGGATGGTACCAACAAGATGAGGTACTAATATAAATATTCCTTGTTAGAGGATAGACCCTGTTAGCAGTCTTTTACAACATCCAATACATACGAGTCCCTGTTATGAGACTTTGAATCCCTATTATGAGATTCCAACCCTATTAGGGGTTGTGCCAACCCTGTTAAGAGTTGTGGAAGATAGCTGGACCCACTACCCAAATAGCTTCAAGGTTAAGACCAATGAACCCACTATCCAAATGATCTCTATATTATTGCTTGTGGAATAATATAATTGAATTTTACTTCCTTCCTCTTTCTCTATCCTATTAACTAGACTTCTGCTCCTTCTAATCTTGTAGCTAGATCACGAATTGTGCATCCAATAATCCCTTAGATCACTTACACACATTCAATCAACACTCTATTCCTTTTCACACTTCACAAATATAATACAAAATAGATATTTGATACACTTAGAATCAAGGAAAATATCTTTTCGTTATACCATATCTTCATAATAATTCCTTGAGTTGTCCTTAAGGCTTTCCCAATTAATTAAAATAAGATATATAATTAATTATAATTACAATAGCACTGTCAACTCACAGTCTATACAAAAATTTACACATGTGACTCTAGGTCTTTCACACTCACTGACATCACCATCTAACTATCCTTTGTCCCTAGTTGACTGCACATGACCTCATTATATCTTGGCTAAAAGATATAATGCAAACATCAGAACCTACCAAATAGGTGCTATATTTTTGCATTGCTCACAGTAAATCAAACAAAATTGCCATACATTATTGATTCAAACTTTTTCCTCTTAACCCCATCATTAGGAAACTCTCAAGAACATGCCCTTAAGTGCACATCACTTAACCCTTACTCAATTACTATGTAACATAAGATTTCTGACTTCTATTCATCCAATCTCTACATAAACCATACTATGTTGTCATCAATGAAAAACACAGACATGAATGTACCATGCCAATGTTCTCCAATGCTCAGGATACTCTCCCAAAGTAGTAACATCAACATTAATGCTAATAGGTCATTGTTAGTCTCAAAGAAAACTTTAGCATTTTGTCCAACTTTTCTAGAATTATTGTCTTCTTCATCAAAATTATAATCTACCATCTTTTCTTTAGTACCAAAATTTTCATCAATTCTTACATTTGCACATTCAACTATTCTCTTAATTCTATAGTTGAAACATCTACATGCCTTGATCTTTAATGATTAGCCAAGAAACATACCTTCATCACTTCTACGATGAAACTTACCAATGTCATCATCTCACTTAATGTGACATTTGCTCCCAAATATTCTGAAATGTTTGACTAATGGTGAATGACCAAGCCATAACTCATAATGTGTCTTACTCATACTTTGTCTAATTCATACTTTGTTCAGAGTGTACACTATTGTATTAGCTACTTCTTAGTAGAATATTTTTGAGACATCATTCTCAAATAACATCACTCTAGCTTCTTTTGCTACTGATTTGTTTCTCCTCTCAGTAATCCCATTTTGCATAGGTGTTCTAGGTATAGGTAGCTGTCTTTTGATTCCATCCTCTTCACAAAAGATGTTAAGCTCTCTAGACATAAATTATCCTCCTCTATCTAATCTTAAATATTTTATCTTAACACTAGATTCATTTTCATCTCTATTCTTAATTATCTTAAACTTCTCAAAAGATTGGGATTTCTCTTTAAGAAATGCTATCCACATCATTCTAGTGAATAATCAACAAAAATAATAAAGTTCTTTTCACCATAGAATCCTCTTGTTCTTGAAGGACCACTCAGATCTGTGTGAATTGACTCCAACTTCTCCATGGTTGTGAACTTCTTTCTTGGAAAAGACACTTTCTTCTACTTAGACAAAATACATTCTTTGCACACAATATTAGTAGGCTTTTTATCTTAGGCAAGTCTCTAACTAAAAACGTGCTACTAACCTTCACAATATTTTCAAAGTTTATATGACAAAATCTCCTATGCGATAACCAACTATTATCAACTTTTGCAACCAAACATGTCATTTAAGTAAGATTCATCAGAAATAAAATTCATCAAAAATAAATTGCCTCTAGATCTATTTCTGGTTCCAATCATCTTACCATCCTTATCTTTGATAATGCAAGTCTTCTTTGTGTTTTGCAATTGATATCCCTTATCCATCAATTTGCCAACACTCAACAAATTATGTTTCAAACCATCAAAAAAATGAACATTATCAGTGTTATTCCATTCCATCTAAAGTGATGGATCTAATCCTTGTGATATGATGGGTTACATTGTTACCAACCTTAACAATACCTCCATCATATTTTTAGAATGTAACAATTTTATTCATATCACTAGTCATGTAACGTGAAAAACCACTGTTAATTATCTAATCTAACTTCTTTTAAACCTGGGAAATTAAAGCTCTTTCTTCTCTAATTTCTCTTTCTAGATCATCTTCCTCGATAGCCACAAATCCTAATTCATCATCACTTTCACTCTAACCTCTTTCATTAGATTATTCATCCTCATTAGCATACAAACAATTTATATCTTTATCTTTTCTAGGCTTAAACTTTCCCTTATACTTTTTCTGTCTTTTAGGACACTTATATGCATAATGACCAAATTCATCATAAGTCCAACATTTAAATATTTTCTTACCATCTTTCT
This sequence comes from Cupressus sempervirens, assembly GCA_028749045.1. Classification (NCBI taxonomy): domain Eukaryota; kingdom Viridiplantae; phylum Streptophyta; class Pinopsida; order Cupressales; family Cupressaceae; genus Cupressus; species Cupressus sempervirens. Next base: position 1,031,144,728 of record CM053787.1, on the reverse strand, counting down.
CTCTTCTTACCATAAGGATTATTCCTTCCTCAATCTTCTTTTTTTCATCAAATCTACTATTACTAGCAAAATCTCCTCTTGTGTTTGCACTGCTTGATAGATTAGGTCAAATGTTCAGAGTAGTGAAAGATGTCTCAACTCTGGCTAGTTCTCCAGACTATCTCAATTCTGCTTCAGTAGACTCTAATCTTCCAAGCAATGTTTCCTTTGTGAAATATTTGGTGTAGGGAATTACTAGCTGAATCATCTAAGCTATTTTCTTGAATGGTGGTGTCAAAATTTTCAAGATTATCCATATAACCTCATCATCCTCTTTAGTTCCACCAAGAGACCAAATTCCTACAAAAATTTCTAATATTCTACCTACGTAACTTCTCATGGATTCATCTTCCAACATCTTAGCATCTTGAAATGCACAAATCCAATTTCACAATCTTATTCTTTTTTCATGATCATCACCTTTTAAAGTAACTTCTAATGCTTTCCAAATTTCATGAGAATTTTGAAGTGATTTTACCTGATTGTATTCATTCTTTGGAAGAGCTCACAATAGGGCTTCTTTGGCTCTCATGTTACACATGAAAAGATCTCTTTCTCCCTCACTGCATTCCTCTAGCTTTCCTTCAAATCAATAATTGTCTTATTAACTTTTGTCAAAAGCAAATATCCAAGACCATGCACAATAGATGAGTCTTCATATTTTCCTTCTTGAATAGTCACCATCAATCTCCCAAAGCTATTAATCTTATTCTTCAAGGATATGATGCTTTGATACCAATTGTTAGAATATACAATCTACTAATATAATTGGGAGTTGGGGGGGCAGGGGGGGGGGGGGTCTGAATTAGTTATCCAACTATTATCATAAACATCAACCTTAAAAAAACTTAACCATATGAGTAATATAAACTAAAACCACAAAAAGATACTCATACAAAATTAACACTAGATATGTTAACTAGGGAAACCCTTGATTAGAGGGAAAACCCCAGTGGGGATGGTACCCACAAGATGATGTACTAATATAAATATTCATTGTTAGAGGATAGACCCTGTTAGGGGTCCGTTAGAACATTCAGTATATATGAGCCCCTATTAGAAGACTTTGAATCCCTGTTAGGAGATTCCAACCCTATTAGGAGTTGTGAAAGACTACTAGACCCACTACCAAAACAACTTCAAGGTTAAGACCAATGAACCCACTATCCAAATGATCTTTGTATTATTATTACTTTTAGAATAATAGAACTTAATTGTACTTCCTTCCTCTATCTCTGTCCTGTCAACCAGAATTTTGCACCTTTATGTCTTGTAACCTGATCTCATACCATGCATCCAATATTCCCTTGGATCACTTACTCACATTTAGTAAGCATTTTTCTCCTTTTCACACATCACACATTACTTTACATCCCACTTGATACAAGTATATACACACTACAAATAAGAAAAATAACTTTACTTTATACCATATCTTTATAATAATTCCTTCAGTTAGGCTTGAGGCTTTCCAAATTAATTATAATAAGATAATTAATTAAATTACAATTACAATAGTACTATCATCTCACAGTCTTTAAAAATTTCACATGTATGATACCAGGGCTTACAAACTCATTGATGTCACCAAACAACTATCCTCTATCAGTGTATGATTGTACACTTCTTTATTACATCTTAGATGAAAGATATCAATCAAACATTAGAATACTATTTTGTAGTACTCTGTTTCTACACTATTCTCAATAAATTAGGTACAACTATCATATGCCATCAACTTAGACTCTACACAGTTAACCATATCATAAGGACATAGTCTGGAACATGCCCTTAATTGCACATCACCAGAAAATCACACCATTATCTGTAGTAGTAACATCTCTGATTAATGTTCTCCCAGTCTTCATAGAAACCATGCTATGTTGTCCCCAATACTCTTCAATGCTTAGGATACTCTCCTAATGTAGTATCATCAACAATCATGCTAATAAAAATGATCAATATGCTATGTGAAGTTAACTCTAACGAGGATTTAGACAGATTTTGAAGGGTATTGAGCCCTTACTGAGGAACAAAAGAAGAACGAATCTGGCAACTATGAGGCTGTGAAAAAGGAAACAGAGGAGGCCATTATGAAATACATGACCTCAGAGCCTATAGTAGTAGAGGTGAGTGCACAGTCCAAGCTTGAGAGCCCTATTTTTATACCACCACATATTGTTATGGGTACTGATCCATGCAAGTGGATAGTACACACAAAACTGTGGATGCAAAGGAGAATCCTTTTGTAAAATTTGGCCAACCTATTGTTGACAATATCACAACCTATTCAAGCTCTAATGATGATGAAGAAGAGGAAAAGAAGAAATAGGCTAAGGAGAAGAGAAAAGAAGAGGTAAAGAAGAGAGAATAAGAAATGAAAAAGATAAAGAAGAAGAAAGAAGAAGAGAAAAAGAATGAAACAAAGAGGTTAGTAGAGAAAAAGGCAACGAATAAGCAAGAAGAAGAAGAAAAGAAAAGGAAAGAAGAAGAGGAAAAGATAAAGAAAGAAGAAGAGGAAAGGAAGAAAACAACAGTAGCAGTTCTATCTAACGATGATGATGATCAAAAGGGACTAATAAGTTCTTTGAGAAATTTGCTCCAAATGAATAAATCTGTAAAGTCTTTGGAGAAGACTCTAACTAAAGTCTTGGACACAATGTAGAAGATAGTTACTACAACTGTAGCTAATCTAGAATTGCAGTCAAAAGAAAAGACATTGGTGAAGACCTTTGATGAGGAATTCACAACTTTAGTTGAGGTAGCTTTAGTGTAATAACATGCCAAGCTTGATGCAACACTATTCAATACAATTTGCACAAATGTGAGAAATGACTTAAAAATACTTGATGTAAGTATAAAGGAGTTAAGAAATCACATTGATGAAGATAATAAGTTATACAGAAAGTGCATGCTATCATACAAATACTTGACATACTTTGAGAGTTAGATAAAGGGTAAGTTGAGTGATCTTGACACACTCACTGCAAAATTACAGCTCCCTGAGACCAGTATTGAGGACTATGGAATAGAAGTGGAGAAAATCCATAATGTAATCAGAGGTTTGGAGTCTACTAAGGAAATGAAATCTAAAAGATTCTATACTATTAGAGAAATCTTGTTAGCCAAGATTAATATTTTGTAGAGGCAACTGGAGGAATATCTTGCAGTAGAGACTTCCTATGATAAGTTTTCCTATACTGACTTGAGTGTAATTCAAGTGAATCTGTTGGATAATGTTGTCCTTGATGTCACACAAATGTCATATCAGTCATTAGTCTCAAGTTCACCCAGCTCAGACAGTCTGCAATGCAATCTACAGTGCCAACCGAGCTCACTCGGTCATCGAAGGAAATGTGGAAGATAGTGTTAACCGAGCTAACTCGGTCAGCAAAGGAAAGGTGAAAGACAGTGTTCACCAAGCTCACTCGGTCAACGAAGGAAATGTGGAAGACAGTGTTAATCGAGCTAACTCGGTCAACAAAGGAAAGGTGAAAGACAGTGTTCACCGAGCTCACTCGGTCATCAAAGGAATCATGGAGAAGTCAGTATTAACCGAGCTTCACTTAGTCTCCAAAGCGTAATTTTCACTGAGCTCACTCAGTTTTCTCAGGAAACTTAGTACTTATTGAGTTCTCCTAGTGATTGAAGGATTGTCATGAAGTTTGCTGTATTAACCGAGCTCAGTCGATCAACACAAGAATTATTTTTTGGACAAAGTTTACCGTGTAGGGTCGGCCAGTATAAGGATTTGCAAATTAATTACTTCTAGCCGACTGTTGTAATTGTTTGATTGGTCAATAATGTGAGCCGACTAAGATAATTTGAAAGGTATATATGGTCATTTCAGTTATGAATTAAAAGTGTATGAGATTGTGAAAAAGAAGTTATGAATGCGAATTATAGTATGAACTGAAAAGGCAAATGTTGAGCAAAGTCTGATGAAGGATCAGATGTGTTGAAGGAGCTGTAAAGTTGTATTTGATCAATAAGGATCCAGTCAAGCATAACAGAGATCTGTAATCAGCAAAGATAATTTGTACATTATATCAGGTCACTTCATTGTTGCTTTCTAACCATTGTAACAATGAATTCAAAATCTCTTAACAAAGTTGGTTTAACAGCCATTCAATAAATCCTCTAACAAGGTGACAGTTCAGTTGAATTGTTCTAAAGACCTCTAGCAAGGCCACTCCTAATAGGGTGATTAAATCCTTTAACAGGGTCACACCTAACAGTGTGTTTTTGTAACCTTTAACAGGGTTGGCTCCTAACAGGGCTCACTTTAGAAGAGTGAAAAACAATATCTAGTTACATTGGTGGTTTTTCCCATATTGGGTTTCCACGTTAAAACTAGTGTCTCTTGTGTTCTTAATTGCTAAATTACTTTGTGCATGATAACATATCAGTTCTTAATATTTATCATTTACTGCATTATCAAGTTTCAACATTTTATATTAATCAGATCAAGGGTATATTCAGACATCTTAGGGACTGTGGAAAGTTTTGTAGTAACTGATTCATCCCCTACCCCTCTTAGTTACTCTATTCTCATTTCCAACAATTGGTATCAGAGCCTTTGGTGCTTGCAAGAAGAGATTTCAAGGATCTAAGCCAAAGATCAAGATGTCTTACAAAAGAGAAATTTCAAAACTCAACAGAGATAACTTCTTCGCATGGCAAGGATTGATGAGACTTCATCTGGCTACTGTTGGTGATACTGGACTAAAATACCTTGAAGAAAAATATGAAGAACCTCCTGGCACATTGTCTGTCAATGAAATCGCTGAAAAGAAGACTCACAACAATATGATGATAGACATAGCATCCTCTCTCAGTCATGAAGAATTTGATGACATTAAGGACTGCAAAACTGCCTTTGAGATGTGGAACAAGCTAAAAGAAATCTATGGAGGAGATGATAATGTGAGAAGAGCAAAAGCAGAAAGTCTAAGAGGACAATTTGATCAAATGAGGATGAGAGAGGATGAAAACATTGCAAAGTATGTTGAAAGAGTTAAAGCATGTGTGAGTGCAATCAGAGCATCTGGAGGTGATATCAAAGGAGAAACAGTTATAAGAAAAGTTCTCAGAACCTTGCTTCCTATTTATGCAATCAAAGTTTCTGCAATTCAGGAAAGAAGGTGTGAAGCAAATCATCAGATAAATCTTGAGGCCATAGTTGGAAGACTAACTGCATTTGAACTAGATAACTTTGACAACTATGTTCCAACCTCCAAGAACATTGAATCAACATTTCAAGCCAAGCTATCACTCAAGGAGAAAAACAAAAAAGAGAAGGAATCTCAGTCTAAAAGTGAAAATTAATCAAGACAAAGTTCAGACAACGACCTTGAAGTAATTGAATCTCTACTAGCGAAGAAATATTCTAGAGGCAGAAGAAAATAAAAAGGTAAAGTTCCTCTAATCTGTTTTTCTTGTGAAAAAATCGGTCATATTGCAGCAAGGTGTCCAAACAAGCAAAACAATGATGAAAAGAAATATTACAAATGGAATGGCAAGAAAGACTTCAAATCATCCAAAAAAAAAGGCAAGAAATCATGCTTCATGGCTAAAAATTCTAAAGATTATGATAATAGTGAGGATGAAATTATTTATATTGTCATTAAAGATGATTCTGACAGTGATGAGGAAGATGAAATGGCACTTGTTTCTCATATAAATAAGAATGATACATGGATTATAGATAGTGGTTGCTCACATCATATGACTGGTGATAAAACTAAGTCTGATCAGTTTGAAGACTATGATGGTGGAAGTGTAAGGTTTGGTAATAATGAACCTTGTTTCATAAAAGGAAGAGGAAGAATCTGTCTAACCAAAGAACTTGTATGTAATAATGCCTATTGGGTTGAAGGTCTTAAACATAATTTGCTAAGTGTGGCATAGTTACTCAATACTGGATTCAAGGTGGAATTCATGCATGGAAAGGCAAGACTGTTGAATGAGCAAGGAAATCTGATAGGATTTGGCACCCAAACTAAAGGTAACTTGTTCTATCTAGAACTTGGTGAATGCTCATGTTTTATTGCTCAAACTAAAGAAAGTTGGTTATGGCATAAAAGGTTGTGTCATGTCAATTTTGATAATTTGGTAAAAATAAGCAAATTCAAGAAAGTAAGAGGCATTCCTAACATTAAGAAACCTGAGGTTGGTCTATGCAAGAATTGTCAAATTGGTAAAATGGGAAAAACTAGTTTTAAAAGTAAGAACTATCAGTCTGAAGATATATTAGAAATTGTACATACTGATTTATGTGGACCCATTGGGATAGAAAGCTATACTGGATAAAAATTTTTCATTCTTTTTGTTGATGACTACTCAAGAATGATGACTTTCATGTATCTAAGGAATAAATCAGAAGCATTTGAGAAATTCAAATGGTATTTGGCAAGAGTAGAAAGAGAAACATGAAAAAGACTAAAATGCTTAAGGTTAGATAGAGGTGGTGAATTCATCTCACATGAATTCAACAACTTCTGCATTGAAAAAGGTATTAAAAGACAGGTCTCAGCACCAGGAACTCCTGAACAAAATGGAATAGCTAAAAGAAGAAACAGATCCATCATAGATTGTGCAAGAACCTTGATGATAGAAAAGAACATTGCTATCAAATATTGGAAGGAAGCCATTAGCACTACAGTTCATACCTTAAACCGAGTACAATTGAAGAAGGACTCATTCAAAACTCCCTATGAATTATGGTATGGCTACAAACCCAATGTAAGTTATCTGAAAGTATTTGGAAGAAAATGTTATATTTTGAAAGAATCTAGAAAAGGAAAATTTGATGTAAAAGGTGATAAAGGAATATTTTTAGGATATTCTTGCAAAAGCAAATCATATAGATGTTTAAATCTATCCACTCACAAAGTCATAGAAAGTGCACATGTGAAAGTTGATGAGTTTGTAGACAAATCTGAAGAAGAAAGCAAAACGGTACCTGAAGATTACAGAAGATTTGTTTACATTGAACCAGATACTATACCAAGCATACCGTTCACTCAAGAATCCTGAACTCCCAAGTCATCAGTAACCGAATTGTAAATAGTTCAAATCGAGCCACAACAACATTCAGACATTACCGAGCAAGTGTCTACCGAGTCTGAAGCGCCCGAGCCAATTCTTACCAAGCCAGAACAACCAGAACATGAAATTGAAGCACAAGGAGATAGCAATGAAACTCATTCAAGAGGCAAAGAACCTGTATTAGCTAAATATGTCAAAAGACATCATGCACTAGATCAGAACATTGGAGACAAGTCTGAAGGAACCTTGACAAGAAGCAAGCTGAAAAATACTTGTTTACTTGTTGATTTTGAACCCAGAAGCATTAAAGATGCATTGACAAATGATAGTTGGATTGAGGAAATGAACAAGGAAATAGAACAGATAGAGAAGAACAAGACATGGACTCTTGTACCCAGGCCTAAAAATAAGAATGTAATTGGAACCAAGTGGGTATTCAGAAACAAGTTGACTGAAGATGGTAAGGTATCCAAAAACAAAGCCAGATTGGTATGCAAAGGATACTCTCAAGAAGAAGGCATAGATTATGGAGAAACCTTTGGTCCTATTGCAAGATTGGAAGGAGTCAGAACCTTACTTGCATATGCTGCTCATAAAGGATTCAAAGTTTATCCGATGGATGTCAAGTTAGCATTCCTCAATGGAATACTGGATGAAGAGGTTTACATTGAACAACCTGAAAGTTTTGTTGATCCAGATAAAAAGAACATGGTCTGTAAATTACAAAAGGCACTATATGGTCTGAAACAAGCCCTTAGAGCATGGTATGAAAGATTTCATAACTATCTTATTCAGATTGGTTTTCAAAGAACTAATGATAATAGTAGCTTGTATATAAAGGAAGTACCAGATAATAAGATTGTCTTGGCAGAAATATTTGTAGATGATACTGTTTTCACAGGACATGATGATCTTTGCAAAGAACTTTCAGAACAAATGAACAAGGAATTTGAAATGTCTATGTTTGGTGAAATAAAATTCTTTGTTGGTCTTCAAATTCAACAAAATAAGAATGGCATCTACATCACTCAATCAAAATACATCAAGGAGATGTTGAAAAAGTTTGGTATGGAGGATTGTAAACCTATTGGAACTCTTATGTGTACTAGATTGAAACTTACCAAAGATGATGAATCCAAAGAGGTAGATCAAACATTGTATAGATCTATGATTGGAAAATTGCAATACATAGTTCATACTAGGCTAGATATTGCCCTTGCAGTTGGTATTGTCGCAAGATTTTCAGCAAACCCAAGAGAAAATCACCTAATGGCAATCAAAAGAATAATGAGATATTTGAAAGGAACTGAAGATTATGGCTTATGGTACAAATTTGGAGGTAATTTGGATTTGAAAGTATTTACTAATGCTGATTGGGCAGGAAACCTTGATGACAGAAAAAGCACAAGTGGAGGAGCATTATTTCTTGGAAAAAGATTGGGTTCTTGGACAAGCAAAAAGCAGAATTGTACATCCCAATCTACAACAGAGGCAGAGTATGTTGCTGCAGCAGTAAACTGTTCAAATATTGTTTGGTTTAAGCAGTTATTGCAAGGAATGAAGATGGAAATCAATGAACCAGTTGTCATGTTCCGTGACAATACTAGTGCAATCAACATATCTAAGAATCCAGTGATGCATTCCAAGACCAAGCATATTGCAATAAAATATCATTTTGTCAGAGAATTGGTGCAAGAAAAGGAGATCAGATTGGAATATGTCCATACAAAGGAACAAATCGCTGACATATTCGCAAAGCCTTTACCTAAGGATGCATTTTTGTATCTCAGAGGTAAGTTAGGGGTCGTTCCCCTATCCGAAGTCCACTAAAAATAAGTTCTAGTGATGCATCAATGCATATAAGATTGAAGATCCATCTGTTGACGCAGTTCAATCAGAAATCATTGCATATGAATCAGTACTAAAGGTACATTACAATTCACTTAACTTTTGTTGTCTTTGGCATGTGTTCTCAAACAGGGAGAGATTTATTGTCATATCCTTCTTAAATTTGTGAGATTTGAAAAGTTTTCCATGAAGTCCCTTAACAGAGGGAGATTATTGAAGGAGGGAGAAGTCTGTTATCTTGTTGGACTTGTTTTCAAAATTTCATTCTGTTATGACATGTTGTGTTGCCATCAATGCCAAAGAGGGAGATTGTTGGATAATGTTGTCCTTGATGTCACACAAATGTCATATCAGTCATTAGTCTCAAGTTCACTGAGCTCAGATAGTTTGCAATGCAATCTATAGTGCCAACCGAGCTCACTCGGTCATTGAAGGAAATGTGGAAGATAGTGTTAACCGAGCTAACTCGGTCAACAAAGGAAAGGTGAAAGACAGTGTTCACCGAGCTCAGTCGATCAACGAAGGAAATGTGGAAGACAGTGTTAACCGAGCTAACTCGATCAACAAAGGAAAGGTGAAAGACAGTGTTCACCGAGCTCATTCAGTCATCGAAGGAATCATGGAGAAGTCAGTATTAACCGAGCTTCACTCGGTCTCCAAAGCATAATTTTCACTAAGCTCACTCAGTTTTCTCAAGAAACTCAGTACTTACTGAGTTCTCCTGGCGATTGAAGGATTGTCACGAAGTTCGCTGTATTAACCGAGCTCAATCGGTCAACATAGGAATTATTTTCTAGAAAAAGTTTACCGTGCAGGGTCGGCCAGTATAAGGATTTGCAAATTAATTACTTCTAGCCGACTATTGTAATTGTTTGATTGGTCAATAATGTGAGTCGAGTAAGATAATCTGAAAGGTATATATGGTCATTTCAATTATGAATTAAAAGTGTGTGAGATTGTGAAAAAGAAGTTATGAATGCGAATTATAGTATGAAATGAAAAGGTGAATGTTGAGCAAAGTCTGATGAAGGATCAGATGTGTTGAAGGAGCTGTAAAGTTGTATTTGATCAATAAGGATCCAGTCAAGCATAATAGAGATCTGTAATCAACAGAGATAAGTTGTACATTATATCAGGTCACTTCATTGTTGCTTTCTAACCATTGTAACAGTGAATTCAAAATCTCTTAACAAAGTTGGTTTAACAGCCATTCAATAAATCCTCTAACAAGGTGACAGTTCAGTTGAATTGTTCTAAAGACCTCTAGCAAGGCCACTCCTAACAGGGTGATTAAATCCTTTAACAGGGTTACACCTAACAGTGTGTTTTTGTAACCTTTAACAGGGTTGGCTCCTAACAGGGCTCACTTCAAAAGAGTGAAAAACAGTATCTAGTTACATTGGTGGTTTTTCCCATATTGGGTTTCCACGTTAAAACTGGTGTCTCTTGTGTTCTTAATTGCTAAATTACTTTGTGCATGATAATATATCAGTTCTTAATATTTATCATTTACTACATTATCAATTTTCAGCATTTTATATTAATCAGATCAAGGGTATATTCAGACATCTTAGGGACTGTGGAAAGTATTGTAGTAACTGATTCACCCCCTCCCCTCTCAGTTACTCTATTCTCATTTCCAACAGTATCTTATGCACTATGTGCACTAATCAGTATCTATGATACAGTAAAGGAGAACTGGAAGAAGGAAGTAGAGAGATTGAATCTTGTATATGCAGATTATTACTCCATGATATCAAGTTGATCAGTAGTAGGCCACAAGTCTTTGTATACAGGTTTTGAAAACTTTTCCATTGATGTCAAAGGAGTGGTAATATGTAAGGAAAATTGTATGTATGGAAGTTAGTCTTAATATTAAATTGTATGATTGTATATGTAAGGGGGAGTACACTTATGTATTAATGTAAGGAGTGATAAGAAATGTAATGATTCATCAAAACATGAATAAAATTGTTATGTTTTGTAGGAAATTTTGTGTAGTTACTTTTATTTGTTTTGTGAATTAGCCAATTTTCCCAAATGTTGCCATCAATTCCAAAGGGGGAGATTGTTGGCAATATGGTTAGTAAGATGTTTTTAGTGTTGTCATTTATGCATTTAGAGTTAGAAAATTGTCTAAGTGTTAGACAGTTTGTAGTAGTACAGAGACATATATGATGTGTATAGATGAAAAACTTCAAATTAGCTTATGTGCAATTGAGGATAGCTTTATGAAAATACCATGGTGACATGGTTAAGTGCACAAGTATGCACAGATAGTATGACACAAGTTATAGATGAAATACTAGTACAAGTATTTGATAGAGCAGAATATAGAATTGCAAAGAATTGAGTTGTACAACTTAAGGAATTATTTTGGTAATAAAATAATTACAAAGTCATGATGAGTCAACTTTGTGTATATTATTCCATAAGTTATTTTATATTATGTCAGGCATGTGAACACATGAAGGACAACTAAGCAAAGAATTATTAATTTGCGAACTATAAGTATAGATCTAATCTTGCGCAAAGAATGTGAAGTTGATAAGATGATATATGATCTGCGAACTTTTGTACAGACAACTTGAAAGTCATATGAGCCTTATGCGATGTGAGATCTCATGTATGATTAGAGAAAATTCAAATTACAGTGTTGAGAAATTATTGTATGTATATCTATTCTCGTGAAGAACTTTATTGTATAAATGCATGTTAGGGCAGTGGGCTCTTCTTGCATACATTATATTTGATCTATGAACTCCTAATAGGATTGCAGCTTTTAAAAAGGCTTAGTCCTCTAACAAGAACTTGAGACATTATATGTACTTTATAAACTCCTAAAAGGGTCAATATCCTAAACAAGATCCTTTTGTTTAGTGAATAATTTCATGGGTATCATCCACATTGGGGTTTCTGCTTGGCCAGGGTTTCCCTATTTAACAAATAATGGTGTTATGAGTTCTCACTATGTATGGATATATTTACTATTTGACATTATTGGTTTACTTTCATATACAAGTTATAAAGTAATTAACAATATTCAATTATGGATAAAAGTTTGTAGAATACTGATTTACCCCCATTATCAATATTATCTATTTCTAATATTTGGTAGGTTATGTGAGTTCAAAAGATGGAGGGAAGAAGGATGAAGATGAAGAGAAGAAAAAGGAAGAAAAAATAAGGAAGAGAAGAAAAAATATGATGATCTAGGTACTTTAATGGATGAACTTCATAACATTGATAAGAATTTGCAAGGAAATTAGAAGGTTATTATACATGAAACATCTTGGCTTGAATCCTAGTTGAAGTATACTAAGACTAAGGTTAAAAAAGTTGTTTTCTAGTATGAGGATAATCATTTATTGGTCATGTTAGCATGAATGCTGATGGTATTCCTTTGGGGGAGTATCCTCAGCATTAGAGAGCATTGACATGTTTCCTTCATGACTATGTTTGTCATTCATGTCAACATAGTAGTAAGTTTGTGAGATTGGTAGAGTAGCAGATAGAGATCAAGGTCGTATGGACATAGGTTTGGTGTTTAGGTGATGTGTAGGTAAGGACATTTTCCACACTATGTCCTAATGATGAGGTTCAATATGGTTAAAGTAAGTGAAAAACATATAGAAGATATGCCCGATTTATAGCAAGCAGTACAAAGACAAAGTACATGAGAAGCAGTTTCTGGTGATTTTTATTATATCTTCTAACAAAGATATAATCTAGTGATGCACAACTAGTTAGAGACAAAATAAAATCTGATGGTGACGTTAGCAAGTGAGCAAGACCTAGTATCACATGAGTGAGAAGTTGTACAGATTGTGGGAAAGATTCAAGGCTTACTCAAGGAATTAATTTCAAGATAGGATATAAAGGAAATTATTTTCTTTTATTGTAAAGTATATTATTATGAAGTGATTCAGTGTGAAGTGGTAAAGGAAGTGCAAAAAGGAGTAGAGTGTTTTGTAAATGCAAGTAAGCAATCCAAGGGGTTATTAGATGCAAGGTTTGTCATCTCATAACAAGATCAAAAGGAGTAGTGTTTTGGTTGATGGGACAGAGTAAGAGGAAGGAGTAGTAAAATTCAATTCTATTATTTTAAAAGGAATAATACATAGATCATTTGGACATTAGGTTCTTTGGTCTTGCCCCTAAAGCTGTTTGGATAGTGGGTCCATTTTCCTTCCACATCTCCTAACGGGGTTGGCACAACTCCTAATAGGGTTGGAATCTCTTAATAGGGATTCAATGTCTTTGAGCAGGGATTGATATGTATTAAATGTTGTTATAGACTCCTAATAGGGTCTATCATCTAACAAGGAATATTTATATTAGTACATCATTTGTAGCGTACCATCCCCACTAGGGCTTTCCCTTTGATCAAGGGTTTCCCTAGTTAACATATCCAGTGTTATTGTGCACGAGTATCTTCTTCTAGTTTTTGATTATATTTCTCACATGGTTAAGTTTTATTAAGGTTTATAATTGTGATAATAGTTGAATAATTAAGTCACCCCAGTCCCCTCTCAATTATATTGGTGGACTATATATTCTAACAATTGGTATTAGAGAATTAGGTCTTTGAAGGGAAAGATTAACAACTTTGGGAGATCATTGGTGAGTCATTTCATAAAAGATAGTCATAAGTCTAATAGAGGAAAACTTTGACACCTAAAAGATGGAGCTTCTTGGTGAGACATCAGAAATGTGTGAAGAATTGAGCATCAAGTTTTCTGATCCAGAATCCTTTTGTTGCATTGAAAATAAAAGAAGCACAAGTAAAGATAGATCCAGACTTGAAGAAGACATGAAGATCAAGGAAAGTATTGATCAACTTATGAAAAGAGAGCCTAAAGGTATGAAAACTTTCATTTTTTGGCCATGTAAACAGCTTTGTCATTTTTCATCTAGATGTCCTAAGAGAGTAAGAAAAATAGAAAGAATTCACTGTATGATGATGGTGAAGAATTTAAATAAAGTATGGAAATATTTTTAAATGACTGTGATGATAAAGATAATTAGCTTGAATTTGTTAAGAAAGATGAAGTAATAGAAGAGATAGCTTTGGTAACTATTATTGATGATGATGAAGAAGATAATACTAGAATTGTAGACAAAATGTAGAAGTTTTGTTTGAGACTAACAATGATCGAAAAAATGATGTACAAATTATTGAGAAAAGAGGAGAAAGATCTGAACCAAGAGAAGGAGTACAAGTTGAGTTAGAAACTCCTACCTCTAATAGGAATTTGACAAAGAATCACCCTCTCGAGCAGATAATTGGAAGCAAAGACAAAGGAGTGATGACAAGGAACATAATTAATGAAGAGATATGTTTGATTTCTCAAGTTGAACCTAAGAGTGTAGATGAAGCCTATAAAGATGACCATTAGATTCAAGCAATGAAGGAAGAATTAGATTATATTGTGAAGAATGGAACATGGGAATTACTTTCAAGGCCTAAAGAAAAGAATGTTGTTGGAACCAAATGGGTATTTAGAAACAAGATGAATGAGCAAGGTGAATTTGTAAGAAACAAGGCCAAACTTGTATGCAAAGGATATTCATAACAAGAAGGAATAGACTATGAGGAGCCATATACACCTATAGCCAGAATGGAAGTAGTGAGAATGTGCCTAGCTTATGCAATGAATAAGAAATCCAAAGTTTATCAGATGGATGTAAAATCAATCTTCCTAAATGGAGAACTTGAAGAAGAAGTATACATTGAGTAGCCTAAAGGTTTCCCTCTTATAGAATAAAGAGACATGGTATGTAGACTGAAGAAAGTTCTATATGGTCTGAAGCAAGCACCTAGAACCTAGTATGCAAGGTTGGAAAATTATTTGACAAAGCTTGGATTTGCTAAAGGTAAGACATATAGTAATCTATATTTAAAAGAAATAGGGAATGGATTGTTGATAATAGTAATATTTGTTGAATACATAATATTTTGAGGTAATGAAAAAGAAAGTGATAAGTTTTCTGAAGAATTAAAGAATGAGTTTGAAATGAGTATGATAGTAGAAATGAAGTTTTTCCCAGGTTTGCAGATTTTACAAAATCATGATGGCATTTATATTTCACAAGCTAAGTATTTGAAAGACTTGTTCAAGAGATTTGGTTTGGAAAGTGTAATCCTATTGGTACACTAATGATAACTAATCACAAGTTATCTAGAAATGATGAGACACCTATAGTTGAGCAGAAGAAGTACAAATCCATTATTGGAGGATTGCAATATCTAACTCACACTAGACTAGATATAGAAAATGTAGTTGGAATTGTAGCTAGATTATAAGCCGATCCCAAGGAGTATCATTATGTAGCAATAAAGAGGATGTTCAAATATTTGAAGGGAACATCTGATTATGGAATATGGTATGATAGATCAAGTGATTTTATTCTATGTTATTATATTATTGTAGATTGGGCATGCAATATGGATGAAAAAAAGAGAATGAGTGGTGAAGCATTCTTTCTTAGAGGAAGATTGGTTTCTTGGCTGAGCAAGAAACAAGATTGTATTTTGTAGAGTACAACTAAGGAACTTTATGTAGCAACAAAAAATAATTATAACAAGTGATGTGGATGAAGCAGATGTTGAAAGATATTAGGATAGAATTTTTAGAACCTATTATCATTTAAAAAGTTGTGTCACCTTTCAGGTTGACTTATCAGAATGACTAAATTTGAGTGTTTCTATCTAAAAATAAAAATTGTTCAAACATATGATCTAGCTAAATTTATTATAGCTAAGTTATATATGGTCTCACACTTTTCCAATTGAAAATGTTCATTAAATGCATGTTTTATACTAGTTTGTATCCAATTACTAAAGAAATAAAATTATTTCAGAAAAATGATGTTTCAATAAATCTTACTATTTTTTATGATATTTCTTAAATAACTTATAAACACCATTTTTTATATCTCAAAGTTAAGAATATTCTTGTATACATGAAAACCTAACGATTTAAATGAGATTGAAATACAACTATCTATACTTGAGTTTGACAACTTGATGCAACCAAAATGAAAAGTTCTCATGCAACCTCAAAGCATCTCAACAAAGGGCACCCATGAGAGGCCTTGCTGGTGTGCTTTAGATTGGAGGGATGTGGATGTGCTCTCCCAAAACACAACTATTGAATCCCAAGGTAATGAAATGTAATAATGAACATGCATGTCATGCCCAAACTAAGAGGACAAAACACACACAACTTTTTTTATTTATTTTATAATTAATATTAAACATGCTCTACATTTGATATGACTAAGATAGTAGTTTTAGTACAGGTTCCCTACATTGCATCCTAAGATTTTAAACAAGAGGACGATAACATCGTTAAAATTTTGTAACTTTCGTTATTAGATTAATAGTGATAAATTTATGATGTTGCATTAATTTATAATGATATGCAATCAAAATTACTTAAATAACAATGTACCTGAATTCGGAATTAAAATTACTTGCAATATCGAATCAATCAAACCTACATTAAAACTTATTTTAATAGCCAATTAATCGATAAATTTAATCTACTCAATGGTTAAAACAATTAGAGTACATTTGAATCAAAACTAACTAAATTGGTATTTACAAAATCAAGCATAACTAAATAACTAAAATTATTAACAATTACGACAAATGTCCTAAATCAAAACATGACATAACCTTAAACTTTATTAAATCAACTAACTATACTTTAATCAATTTAAAGTTTCTTCTTAAACATAAAATACTAACTTAATTTAAAATTTTAACTATATTACATTTAATATTAAACTAACTTTAAACCAAATACTTTAAAATGATACAACTATTCTAACATGATCTTTTACTAATTTTATTAACAATTTAAACAAACAAAAATAAATAACATATACCTAAACTAACATACTAATTCAATACTAAATCTAAAACTCAATAAATTAATAAAATCTAACTATAAAGAATATACATTAACCACTAACTTATTTAAACATTAACTAAAACCCAAAGTAAATAATAAACTAACTAACATATTTAAACATTAAACTTAACACTTAAAATAATTTAAATCTATTTAAACACTAAAACTAACCTCAATTTAATCTACCCTATCCTAAACTCCCTACACCCCCCCTACAACCCTACACATCCTACTGCCTAGGCCTAGTTCCCCCCCTCTCCCCTGCGCACGCGCTGCCCGAGGTCTGCACTTGGCAGGTTTGCCTCCCTATATCCCGCGTGGGCAGTGGCGGCACAGTCTAGAGGGAGACGCGTGAGGTGGCTTCCAACGCAGGGATAGCGACCAGGGCCCAATGCGTTGACAGTGACCAGGACCCAAGCCGACGCATTGATGACCCTCCCAAGGTGGTTGAGTATCTAGCACAAACAGGGGAAGAGGATGGGACGTACGCTGACAGGGGGAAGTTTTTAAAAAACAAAGTGCATAGTCCTTAACAAAGTCTCAAACCCATGATGCGCAAAACAAGAAAAAGGGATTTTGGGGATGGGAGGTGGAGACAGGTGACGTCACCCTCCCATCCAATCTTCTTTAAAATGCTATATATATTTGTTACAAACTTTTTTTTATTTTAATAGGCCTTCCAAATCTGACGCCCAAGGAAGGTGGTTAGAGAATTTAAGAGGTAAAGTTTTATAGGTGAAAATAAGATCTTTATTATATTAGTTTAAAACTATATTTACACCATTTCTAACTATCATTATTATTCTAATTTAATTTTACAAGCTTTAACATATGTTTTAAAACAGGATATTTAAAACAATATTCTCTGTTCCAAAACAAGAATTATTACATTCTCTCATACAAACTCCAGCATCCTGTAGGTGAATTATTTGATAATTTGTCTTCTCTCTCTCTCTTGAAACTCATTGTATCCCCCTTTTTTTTGCAACTATATTACAACCATAGGTGTATGCATTCTCTTATGAATTTCTAATTTATTGTTTCCATGAACCTCAAATGGCCATGCATTTCAATGAAACCATATTACATGTAATAACCATCTACATATTCATTTAACCATCTATTATAACTGATGGATCAACATTGGAACAACAAAATGACTAAACTAGTCTTAAGGCAATTGAGAAAATAGAGAGAGATCAAAATGATAATGCTCTATTCATTTTGATGGGAGTATCAAGACACACCAAGTTCTGTCCTCTATCATATTTTTAAATTTAAGTTTGGATAACTTAACATAATTCTTTCCTACATGTTCTTGCAAATTCACTTTCAACACAACCATCCATAAACTAAATCATACCAAACTCAAAGGAGACACCATACATTTACAATTTGAATCTTGCATAATTGCACATCATTGTTTCATCTCATCTTTGATACACATTCATATAACAACATAGAATACGAAAATTTTAAGAGAAGCAAAGTTTACTCAATCACTTATTTTATTACCAACCTGATTCAAAGGCTCAGCCGGGAAAGAACCAGGAAGAAAACCCAGCTTCGTGGCCATTACAACTAAGTTTAAAATACCATTTACAATAGGATCTCGATCCCAATTTTCAACAATTTAATCAAATTTTCTTCATGATCAAAATCAAGGGTTTTATAATGTTTTTCTGCAACTCACTTCTAGAACCATGGAGGAAGCAAAAATCTGATCGGGTGACAACCAAGCAGAACCAAAAGAACATCAAGCATGCATAATCATACATGGTTTACACAATAGGATTCACAATGAATCAAGACTAGGGAGAGGTGGATTCTTCCAACTGGAGAAGTCAAGCACAACACCAATTCAGACGCCCAATCGGGGCCAATAACTAAGAAACTTCTGTTCTTCCATTTAAACTTGCCATACTCATACTAGGTTTGTGCTGACGGGTAGGGGCCCATAACACCCTACCCTTTATCCCTCTTCTCATCCTGAGAAGAGACTCTACACAGGTTGGAGTCCAACTAAACATACCTCTCCCCAAAATTGGTCACTTCTGCCCTCTCCTAGGGTGAGTAATACCAAAACACCCATGCAAGGAAAACTCAAAATTTCAAAGATAAACAAGAAAGGAAAACAACCAAAATGACATGGTTTACAAATATTCCCAACATACTCACAACCATACAATAGTGAAACAACAACAAAGTAACATGAACATGAAACAAAACATAAAAACTGAATAAGGGGGCGATGAGAATTTCCTACCTTCACAAGGAGGTAATGGCAATGAACCAATTTGAGTAGAGTATCCCTCCTTCCTTCAAGCTTCAAGAAATCTTCTCTAAATGTAGAGATTTGGTAACCCCACAACTAGTCCAAGGAAGGCCTCTAAATAAGCCTCCAACACAACCATCCAAAAGGAGCATTAACTATCTCCACCCACTAGCCACTCTAGAAAATTCTAACTCAACCTACACCATGGTTAAACCCTAAAAGGAGGTGGGATAAGACAACTCATGACAACCACTTGCAATTTTCGCACAAAGGAAAAAAGGGGAGTTTTGAGTGACCTCAAAAGTCAAAAAAAGGGGCTTAGGGGTTGGAAAAGACTCCTAACCCATACCCATACCCTTTGGTTGGAATAAAAACATGTTAAAAGCCTAAGGAAAGAGGTTTAGAGACAAATAAAATCTAGGAATGAGATAGGTCCATCTAACAACTCTAACTTGCAAAAATAAGCGCTAATCCGAATTAGGGATGAAAAACCCTAATTAAGAACCTAATAGAAAATTGACACTAACTTGAATCCAAGGGTTAAACAATTAACCCTAAACAACACACCGAGGCACATAACATTTTACGAGTGTCAAGTGACACTGAAAGAACATAATTATGAACATTAACATTTACTGAGCAACAAAGATGCATACATACATCACACAATACAATTACGTGATTTACAAACAACATGGTTTCCAAAATTAGCACATGGAGATCAGTTCTGTTCCTCCATAGGGTTTCTCGGCTAAATATCAGCACACTCATTGCACACATCAGTAGTCCCGTAAAATCACATGTACATAAATGTATACATATTCAGAAGTCACATAAATTAAAACATACATCAATAAAGTTTCTTCATCCTACATAATTCTTAACCATTTGAAATATCTTAAATCAAATCTCAATCCTACATTTACTGATTTTGTCAACATATATATACATGAACATTAAATGACAATCATCAAATATATCTGCAAATGACATCACACAACAGGAAATAATAAAATATGTTCTAAGCATCAGATACTGTCTCGACATCTCGAGTCGTGAATAACAAAATAAGAGTAATGTATCACTATGCTACGATGGGTTGGGGCGAGGCCTCACAATGCAACTAAGCTAAATGATGAAGAATGCTTCAAGAGATGGCTATGGAAGCAACCATTCTTGAGAGTACTCAATGGATATGGAAGTGGATGTAATAAGAAAATCTAAGAGTGCAATACTACCATGAATATGAAAAAAAAGTCCTAAAGTAAACAACTACCAAAGGGTTAGTAACAATGCATAAAATTTGTAAAAGACTTAAAAGCTAAACTAGAATGATAACAATGCAAATGAGGGAGATGTGAAATGCTTGAGATAAGGGCTCTATTTATAGGTTTGCGAGAGGCCTTGGGGAGGTGGCATCTATGTTGCATTCACATAGGTGCCACAAGGGAGACACATGGGCTAAAGGACAAGCCATGCAAAAGTCAAAAGGAGCCTTTATGGTTGAAAGGCTCAAGGTGTGCTCACACATGTGTGAGAAACCTTGGGGAAAGGAGTGGTGGGACAAAGGTGTAAGAGGTGTAAATGAAGTGGAAGCTTTATTGGATAATGATCTTCTCACACATGTGTGAGTAAACACTTAGGAGCTAAAATGTGTTTAAGATAAATAAGTGGGATTAAGTAGTGGGTAAGCTTAGAAGGATGAGAGTGATGGGTGTAGACTAGGTTTTACGATGAGATTAGGATTAAATTAAATAAGATTTAACTTAATCATAGGATTAAAGAATTTAATAAAGGGGAGGGAATGAAATAAATTAGAGTTTATTTAAAAAGGGATTTTTGGAGCATTATGCATTAAATGAATTTAATACATTAGAGGGAAAGTATTCAAACTGAATTTAAATACATTAGGAAAATGAACCTATTTAATTAAATAAGTAGAAGAATATGAAAAATATAATTAATTAATAAATAAATAATTATAGTGTGAAGGGAGATGTTAAATCAATTAATATAGTGTTTAGGACAATTTTAAGTGTCTACAATTCTCATATAGAGTTTATAGTGTTTTAATTAGATATAGTATATTGTAATTAAAAAATTCTACAAGCATGTATTTTAACATTTCAAAAGATGTCAATTTTGAGAAATAAAGAAATATAAAATAATATAACAAAAATTAAAAATTATATTACATTCTAGAGGAGAGAGTCCTCTTCTAGAATGTATAATTTTTCTTCTGATTAGAATAGATTTGTTTTGAAAAATGTCGTGGGAGATGAAAACTATCACTTTCAAGTGAGTTGAAATTTGAACCATTATAAAAGGGAAAACATAGGTCTAAAGCCAATTTTTATTTTTGATTGTTCTAGATGTATATGTTATCTACAACATAGTCTGAGATCAAAAGTAAATAAATTTTTTTCCATATGGTTTTGTGGTTGGAACTAGACCTCTAATTTTCAACATTTTTTAGCAACTAAAAAATTACCTATAAAAATTAGTAAAATACATCAATTCTTATTCTAAATAATTATTAAAAATTATAATCTTAAAATTCTTCTATTTCTACACATTTAATTAGTTTACATAATTTTCAAATTCTAAATGATAATACCAGTATTATGTCATTGAAGTTGTACAATTATACTTTTGTTAGCCTTTTCCTTTATCAAAGGGTGATATAGGTTTGTTCTTTTACCCAAGTACAATAAGTATGTCTAAGAATCCTATATTTCATTCTAAGACTAAGCATATATCTATTAGGTTCATGTTTTGAGAGAGAAGGTAGCAGAAAAGGAGATTAGATTGGAGTATGTGAGTACTAAAGAGTAGATTGCAAATATCTTTACTAAGCATTTACCTAAAGATACATATGAGTACTTGAGAGGTATGTTTGGGGTTATGCCCTTGCCTACTTTAGAGTAGGTGATGTAGAGATTGCATTAGTCCTATGGTACCAAGAACTATTGTTTAACTGAATTAAATGCTGATGCTTCTAGTATGGGGGAGTATCTGTGATGAGAAGAGTCATTAAGGACTCTTGGTATTTGGTATTGAACAGTGTCTTTGTATACTTGATCTGGTTAAATACTTGGAGTAGAAAATTGACATATTGACACCTTTTTCATTGGTGTAAATGGGGGAGAAGAGTGCATGAAAAACATCCTCTGGTTGAATGGGGAAGAGATGGCCAGACATAGCTCTATTAGGGAAATTTAGAAAGATTCATGAAGATTCAGAATAGAGAAGTGTTCCAGATAAGTTTAGATTTTATTGATGAAAAGGATTTGAAAAGATGAGAACAAAAACAATAACAATAGAGTATTATTTTGTATTCTTGGAACTTAGATGTTTTTCATCTATGTTTCCATCAATGTCAAAAGGGGAGATTGTTAACATGAATGCTGATGGTATTCCTTTGGGGAAGTATCTTAAGCATTGAAGAGAATTAACATGTTGCATTCATGAATATGTTTATCATTAATTTCAATGTAGTAGTAAGTCTATTAAGACTAGTAGGAAAGAAGATAGAGATCAAGGACGTATGAACATAAGTTTTATGTTCAAGTGATGCACTAGTAAGGCCATGTTCCACACTAAATCCTGATGATGAGGTTTAATGCACATAAAGTAAGTTGAAGACATACAAAATATATGCATGATTTATTGTAAGTATTACATAGACAAACTACCTATGAAGTAGTTTTTTGTGATTGCAATATATCTTCTAATAGAGATATAAGATGGTGATGCACAACTAGTCAAAGACAAAAGATAGTCTGATGGTGATGTTAGCAAGTGCACAAGCCCTAGTATTACACATGTGAGAAGTTGATGGTGTAGGGGCACCTAGGTAGGCTTGTGAAAGACCCAAGGCTTCTAGGGTATTTTTTCTTGTAGTGGTGCTAGCCACACCACTAGGTGAATTGGGCTAGCCTAGTCCCAAGGTGAGTTTGTTTAGGGTAAGTTTCTCATAGTTGCTCATATTTTCTTAATTAGGCTATTTAGGGCATTTTTGTGTGTTGAGGGGTAGAATGGTCAAAAAAGTTTTTGAAGGACCTTATCAAATTTTTTATAACCATTTAAGGCCTTTGGAAAAGTTTAACAAGATTTGGAGCTAATTTGAGGGTCAAACACTCAAAATTGCAAAAAAATGGTCAATGTTGTCAATGACAACATTGACAACTTTTTGTTGCATTCGAGAAACTTTGTAGTTAGAGTCTTGTAACCATATGACATAATTAGGGAGAGAATTTAGATGTGTTTATAAGGCCATCCTCAACCTTTTTGTAGGGTTGGAACTTGGAGAGAGTTTTGGTGTACAGACTGAACAACAAGTTACAATTAGAATTTATGCTTTTGAAGCTTTTTGGCATTTTAATGGATTAGATTTGGAATTTTTATTGCTGGAATAGTTCAAGGAGTTTGTTTTGTGTTTCTATATAGTTTTAGTTTGAGGTTTTTTGAGGTTCTGGTTACTTGAACAGATTATTTTTGTTTTTTATATCCTCCTATTATGAACCAAGTGATTGGGCAAATTAGAGTCATAACTCCCTCTCCCATTGTAGGATTTGTACGACCTCTTGGGATTTTAGAGCTTAATCCTTGTACATACTGTACAACATAGGAGGGCCATTGGAAATAAAAGAAAGTGATTTTTTGGTGATGCCCTTGGCGAGCCAGAGATGCATGGATAGGGATCACAGTCAGGTGCAAAGGTGTTTTGGGTTATTGAATGTTCTTGATACTTCAATCAAAGATTGAAATGTGTTAGGGGAATGTGTAATGAGACTACAACCTCAATGGGAAGCCATGGTGGAAGTCCTATGGAAGAAAAAATAACACTTTCATTAGATAGCTTGCTAACCTCTTTAAACCCTTGTTTTAAGGCTAAAATTGTGTCTGTATTGTACGAAAAAGTATGGAACCCTGGACCACCAAATTCCTTAAGGTCTCTAAAAAAGGTGTTTGGATTTGTGGTTTGTTTGACCCCTCTTTAAGGATTTTTGCAAGATATTTTGGTTTTACTACATTTGGAGGGCTAATTGCTTGTAGCCCTACTACAAGAATTTTAGTGCATTCTTGCTTGGTGGTTGGAACTCGAATAGGGTTTCAAGTCTAGTTGTGATAGAGGACCTTGAAGGAAGTCAAAATACCTTCCTAGATGACCATTTAGCCATTAAGGTTTCATTTGGGCATTTGGAGTTGATTGTAGTGTGGAAGAGTTAGTAAGTTTATTGATTGATCTGCTCTAGTTGAATGGCCTAGGATCTCATGGTTAGGTCCTTAAGGAGATTGGGGTAATTAGAAGCCCTATTTAGATCTAGTGGAAGACTAAAGGTGGCCCTAGAGGAAGCTAAAGTAAGAGCAAGGTTGGTTGTCACATCATTGTATAGACTGTGAGCTAATAATGCTATTTTAATTATGAATTAATTAATTAACTTATTATAATTGATTGGAAAAGCCTCAAGGCTGACTCAAGGAATTATTTTGAAGACAGGGAATAAAGGAGAGTATTTTTGTTGTTGTTGTAAAGTATATTATTGTGAAGTGATTGAGTGCAAACTATAAAAAGGAAGTGTAAAAAGGAGCAGAGTGTTTGGTAAATGTGAGTAAGCAATCCAAGGCATTATTGGATTCAAGGTTTGTGATTTGGTAACAAGATTAGGAGCAGTTTAGTTGACAGTATTGAAAAGAGATATTTTTGAAGTGTAGAAGCTGTAATGAAACAATCATTATTTTGTTAATGATGTCAAACCTGTTACTTGTTGGTGAGATAATTTCTTTTTGGTCTGAATGTTATCATGTGGTTGAATGATGAGGAGGATTTGAAAAGAGGAGATAACAAGAGGACCTAGAGAAAGGTTGAGTTATATTGTATATAAAAGGAGAACTAGACCAAGTAAGACATTGATACTGTAGTGTATTATTTATCTAGTTAGAGTTTGTAATCAAATATTACTCAAGCAAAGACTAAAAGAAGATCAAGAAAGAAAAGTGTCTACCAAGTCTTGCCTAGAAAATAGTGCAAACTAAGCATAAAATAGTAGAAACCAAGTAAAAATCAATAGGTGTTGGGCAAAAAAAATAAAATAGTGCAAGCCAAGTGAAAGTTTAGTTGGTGCCGAGCATCATTAAACTTTAGTGCTTTCTGACTGAACTAGTGTTGGCCAAGTAACAGAACAATATAGATGTCAAGTGACAAAAAATAGTGTTAAATTGAAGATTTAACAAATATGAGCCAAATAATTTGATTTCTTAAATTATGTGAAGCATGTGGAAGATGACTATGATGAGCTGGTGGTACAAAATTTAAGGTAAACCATTTTGAGGTGAATTCAAGGAAGATTGAAGAGGAATTTTCTATAGGAACTCAAATGGAAAAGTGGGTATATTCATTGAATCTTACCTAACCTGAAAATGGACGATTATGGTTAAGTGGAAAAAGATCTAAATTCTCTATTTATAGAGATAGCTAGCTAGAAGAAACAGTTTTCATGCGTGAGAACCTAAGGAAGACAAGAAGTCTAGAGTGTTGCTTCATCTAGTGGCCGAACATAAGGGAATATAGTTGGGATACAAAGAAAGAAAGCTTAAGGGGATGAATGCTTGAAGGGTGAACAAGCTATTAGAGATGAAGAGTATGAATGGTCAGTAGAATGGAGGACTAAACCATAGATCTATAATCTACAAGTGAGTTGTAAGCTTTTATTAGATCAAGTCCTACTGCTGCTTTCTAACAACTGCACCAGTGTGGATAAAATCCTTTGAATTAAGGTTGACCTATCTGTCATTTGTAAGTCCTTTAACTGGGTGACATTTTAATGGAATATTCTAAAGTCCTCTAACAAGGCACACTTCGAATAGGGTGATTGAAATCCTCACACTAGGTCACATTTAACAGTTTGTATTATGACCTTTAACAGGGTTGGCCTTTCATAGGGCATCACTTTAGAAGAGTGAAATTGGGCAGCATGTTACTAGTGGTTTTTCCCAAATTGGGTTTCCATGTAAAATCCTTGTGTCAAATTGTGTGAATTTTCTTATGGTATTTCATGTTTACATTTGTGCAAAGCTATTCTAATCTAAGATAGTAACCTACTAAGTTAAGTTATTGTATGATCTAACAGATGCATGCATGTTATGCTTTTATGGATATGAATCTGTTAAGCACTAAAAAGTTTTAGTTGTACATCTAGACCTTGGATAATTGATTCACCCCCTCTTAGTTATTCTAAAGTACTCCAACAATTTCTATCACAGTATTGATGCTTGTGAGGAAATAGTTTAAAGGTTCTAAAAGCTAAAGATTAAGATGTATAGAAAGGAGGTGCCCAAATTGAACAAGAAAAAATTTCTTGCATGGAAAAGCTTGATGAAGCTACATCTAGGAGGTCTTGTAGACAATGCACAATCTACCATCACTACTGAGCATGTTGATCCTACTGGAGCCCTAACTGTTGATGATCTAAAAAAGAAGAAAGAACATAATCAGGAAATGTTGGAGCTTACCTTTGCCCTAAGTTACTTAGAGTTTAATGACATCAAAGGACGTGACACTGGAAAGAATATGTGGGATGCTATACAAATGTTTTGAGAGTGAAAGCTAAAAGTCTAAGAGGAAAGTTTGATGACATGAGAATGCAAGAAGGTGAGACTATTGTCCAATATTGCACAAGAATCACAAATGTTGTGAATGCTAGTAGAGAAGCTAATGATATAATTGAAGATGAGACTATAATAAAAAAAGTACTGAGAACAATGATGCCTATCTATGCTATTAGAGTCTCTTCCATACAAGTGTTAGAATATATAGTTTACTAATATAATTGAGAGAGGGGGAGGTGAATCAGTTATCCAAATAATATCACATTTATCAACCTTAAACAACTTAACCATATGAGTAATATAAACTGAAACCACAATAAGATACTCATACACAATAATACCAAATTTGTTAACTAGGGAAACCCTTGATTAGAGGGAAAACCCTGGTGGGGAAGGTATGCACAAGATGATGTACTAATATAAATATTCCTTGTTAGAGGATGGACCTTGTTAGGAGTGTATGATTACATTTAGTACATGTGAATCCCTATTAGGAGATTCTAGCCCTGTTAGGAGTTGTACCAACCCTATTAGGAGTTATGGAAGACAAATGGACCCACTTCCCAAACAACTTCAAGGACAAGACCAATGAACCCACTATCCAAATGATCTATGTATTATTCCTTGTAGAATAATAGAATGGTAATGAGTTATTCCTTCCTCTTTCTCTGTCCTATGAACCATACCTATGCTCCTTTTGATCTTGTAACCAGATAAAAAATCTCACATCCAATAATTTTTAGAATAGATAATATTGAAGGGGGGGGGGGGGGGTGGGTGGGGGTGAATCAGTATTCTACAAACTTTTGCCCATAACTGAATATCATTACTTTCCTTATAACTTTCATATGAAAGTAAACCAACAATGCTAAATAGTAGATATAACCATGCACATAGATAACTCATAACACCATTATTTGTTAACTAAGGAACCTTGGCCAAGGAAAAACCCTAGTGGGAATGATACCCACTAGATGATTCACTAAACAATAGGATCCTGTTAAGGATATTGACCCTATTAGGAGTCTATAAAATACATATAGTGTCTCAAATCCCTATTAGGAGACTAGGCCTTGTTACAAGCCTCAACCCTATTAGGAGTTGGTAGAACAAATACAATGTATGTAAGAAGAGCCCACCTCCCTAACATGCAATAATACAATTTAGTTCTTCACAAGATAGTTATACATACAATACTTGCTTTACTACTATAACTCACACTTTTTCTAATCAAACATCAGATGTTGCATTACATTGTTGGTTTAAAGAATAATTTTGACAGCTGAGGGTCAATACACTTAACCATTTTTCACTAAACATGCCGAGCAAAGAGTAGGTGCCGAGTGATATCAAGTGCCGAGTGATATCAAGTGCCGAGTTATTCAAGTGCCGAGTGATATCAAGTGCCGAGTTATTCAAGTGTCAAGTGATATCAAGTGCTGAGTTGTTCAAGTGCCGAGTAACATAAGGTGTCGAGTGATACAGTTTTGTTTAGGTGCCGAGCTATCCAGGAAACAACATGTGCTGAGCATCAGTAATGCTTCAGGAGCCGAGTAACTCAGGATATCAGCATAAGAGTTTGTAATTGCACAAACTATGATGTAAACCATTTTTTTAGCCGACATAAGATAAATCTTGAAAGATCTAGAGATAAGAATGAATCTTTTACATTTCCTATGCAATCTGCATGCAGCAAATTGGAAAATTGGAAAGGCATGCAACCAATTAGAAAAAAGGAAAGTATTGAGTGGGAAATTGAGATTCAATGTGGATCGTAGATCCATATCTAACCCTAAGTCTTCGAAGTATTTTTAAGGAAGACAAAAGATTCACTATAATGATGATGAGAGAAGGATAATAGTGTTAAGGGAAAAACATAATTGAATTCAGTAAAAAAAAAGACATAGAGAGTAAGAGCAGCAATTCAATATTCAGTTGATCAAAACAAAGAAAAGGAGATGAACAAAAATAAGATCTCAAATGATCAAAATTAGAGAGAGCCAGAACAAGTGCTTGCATTCAGCAATCAAGGATTGCAAACTATTAGGTTTATAATACCTAATACTCTCTTACCATTGTATTAGAAAGGAAATCCTATGTAGATAGGTTGGCTTAACAGCTATTTGTAGATCCTTATCAAAAGGTGATTAAATCCTTTAACAGGGTGACACTTCATGTTAAGTGTTTGTGAATCCTTTAACCATGTCACTATTGACACAGTGTAAAGCCTTTAACAGGGCAGACCATCAGAAGTGGTTGAACAATATTACTGCTGTGAATTTTTGTGGGTATCATCCCCACCCCAGTTTTACCTTCTTATTTTTGGAGGGTTTTTGGGTTACCGAATTCCAGTGTTATGTGTTGTTGATGCATGTCTTAGTTTCATATTTTCATGATGTATTTACATGCATGCAATTTACTTTTAGATAAAAGTTTTAAAAGATAAAGTGTAATACTTCTGATTCACCTCCCCCTCTCATCAGTATTCTTTCCATATCTGAATATTCCAACAATTGGTATCAGAGCGGATTAGGTTCTCACAAGAAAAAGCCTAACAGCTTGGAGGAAAATATCTAAAGATGGAAGTTTTTAAACTTGAAAAGATGATTGAAAATCAGGTGATAGATGTGCAACTTGCTCTGCATAGCTTGGAGGAATCTAGAGATAAGTTGAGAAACTCATTGAAAGGAAGGAAGGATTTAGCCATAGCTGAAAATGAGATAAACTACAAGGAGATTGATACCACAAATATATTTTCCAATGGAGATACTAAAGAGTTTGATGCAACAATTGCATAACTGGTGGAGAAAAACAAAGTTCAAATAGAAGAGATAAGATCTCTCAAGATGGAACATGAATCACAGGCCATAATGTTATGTGAAATCACTAAACAAAAGAAAAGAGTAGTTGAAGATAAAGTCATGATGGAAAATGACAAAAGGAATCTTGCAAACAGACTTGAAGAAAAATGTACTAAATTAACAAGGATCTCAAACATGCAGATGGATACACTTGCCCAAATGATGAACCTTCATCATGAACTTAATGTGAAAGACATTGAGATTTCTACACTAAAGATGCAGAATGAACAATTGCAGAATGACTTAAGAAGAGACAAGGAAATTTTAGAAAGCTTCAAAAAACCCAATGAAGCCATCAAGTATTTTGAGCAATTACTGAAATCCCCAAGATCAACCCATGATACATCAGGACTTGGATACAACAACACTGAAGTTGGAGAATCATCAAAGAGTGCTGAACAAAGAAGCGACAAAGGTAAAAATGTCAAACTTACATGTCATTTTTGTGGAAAGAAAGGACATACATCTAATGTATGTAGAAGCAAGAATGCCCATCAACATGATAAGCCTAAGAATGTAAACTATTGTCATAAGTGCAAGAAGCAAGGTCATCAAGCATATGAATGTAGAACCAAGACTATTAAGACATCAAGATTTGAGGGTCACTGTCATAATTGCAAGAAATATGGACATAGAGCTTTTGAATGCAGATCAAAGCCTATGTGGAAATCAAATCAACCAGCAAAGACATCAAACCATGAATGTTGGGATTAAAACACTAGGTACAGTTGTCACTATTGTCAAGAATATGGACATATTACAACACCAGGTACAGTTGTCACTATTGTCAAGAATATGGACATATACCCCAAAATTGCATAAGAACACATTTTAGGGGAAACTATAAAAGATGGTTGAGTCAAACCACATGTTTCAGTTGCTAAAAAATGGGTCATATCAGTAGGAATTGCCCAACAAGGTCAAAGGCACCAAGTTCTAAGTTCAACAATGGAAAGACAAAGATAGATGTTGAACACATTAGAAGTGAGATGAATAAGACATGGAAGAAGAAAGATGAGTGTAGCACATCAAGTGCAAAGATCACTTCACCTAATAGGTCAAGTGATCACACTTCATCAAATTAAGCAAGAATGGGTGTGTGGGATTGATAAACTAAGTTACATCATACATCCGTCCCAAAACATAGAAGAACTGCAAAGAAGAAATCAGCATAAGCAAAGATGCTAAATTAAGAGTCTTGCAAAATTTGCCAAAATTGTCTTCAAGTGCCGAGTTGCTAATAGCGATCGAGTTGATAGATGATGCCGAGCTGTGAAATATCAATGGGAGCTGAGCGAAGTGAAACACAATGAGTGCCGAGTCATGTCAAAATCCTTTAGGTGCCGAGTAGACAGTTTTCAGTGCACTAAGCATTAATTACTCTGTTTTGAAGAGTACATAGTTTGATTTTTGATCATTTCTTACCATTCAAACACAAAGCAAAGACGAGAAGAGCGCAAAAGATCAAGGCCAGCTTAGAAGCCATTTGTGAAGATTTCCACAGTGATTCAGCATGAGTCTCATCAATTTGAGGTATTTTACTTAAGTGCCGAGCTACGTAGTGTTTATAAACTTATTTAAACTATAAACCCTAGTTTGGAAAACAATGGCATCTGGGTCTAGAACCACTAAGAGAAAAGAGATTCATGAGATACAGTTGGTTAGTAATGAAGTTAAGCAACCAGAATTCAAGCCCATTCCAGAAGTTGCATATAAGAATGATCCCCCAGGTGCATTACCAATTATTCCTAATAAAGTTGTTATGGTCCAAGATGTTCGTAGATGCTATAATTGCAAAATTGGAGCCATAGGAGATTTAGAAATTCACAATGCATATGACAAACTATGTGAGAACAAGATACTGAAAGATGAATTCTCAATAGTCGAGAGAAAAGGATTGACCAAAACCCTAGAATTTCTGATTGTTTTCAAAGTTGAATGGGTACGCATAGTTTTGAGCAGAATACATGATGGAGCCTTTTAGTTAGAAATAGGAACGATGATATTCACCAAGAGAATTGTTCATAGGGTTACTGGTATTCCAACCCTAGATTGGCCAAAGACCCTGCGTAGTGACAAAAGGGAAGTAATAGAGAGAAACACAAGTGCTAAATAGAATAATAGGGGAATGACTATCAATACAATCACATAACCCCTACTAGATTTTGCTGTGAGAATCATCTCACACAAATTCTATCAGTCAAGCAGGTTAAACAATGTGCCTTGTATAGCAGTTGATGTTGCATACAAATTGATTAAAAAGGATCATACCTATGATCTAGCAGAGCTCATGTTTCAACAGATTAATGAGAATCTGGGAGCTATAAGGAAGAGCAAGGGAGCTCAGTGCAAATTTGGATCAGTTTTGGTGTGCATGTTTTTCTATCTGATGAAAGAATTCCCTTCTATGGGTAAGGTGAGATGGAGTCCAGACAAAACAATTGTTGAACAAATCAATGGATATATTGAACAGATGGGTGATAATTTTGATGCCTAAATGACTAGTTACTTTGAGGACTTCAAACAGTCCATGAAACAAAGAATGAGGATTCCAGTCTCATTGACTGACAAATATGAAAAAGACATTTGTTTTCTTGTAGATATTGATTATACTTATATACAAGCAGTCATACCTAGAGTAAGATGACTTAGGCCACTAGGCTATGAACTCGACATTGATCAAGCCGCTGCAACAATAAAAGCCCTCCTTGTAGAAGAAGTTGATAAGAATGCAAAAGCCTTTGGAACCTATGATGTTGTAAAATAAAGGGTGATAACAGATTTGAAAATTGCCTCAGTAGTAAAGAAGAAATAAAAATTGGTAAGGAAAATCAAATGAAAAATTGGTGTTGGAGAAGAAGGAACAACAGAAGAGAAAGAAGAAGACATTGAAGATGAGGGAGATGAACCACAAGGTCTAACTCAAGGGTTAGGAGAAGATAAAGAGGAAAGTGCTGAGGAAGAAGAAGCCAAGGAAGCACAAGTTGAAACCAAGGTCACAAAAAGAAAGGCCACAACTCCTCCTACTCCTCAACCCAAGGGAAAGAAAGTAGCTGCTCCAGCACCAAAGAGACCTACTACAAGGGCTGCAACACAACAATCCCAAGAGGAGGCAAGAGAGAAGAAGAAAACTTCAAAGAAGACTGCTACCAAGCCAAAGAAGAAAAGAAAATTTGTTGCCCAGCCTGAAACAGATGAGGAGAAGACTGAGTCAGAGAACAATAGCCAATTTCAAGTGGTAAGGCACAAACCTCAAACTACTATTGATAAATTATGTTCAAAGATCAAGAATGATGATTTGAAAGGTTTAAAGAAACTACTTTATTTGACATCTCTTGCTCTCTCATTCTGATGATGGATCACGTAGTGTGATTCGAAACGTTGATGGAAAAAATCTCCACACAATCTAATCCAAAAATTGATTAACAGAACTAAGATGGATTGTGGAAATCTGATCGCATTAATAGGTTTAAAGAACCTAACTTTTTCTAAGCTCACCAAAGAAGAACAAAATAAATTAGAGGAATCAGTGTATGCTATGATGGTTGAGTATAAGCACACACCTCTAGAATTAGATGAATCAATGCCTAAAGAATTGTACAAAATTATAGAGGATAAATGGCATTTTTGTTTACAAATGGAAAGGGAGATAAGGGAATCAACATTAGCTAGATTGTTGCCTGATTTGACTAAGGATCAAGTAACAAATGTAGTCAAAAGGCATAACAAATAGATTCACTCCCAAACATAGAGCTTTCATCATTTTACAGAACAAAATTGAGGAGGTAGTTACAAAATCCACAAGATTGTGGAAGATAGTTTACAAGAAAATAGAAGATGTGTATAATGAAGAATATAAGGTAGAGGCAAGTGTCAAGATAAAGGAGAAGAAGGCATCAGGAATCAAAGAAAAAGAAAAGGAACAAGTGGAGAAGAAGGTTGAAGAAGAAAAGGAAGATGAAAAGGCACATACAGAGGAGAAAGAGGAAGAGAAAGATACAACTGTGCAACAAGATCAAAGTGTGCAAGACACACAAGTATCTCCTCCTAGTCCTCCTCATGCCAACATCACACCTGCAAAGATTATCAAAATCAAGGATGTTATAGACACTTCAAGTCCAAACATTAATCCATTAACTGCAGACGATTTAGAAATCCTTGACCAATCAACACTAGTAGCAAAATTATGTTCAAATCCTATATTAGTCAGTGTTGATGAATTGCAGAATCCAGTAGTCAAAACAAAGGCAGTCAAGGTGAAAACACAAGAACCACCTTCGATCATACAAGCTACTAGTATTCTATTCCTTCCTCCACCACCTCCACCAAGTGTAGTCATTGACACACTTCATATGTCGAGTACAGTAGTAGGGGAAATTAAAGAAACATCTGAATAGCCAACAAGTTCAACCCCACCTAGTGATCATCAAAAGGATATACAAGCTGAAGAAAAAGATGAGAAAAGCAAGAAGGAGGAGTCTGCAATACAAACATTGGTTGTATTACCCAAATCTGGTACTGCAACACAGACTCTTCAGCAACTGAGCACCGATAGGTTACAATTACAAATCAGGACACCAGGCTCGAGCTCATCAAAGGTAGTCAGGAAAATTCACTATGGAATTCCTGAGCTTGATGAAGAAATAAAGATTCCATATTATGAATCCAACACTCTCACTGAAGTGAAGATTAATGAAATTCAAAGTGCATTGGACAGAAGAAGGAGACAAGAAACACTAAGAAGAGAACACAAGCACAAGCTTACCTTGAATGAAATAAAAGACATATTCACAGAAGCTTTCTACTTACAGTCTCTAGATGAGTCAAGGCCAATTGTAGAGCAACTATCTGATATAGTTGACCAGGTGACTAGTGAAGACCAGGAAAAAAACACCAAACTACTGGAATGGTCAGAAACAAAATACCAAGGAAAGGTAAACAAGAAAATATCCGGTGATATAGCACTATCACAAGTAGAGTTGGCTAAGAAAATTGAAATAGTCAAAATTGTACTTGGAAACATATTTTCCCTATACAACAAGTTGTGTGACTTTTTCGCATTCACACAGGACACTAGCCAGAAGATACTGAGCTTGGAGAAAAATTTGAAGATTTCTAGCATCCAACTCCCTACAAATCCAGCTCCGAGTGAGAAGCATTTTCCGCAATCGCTTCACACACAAAGAGAGTTAGTTGTCTTAGCAGTAGAGGAAGCAACCACAAAAGCTAAATTGATGCAAATTCAATCCTCTATCACTCCTCATTTTAAAATACTTCCCAAGGAGCAGATGAATGTAGAGACAATCCTCAAGAAAGACGCCAATCTTTCTACAACTAATGGACTTGTACACCTAGCAGCAGAGATTGCCATCCAGCATAAGTCATTGGATGTTGCACTAACAAATTGGGATGTAGCTCTGAAGGTACTCCTTGAAGTAAATAGTACATTTTTGGCCAAGTATGGCATTTCCTTATAATACCTTTGACATAAGTGTCAAAAAGGGGGAGAATAAGTATGAAGTGAGTGTTAAGTAGAGATTAAGTATGGGGGAGTTAAGTACATAATGAAATGGTAAGTATGATAAAAGGGGGAGATAGAGAATTTTTAACAAATTTTGATATAACATATTAGTCAGAATGCAGAAACAAGACAGAAGTCACTGAGTGTACAAGGCATAATCAACTCACAAGGAGTCATAAGGTATATTGTTATTTGTTCTAAAATTTTTGAAGCAAATAAGAGGATGCATGAAATAATGTCAAGATCACAGGATCTTAGTTAAGTGTTTTTGCCACTCATGTCAAAGGGGGAGATTGTTGGTTTAAAGAATAATTTTGATAGCTGAGTGTCAATACACTTAACCATTTTTCACTAAACATGCTGAGCAAAGAGTAGGTGCCGAGTGATATCAAGTGCCGAGTTATTCAACTGCCGAGTGATATCAAGTGCCGAGTTATTCAAGTGCCAAGTGATATCAAGTGCTGAGTTATTCAAGTGCCGAGTGATATCAAGTGCTGAGTTATTCAAGTGCCGAGTGATATCATGTGCCGAGTAACATAAGGTGCCGAGTGATACAGTTTTGTTTAGGTGCTGAGCTATCCAGGAAACAACATGTGCCGAGCATCAGTAATGCTTCAAGAGCTGAGTAACTCAGGATATCAACATAAGAGTTTGTAATTGCACAAACTATGATGTAAACCATTTTTTTAGCCGACATAAGATAAATCTCGAAAGATCTAGAGATAAGAATGAATCTTTTACATTTCCTATGCAATCTGCATGCAGCAAATTGGAAAATTGGAAAGGCATGCAACCAATCAGCAAAAAGGGAAGTATTGAGCAGGAAATTGAGATTCAATGTGGATCGTAGATCCATATCTAACCCTAAGTCTTCGAAGTCTTTTTAAGGAAGACAAAAGATTCACTATAATGATGATGAGAGAAGGATAATAGTGTTAAGGGAAAAACATAATTGAATTCAGTAAAAAAAAAGACATAGAGAGTAAGAGCAGCAATTCAATAATCAGTTGATAAAGTGTAATACTTCTGATTCACACCCCCCCCCCCTCTCATCAGTATTCTTTCCATATTTTAATATTCCATAAGGCTTGAATAATAGTCTGCATCACAATTACAACATCTCACAACTTTAAACAACTTTGCACTAACTGCGTAGTATAAGATCTTTACTTATAGCTTGCACATTCACAAAACTCTACTCATTCAGATTTCATGTGTTCACACGCTTGACATAATATATAAAATAACTTATGGATTAATATCCACATAGTTGTATCATCATGACTTAGTAATTATTTTGTAACCAAAATAATTCCTCAAGTTGTACAACTCTATTTACTGATATGCTTTGTTAAATACCCACACTAGTATTTTAATCATAACTTGTTCTATACTGTTCATACACATTTGTACGCTTAACCACATCATCATGATAGTGTCACAAAGCTTTTCTTAACTACACATAAGCTAACTCTCAATGATTCATCCATACTCTTAATATTTGTTCTCTGTACTGCTGTAAACTCTCTAAAACTTAAGACAATTTTCTATATCTAAATGCATAAATAAAATGCTGAATACATGTTTCCATAAATGAAAACCACAAGACATATATATGACCATATTTCCAACAATATCCCCATTTGGCATTGATGGCAACATTTGGGAAAATTGCCTAAGTCCCAAAATGAGGTCATACACAACAAAAACACATAAAAGTAAATAAAAAACTTGCCTTCAAAACATAACAATTTTATTCATGTTTTGATGGAATATTACATTCCTTATCACTCCTTTTATTTGATATGTACACAAGCTCCCCCTTACATATACATTTGCGTCTATATTATTTTCTCTACATAATACTCCCCCTTTGACATCAATGACAAAGGTGTCAAAAACTATATCACAAAACTTGCTACCTATTGATGATAAGCTCATCATTTTGGATATACAATCTAAAAAAACAATCTATAGCCTATCTATATCCTTCTTCCAGTTGCCTTGGATTGTATTTGATATATTGATGAGTGTACAAAGTGCATAAGATGCCACTTCAACTGCTCTCAAGTCAGTATAGGCTAATTTGTCATAGGATGTCTTCACTGCAAGACATTCCTCCAATAGCCTCTGCAAAATGACAACTTTGGGTGTCAAATATTCTCTGAGAATGAAGAATCTCCTTAATACCTTATCCTTGTTAGAATCAATGTCTCTAACAACATTATGAATCTTCTCAATTTTAGTTTCAAAATCTTCAATTCTAACCTCTAGTTGCTGCAATCTAGTAGTGAGTGACCGAAGCTCAGTCATATGGCCTTTGATCTTTGCATCAAAATTTGATAAGTAATTGTAAGACAATGCACACTATCCATATGACTTCTTACCATCATCTAAGAACTTCCTTAGCTCCTTTATACATATATCTAAGGTTTTCATAGCATTCTTAACATTTGGGCATATTATGTTAAACAGTGATGCATCATGCTATGTCTATGCTTGTGCTACTACTACTTCAACTAAAGTTGTGAATTCCTTATCAAAGGTTTTCACTGACTCTTTTTCCTTAAATTCCAAGTTTGGATTTACTATAGTTGTGGAAATCATCTTTTGCATTTGCTCCAAAGTTTTAACAAATTTGTTTTCCTCAAACAACTTGCTCAAGGTGCCCATTAACTCTTTTTGATCTTCATCATCAAAAGGAATAGGTACTGTTGCTGATGTTCCAATTGCTGATACTACTAAATGTACAATAGCTTTTCTTTCCTTTTCCTTCTTCTTTTTCTCAGCCTCTTTCCTCACATCCTCTTCTTTCTTTCTCTTTTCATCTCCTTCTTTCTTCTTCCATTCTTCCTCTTTGGTTCTTCTTCTTCTCTTCTTCTTTCCTTTTATCCTCTTCATCTTTCCTTTCCTTTTCTTCCTCTACTTTTATCTTCTTCTCCTCTTCTTCTTTCTTCTTTTGTTCATTTTCTTATCTTTTCTTTTCTTCTATTTCTTATTTCCTCTTTTCTTGTTCTTCCTTGTTCTTATCTTCTTCCTCATCATCTGAGCTACTTTATGCAATGATATTTCCAATAATAGATAGGCCAAATACTGCAAAGGGATTTTCTTTGACATCTACTATTATGTGTGTACTATCCACTTGCATAGATTCAATTCCCATAACAATGTGAGGTAGTGAAAGTGCCTACTATGTCTCCTCTTCATCTTCTTCTATCTACACATATGTTGGACTATTAGTTTTGGTCTGCGCACTCACCTAGGTATTGAGGACATATATTTTACAATGGCCTCCTTTGTTTCTTGCCTAACTTCTTCATAAATTCTTCCCATAAGAAGAATTTCTCTTCTTTTGTTCCTCAGCAAGGGCTGAATACCCTTCAAAACTCTATTTGATTCTTCTTTTGATCCTAAATCACATAGATTATTTATTGATGTGATCCTCATGTTCAAATCTTCTTCTAATACCCTTTTCTTCTTATTTACCAATCTATTGTATAGGTCTTCAGGAATCTTATTTTTGTATACTCTCAAACCTTTTATTTTTCAAAATAATATTTTTTATAACAACATTCTCTAATTGTCTTCTATCCATATTACTGTACATACTATAAAATTTATTTAACTAAACAAAATTATCATCATTAATATATTGTATATTCATATTTTCTACCTTAGGTTTCCGTGCTTTCTTGGCTACTACTGTCCTTACTTCCTACACATCTTGTTTAATAGGTTTATCTTCAATATCATCCTCTAAACTCTCAAAATTTCTTATATGCATTATTTTTCTCCTCTTTCCTACTCCACTAGCACTCTGCTTGACTCTTTTCTTTGCTTGTAGAGCAGGTTCTTGCTTAACCTTCACCAATCTACCAGACTTCCTCTATGTAGTAGGTGCTTCTACCTCTGGTTGTCTACTTGTCTAATCATGTCTAGCTCTTATTGGTTTCAATTGTGCAACTATTGCATAAGGTGCAATAGGAGCTTGCACACAAGGTTGTGTCACAATTACTCATTCTAAAGGTCCTACCACAACAATGGGAGCTGCTACCAACACTTTAGTTTGACCATTGGTCTTCATCTCCAACACAATTCCTTTAATCTTATTAAACTCTTCCCTTGTCATGCTAGATTCCTTGAGAATGAAATCTATATCCTTTTAAACCTTTTTCTTGCCCTCTTTACTAAATAGTTCAAACTAAACTATTATTGATCTCTCATCATAGGTTCCCCATCTGGGACATTCTATATCCTACTTAGATTTGAGTATGATCTGTAGATACCCTTCTATCAACTCTGTGCTCATCTCATAGCCCATAGGCTCAATGAATTTCAATTTGGGAATGACTGCTTCCATGCAGGCATTGTCAGTCTCCACCATGACAAATAAATCATCCTTATATTTCTCCACCATAGAAGTAGGCATTCTATACCTCAGTTTCATCTTAGATTGGAAACTCTTCATTATTTTGTCTATGTCATTATCTCTGACATTTTTAGGCCTTACTTTGTAGCATTGAGTCACTAACTTCATTGCGCACTCATTGCTATCCTAGTTAATTAATTAAAGAAACCTATTTGTAACATAGAAAAATAAGTGAGTCAATAGGGACCCAAATCTAAACACTATGCTCTTCATTCTTTGCAATATTGTCCAATAATTGCAATTTGATAATGTCACACAAATTAAATTTTCTTCCATCAATAGCCATCACATGTGCTACATGAATAAATCCAACTGGTACAGAGTTAACCCTTGATCCATGGTTAAACTTATACCCTAATATCTTAGTTAACAACTTAGCTCCTTAGTTTTGAATAGGTTCAACCCTCATATTCATTTTGTCGAACTTCATTTTCAAGTTCGTTTCAGCCATTTTTCTTACAATCTTCTCATTAACATGATTATATCTTTCATTTCTTAATCTTGTGACCTTGTGAATCAGATCATTATCAATGACAACCGATGCATCACCTAACCAAACATATCACCATGTACCCTACTCAATATGATTCAGGTCCATTCAGGATTCTTGAATTCTATATAAAACTTATACTTCACTAAATTCAACTCTTCTAGGTGTGCCTACTCAAATTTAGGGATAAATCATTGTTACACATATCACATAAATCTCTATGAATCTCATCATCACCTATTCTCTCAATCTTATAGTGTATATAACTTTTGATGTCGTCTATGTGGAACACATTTTCTAGAACTTGTAAAAATGTGCCTAACGAGTCATCCAATAAAAAAACAAATGGGTGTTTTTTAAACTCGTACCTTGGTCTATCACTAATGTCATACAATCTCTGACTAGCCATAGCTCTATAATCTATAAATACTAGAATAAATTGGCTTCAACATTCTATAAAATACCTCAAATTAATGATTTAGGGCTTCTACAACTTTTGGCTTCTCAAAATTTACTTTGCACTTGAATTCACTATCATATCACTCTTCAATTCACTTAAGACACTTCACATGAACAAATGGTACACTCAATCTTTCTTTCAATCCTTAAATCATTTCAAATCATATTGCACATTAAATGCATATCTGCCACAAATTCAAAATATTGTCTTTGTTTACCAGTAAACTTGTTTTCACAATTTGTACTTACTATGATCATATCAAGACTTGCACACTTGACCATAGCTTCCTTTCTATGTCTTCTACCTTGTATTAATTGTAAAACCTCTAACTCTCTCTCTAACATTAGTTTTGACCAACTGATGCTCTGCCTCTTCTAGAACTACTTAATTCATGTAGGATGAGCCACAAACAATCTATGACTTCAACATTCCATCATATGCATCAAAGTACTGTTCTTTCAATACTGTATGTAAAATCTCTAGATTACAATCTTTCACAACTGCTACCTTGAAATCATCAACATGTTCCTTAACTTCTTCTTTCTGACTATTATCACTTCCATTCTTATTCCTTCTATTATCTTTGTTTCTATTCCTTCTATGATTAGGATTCCTATTAAGGTTCCTTCTATCCATACTACAAAATTTTGTTGTGTGTCCAAATTTATTGCATAACTGGCATACATGTGCATTCCTCCTCTAACTCATTCCATTATGATTCCTAGGTTCTCTGCAATTCCTTGCAATGTGTCTAGGATTGTTACAATTGTAACACAAAAACTAGTTCTTTTCTCCATTAGATGTCTCTGCATTATTGGAATTTTCCTATGATCTTTCTCTTTCATTACCTATAGGGTTAGTATTCCTAGACATTCTACTATTTACATTAGTACCATCAAACTTAGGTTTCTTACATTCTACTTGTTTATGTCCATAACCATGACAGTTGTAACAACATAAGTTAGTAATGGGTTTAAAAAACTCATCAGTGCAATCTCTTTTCATGTGTCAAACTTCATTACAAATGAAGCATCTACCTTTGAATTAATGTTTTACTTCTTGGGTGGTTCATCTTGCTTATGTTTATCAACTTTCTCTATTTTCTTAGGTTCATCAGGTTTAACTATCAAATCAAGTAACTCAACTTCCTTTGATAATTTAGTAGATGTTCTTGATTCTAATTTACTTAGATCGTATTCCTTAGAGGATTCAATAACTAGATCTAGTTCTCTCTTGATTTCAACTTTCTTGGTTGATTTCTCTCCAATTAGATATCCAAGTCCTATCTTGTCATAAGAAGGTCTCTGATGAAATATTCATTGATCTATCTTCTCACTACTGGAATAAAGTTTCTCTACCTATTGTTTAGCTTGTTTCAATTATCCTTTTATAATAATGTTGTATTTCTCTAACTTAGCATGTTCAATCTTGATAGTATCTAATTTAGATGTAACTTGACTTAATTGGGATCTTATATTTGCATTCTCAGTTTTCAGTCTTGGTT
Organism: Cupressus sempervirens; assembly: GCA_028749045.1. Classification (NCBI taxonomy): domain Eukaryota; kingdom Viridiplantae; phylum Streptophyta; class Pinopsida; order Cupressales; family Cupressaceae; genus Cupressus; species Cupressus sempervirens. The sequence continues at coordinate 1,031,102,718 of CM053787.1, read as the reverse complement.
CACTAATGCCACCATTCTTCTTAAGACTCAACTTAAGTTCAACTATTTTTAGTTCATGTTTCAAGATCTCATTTTCCTTCTGAAGATATCCTACTTCATCATTTCTACTAGTTTGCACAATTGGTTCCTTGCTAGATTTTAGATCATCAATCTCATCTTTCATTTTTCCAATATACACTTTTACATCTTTATATCTATCTTACAAGGTGTCTCTTTCTTCTATAAGAAGGTCAATATGCTCAAGAGCTTCTCCAAGATTCTTCTTGAGCTATTCCATATTCAATAGGATCTTACTTAAGTTGTTAACAGTCTTCAAATTAATTAGGCTTTGATACTAATTGTTAGAAATAGATAATACTAAGAGGGGGGAGGGTGAATCAGTATTCTATAAACTTTTGTCCACAACTCAATATTGTTACTTACTTTGTAACTTGCATATGAAAGTAAACCAACAATGCTGAACAATAAATATAACCATGCATATAGATAACTCCTAATACCATTATTTATTAACTAGGGAAACCCTGGCCAAGGGAAAACCCTGGTGGGGATGATACCCACTAGATGATTCACTAAACAATAGGATATTGTTAAGGATATTGACCCTATTAAATACATAGAGTGTCTTGAGTCCTTGTTAGGAGACTAGGCCTTGTTAGAAGCCTCAACCCTATTAGGATTTGGTATAACAAATACAATATATGCAAGAAGAGCCCACTTCCCTAACATGCAATAATACAATTCAATTCTTAACAAGAAAGGTATACATACAATACTTGCTTTACTTTTATAACTCGCACTTTCTCTAATCAAACATCAGATCTCGCATCACATAATGCTTGCATAGTAGTTCACATCACAATTACAACATCTCATGACTTCACATACCTTCACACTAACTGCACAATATAAGATCTTTACTGATACCTTGCACACTCACAAAATTCTGCTCAATTAGCCTTCATGTGTTCACACGTTTGACATAATATAAAATAACTTATGGATTAATATCCACATAGTCAGCTCATCATAACTTAGTAATTATTTTGTAACCAAAATAATTCCTCATGTCGTATAACTCTATTATTGATATGCTCTATTTTTTTCTATTAAATGCCCACAATGGTATTTTAATCATAATTTGTATTGTACTATTTGTACACATCGACACACTTAACTACATCATCATGATAGTGTGATAAAACTTTCCTTAATTGTGAATAAGCTATTTCTCAACAAGTTGTTTGTATTCTTAAGATCTATTTTCTATACTACTACAAATTTTCTAACACTTAGACAATTTTCTATCTCTAAATGCATAAAATGAAATGCTCAATACATTTTTCCATAAATGAGAACCATCAAGACATACATCTAACCATATTGCCAACAATAATCCCTTGCATTTCTTACACACATTCAGTAAACACTCTGCTCCTTTTTGCACTTCACACTTCAACAATGATTGTGCAATACTTAATACATATTACAAATACAAAAAATATACTTCCTTTATACCATATCTTCATAATAATTCCTTGAGTCAGCCTTGAGGCTTTCCTAATTAATTATAATAAGATAATTAATTAATTAAAATCACTATTGGCTTAGAGTCTATACAAAACTTCATGCGTATTATACTGGGGCTTGAGCACTCATTGATGTCATTAGGGGACTATCCTCTATTACTGCCTGACTATGCATCTCTTCATTACATCTGAGATGTAAGATAGACAACAAACATTAGGAACAATTTTTTAATACTCTATCTTTGAACTAATCTCTATAATCAGGTATAACTTTCACATGTCTTCAACCTAGACTCTGTGTACTTGACAATATCATTAAGATACTATGTCGAACATGTCCATAACAACACACCACCAAACAATCAAACCATTGGTCATACCATCAAGATCTCTATCTTCTACTTAGCCAATCTTTATAGAAATTGTGCTATGTTGACATCAATGACAAACACAGTCATGAATGCAACATGTTAATACTCTCTAATGTTTAGGATTCTCTCCAAAGTAGTATCATCAACATTCATGCTAACAATTTGTCCCTTTGGCATTGATGGCAACGTATATGAAAAAGCATCTAAGTTCCAAGAATACCAAACAATGTTCTACTATTGTTGCTGACCAAAATTAGTTGTCCACATCCTAAAAAGAATCTCAAACAAAATAGATGCACCTAGGTTCATACTCCTTCTCGTTGGACATCAATTTTTTACTTCACACTAAACAATTCACAATACGTTAGATGCATAGTTCTGCTTTCTTACACAATTCTTTCTAAATCTCTCTACAGAGATATCTCTTCCCTAGAATTAGGAGATGTGTTTTACATGCATATTCTCCCCCATGCATTAGGAGACATTTTTTATGCATACTCTTCCCCATTGACATTAATTCCAAAGACCTCAATCTCAATGTAACAACATACCAATTGTTAAACACCAATTGCTAATATGCTACACCAAATCATCAATCAACTCAAGTGTCCAAAGATACTATTCAATACCAAATACCAAGAGTCCTCAGTGACTCAGATCATCACATATGCTCCCCCATATGGGAAGCATCAACATTTAGTTCATGCAAACAATAATGCTCTGTACCACTAGACTGATGCACTCTCCGCATCATCTACTCAAAAGAAGGTAGGGACATAACCCCCAAGCATACCTCTCAAGTACTCAAAAGTATCTTTAGGAAAAGGCTTCATAAAGATATCCACAATCTAATATTTAGTACTAACATACTCCAATCTAATTTATTTTTCTATTGCTTTCTCTCTCAACACATGATACTTAATAGATATATGCTTAGCCTTAGAACACAATACATGATTTTTGGACATACACATTGTACTTGTGTTATCACAATAAATGATAATAGATTCTTCAAACTCAATTCTAATATCCTTCAGCATCTCCTTTATTCACATAATTTGATTATAGTTATTCTCTACTACAACATACTCTGACTTAGTAGTAGTCTAAAAAATACAATCTTGCTTCTTGCTTAACCAAAAAACTAATCTTCCTCCAAAAAAGAATGCTCTATTGAAATTTGATTGAAAAGATCATTGTTAAGAGAGATTTTTGAAGAAGACTATGTGTTTCAATCATTTTTTTGTCATTTATGTCAAATCTTCTATTTTTTGGTAAGAAAACTACTTATAAGATTGAAGTACTCTCACTTAGTTGATTGATGAAGAGGATTTGATCAATAAGAGGTAACAATAGCACCTAGAGGAAAGGTTGAGTTATGATTATGTAATGAAGTACAAGGATCAGTTAAGATAGTGATGACATGATGTATTAGTAATCTACTTATCTTACAAAATGTTGGCCAAACCTAGAAAGTTTAGAAGAATAATTTAAACAAAGTTTGTCTGCCAAGCTTGACTAAGTAGAGAATAGGTGCCGAGAAAAGTTAGTGAAAGCCGAGAAAAAAGTTAGTTGGAGCCAAGTGAAAACAAACTCTAGTGGATATCGAGAAAAATATTTGATTCCAAATAAAGTTTAGTTGATGTCGAGCATTAGTAAACTTTAGTTGATGCTAAGTGATTTTACAGTGGATGACGAGAAACATAGTATGTGCTGAGCATCAGAAGATTGATAATGTCAAGCTACTACATTATGTTAAAGATCAAAGATTCACCAAATCTAAGCTAACAAGTTTTTTTTCTTGAAACTTGTGAACCAAGAGGAAGATAAGGTTGATGAGTTTCTGGCACAAAATTTGATGTAAACCATTTTTAGGCAAATTCAAATTGATTCTAGGAGAAGTTTTTAGAAAAGATAAGATATGGGGTAGATACATTGTATCCTACCTAATCCATCCATAACCCTAATTTGGACAATTGAAAATGAGTGGGGAAATATCCTAATTTCTTATTTATAGGAATGTCTGGTCATGAAGAAAAAGTGGTTGTCATCATGTACAATAACCTAAGGAGGAGAAGGAATTAAGGGTTTTTGCTTCATCAAGTGACCTAAGAGAAGAGTTTGAAATGTCATGTTAAGCAAGAAGGCTTAAGTAGATGAATTCTTGAAGAGTGAACAAGCTATCAAAGCTGTAAAGTATGAGACCAAGCAGAATTGAGGACTGAACAAAGATCTGTAATCTACAAGAGAAGTTGTAAGTTGTATTAGATCAAAGCTCTACTATTACTCTCTAACAATTGTATCAGTCTAGGGTAAATCCTTTGGATTAAGGTTGACCTAATAGTCATTTGAGAATCCTTTAGCTGGGGGGCATTTCAAATGAATGGCCTAAAGTCCTCTAACAAGGCTTACTTTTAATAGGGTGATTGAAATCCCTTAACTAGGTCACATTTAACCGTGTGTATTGTGACTTTTAATAGGGTTGACATTTCATAGGGCATCACTTTAGAAGAGTGAAAAGGAGTAGCATGTTACTAGTGGTTTTTCCAAAATTGGGTTTCCACATAAATCATTGTGTCAAGTATGTTGATAAATGTGTTGTGTTTCATGCTTTACATTTCTGCAAATTGATTTGATAGTAACATACATGTTTTAGTTATTACATAATGGATGCATGCATGGGAATGAATGTTTTATGGGTTCACTAAGTTGTGAAAAGTTTTATTTATACATCTAGACCTTGGATAAATGATTCAACCCCCCTCTCAATTATTCTAAAGTATTCTAACAATTGGTATCAGGGCCATCTACTTAAGAGGACTAGTTTCAAGGTACTAGAAGCACAAAGATTGAGATGTCTAAAAGAGAAGTACCCAAGCTCAACAGAGATAAATTTATTTCATCATATAGTTTGATGAAGCTACACCTTGGAGGACTTGGAGATCATGCACAACCCACCATTACAATGTAACATGTTGATCTAGTTGGAGCCCTAACTATTGAAGATATGAAGAAGAAGAAAGAACACAATTAGGCAATGTTAGAGATTGTCTTTGCCCTAAGCTATGCTTAATTTGATGATATCAATGGCTATGACACTGTAAAGAAAAATTAGGATGCCCTACACACCATCTATAGAGGAGACAAAAATGTTCAAAGAGCTAAATTTGAAAGCCGTATAGGTATGTTTGATGATATGAGAATTGAAAAAGGTGGAAATATTGCTCAATATGTTTCTAGGATAAAAGAAGTTGTTAGTGCAATAAGAGGAGCTATTGGTCATATAGATGATGATACTATGTTAAGTAAAGTCTTGAGAAAATTATTGCTTGTTTATGCTATTAGAGTTTCTACAATTCAAGAGTTGAGATGTATTCCAGGAAATGATCTAACCCTTGAAGGTTTGGTAGGAAAACTCACTACTTTTGAGCTATCTAAATTTGATAATTACAAACCTAAGAGCCTTGAAGCTGATCATTCAAATCCAAGTTGTCACTAAAGGACTCTAACAAGGTAAAGTAGAAGAAGAAGAAGAGAAAGATAAAATATGTATCAGGTGACAATGATATAGATGAGGAAGATGTTGAACAATTGGAAGCATTACTAGAAATAAGATTTTACAGAGGTAAAGGCAAGTTCAAAGGTAAGTTACCCATCATTTATTTCAATTGCAATAAGTTTGGTCATATTCCTACAAGATGTACATAGAAGAAGAACTACAAAGATGGAAACAAGCACATAAATAGAAGAGAAGATGACAACAAAGATTACAAAGACAAAGGCAAGAAGTCATGTTACAATGCTGAAGTGGTGCATGATTCTAATGAACATGATGATGAAGTGGTGCATGTTGCAATGAAGGACGAATCTGATGAAGATGAGGCAACTACACTTGTGACTTGTGTGAACATAAAATGTTAGATGGATCATTGATTTTGGATGCTCACATCACATGATTGGAGATAGAAGTAAGTTCATTACCTTAACTTGTTATGATGAAAATAGTGTAAGATTTGGTAATGATGCACCATGTTTGATAAAATGAAAAGGTTCTATCAAACTCATAGATTAGATTTTGTGTGACAATGCTTACTATGTTGAAGGACTAAACTATAACTTGTTGAGTGTGTCACAATTGAATAATTTGGGATGTAAGGTTGAATTTGGAAACAAAATTGCCAACATATATGACAAAAATGTGAAACTGATTGGAAAAGGTGATCAAACTAGAAGTAATCTATTCTATCTTGATGTAGAGGATGCTACTTGTTTTTGTAAAATTTGATGATGTATGGCTTTGGCATAAGAGATTATGCCATGTTAACTTTGATAACTTGGTTATTATCAACAACATGAAGAAAGTTAGAGGTTTTCCTAAGTTGAAAAAATTTGATAATGTAGTATGTAAACAATGTCAGCTAGGCAAAATGACAAAGTCAAGCTTTAAGAATAAAGCTTATACCTTTAAGAGTAAAGCTTATACCTTTAAATAAATGTTAGAGATTGTTCATACTGACTTATGTGGACCAATTGAAGTGCAAAGCCATAGAGGAGATAAGTACATAATGCTATTTGTTGATGATTATTCTAGAATGATGAGAGGTATGTTTTTGAAATAGAAATCTGATGCTTTTCAAATGTTTAAGTGGTACTTGGCAATAGTTGAGAAAGAAACAGGGAAAAGTCTGAAATGATTGAGATAAAATAGAGGAGGAGAATTTATATCAAATGAGTTTGAGTTGTTCTATAGTTACAGAGGAATCAAAATACATACATCTACTCCTAGGACCCCTCCACAAAATGGGATTGTTGAAAGAAGAAACAAGTCTATAATGGACTCTACTAGAACAATTATGATGGAGAAGAATGTTGCTTTGAAATACTAGAGAGAAGCTGTAAGTACTGCTATATATATGTTGAACTGTGTGCAAATCAAGAAAGGTACTCATTCAACGCCTTTTGAACTATGGTATGGATATCCACTTAATGTAAAATACTTTAAGGTATTTGGAAGCAAGTGTTACATTCTTAAAGATGTTTGGAATGGAAAGCTTGATGTCAAAAGTGAAGAAGGTATATTCCTTAGATACTCCATGAGAAGTAAAGTTTATAAGTTTTTAAATACTAACACTAAACAAATTGTGGAAAGTGCAAATGTGAATTTTAATGAATTTACAAAAGTACATGAGGCTGAACCTATGAAAGAACTAGAAGAATACAAATCATTTGTATACTTTTATGAAGGAATTCCTACTAAAGGAGATGTTGTAAATCAAGTTACAAATCAACAACAAGTATCAGTAACTACTGAGTCACATCTTGTAAATGTCAAGTTGCATTTAGGAACCGAGTTGTATTCAGATGCTGAGTTATAGAATGAAGAAGATGCACATTTTTTATTCTAAGGTTAGTACACATGAAAGAGATGTTGAGATACCTAACAAAGATGTACACAATGATTTTGCAACTAAAAGACAAAATGTAGAAACAAGATTTGAGCCAAGATTGTCTAAATATGTCAAACGACATCATCCTACTGATCAAATTATTGGAGATAAATATGCTAGGCCAATGACAAGAAATAGATTAAGAGGTGAATCATGTTTGCTAAGTATGAGGAAGTCAAAAATAGTAAAAGATGAATTAGAAGATGTGGACTAGTACAAAGCCATGGTAGAAGAGATTGAATAGATAAAGAAAAATAAAATATGGAGTTTGGTTCCTAGACCAGAAGACAAGAATGTGATTGGCACCAAGCGGGTATTTAGAAACAAGCTAGATAAAAGTGGTGAAGTCACAAGAAATAATGCAAGATTAGTTTGCAAGGGATATGCACAAGAATAAGGAATTGACAATGGGGAGACATTTGCCCCTATTGCTAGAATGGAAGGAGTAAGAACTCTACTTGCTTATGCTGCATACAAAGGTTTCAAAGTTTATTAAATGGATGTTAAATCTGCATTTCTGAATAATATACTTGAAGAAGAAGTTTACATCGAACAACCATAAGGTTTTGTTAATGTTAACAATAAGAACATGGTATGTAGACTGCACAAAGCTCTATATGGTTTGAAACAAGCACCAAGAGCATGGTATGAGAGACTTCATACTTATCTTGTGAAGATTGGATTTGAAAGGATTGATGATAACAATAATCTATACATAAAAACAGAAAAAGAAAAAGATATTTTTCTATTTGAAATATTTTTTGATGATATCATATTTGGAGGACGAGATGCTTTATGTAAGGATTTTGCAAATCATATGAAGTAAGAATTTGAAATGTCTATGTTTGGAGAAATCAAAATTTTTATGGGATTGCAAGTATACCAGATGAAGTATGGTATATACATCACTCAGTCAAAGTATGTCAAAGAAATATTGGAGACTTTTGGATTAGAGGATTCCAAAAAAGTAAGTACAACTATGGTGATAGGACACAAGTTGTCAAAGAATGATGATTCAAATGAGGTAAATAAAACATTATATAGGTCTATGATTGGAAAATTGCAATATGTAGTACATAGCAGAACTGATATTGTATTATTTGTAGGGATAGTTGCAAGATTCTCTACTAATCCTAGGGAGAATCACTTAATGGCTATGAAGAGGATAATGAGATATCTGAAAGGAACAGAAGAGTTTGGTCTATACTACAAGAAGAATGAAAAGTTTGAATTGAGAGCCTACACTGATGCTGATTGGGCTAGAAACATTGATGACAGAAAGCACACCAGTAGAGGAGCATTTTTCTAAGGCTAGAGACTAGTTACATGGACAAGAAAGAAATAGAGTTGTACTTCACAATCTACTACTAAAGTTGAATATGTTGTTGCTATTGTAAACTGCACCAACATTGTATGGATCAAATAGCTACTCAAAGGAATGAAGAAAGAAATCATTGAACTAGTGATACTTTATTGTAATAATACAAGTGCTATCAATATATCAAAGAATCTAGTGATGCACACAAAGACAAAACGCATTGCAATCAAGCATTATTACTTGAGAGAGTTAGTTCAAGACAAAGAGGTGAAGATGGAATATGTTAACTCAAAGAAATAAATTACTGATATCTTTACAAAACCATTACCTAAGGATGCTCATGAATATTTAAGAGGTAAACTAGGGGTGATACCCCTATCAAAGGCTATTTAAGTAACAAAAGTAGTGCTCTACATCAAACAAGTTGATGTTCATATAATACAAATTGATGTAGTGGATCTTACTTTAGGAGCTGCCTAAAGTAATCATAGAGCTAAAACTTTAAATCAATCACAAGCAAGGTGACAGAGGGAGAAACCGAAGAAACTACAAATGCTTATATCTACATAGTTTATGATGACAAGTTTTTGTTATTATCTTTGGCATTGTTGTCAAAGAGGGAGAGATTTACCAATCAAGAGCTACCAAAACAAAGAGGGAGAAGCACATTAAACTGATCATTATCAGAAGGAGAGATTTTCTGGTCAGAAAGAGAGAAATAACATCAAAGAAAGAAAGTGTAATCACAAAGGGAGGTATTCCTTATAAATGCTGAGGGAGAAAGTGCAAGAGATTATTGTCAAAGAAGCTGAACAAGATTGATCTTAGAGGGAGATTAGATAATTGTTGGTGTTGTTGATTAGAAGAGGATACATGAATAATGTAAGAAAGAGTGAGAAATCCTAATCTACCTAGTAAGAGGGAGTTACAAGAAGGAACTCAGAGGGAGTTATAAGAAAGAGTTTCATAATCTAATTAGAAGATGGAAGTTGCTAATAGAGGGAGAAATTTTAATACAAGTTTTTCTTTTTAGTATTGCCTTATTGTTTTAACCCAATCAAATTGTTTGAACAAGATGTTCATCATTTGATTGACTTGGTTGATCAATTTGGTTTGCCATCAATGCCAAAGAGGGAGATTTTTGAAATCTGATTGAAAAGACCATTATTAAGAGAGATTATTAAAAGAGGGAGATTGTTGAAGAAGACTATGTGTTTCAATCATTTTTTTGTCACTGATGTCAAACCTACTATTTGCTGGTAAGAAAATTGCTTATAAGATTCAAGTACTATTATTTAGTTGATTGATGAAGAGGATTTGATCAATAAGAGGTAACAATAGCACCTAGAGGAAAGGTTGAGTTATGATTATGTAATGAAGTACAAGGATCAGTTAAGAAAATGATGACATGATTTATTGGTAATCTACTTAAGGTTACAAAATGTTGGCTACACTTAAAAGTTTAGAAGAACAAGTTAAACATTTAGTTTGTTTGCCAAGCTTGACCAAGTGGATAGTAGGTACTGAGCAAAGTTAGTGCAAGCCGAGCCAAAAGTTAGTTGGAGCTGAGTGAAAGAAAACTCTAGTGGATGTTGAGCAAAATTGTTGATGCCAAGTAAAGTTTAGTTGATTTCAAGCATCAATAATCTTTAGTTGATGTTGAGTGATTTTATAGTTGATGTTGAGCAATGCAGTATGTGCCAAGCATTAGAAGACTGATAATGTTGAGCTACTACATTATGTTAAAGATCAAAGATTCACAAAATCTAAGCCAACAAGTTTTTTTCTTAAAAAATTTGAACCAGGAGGAAGATAGGGTTGATGAGTTGGTGGCACAGAATTTGATGTAAACCATTTTTATGTGAATCCAAAACCTTAATTTTCATGATTGAAAATGAGCGAGAAAATATCTCAATTTCCTATTTATAAGAATGTTTGGTCATGAAGAAAAAGTGGTTGTTTTCATGTGCAAGAAACTAAGGAGGATAAGGAATTAAGGGTTTTTGCTTCATCAAGTGACCCAAGAGAAGAGTTTGCAATGGCATGTTAAGAAAGAAGGCTTAAGGAGATGAATGCTTGAAGGATGAATAAGTTGTTAGAGTTGCAAAACTAAGTAGAATTCAATATTGAATAGAGAATTTTAATCTGCAAGAGAAGTTGTAAGTTGTATCAGAACAAAGCTCTACTGTTACTCTCTAACAATTGTATTAGTCTAGGGTAAATCCTTTGGATTAAGGTTGACCTAATAATCATTTGAAAATCCTTTATCCAGGTGGTATTCCAAGTGAATGACCTAAAGTCCTCTAACAAGGCTCACTTTTAATAGGGTGATTGAAATCCCTTAACCAGGTCATATTTAGCAATGTGTATTGTAACTTTTAATAGGGTTGGCCTTTCATAGGGCATCACTTTAGAAGAGTGAAAAGGAGTACCATGTTACTAGTGGCTTTTCTCAAATTGCGTTTCCATGTAAATCATTGTGTCAAGTGTGCTGATAAATGTGTTGTATTTCATGCTTTATAGTTTTACAAATTGATTTGACAATAATATACAAGTTTTAATTTTTACATAATGGATGCATGCATGGGTATGAATGTTTTATGGGTTCACTAAGTTGTGAAAATTTTAATTTATACATATGGACCTTGTATAACTTATTCACCACCCCTTCTCAGTTATTCTAAAGTATTCCAACATGCTCCACTACTGGTGCTCTTTCTGTCATTCATACTGCCTGCCTAATCTACATTAGTATATGCGCATAGACTGAAATCACTTAATCTATCATACCAAATTTCGTAATTAGATGTACCATTCAATTATCTACATATTCTCTTCATTGCTACAAAATTTTATTCCTTAGGATCAACTTGAAATCTAGCTACAATCCCAACTAAATTTTGTATATCTAGTATGTTGTGAGTTTTATACTACAAACCTCCAATCCTGGATCTATACTTCTTTTGCTCTATTGTAGGTGTCTCACCTTTAATGGATAACTTGTGACTAGTTATCATAGTTGTACCAACCATTTTAGAACTTTCCAAACCAAATATTTTCAATAGGTCTTTGAAGTACTTAGCTTGTGAAATGAAAATACCATCACTATTCTACACAATCTACAATCCTAGGAAAAACTTCATTTCTCTTATGATTCTCATTTTAAATTAATTCTTCTTTTTTTAGCAAAGTTATCACTTGATTCATCATTACCTCAAAATATGATGTCATCAAAAAATATTACAATAATCAACAAACCTTTTTCAACCTTTTTCAAATACAAGTCATTTTCTGTTGTACCTTTCGCAAATCCAAGCTTTACCAAATAATTGTCCAACATTACATACTAGGTTCTAGGTGTTTGCTTTAGACCATATAAAGCTTTCTTTAGTCTACATACCATGTCTTTCACTTTTGATAAAGGAAAACTTTCAGGCTAGTCAATATATACCTCTTCTTCAAGTTCTCCATTTAGAAAGGCTGATTTAACATCCATCTAATAAACCTTGAAATCATTATTTGCTGTATAAGCCAAGAACATCCTTTTTTCTTCCATTCTAGCTATAGGTGTATATGTTTCCTCATAGTCTATGCCTTCTTGTTGTGACTATCCCTTGCATACAAGTCTAGCCTTTTTCCTCTCAACTTAGCCTTGCTCATTCATCTTATTTCTAAATACCCATTTGGTTCCTATCGCATTCTTATCTTTACATCTAGGAACTAACTCCCATGTATAATTCTTCACTATTTGATCCAATTCTTACTTTATTTCTTAAATTTAGTGATAATCTTTAATTGCTTCATTTGCACTCTTAGGTTCAACTTGGGATATCAAACATAGCTCCTCATTTACTTCATTCCTTGTCATCGCACCTTTGTCTCTACTTCCAATTATCTGCTAAGAAGCATGATTCCTTGTCAGATTCATGTTAGGGGTTAGGGTTGACATCTCAACTCTTATCTCTTCTCTTAGTTTAGATCTCTATTCTCCTCTTCTCTCAACAATTATCACATCATTTTGCAAACCATTGTTTGTCTCAAAGAAAATTTCAACGTTCTATCTAACAATTCCAAAATTATCTTCTTCTTCATCTAAATTATAGTCTAATCTACCACCTTTTCTTTAAATCTAAACTTTTCATCAATCCTTACATTTGCACATTCAACTATTGTCTTAGTTCTATAGTTGAAACATCTATAAGTTTTTATTTTCAATGAATAACTAAGAAAAATACCTTCATCACTTCTTGGATCAAACATACCAATGTCATTGTCTCTCTTAATGCAACATTTTCTCCAAATATTCTTAAATACTTAACTGATGGTTAATGACTAAACCATAGTTCATAAGGTATCTTTCTTATACCTTTTCTAATCTGTACTCTATTCAAAGTATATACTACTATAATGACTACTTCTCTCCAAAATGTCTTCATAAGATCATTCTCAAACAATGTCACTCTTGTTGTTTCTACTACTAATTTATTTCTTCTTTTAACAATCCTATTTTGCTTAGGTGTTCTAGGTGTAGATAGCTACCTTTTGATATCATTATCTTCACAAAATATGTTAAACTCTCTAGATGTGAATTCTCCTCCTCTATTAGATCTTAAACACTTTATCCGAACACCAAACTCATTCTCAACTCTATTCTTAAATATATTAAACTTCTCAAAAGCTTTAGATTTCTCTTTAAGAAATGCTACCCACATCATTCTAGTGAAATCATCAACAACAATCATAAATTACCTTTCACCATAAAATCCTCTTGTTTTATAAGGACCACTTAGATTAGTGTGAATGATATCTAGCTTCTCTATGGTCGTGTACTTCTTGCTAGGAAATGATACTTTTTTTTGCTTAACCAAAATACATTCCTTAAACACAACATTAGTAGGATTTGTAATCTTAGGAAAGTCTTTGACTACAAAAGTGCTACTAACCTTCACAATATTATCAAATTTTATTTGACAAAATCTTCAATGCCACAACCAATTGTTATCCACTTTAGCTACCAGACATGTCATTTTAGTAGGATTTAGCTAAAATACATTACCTCTGGATCTAGTGCTAGTTCCAATCATCTTACCATCTTTGTCTTTGATAATGCACGTCTTCTTACTGTGAACTACAAAAGATAACCCTTGTCCACCAATTTTCCAACACTCAACAAGTTATGCTTCAATCCATTAACAAAATAAATATCATTAGTGTTAGTTTTACCATCAAGAGTAATGGATTTGATTCCTACTATATGATAGGTTGCATTATTACCAACTCTAACAATACCTCCATCACGATTCTTGAACTTAAAAATCTTATTCATATCCTCAATCTTCTTGTCTTTATCGAATCTACTACTACCAACAAAATCTCTATGAGTGCTTGCACTCCTTGTCAAATTAGGTCAAATGTTAAGGGCATTGAAAGCTGTTTGGACTCTTCCTAATCTCTAGACTGTCTATGATCTTCTTTTATTGATTCTAATCTTCCAAGCAACATTTCCTTTGTGAAATCCTTAGTGCAAGGCATTACTAGCTAAATCATTTGAGCTACTGGCTTGAATGGTGGTGTCAAAATTTTCAATATCTTCCATATAACTTCATCATCTTCCTTGGTCCCACCATGAGACCAAATTCCTACAATTTTTTTTTGATATTTTTCCAATATAACTTCTTACAAATTTATCTTCCATCATTCTATTATCTTGAAATGCACATATCCAATTTTTTAGTTTGTATGATAACCACCTTCAAAAGTAGATTCTAATGCTTTCCAAATTTCATAAGATGTTACAAGAGATTTTAGCTGACTGTATTCATTTCTAGAAGGGTTGTTAGTAGAGCTTCTCTTGCTCTCATGTTACACATGAATAGATCTCTTTCTTCTTCACTACATCCTTCAAGCTTTTCTTCTTCAATGATTATCTTCTTTCCCTTTGTCGAGATCCAATATCCCAGACCCATGCATAATAGATGAGTCTTCATCTTCTCCTTCCAATTGTAACAGTTGGCCTCATCAAATTTAGGACTAGCCTTTTTGAAAAAATTCACCATCAATCTCCCAAATATGTTCCACTATTATAACTTGGGTGTGGGGGGGGGGAATCAGTTATCCAACTAATATCATAAATATCAACCTTAAACAAACTTAACCATATGAGTAATATAAATTGAAACCAGAACAAAATACTCATACATAATAACACTAGATATGTTAACTAAGGAAACCTTTGATCAGAGAGAAAACTTTAGTGGGGATGGTACCCACAAGATGATGTACTAATATAAATATTTCTTTTTAGAGGATGGACACTATTAGGAGTCTATGAATACATTTAGTACATATGAGTCCCTATTAGGATACTTTAAATCCTTGATAGGAGATTCCAATCTTGTTAGGAGTTGTAGAAGACAAGTAGACTCACTACCCAAATAACTTCAAAGGCAAGACCAATGAACCCACTATCCAAATGATCTTTGTATTATTCCTTTCAAAATAATAGAATGTTATTGTACTGTTCCTTCCTCTTTCTCTATCCTGTCAACTAGACATATGCTCCTTTTAATCTTGTAACATATCACATTTTATCCCACATCCAATAATCCCTTGGATCACTTATACGCATTTAGTAAGCACTCTTCTCCTTTTCACACTTGTACTTAACCAATGATCACAATACTTGAATACATATTACAAACAAGGAAAACATCTTTCCTTAATACCATATCTTCATGTCAATTTCTTGAGTTAGCCTTGAGGCTTTCCCAATTAATTATAATAAGATAATTACTTAATTACAATTACAATAGTACTATCAGCTCATAGTCTATACAAAACTTCACACGTGCGATACTAGGTCTTGCACACTCACTGACATCATAAATGAACTTTCCTTTTCCACTGCCAGACTATGCATCTCTTCATTACATCTTAGATGTAAGATAGCCAACAAACATTAGGAATTTCTTTCCCAATACTCTATCTCTTAATTGCTCTTTGTAAATGAGGTACAACTTACTTGACCACATCATTAGGACACTGTGCCAAACATGTCCATAATTGTGCATCACTAGAAAATCAAACCATTGTCCATACCATCAAGATCTCTATCTACTACTCAGCCAGTCTTTACAAAAAATGTACTATGTTGACATCAATGACAAACATAGTCATGAATGTAGCATATCAATACTCTCCAATGTGCAGGATACTCCTAAAAGTAGTATCATCATCATTCATGCTAAGAGCAAGAACTAAGGTGTATTTTTGGTAGTAATCTAACCCTTGAAGGGCTGATCGTTAGACTCACTACCTTTGAACTCTCTAATTTTGGTAATTTCAAAATTGAAAATGTTGAATATACTTTTAAAGATAAACTATCATTAAAGTAACCTAAAGAGAAAAAGACAAAGGTCAAAGATGTTTCTAGTGACAGTGATATAGATGAGGAAGATGTAGAAGAGCTTGAAGCATTATTGGTGAGGATATTTCATAGAGGTAAAGGGTATGCTTTAATTGTAATGAGGATGGTCATATTATTGCTAGATGTCTAAAGAAGAAGAACAATAGAAGTGGAGAAAAATACAAAAGTAGAAGAGATGATAACAAGAAAGATTATAAAGACAAAGGAAAGAAGTCTTGCTGTATTGCTAAAGAGAAAATTAAAGATGAATGTATGTTTCTATGAAGGATGATTCTAATGAGGATGAGACAACTACACTAGTATCTTTTAAGAACAAGAGTGACATATGGATCATTGACAATGGATGTTCACATCATATGACTAGAGATAAAAGTAAGTTCATTACCCTCGATTATTATAATGGAAATAGTGTAATATTTGGTAATGATGTACCTTGTTTGATAAAAGGTAAAGGATCAATCAAACTGATAGAAAAGATCATGTGTGACAATGCTTATTATGTAGGACTTAACTATAACTTTTTGAGTGTGTTACAATTGAATAGTTTAGGTTGCAAAGTTGAATTTGAGAACATTAAAGTAAAGATCTTTGAAACTTATGGAAAACTGATTGAAATGGAGATCAGACTAGAGATAATGTATTTTATCTTGACATGAATGATGCTACTTGTCTTGTTTATAGAATTTGATGATGTGTGGCTGTAGCACAAGAGGTTGTCATGTTAACTTTGATAACTTATTGAATATTAGTAACATGAAAAGAGTCAAAGATTTGCCTAAACTGAAGAAACTTGATAATATGATTTTCAAACAATGTCAGTTAAGAAAGATGAGAAAATATAGTTTTAAAAGTAAGACTCACTCCCTTAAAGAAATTATGGAATTATTTCATATTTATTTGTGTAGACCAATTGATATGTAAGGCTAAAAAAATGACAAGTACATTATACTTATTATTGATGATTATTCTAGGATGATGACTGCTATGTTTTTGAAACAAAAATTTGATACTTTTCAAATGATTAAGTGGTACTTGGCAAGAGTTGAAAAGGAGACTGGAAAAAGTTTGAAATGTCTGAGATCTAATAGAGGTGGAGAATTTACATCAAATGAGTTTGAGATATTCTGTAATGATAGAGGAATCAAAAGACATACTTCTACACCTAGGATCCCTCTACAAAATGTGATTGTTGAAAGGAGGAACAAATGTGTAATGGACCATGTTAGAACATTGATGATGGAGAAGAATGTTGCTTTGAAATACTAGAGAGAAGCTGCAATTATAGCTGTCCATACCGTAAACTGAGTACAAGTCAAGAAAGGTACTCATTCAACACCTTTTGAACTATGGTATGGATACTCACCCAATGTAAAATATTTTAAGGTATTTGGAAGCAAGTGCTACATTCTTAAAGATAACAAGAATGGTTAATTTGATGTTAAAAGTGAAGAAGGTATATTCTTAGGCTATTCCACAAGAAGTAAAGCTTATAAGTGTTTAAATACTAACACTAACAAAGTTTTGGAAAGTGAAAATGTGAAGTTTGATGAATATACAAAGGTACATGAAACTAAACCTATGAAGGAACCTAAAGAGTACAATTATTTTGTATTCTTTTATGAAGGTATGCTTACTGATGAGGTGTCATGAACCAAGTTGTAAATTAACAACAAGTATTAGTGACTACCAAGTCACACACAATGGATGTTGAGTTTCATTCAAGAGCTAAGTTGTAGACAAAAGCTAAGGTACATTCTGATTCTTAGATAAGTGTACATGAAAGGAATGCTGATCTACTTGATAGAAAAGTACATAGTGATTCTAGAATTGATAAACCCATTGAAGAAAGAAGAGTAGAACTAAGATTGTCAAAGTATGTCATAACACATCACCCTATTGAAAAAATTATTGGAGATATAGAAGCTATAACAATAACAAGAAATAGGTTGAGAAGTGATATATGTTTGTTGAGCATGCATGAGCCTAAGTCAATGAAAGATGCATTAGAGAATGAATGTTGTAATTACAAGAGGAAAGGTAAACTTCTTGTGGTGGGGTGTGAATTAGTAGTTTAACCTTGGACCCATAAAAATTTCACCATTCATTCATCTCATGCATTAATAAGTAAGCTAAAATAACATATAAAGAATAAGCATCTAAATCATATAACCATGTAAGCATTCACACACATAATACTAGATATGATTATCCACAAATCCTCCAAGTGAGAATGTAAGATTGGGGTGGGGATGACACCCACAAATCTTCACTACTATAGTAATAAAGTGTATCCAATGAAGGTTACAATGTTTTCACCATGAAACATGATCTACCTTGTGAAAGTTCAACCCTATTAAAGCTTACAAAGACTATTAGGTCTCACCTTGTTAGAGGATTTCCAAACCCTGTTAGAAGTGTTCCTTGTTAGAGGACTTCAACTTACAACTAAGTAAGCACCTTGTTAAAGGATTTCATATAGCCTATTAAGACTACTCTATTAAGAGATTTGATTGAAATCACATGTTAAAATGTCTTAGCATAGATCTTGCGATTGACACTTGCTTGCTTGATAAGAGATCACCTCTAAATAAATATCTTATTGATCCCTCATGACCAAATGTCTCAATGTTGTATCCTTTTCTCTATCCTCTATTCTTCTCTAATTGATTATGAACTTCACTCTTTCTTCATAACTTATAAGTCACCTTGAATGCTCTACATGCAAACCATCTGGTTCGCTCCTTCAACTCTCCTTCATCTATAGATAGTTTAGGGTTTCTATCCTCCTTAGAAAGAATTAAGTGGCTTAGGGTTAGGTATGAATCTACTGTTGAGATTCATCCATTTTACCGCTTAATCCTTTCCATTTTCTAATTGGCTGCATGCAATTACATAGGAAATCTAAATAGAGATTCGTCCTTATCTTCAAAATATCAAAATATAATCTTAAGTTGGCTCAAAAATGGTTTACATAGTTGTTTGTGCCAGTAGAAACTAATTGTCAAAACTATGTCACTCGACATATGAAGTCTTTGATGCTCAACATGCAATGATCTTTATACTATGACTTGCTACCTGCATTGCTTGAAATCCACTATTTAATCGGCTCTTGAATCACTCAACATGGTCTATTTGCTCTGCACTTGAGTAACTCGACACTCATTATAACTTGGCATGGTCTAATATTTAAATCTTATGCTCAACATGTATTACTAGTTTGACATGAACTAAATAAATGGCTTAAGTGTGTTGACACTCACTTGTCAAAACCAATTTGAGATCAACAATCTCCCCCTTTGACATGAGTGTCAAAAACACTTGAATATATAGTATTATCCTTAATTTCTCAAGCATAGCATATCCATGACTTGACTTATATACAAAATTTAAAAATTTTGCAATAACTTGTATACCTCAAAATTTGATAACTCCCCCTGAGTTAATATTTTTGTATTGTATCCAAAATTCTATGCTCCCTTTGAGTAAATGTGTCTCTACTGATGTACGTGTAGTTCAATGCACTGCATTATTGATACTCTTTCATCTGATATGCTCTATCTTAGCTGATATTTGTCCCTTTTTCCTAGTTTCTCCCCCAAAAATGTATATCTCTATTCTATTATATTCTTTGTTGCTATGCTCCCCCTTTCTTATTTCTCTCCCTTTTGTTCATTCTCCCCCATATTATATTTCTCCCTCCTTTTGATACTTATGTCAAATGGGCTATACACCTATGGTGCGTTTGTCCAAAAAAGATTTGTGGACATCCATTATTATCCTTAGAGCTGCATCCCAGTTATCAAATGAAATATCCAATGACTCAATTTGGATTGCAAGCTTAGCAGCAAGGTGTACTAGACCATCTAAAGTAGAAAGATTGGGGTCTTTCTTTAATAGAATTTCAACATAGCCTAGCTCCTTATGTATTATCTCCATATGTGGGGTGAGGGAAGCTCGAATGCTTGTTAGTTTGGCTCTAATGTTAGCCTCATCTATTGTTAAGATAGATAACTAACTTTGTGTCTGAAGTAATGTTCTAAAATGCTTCTCACTCTGAGCTAGATTTGTAGGTAGTCTTGCACTGAATGCAAATATTTGGCTTTCCAAGCTCAAAATGTAACTTCTAGTCTCTTTGGTGAAGAGTGTAGGATTACATAGTTTTGTGTATAGTGAGAATATATTGTCAAGTACTTTCTTCACATCCTCAACCTTGGTTGCAAGTGCAACTTGTTGTAGTGCTATCTCACTAGATATTTTCTCATTTACCTTGCTTTGAATCTTCTTTTCAAACCATTCGAATAGTTTTGTATTTGTATCAAGGTCTTCATTACTAACCTTCTCCAAAATTTTTGATAGTTTTTCTATTAGTGGCTTGGTCTCTTCAAGAGTTGGCTGACTAAATGTATCTAGAAAGATGTCCTTGATGTCTTAAAGTTCTTGCTTCTACCTATGTTCTCTCCTAAGCATTTCTTGACACTTTTTCCTTTCTAAGGCTTGCTGTAAAATGCCTATTTGTTCCAATGTCATAGTATCATAATCATAGTTTGGAATTATAATTTCTTCATCAAGGCTTATGTCTTCATAATGTATTACATTTTCAACCTTTGATGAGCTTGGGTTTGGCATTGAGATCTACAATGGAGTAGCATCTGTGCTTGGCTTATGAAGAGCATGTGTAGAAGGAGTGCTAGTTATTGGTAAAGATACCAGTGCTTGGATGGCTATTTGTTCCTTCACTTTTGGTTCTATATCTTTAGGCTTTCCTTGGTCTATTACTATGACTTGGCTCATACCTTGTTCTTGTGCTATAGGTATAGATGAATCTATCTATCATGTTTCCTTCTATTGTTCTAAAATGATGTCTTTCTCTTCTACAATCTTCTTAATTGTATCAACCTTGCTAGATGTATCTATTTTCATTTGGATCAAAGGTTGTATATTAGGAACTGAAGGGATGCTGAAAGGTGGTTCTTGTGGATTCACCTTTCCCTTGTGACATTAGTTACTACTGTTTATAGTTCTTCTACACTAACCAAAATAGGATTGCCACATAGTTTGTCTTGCAAGGTAGATTGATCTAAGATCTTGTTTAAATCTTCTATAGTAAAAGGATTGATGTTCTAAGCTAATGGATTGGAGACATCCTTAATAGTTATAGTTTTAGTGGTTTTGGTTGTGTAATGGGGAGGACTAACACTTGACAATTGTGTGTCATGCACACTCTGTTCTTTTTGCTGCTCCTTAGTTGTTGCCTTGTCATCATCTTTCTTTTTGGTTTCTCCTTGAGCTATGTTATCTTTTTCATCATCTTCCTTATCATCATCTTTATCATCATTTTTACCCTTTGAAGGGTCAACTTCTCCTTTCTTGACAGTGGTTAACCCATAAATGAATTTTCATATTTGTGTTGATTTCTTAACAACATCTTCAATATTGTTTTGTAGAATGCTAAAGACTTTGTATTTAGGTGTGAACCTAACTACATATTTTTTTATTGCCTTAGCAATTTTTCCCTTTGTCAACTTAGGCATTACTTGGGTTAGTGTTGTTTCCCTGATTTTCCTTTTCAAATTTAGACATTAATGACATTTTTTCTCAACAATGTCATCTGGACTTTTAGGTAATAAGTTGGATAATTCTAGTGGCGTGTTCTTGAACTTTGACATCATGGTATATAATGCCTCTTCCACTTGGTTTTTCTCTTCTTTCCCAAATTTATCAAAATCAATATGACTAAAACCTAATAAATCAACATTATTTTTGACATTTTCACATAGATTTTCAAGATCTGAGAGGTGATTGTGACTCACCACCTTGAAATGGTTTTTATCATCTAATTCTATCTTCTCTTCATCAGATCTAGCTGGGGCACATACTTCCTTCTTTGACTTTTCTGCTCTTGTCCACCTTGCTCTATTTGCTTTGACTTTTCCTTGGCCTTTTGGGTAGTTTCATTTGTGGTGGCCCTTGTAGTAGGTGCAGAGGGCTTTGGCTAACTTGGTTTTACAATTTTCTTTTCTCTTTCCATTGAATGTGCCTTTTCCTTCCTCTTTATTGACTCAACAAGAGTAGGTGCTTCCTCATCTTCTTCTCCCTTGGCACCTTCAGTCTCCTCTTCTTTGTCTTCTCCCATGCCTTCAATTAAAGCTAGAGGTTCTTGAGCTTGTGTTTGTTCTTCCTCTTCATCCTCTTCTTCTTCTTCCTCTTCCTCCTTGGCACCCTCTCTAAATTTTTCTTTTAATTCTTTACTAGCTTACCCTTCTTCTTGATTGTAGAGGTAATTTTTAGTTCCATGGCAATCTTTGATTTCACCATCTCATAATTTTCAAAAACTTTTGCAATCTTATCGACTTCTTCTGCAAGTAGAGTTGTTATGGCTAATAAGGCTTCATCTACATTGACCTCATAAACTAAGGGTCTTAACCATCTTACCCTTGGTGTGGCAGCTTGCACAAATTTGTAGTCAGCATCAACAAGAAAACATACATCATGATAATGTTTCTCAAATAAAGAAATTGGTAATGTTGGTGTAAATAAGTATTTATTTTTTACACTTACTTAAGTTTACTTAGGTTAATGTATTATTTAATTATTTTTCATTATTTAATTATTTATTTAGGTGAGACACTTAAGAGTTTTTGTACTCTCACAGTAGTGCACAACTCTAATTATGCACATGATGTCCACAACACTAAAGTTTACATTATTCATTGAGTTGTGATGTTGAAAACACAATTATTCACACTCCTAATTTAGCACATGTTGTCTACACCACTAATTTGTATGCTACACCATTGTAGGCTTATCCTCACACCATCACACTTTATTTCGTGCTTAATGGAGGATAACCCATATCTAGTGGACATGTGATTGGTTGTAAGACTTATCATGATTTTGACTTCTATGTATTCTAGAAGCTCTCCTGAGGCCTTTATATACAAGCACTCCTAGTGTACTTGCATATGGCATATTGAATAAATATATCATTATTTCGATCATACTCTCTATTTTGGTCTACTATTATTCTTGTGTTTGAGTTCCTTGGTCTTGGGTGAATTTTTTCCTAAGACAAATTCTTACATGGTATCAAAGCTCAGGGAGATTCTCTACACATAGTTCTTCGAGACTATTCATGCTTCAACACCTTGACCTGAATCTAGAGAATCTATAGAAATTGGGATCACTAGAGCTAGATCTGACCTTGCCATTACATCCAAAATGTCGATTTAGTGAAGATTGACTATAAATTTTCCTATGTTGGGTGAAAGTTTATCGTGAGGCAATTTTTTTTTACAAATCATAACATGGAGGTCCCGATTTGTAGTTCGAGTATGATCATTTTCGGATTTATTTAATTGTTATTTTTAGATCTGAATTTTAATCTCTACAATTATTATTTTAAGAATTATTTTTTTGAATTATTTTCCCAGTCGAGCATTCAGGCAGAGAATTTTTTTTTGCAAAACCAGGCTGTCAGATCTTGGCTCTATAATTTTGTCAAATTTTTTTAATTATAGGACATTATTAATTCGGTAGGCATTTACCTCTCAAATCTGGGGGGAATAATCTTAAGAATCTGAGAATCACCATACTCCGACCCCACCCTCTCCAAATTCTAGAGTGCCATATACTACCCTGGTGGCTTTATCATAAGCGTTGCAACTTGCCTCTTTTAAGCCTCTTGGTCTATAGACTCCCCACCAATGTGGGACATATATCAATAAAGTTTGGCTCATTTTTTGAAAGCCTGGCAGAAATCTCCAAATCCAGCATCTACAATGACATAATCTATGATAGTTGTTGTTTCTTTTCCTAGCACTGTCCAAAACAATATGCTCAATGCTTTATTCCATTGGCATTCACAGTTTATCTTGCTCGGCATCAAAATATTTTGTCGACTATTGAAATAATATTTTGTGGTCATTGAATTAATTCCTATGAACATGTGCTCAATTAATGTCCTGACATGCAACAACAGCCAAGTAGATAGTGAACCCATCAATTTGTGTTTGCCACGTGGTGTACTACCAAACACTAGCAGAGCACCTAGTCAACGACATGTAGATAGTACACGTCTGCATAGAATACACACCAACTGACACCTCACATGACAATGTGGACACTCTTCCAGATACATAGTTAGCATATCGTATGGTACAGATCTTTTCAAAGTCATCCGTCCATACAATTCTGTACAGTGCTGACATCATTACTGATGTCATCATAGGCCTATTTTCATTGATGTCATCAGGTTTGCATGCCTAAATTTGATGGTCGTCCGACTGTCAATACAGGCCAAATTTGAACTGCTACAACAATTATATGACCATCAAATTTAACCCCATCTTTTGCTGATGCAACCCCTCTCCAGATTGATTTTTGATTTTGCAGTCAGACTTCGGGAGGCCATAACTTAGAAATCTGGACTCCAAATCAGGTGCAATTTTTTTTGAAATTGGGTACAATTTCCTAAACTTTTCAGTGGTGTAGCTATTTTCTAGTTTGGTGCATGGATTGTTCAAATTTTTTTTTTGAGTGACTGTACCTATATAATCTTGTATTTTGCAACTTCAAAAGCTCAGTACGGGCACATCTAAAGTCAAAAATAGGTTCTATTTTTTTGAAAGTGTGTTATTTTTTGTCTAGTTTTTAGATTTGATATTTGGTTGTAGGGTTGTATGGACAAAAGTGTCACTTTCAGCAATAGGGCCTTTCTTTGCTTTGTATTGGTTCAGAATTGTAGCACATTGCAAAGTTCCAAATTTGTAATCCATTAAGAGGTTGTAACAAGAAAAATTAGAAGTTCACGAAGGCCAAAATTGGCAAGTGGCCATTGTAATTGCACTATTGATAAAGTGCCAAAAGCATCTATTTTGGGGGGGAGGGGTTCTTGATTTAGTGAAAAGGGGGGGTGTTCTTGATATTGTGTTCTCTCTTTTCTGCACTTTTCTTTCATTTTCTACATTATGGAAAACTTGAAGTTTACAAAATTAACTCCACATAACTATGCTACATGGTCCATCAAAATGTGGTATCACTTAATGCATAATGGAGTTTCACAATATGTATATGGTACTCTTCCTAAACTAGTAGGTGATAAAATATCAACAAGTGATATTTCAGCTTAAGTAGCAATGGATAGGAAAGCCATAGGTGATATTTTTTGGGGGGTTGATGATAAGATCATATATCAAATCAAGAAGTGTTCTACATCCAAGGAAGCTTGGGATACCCTCGAAAACCTTTATGATAAAGTGTCTAAAGAGGATGTCTTCAAAATTGAAGATGAGCTTGTCTCCTTAGATCCTAAGTCATATGATTCAATATAGGATTTCATCATCAAGATGAATGAACTAAGGATAAAGGTTATTGATTGTACATTTGTCTCTTTGATAGAACTCCCACAATCAATAAGCTTTATCCTTAGTTCATTCACCTTGATGATGAAAACCTATATTGAATCATATGACTTAGAGGTAGTCAAGAGTTCTATCACATGGGTTCTTCAAAGGAGAATTTTTCTTCAATGAAGAAGTCAAAGGTACCGCACATCTTCATGGGAGATGATACAAAAATGGAAGTTGAAGGAAAAGGAAATGTGGAAATGGGAAATGGAGAGTTTCAAGATGTTCTCTATGTTCCAAACCTAAGTTCAAATCTCCTATCAATCTACCAAATCACTCGCCTTAGAGATGGACATAGAGTTGAGTTCCTTCCAGACTTAGTACAGGTGCACAATCTAAAAGATGACTCATTGGTTGTAGTGGGGAAAGTAAATAATAACAAGAGGTTGTACTCTTTTTCCCATTTTGTGCCCAAGTCTCCTTCAAAGGCCTTGTTATCTCAATCAGATTGAACCATTCAATTATGGCATCAATGATATGGTCATCTTGACTTCTGCTATCTTCAGCAAGTTTGCACAAATAAAAATTTCAACGGTCTACCTCAAATCAACTTTTCCCATGGTGAATGTTGTGAGGCCTCGCCCCGACCCATCGTAGCATAGTGATACATTACTCTTATTTTTGTTATCCGTGACTCGAGATGTCGAGACATTATTTGATGCTTAGAACATATTTTATTATTTCATGTTGTGTGATGTTATTTCCAGATATATTTGATGATTGTCATTTAATGTTCATGTATATGTATGTTGACAAAATCAGTAGATGTAGGATTGAGATTTGATTTACGATATTTCAAATGGTTAAGAATTATGAAGGGAGAAGAAACTTTATTAATGTATGTTTTAAATTATGAAATTTTCTAATACGTATACATATGTACATGTGATTTTATAGGACTATTGATGTGTGCAATGAGTGTGCAGATATTTAGCCGAGAAACCCTACGGAAGAACAAAACTGATCTCCATGTGCTAAAATTTGGAAACCCTGTTGTTCGTAATTATGTTCTTTCAGTGTCGCTTGACACTCGTAAAATGTTATGTGCTTCGATATGCTGGTTAGGGTTAATTGTTTAACCTTTGGTTTCAAGTTAGTGTCAATTTTCTATTAGATTCTTAATGAGGGTTAGTCATCCCTAATTCGATTTTGTGCTAGATTGCAAGTTAGAGTTGTTAGATAGACCTATTTTATCTCTAGATTTTTATTTGACTCTAATCTCTTCCCTAAGGCTTTAAAACATGTTTTTATTCTAACCATAGGGTATGGGTATGGGTTAGGGGTCTTTTCCAACCCCTAAGCCCCTAGCTTTGACTTTTGAGGGCACTCAAAAAGTCCCTTTTTGCCTTTGTGCGAAAATTGCAAGTGGTTGTCATGAGTTGTCTTACCCCACCTCCTTTTAAGGTTTAACCATGGTGTAGGTTGAGTTAGGAGTTTCTAGTGTGGCTAGTGGGTGGAAATAGTTATTGCTCTTTTTTGGGTAGTTGAGTTGGAGGCTTATTTAGAGGCCTTCCTTGGTCTAGTGGTGGGGGGTTAACCAATCTCTACATTTAGAGAAGATTTCTTGAAGCTTGAAGGAAGGAGGGATACTCTACTCAAATTGGTTCATTGCCATTACCTATTTGTGAAGGTAGGAAACTCCCATCTCCCTTATTCAGTTTTTATGTTTTGTTTCATGTTCTTGTTACCTTGTTGTTGTTTTACTGTTGTATGGTTGTGGGTATGTTGGGAAGATTTGTAGACCTTGTTATTTTGATTGTTTTCCTTTCTTGTTTATGTTTGCAATTTTGAGTTTCCTTGTATGGGTGTTTTGGTATTACTCACCCTAGGAGAGGGCAGAAGTGACCAATTTTGGGAGAGGTCTGTTTAGTTGGACTCCAACCTGTGTAGAGTCTCTTCTCAGGATGAGAAGAGGGATAAAGGGTAGGGTGTTATGGGCCCCTACCTGTCAGCACAAACCTGGTATGAGTATGGTAAGTTCAAATGGAAGAACGAAAGTTCTTGGTTATTGGCCCCGATTGGGCATCTGAATTGGTGTTGTGCTTGAATTCTCTAGTTGGAAGAATCCACCTCTCCCTAGTCTTGATTCATTGTGAATCTTATTGTGGAAACCATGTGTAACTATGCATGCTTGATGTTCTTTTGGTTCTGCTTGGTTGTCACCTGATCAGTTATTGGTGTCCTCCATGGTTCTTAAAATGAGATTCAGAAAATATTACAAACTCCTTGATTTGATCATGAAGAAAATTTGATAAAATTGTTGAAAACGAGGATTGAGATCCTATTGTAAACTGTATTTTTGAACCTTATTGTATATGGAAACGAAGCTAGGTTTTCTTCTTGATTCTTTCTCGGCTGAGCCTTTGAATCAGGTTAGCCAATAAAATAATGGTTGAGTGTATTTGGTTCTCATAATATTTGATCATAATGTTCAGTTGTAAGAGTGCTCATCAAAATAGAATAAATTAATTTGCATATATATAAATGGGAGAATAGAATCATAGATAATGTCTTGATTTATGAATGTTCAAGTTTTAATTACGATAATGAAGAGTTGAATTGATATAGTGAGTTTCAATTTTGATGTATAAGTATTATGATGAGATCAATCAAGAGCAAACCATATATTACAAAATCAAAGATAGTTCATTTCTTGATAAATTTCATGGTGGTTACAATCAAATTTTAATGAGAATAATCCACCACCTTTTCTTTTATTATGTGTATAGTATCATTCACCTTCTAAGTTCTTCAAATATGATCAATTGGACTGAGAGGTTGTATGCTTGAAATCAATAATAATAATAATCAGAACATGGAACTCATACCATGTCCTTGAAGAATTAATATTAAACATACATGTTTAACTAGAGATTGAGAGACTTTACCTAATGTACTCCTTTGCATTGGAATACTTGTATTAAGGAGAAATGTTAATAATAGATTTATTCAAATCCTTAGCAACATGAATGAAATGCATAAAGTAGCATGACCATGCCTTGTCAAAATTTTTTCTTTCAAAGAAAATATGCACTCCCAGGAGTAAAAACTCTCTGGAAAATACATGGAGAGAAAATTCATTGCTTCCAAACTACAGAGCATATTCTTGCTCAGATTCCTTCCTAAATGAATAAAGAAACAAATAAATATTAAGTTATTCTCTTGAGTGTATAATTATATATATATATATAAATGTGTACATTTTTAAATTAGTCTATATCTTCCTTCTCACCTAATAAACTTTATAAATTATTGCAATAACCCTAAGTCTTAATCTACCCCTACATACTCCCTAGGTGTTGCCTTGCAAGTGCCATCTTGTCGTTGGGGTCATCACCCACTTGTCCCATCATCTTGGGCGTAGTATGCATGTGGAGGGAAAAAAAAAAAGTTTTAAAGTTTGCTATTGTTTTGAAGTTGTTTTTTTCTTTCTTTTTACCCCCCCCCCCATTCCCTTTGACTTTTACATCAACCCCAACCCTATTTGCATTAACTGTATTCTCCTTGGCGCCAGTTATTAGTAGGGGGCTTGGACGAGTTGATTGCTTGGACTTTATCCCCTGAGACAGAGTGACATCACTGGTACCTTCCCCTCTTCTTTTATTGAGTGCTCCCCTTAAATTTTTTTGCATGGAGGCTAATGTTTTAGGGGGGACAACTCTTGTTGATAAGACCCTTGTTGACGCCTTATCCTATGCCTTCCCTTTTAATCTAGCCCTGCCACCTTTCTTGCATTTGGAAAAGACGTGCATATCTCTTGTGCAGCACGCCCAACCTTGGAGAGCGCCCAACTTGGGGTCAGGTCACTTGGCTAGTGGCCAAGTGGAGAGGGTTAGGTGGAGGGGAACTTAGAGATGGGAGTAGGATAGTTTTAGAGTTAGCATATATTAGTTAGTTTTAGACTTTAAGATTTGTTTTAGATTTAGTTAGTTATTTATTTAATTTTAGTTTTCTTATTAGTTTGTTTTTATAGTTAGTTTTATAGGTAATCTTAAATTGTTAAGTAATAAGTTATGGTAGTATAGGTTAGTGTTATGTTAAGATTGGTTATTTTGATTAATTTTTGTTTTAATTATTTTCGTTAGTATTAGTAATTTTTGGTTAATGAAGTTGTTAGTGTTAGAGGTTAATGTGGGAGTTAGGAGTTGTGTTTAGTCACAATTATGTTTGTCTAAACTTTAATATCAATTTAGATTTGTGTTAGATGTTTATTTTGTTTTAGTTTGAGTAGTATTAAGATAAGTATCTAGTTTAGTAATGAGTTATAATGTAATTTACTTTAGTTGTTTTTTTTTTACTATTTAATTAAAGTTTTAAATTAATGATTGGTGAATTAATAGACCTTAATAAAATGATGATGAAAATGATTGTTTTAAAATTATAGCTAATAATGTTTCAATTTTGTACCAAAAAAATTTTGCGTTTTGCCCTCATAGTTTGGGCATGACATTTTGGTATCAGAGCCCATGTTTCAACACTAGGAACCTTAAACCATTATGCTTCCTAAACTTAACTAAAACTTTTAATTGTGTAGATGTTGCTTGTTACTCGCAACCGACGAGGTAGAGGTCATAAGACTGGGGGTGGTAGAGCGGGACAGGAGGGTGGACCACCACCACCTCCACCACCACCGAACCCAAACCAGGACATAATTGATGCACTCCAGACTTTGATCGGTGTAGTTCAGCAGAGAGTGGTACCTATAGTTCAGCCAGTCCAGCAGATTCCAGTAGTGGAAGCAGAGGGACCCGAAGGAGGCAGGCCCAGGGTCAGAGAGAGGACTAGGAGTCCCCCACCGAGACAGATAGAGGGTCAGGGTGATCACGAGGAAGAGTCCTTACACTAGAGAGAACCCCCTTTTGACAGACCGCCTAGACATGTAGGGGATGACATCAGGGAATTGATTCGACTCAGACCACCATTGTTTACCGGTACTACTGAGGGTTCAGTAGCAGAGGCATGGCTGCAGAGCTTACAGCGGTGCTTTGGGTTACGCCCTTATAGGAGTAATCTAAAAGCATGACTAGCAGTTCATCAGTTGAGAGGGGATGCCTCCAACTGGTGGCATCAGGAGGAGATCATTGGTGGAGTGAGGATGGACACCCTCACATGGGAATCTTTCCTAGAAAGATTCTAAGAGAGATACTTGTCAGAGCATTTCTGGCAAAAGCAGATAGAGGAGTTCCATTCTCTTTATTAGAGAGGCCTTACAGTGGCTCAGTATGAGAGTAGGTTTCTTGAGCTCCTTCCCTATGTGGAATACATGAAGGATGAGAAACTACGGGTGCATCATTTTATCATGGGTCTGAATTTCTCTCTGCAGGGCCTAGTTAGGATGGCCTTCCCTACCACCTTCAGACAGGCAGTGGAGATAGCGCTAGTTGCTGAGGATACTCGAGGTAGGCAGGAGTCACGGGATCAGCCTCAGAACCAAAAATCCTTCCAGCAGAAACCCCCTTGGAAAGGGAATCAGAATTATACAACAGGGTCCTCTAGGGGCCAATAGTCTCAGCAGCCAAAACCATAGCAGCAGCAGCAGAAACCTTCTCATGGTTATCAGGGCTCTAAGCCCAAGAAGTGGTAGTCACAGGGTCCTAGGCAGGAGCAGAAAGTATAGGCCCCACAGTCTCAGTCAGTGAAGACTCAGCAGTCTTCTAGGGGAGGTTTCAGCGGATCTAGCAGATCAGGAGGCCCACAGCAGTCTGGGTCACAGGGTGCACGATCTTATTCTCGCAGACCATGCTACACTTGTGGTGGCATGGGTCATATAGCTAGGGAGTGTCCACAGGGACAGGCATCCAGTGGTCAGAGTAGGGCTTTTTCAGAGCCGACAGTTGGTGACATGGGTAGATCCCATAGAGTTTTTGCAGTGGTTGACAACCGCCAGGCTGAGCATCAGGCCACAGTTATCGAGGCTACAAGTATTATACAGGGCCATATGGTTGCAGTTTTATTTGATTTCGGGGCTACTGACTCTTTTATATCTCCATTTGTAGTGGAGCATTGCGGGCTAGTGGCAGTTGGACAGGATGTTAGTTGGGAGGTAGAGTTAGCCTCAGGAGCTAGAGTGTCAGTTAGTTCCATGGTGCAGAGTTGTCAGATGCAGATTGGAGACATGTCCACTAGGACTGACCTACGAATTACCCCTCTAGGTTCTTATGATGTTGTCCTTGGCATGGATTGGCTTTGTGCCCACAGTGCCAAGGTGGATTGTCGACAAAAGAGGGTGGAATGTGTGGATGATGATGGTATCTCTAGGGAGATCTTCGAAGTGAAGAGGCCAGTGTCCCTTCGTATGATTTCCGCTATGCAGCTTAGACGGTGCATGCGAAAGGGTTTTTAGTTATTTGCTATCACTATCAGTGACCGAGAGGAAGAATCAGAAAGGGAGCCATTCCTTGATGATTTTCCAATTCTTTAGGAGTTTGCAGATGTGTTTCCTTCAGAGCTTCCTGGTATGCCTCCACCGCGGGCAGTGGATTTCCACATAGACCTAGTACTAGGAGCTAAGCCAGTTTCGAGAGCACCTTATAGGATGACTACTCATGAGCTTAGTGAGCTAAAGGCTTAGTTGGAAGAACTCTTGGAGAAGGGGCATAGATGACCTAGTGTGTCACCTTGGGGTGCACCGATGATTTTTGTCAAGAAGAAGGATGGATCACTTAGGTTGTGTATCGATTATCGGCAATTGAACAAGGTGACCATCAAGAACTAATATCCTCTTCCCAGAATCGATGATCTCTTTGACTAGTTGCAGGGTGCCTGAGTATTTTCAAAGATTGACCTAAAGTCGGGTTACCATCAGTTGAGGATTGTGGATAGTGATATCCCCAAAACAGCTTTTCGTACTAGATATGGCCACTACGAGTTCATCGTGGTACCTTTCGGCCTTACAAATGCTCCAGCTGTATTCATGAGCCTCATGAATGGAGTATTTCATACCTTTTTGGATAAGTTTGTGGTTGTGTTTCTTGATGACATTCTGATTTATTCTCATGATGAGAGAGAGCATGAAGAGCACTTGAGACAGGTATTGCAGAGGCTGAGAGAGAATCAGTTGTTTGGCAGCTTGTCGAAGTGTGCATTCTTCAGACCCCAGATACATTATTTGGGTCATGTTATATCGGGTGATGGTGTCTCAGTAGACCCATCAAAGATTAGGGCTATCATGGATTGGCCAGCACCCACTAGTGTTACCAAAGTGAGGAGCTTTATGGGGCTAGCAGGTTATTACCGACGCTTCATTTCAGGATTCTCTAGATTGGCACACCCCATCACTTCTCTTCAGAGAAAGGGGAAGAAATACGAGTGGATAGAGAAGTGTGGTAGAGCCTTTGAAGAGCTCAAGAGAGCCCTCACGAGTGCACCAATTCTTGCAGTACCAGATCCTGTTGCAGATTTTGTGGTGTGCACCGATGCATCTTTAGATGGTTTAGGAGCAGTCCTTATGCAGGAAGGACAACCTATTTCCTTAGAGTCTAAGAAGTTGAAGACTCATGAACTCAATTATCCTACTCATGACCTAGAACTAGTGGCAGTGGTTTATGCCTTGGTGAGATGGTGACATTTCCTTCTGGGTCATAGATTCGAGCTTCATTCCAATCACCAGAGCTTGCAGTACATATTTTCTTAGCCGAACCTTAATGCTAGGGAAAGAAGGTGGATGGAGTTCCTATGTGAGTATGATTTTGATGTTCATTAAATCAAGGGAAAGGAGAATGTGGTTGCAGATGCCTTAAGCAGAAGGTGCCATGAACTTTCATCTGTGACTACTTGCACCGACATGAGAGAGCGGATCTTGCAACACTTACCAGCTGATGAGCTTTATGTAGAAGTTAGTCAGTTAGTACATTCTCAGAGACCCTTGGAAGGGAAGTTTACAGAGTATTCCTTGGAGTCCGATGGACTTTTGTGGCATAGGGGACGTATGTATGTACCTTCCATTGGGGGTTTGTGCGAGCTCATTGTACTTGAGGGTCACAGAGCACCTTATGCAGTGCACCCTGGTGTTAAGAAGTTACATGCAGATTTGAGGCAGTTGTATCATTGGCCAGGCATGAGAGTGCAGATTGCTAGCATAGTTGCGAGATGCCTCAAGTGCCAGAGGGTGAAGGCGAAGCACCGTCATCCTGGCGGGCTTCTCCAGCCGCATGAGATTGCAGTATGAAAATGGGACACTATATCTATGGATTTTATTATTGGTCTTCCTATGTCATCTCGTCGCCATGATGCCATTTTGGTGATAGTTGACACATTGACCAAAGTTGCCCATTTCTCACCCATGCGTACTACATTTACAGCATGAGACATAGCTCAGGTGTTCTTGCAGGACATTGTTAGACTTCATGGTGTTCCCCGTAAGATCATATCTGACAGAGACTTTTTGTTCACTTCTTCATTTTGGAGAGAGTTGCAGTCGACTTTGGGCACCAGGCTCAATTTTAGTACAGTGTACCATCCTCAGACTGATGGCCAGACCGAGCGAGTGAATCAGGTTTTGGAGGACATGCTACGTATGTACGTGATGGACCATCAGGTCAAATGGGAGGAATACCTTCATCTTGTCGAGTTTGCCTATAACAATGGGCATCATTCTTCCATAGGTATGCCACCATATGAGGTGTTGTACGGGAGATCGTGCAGGACACCCTTGAGTTGGGATAGGATCGAGGATCGAGTATCTATTGGTCCCCAGTTAGTAAAGGAGATGGAGCAGCAGGTGACCCTGATTAGACAACGCTTGAAAGAGGCACAGGATAGACAGAGAAAGTATGCAGATGCGAAGAGGACAGATCGAGAGTATCAGGTTGGTGATAGAGTGTTCCTGAGGGTTTGACCACACAAGAGTCCGATTCATTTCGGAAAGGGCTCTAAGTTGGCACCCCGGTTTGTTGGACTGTTCGAGATCCTTGAGAGGATAGGACCTGTTGCATACCATTTAGCTTTGCCACCTAGCCTGTCACGTATTCACGATGTGTTTCATATTTTTGTACTTAGAGGATACATTTATGATGAGTCTCATATTATAGATTGGGATGATTTACAGGTGGAGTCAGACGGACAGCTAGCACTAGAGCCTATCCACATTATTGCCCGACGGACCCTAGCACTTCGAGGCCGAGAGCTGGACCAGGTTAGGGTCCAATGGGATTGTTACGATGAGGTCACAACTTCATGGGAGGATGCAGCACAGATGCAATCTCAGTACCCATACCTTTTTGATGAACTCCAGGAGGAAGTTCATGCCTAGTGGGGGAGGATGTGAGGCCTCGCCCCGACCCATCATAGCATAGTGATACATTACTCTTATTTTTGTTATTCGCGACTCGAGATGTCGAGACATTATATGATGCTTAGAACTTATTTTATTATTTCATGTTGTGTGATGTTATTTCAAGATATATTTGATGATTTTCATTTAATGTTCATGTATATGTATGTTGACAAAATCAGTAGATGTAGGATTGAGATTTGATTTACGATATTTCAAATGGTTAAGAATTATGGAGGGAGAAGAAACTTTATTAATGTATGTTTTAAATTATGAAAATTTCTAATACGTATACATATGTACATGTGATTTTATGAGATTACTGATGTGTGCAATGAGTGTGCAGATATTTAGCCGAGAAACCCTACGGAGGAACAAAACTGATCTCCATGTGCTAAAATTTGGAAACCCTGTTGTTCGTAATTATGTTCTTTCAGTGTCGCTTGACACTCGTAAAATTTTATGTGCTTCGGTATGCTGGTTAGGATTAATTGTTTAACCTTTGGTTTCAAGTTAGTGTCAATTTTCTATTAGATTCTTAATGAGGGTTAGTCATCCCTAATTCGATTTTGTGCTAGATTGCAAGTTAGAGTTGTTAGATAGATCTATTTTATCTCTAGATTTTTATTTGACTCTAACCTCTTCCCTAAGGCTTTAAAACATGTTTTTATTCTAACCATAGGGTATGGGTATGGGTTAAGGGTCTTTTCCAACCCCTAAGCCCCTAGCTTTGACTTTTGAGGGCACTCAAAAAGTCCCTTTTTGCCTTTGTGCAAAAATTGCAAGTGTTTTTCATGAGTTGTCTTACCCCACCTCCTTTTAAGGTTTAACCATGGTGTAGGTTGAGTTAGGAGTTTCTAGTGTGGCTAGTGGGTGGAAATAGTTATTGCTCCTTTTTGGGTGGTTGAGTTGGAGGCTTATTTAGAGGCCTTCCTTGGTCTAGTGGTGGGGGGTTAACCAATCTCTACATTTAGAGAAGATTTCTTGAAGTTTGAAGGAAGGAGGGATACTCTACTCAAATTGGTTCATTGCCATTACCTATTTGTGAAGGTAGGAAACTCCCATCTCCCTTATTCAGTTTTTATGTTTTGTTTCATGTTCTTGTTACCTTGTTATTGTTTTACTGTTGTATGGTTGTGGGTATGTTGGGAAGATTTGTAGACCTTGTTATTTTGATTGTTTTCCTTTCTTGTTTATGTTTGCAATTTTGAGTTTCCTTGTATGGGTGTTTTGGTATTACTCACCCTAGGAGAGGGCAGAAGTGACCAATTTTGGGAGAGGTCTGTTTAGTTGGACTCCAACCTGTGAAGAGTCTCTTCTCAGGATGAGAAAAGGGATAAAGGGTAGGGTGTTATGGGCCCCTACCCTTCAGCACAAACCTAGTATGAGTATGGCAAGTTCAAATGGAAGAACGAAAGTTCTTGGTTATTGGCACGGATTGAGCATCTGAATTGGTGTTGTGGTTGACTTCTCCAGTTGTAAGAATCCACCTCTCCCTAGTCTTGATTCATTGTGAATCTTATTGTGGAAACCATGTGTGACTATGCATGCTTGATGTTCTTTTGGTTCTGCTTGGTTGTCACCCGATCAGTTATTGGTGTCCTCCATGGTTCTTAAAATGAGATTCAGAAAAATATTACAAACTCCTTGATTTGATCATGAAGAAAATTTGATAAAATTGTTGAAAACGAGGATTGAGATCCTATTGTAAATTGTATTTTTGAACCTTATTGTATATGGCAATGAAGCCGGGTTTTCTTCCTGATTCTTTCCCGGCTGAGCCTTTGAATCAGGTTAGCCAATAAAATAATGGTTGAGTGTATTTGGTTCTCATAATATTTGATCATAATGTTCAGTTGTAAGAGTGCTCATCAAAATAGAATAAATTAATTTGCATATATATAAATGGGAGAATAGAATCATAGATAATGTCTTGATTTATGAATGTTCAAGTTTTAATTATGATAATGAAGAGTTGAATTGATATAGTGAGTTTCAATTTTGATGTATAAGTATTATGATGAGATCAATCAAGAGCAAACCATATATTACGAAATCAAAGATAGTTCATTTCTTGATAAATTTCATGATGGTTACAATCAAATTTGAATGAGAATAATCCACCACCTTTTCTTTTATTATGTGTATAGTATCATTCACCTTCTAAGTTCTTCAAATATGATCAATTGGACTGAGAGGTTGTATGCTTGAAATCAATAATAATAATAATCAGAACATGGAACTCATACCATGTCCTTGAAGAATTAATATTAAACATAAATGTTTAACTAGAGATTGAGAGACTTTACCTAATGTACTCCTTTGCATTGGAATACTTGTATTAAGGAGAAATGTTAATAATAGATTTATTCAAATCCTTAGCAACATGAATGAAATGCATAAAATAGCATGACCATGCCTTGTCAAAATTTTTGCTTTCAAAAAAAATATGCACTCCCAGGTGTAAAAACTCTCTAGAAAATACATGGAGAGAAAATTCATTGCTTCCAAACTACAGAGCATATTCTTGCTCAGATTCCTTCCTAAATGAATAAAGAAACAAATAAATATTAAGTTATTCTCTTGAGTGTATAATTTTATATATATAAATGTGTACAGTTTTAAATTAGTCTATATCTTCCTTCTCACCTAATAAACTTTATAACTTATTGCAATAACCCTAAGTCTTAATCTACCCTTGCATACTCCCTAGGCGTTGCCTTGCAAGTGCCATCTTGTCATTGGGGTCGTCACCCACTTGTCCCATCATCTTGGGCGCAGTATGCATGTGGAGGGGAAAAAAAAAAGTTTTTAAGTTAGCTATTGTTTTGAAGTTGTTTTTTTCTTTCTTTTTACCCCCCCCATTCGCTTTGACTTTTACATCAACCCCAACCCTATTTGCATTAACTGTATTCTCCTAGGCGCCAGCTATTAGTAGGGGGCTTGGACGAGTTGATTGCTTGGACTTTATCCCCTGAGATAGAGTGACATCATTGGTACCTTCCCCTCTTCTTTTATTGAGCGCTCCCCTTAAATTTTTTTGCATGGAGGCTAATGTTTTAGGGGGGACAGCTCTTGTTGATAAGACCCTTGTTGACGCCTTATCCTATGCCTTCCCTTTTAATCTAGCCCTGCCACCTTTCTTGCATTTGGAAAAGACGTGCATATCTCTTGTGCAGTGCGCCCAACCTTGGAGAGCGCCCAACTTGGGGTCAGGTCACTTGGCTAGTGGCCAAGTGGAGAGGGTTAGGTGGAGGGGAACTTAGAGATGGGAGTAGGATAGTTTTAGAGTTAGCATATATTAGTTAGTTTTAGACTTTAAGATTTGTTTTAGATTTAGTTAGTTATTTATTTAATTTTAGTTTTCTTATTAGTTTGTTTTTATAGTTAGTTTTATAGGTAATCTTAAATTGTTAAGTAATAAGTTATGGTAGTATAGGTTAGTGTTATGTTAAGATTGGTTATTTTGATTAATTTTTGTTTTAATTATTTTCGTTAGTATTAGTAAT
This sequence comes from Cupressus sempervirens, assembly GCA_028749045.1. Taxonomy (NCBI): domain Eukaryota; kingdom Viridiplantae; phylum Streptophyta; class Pinopsida; order Cupressales; family Cupressaceae; genus Cupressus; species Cupressus sempervirens. Next base: position 1,031,064,443 of record CM053787.1, on the reverse strand, counting down.
TTTTGGTTAATGAAGTTGTTAGTGTTAGAGGTTAATGTGGGAGTTAGGAGTTGTGTTTAGTCACAATTATGTTTTTCTAAACTTTAATATCAACTTAGATTTGTGTTAGATGTTTATTTTGTTTTAGTTTGAGTAGTATTAAGATAAGTATCTAGTTTAGTAATGAGTTATAATGTAATTTACTTTAGTTGTTTTTTTTTTACTATTTAATTAAAGTTTTAAATTAATGATTGGTGAATTAATAGACCTTAATAAAATGATGATCAGAATAATTGTTTTAAAATTATAGCTAATAATGTTTCAGTTTTGTACAAAAAAAATTTGCGTTTTGCCCTCGTAGTTTGGGCATGACATTTTGGTATCAAAGCCCGTGTTTCAACACTAGGAACCTTAAACCATTATGCTTCCTAAACTTAACTCAAACTTTTAATTGTGTAGATGTCACCTGTTACGCGCAACCGACGAGGCAGAGGTCATAAGACTGGGGGTGGTAGAGCGGGACAGGAGGGTGGACCACAACCACCTCCACCACCACCGAACCCAAACCAGGACATAATTGATGCACTCTAGACTTTGATCGGTGTAGTTCAGTAGAGAGTGGTACCTATAGTTCAGCCAGTCCAGCAGATTCCAGTAGTGGACGCAGAGGGACCCGGAGGAGGCGGGCCCAGGGTTAGAGTTAGGACTAGGAGTCCCCCACCGAGACAGATAGAGGGTCAGGGTGATCACGAGGAAGAGTCCTTACACCAGAGAGAACCCCCTTTTGTCAGACCTCCTAGACATGTAGGGGATGACATCAGGGAATTGATTCGACTCAGACCACCATTGTTTACCGGTACTACTGAGGGTTCAGTAGCAAAGGCATGGTTGCAGAGCTTACAACGGTGCTTTGGGTTATGCCCTTATGGGAGTAATCTAAAAGAATGAATAGCAATTCATCAGTTGATACGGGATGCCTCCAACTGGTGGCATCAGGAGGAGATAATTGGTGGAGTGAGGATGGACACCCTCACACGGGAATCTTTCCTAGAAAGATTCTGAGAGAGATACTTGTCAGAGCATTTCTGGTAGAAGCAGATAGAGGAGTTCCATTCTCTTTATCAGAGAGGCCTTATAGTGGCTCAGTACGAGAGTAGGTTTCTTGAGCTCCTTCCTTATGTGGAATACATGAAGGATGAGAAACTACGGGTGCATCATTTTATCATGGGTCTGAATTTCTCTCTGCAGGGCCCAGTTAGGATGGCCTTCCCTACCACCTTCAGATAGGCAGTGGAGATAGCGCTAGTTGCTGAGGATACTCGAGGTAGGTAGGAGTCACGGGATCGGCCTCAGAATCAAAACTCCTTCCAGCAAAAACCCCCTTGGAAAGGGAATCAGAATTATACAGCAGGGTCCTCTAGGGGCCAACAGTCTCAGCAGCCAAAACCCTAGCAGCAGCAGCAGAAACCTTCTCATGGTTATCAGGGCTCTAAGCCCAAGCAGTGGTAGTCACAGGGTCCTAGGCAGGAGCAAAAAGTACAGGCCCCACAGCCTCAGTCAGTGAAGACTCAGTAGTCTTCTATGGGAGGTTTCAGCGGATCTAGCAGATCAGGAGGCCCACAGCAGTCTGGGTCACAGGGTGCACGATCTTATTCTCGTAGACCATGCTACACTTGTGGTGGCATGGGTCATATAGCGAGGGAGTGTCCGCAGGGACAGGCATCTAGTGGTCAAAGCAGGGCTTTTTCAAAGCTGATAGTTGGTGACATGGGTAGATCCCATAGAGTTTTTGCAGCGGTTGACAACCGCCAGGCTGAGCATCAGGCCATAGTTATCGAGGCTACAGGTATTATACAGGGCCATATGGTTGCAGTTTTATTTGATTTCGGGGCTACTGACTCTTTTATATCTCCATTTGTAGTGGAGCGTTGCGGGCTAGTGGCAGTTAGACAGGATGTTAGTTGGGAGGTAGAGTTAGCCTCAGGAGCCAGAGTGTCAGTTAGTTCCATGGTGCAGAGTTGTCAGATGCAGATTGGAGACATGTCCACTAGGACTGACCTTGCTTGTTGCACTTATGACAATGAGTCATGTTCTTAGGCTTAACATTCTAATTTGTAGTTTTGATCCTACACAAATTAGCCATATGTCATATCTTACCACAATTACGAAAAGTAGGTTTGGAGTTCTTGCCTTTGGTGTTCGTTTCTTCTGCAAATTCAGATGATTCTCCTTCTTGAATTCTTGTGTAGCCCAATCTTGATGTATCATTCTTGGATCTAGGGGATCTTAATAGTTTCTCAAAGTATTTGATGGCTTCGTTTGGCTTGTTGAAACTTTCACTAATTCCTTTTCTCTCTTTAGGTCATTCTGTAATTGTTCATTCTGTAACTTCAATGTAGTTATCTCAATGTCCTTGATATTCAACTCATAGTTGGCATTCATCATTTGACTTAGAGTATACAATTACATGTTGGAAATCTTGGTTAGTTTTGTTGACTTCTCTTCCAATCTGTTGGCCAAAATTGTTTTATGTTCAATCATGGCTTTATCTTCCATAGCTTTCTTTTTTTGTTTAGTCACCTCACATAGCAGTATAGTTTGTGATTCTTGTTCTAACTTGATACTTCTAATTTCCTCAGCTTGGAATATATTCTTTTCTGTTAGATCTACAACTATTGCATCAAATTCATTGGAGAATTCTTCTACAAATAACTTAGTACACACTATCTCCTTGTATAGTGTGTCATTCTCTACAATACCAATCTCTTTACTTCTCTTCAAGGATTTTTTTAGTTCCTCTCTTGCTTCATTCAGTTGATGTAGTATGAAATGTATTTCAATATCCTAGTTTTCAATACTCTTTCCCAACTTGTAGACTTCCATTTCAAGATCTTTCCTCAAAGCTAGAAAGCTTCTCTTTTAAAGAACTAGGCTTTGATACCAATTGTTGTAATTACAAGAGTAAAGGTAAACTTTTTTTTTTTGTTTTTTGGGGGGTGGGGGTGAATTAGTATTTAACCTTGGACCCATAAAACTTTCAACATTCATTCATCTCATGCATTAATAAGTAAGCTAAAAATATATATAAAGCATATGCATCTAAATCATATAACCATGTAAGCATTCACACACATAACACCAGATATGGTTACCTATAAACCCTCCAAGTGAGAAGGTAAAACTAAGGTGGGATGACACCCAAAAATCTTTACTACTACAATAATAAAGTGTATCCAATGAATGTTACAATGTTTTAACCATGAAACATGATCTACCCTATGAAAGGTCTGCATTGATAAAGGCTTACAAAGACTGTTAGGGCTCACCTTGTTAGAGGATTTCAACATCCTATTAGAAGTGTGCCTTGTTAGAGGACTTCAACTTACAACTAATTCATGTTAAAGGATTTTATATAGCTTGTTAGGACTACTTTGTTAAGATATTTGACTTAAATCACATGTTAAAATATCTCAGCATAGATCCTATGGTTGGCACTTTCTTGCCTGATAATAGATCACTTCTAAACAATGTCTTATTGATCCTTGGTGATAAGATGTCTCAATGTTGTATCCTTCTCTCTATCCTCTGTTCTTCTCTAACTGATTCTGGAATTCACTTTTTCTTTATAACTTCTAAGTCACCTTGAATGATCTGCATGCAATTTATCTTGTTCACTCCTTCAACTCTCCTTCATCCATAGATAGTTTAGGGTTTCTGTCCTCCTTAAGATGACTTAGGTGGCCTAGGGTTAGGTGTGAATCTATAGTTGAGATTCATCCATTTTTCTATTTAATCCTTCCCATTTTCTGATTGGTTTCATGTAATTGCATAGGAAATCCAAATAGAGATTTTTCCTTATCTTCAAAATATCAAAATATAATCTTAAGTTAGCTCAAAAATGGTTTAAATAGTTGTTTGTGCCATTACAAACAAATATGTCAAAACTATGTCACTCGACATATGAAGTCTTTGATACTCGACATGCATTGATTTTTATACTATGACTTGGCCCTTGCATTACTTGATATCTACTATTTACTTAGCTCCTAAATCACTGTGCATGGTTTATCTACTTGGCACATGAGTGACTCAACACTTATTACAACTCAACATGGTCTAATATTTACATGTTGTGCTTGGCATGAATTACTAGTTTGGTATGAACTAAGTAAATGGGTTAAGTGTGTTGACACTCACTTGTTAAAACCAATCTGAGATCAATAATGAAGACTGTAGTAAAGCCATGAAAGAAGAGATTGATCAGATTGAGAAGAACAAGACATGGACTCTTGTACTTAGACCAAAAAAAAGAATGTGATTGGAACCAAGTGGGTGTATAGAAACAAGCTATATGAGAATGGTGAAGTCATAAGGAATAAGGCAAGAATAGTTTGCAAGGTGTATGAACAAAAAGAAGGAATTGACTATGGGGAAACACTTTCCCCAGTTGCAAGATTGGAAGGAGTAAGAAATCTACTTGCTTAATCTACATACAAAGGTTTCAAATTTTATCAAATGGATGTGAAGTCAACATTTCTGAATGGTATACTAGAAGAGGAGGTTTACATAGAATAACCTGAAGAATTTTTTGATCCAAACAACAAGAACATGGTATTTAGACTACACAAAGCTTTATATGGTTTAAAGCAAGCCCAAAGAGCATGGTATGAGAGGCTTCACAATGATCTTGTGAAGATTGGTTTTGAGAAGACTAGTGATAATAATAACTTGTACTTGAAAAAGGAGGTAAAGGTATTTTACTAGCTAATTTTTTTTTTTATGATATCATATTTGGAGGTCAAAATGCATTATGTAAGACATTTGCAAATGAAATGAAGAAAGAATTTGAGATGTCTATATTTGGAGAGATCAAGTTCTTTGTTGGTTTGCAAGTATATTAGATGAAATATGGTATTTACATCACTTAGTCTAAGTATGTGAAGGAAATGTCGAGAAATTTTGGTTTGGAGGATTCAAAACTAGATATCACTCCTATGGTGATAGAACATAAACTATCAAAGACTGATAATTTTGCTGAAGTGAATCAAATAATGTATAGGTCTATGATTGGAAAGTTGCAATATGTAGTACATAGAAAACTTGACACTGCATTAGCTATTGGGATTGTTGCAAGATTTTATGAAAATCCTAAGGAGAATCATTTGATGGTTGTTAAGGGAATTATGATATATATGAAGGGAACAAAATATTATGGTCTATACTACAAGAAAAATGACAAATTTGAGTTAAGAGTGTTGATATCTAATATAAAAGATAATTTGAAAAGAGTATTTTCAAGAAGGAGATTGTGAAGAAGACTATGTGTTTCAATCATGATTTTATCACTAATGTCAAACTTGTTATTTGCTAATAAGACAATTGCTTATATGTTTTAGGTACTATCACTTAGTTGATTGATGAGGAGGATTTGATTAACAAGATGTAACAAAAGTACCTAGAGGAAAGGTTGAGTTATGATTATGTAATGAAGTACATGGATCAGTTAAGACAGTGATAACATAATGTAATGTATTGATGATGTACTTACAAAATGGCTGGCTATATTAAATTTTTTTAGAAGAATAAGCTAAAAAAAGTTCTTCTACCAAGCTTGAACAAGTGGATAGTAGGTGCTAAGCAAAGTTAGTTCAAGAAAAGAAAAAAGTCAGTTGGAGCCGAGTGAAAGAAAATTCTAGTGGATGCCAAGAAAGATAGTAGATGTCGAGTAACTTTTAGTTGATGCTGAGCACCAGTAAAATTCATTTGATGCTAAGTGATTTTACAGTTGATGTTGAGTGATGTAGTATGTGCCGAGCATCAGAAGATTGATAATGCCAAGCTGCTGCATTATGACAAAGATTGAAGATTCACCAAATAAAAGCCAACAAGTTTGTTTCTTTGGAAATCGTGAATTAGGAGGAAGATAAGATTGATGATCTAGCACATAATCTTATGTAAACCATTTTGGAGATAAATTGAAATGGATTCTAAGAGAAGTTTCTAGAGAGGACAATATATGGGTTAGATACATTGTATCTTACCTAATCCATCTAAAACCCTAATTTAGACAAGGGATAATGAGTGGGAAAATATTCTAATCTCCTATATATAGGAATGTTTGGTCATGAAGAAAAAGATTTAGAGAGTTTGGTGCGTGAATCTGAGAAGGAGAAGGAGAAAGGGTTTTTCTTCATCAAGTGACCCAAGAGAAGAGTTTGCAATGGTGTACTAAGAAGGAAGGCTTAAGAAGATGAATTCTTAAAGGGTGAACAAGATGTTAAAGTTGCAAAGAATGGAAGCTAGGTGGAATTAAGGATTGAATAGAGATTTGTAATCTGCAAGTAAATTTGTAAGTTGTATTAGATCAAATCTCTACTATTACTTTCTAATAATTGTATCAGTCTAGGGTAAATCCTTTGGAGTAAGGTTGAGTTAAAAATCATTGGAAAATCCTTTAACAGGGTGGAATTCCAAGTGAATGGCCTAAAGTCCTCTAACAAGGCTCACTTTTAACAGGGTGATTGAAATCCCTTAACTAGGTCACATTTAGCAATGTGTATTGTAAACTTTAACAGGGTTGGATTTTCATAGGGCATCACTTTAGAAGAGTGAAAAAGGAGTAGCATGTTACTAGTGGTTTTTCCCAAATTGGGTTTCCACGTTAAAACATTGTCCCAAATGTGCTGATGAATGTGTTGTGTTTCATGCTTTATATTTTTGCAAGATTGACTTGACAGTAACATATGAGTTTTAGTTGATACACAATGCATGCATGGGTATGAATGTTTTATGGGTTCACTAAATTGTGAGAAAACCTTTATTTGTACATCTGGACCTTGAATAACCAATTCACCCCCACTTAGTTATTCTAAAAGAATTCCATCAAAGAGCCTATATAAATACTGATTGGGCTAGAGACATTGATGATAAAAAGAGTACAAGCAGTGGAACATTTTTCTTAGGAAAGAGATTGGTCATCTAGACTAGTAAGAAATAGTATTGTATATCTCAATCTACTACTAAAGCTAAATATGTGGCTATTGTAGTAAATTGTATAAATGTGGTACGGATGAAATAGCTACTCAAAGCCATGAATGAATAAATTGATGAACCAATGGTACTTTATTGTGATAATACAAGTGCTATAAACATGTCAAGGAACCTTATGATGCACGTAAATATTAAGCACATTGCAATCAAGTATAATTACTTGAGAGAGTTGGTTCAAGACAAAGAAGTGAGAATGGAATATGTGAATACAAAAGAAAAAATAGCTGATATAATCACAAAAGCTTTACCTAAGGATGTACATGAATATTTTAGAGGTAAACTAGGGGTGATACCCCTATCCAAAGCTACTTAAGAAGCATGAGTAGTATCCTGCATCAATTGAACTGAATGTTGTATCTTACAACTTGATGCAGTGGATCTTACTTTAGGAGCTGCCTAAAGTAATGAAGGAGATAAATCATAATTTTATAGTCACATACAAGGTGAGAAAGGAAGAACCTAAATTGATTATATTTACATAAAAATATGATAAGTCTTTGGCATTGTTGTCAAAGAGGGAGAAATAACCTAAAGAGGGAGATATAAGGGAGATACATTGAAGGAGATTGACAAAGCTTACATTACCCTATACAGAGGAAGGACATATATTGATAGAGGGAGAAATTTCAAAGATATTATTTTCTTTTTAGTATTCATTTGCCATCAATGCCAAAGAGGGAGATTGTTGAAAAGACATTATTTTTAAGTGTAGAACCTATAATGGAACAATCATTATTTTGTTAATGATGTCAAACCTACTACTTGCTACTGAGAAAATTTCTTTTTGGTCTGAATGCTATCATGTGGTTGATTAATGAAGAGGATTTGAAAAGAGGAGATAACAAGAGGACCTAAAGAATGGTTGAGTTATTCGGTGTATAAAAGGATCACTAAGACTAACTAAGACATTGATACTATAGTGTATTTTTTATCTACTTAAAATTTTTAATGAAATATTACTCAAGAAAATACTGCAAGAAGATCAAGAAAGAAAAGTGTCTTCCAATCCTTGCCAAGAAAATAGTGCAAGCTGAGCAAAAAATAATAGAAGCCAAGTGAAAATAAATAGGTGCCAAGCAAAGAAGACAAATAGTGCAAGTCCAAGGGAAGTTAGTATATGCCACACAAAATTTAGTTGGTGCTGAGCATTAGTAAACTTTAGTATTTGCGAAGTAAACTAGTGTTAGCTGAGTGACAAAATAATATAGATGTTGAGTGATAGAAAATAATGCTAAATCAAAGATTTGACAAATTTGAGCTGATTAATTTGGTTTCTTGAATTATGTGGAGTGTGTGGAAGATTACTCTGATGAGATGGTGGCACATAATTCAACGTAAACCATTTTGAGGTGAATTCAAGGAAGATTAAAGAGGAAGTTTCTAGAGGAAGTCAAATGGAAAAGTGGGTAGATTCATTGAATCTTACCTAACCCTAAAATGGATGATTGTGGTTAAGCAGAAAAAGATCTAAATTCTCTATTTATAGAGATAGTTGGCTAGAAGCAAAGGTTTTCATGTGCAAGAACCTATGGAAGATAAGAAGTCTAGGGTGTTGCTTCATCTAGTGGCCAAACAAAAGAGACTGCAGTTAGCATATAGAGCAAGAAGGCTTAAGAGATGAATACTTGAAGGGTAAATAAGTTATCAGAGCTGAAGAGTATGAATGCCAAGTAGAATGGAGGACTAAACTAGGGATTTGTAATATGCAAGTGAGTTATAAGTTTTTATTGGATCAAGTCCTACTCTTTCTTTCTAACAACTATACTAGTATGGATAAAATGCTTTGCATTAAAATTGACCTAACAATCTTTTGTAAATCCTTTAATTGGGTGACATTGTAATGGAATGTTCTAAAGTCCTCTAACAAGGATCACTCCTAAAGTCCTCTTGTAATGGAATGAAATACTCTAACTAGGTCATATTTAACAATTTGTATTGTAACCTTTAATAGGGCTAGCCTTTCATACGACATCACTTCAAAAGAGTGAAATTGGGTAGCATGTTACTGGTCATTTTTTCCAAATTGGGTTTGCACATAAAATCCTTGTGTCAAATTGTGTGAATGTGCTTATGGTATTTCATGTTTACATTTTTGCAAAATTATTCTAGCCTAGGACAATAACCTACCGAGTTAAGGTATTGTATGATCTAATGGATGCATGCATGTTATGGTTTTATGGATATGAATCTGTTAAGCACTAAAAAATTTTATTTGTGCATCAGGACCTTGGATAATTGATTCACCCCTATCTCACTTATTCCAAAGAATTATAGTAGACAGAACTGAGTAGGAGGAAGGAGTTTTGTACAATTCAATTTTATTATTCTACAATGAATAATACATAGATCACTTGGATAGTGGGTTCATTAGTCTTGCCCCTAAAGCTGTTTGGATAGTGGATCCGTCTTCCTTCCATAGCTCTTAATGTTTAGGGTTGGAAAAACTCCTAATATGGTTGGAATCTCCTAACAGGGATTCAAAGTCTCCTAATAGGGACTGATATGTACTAAATGTTGTTATAGACTACTGCTAGGGTCCATTCTCTAATAAGGAATATTTAAATTAGTACATCATCTTATTTGTATTATCCCCACTAGGGTTTTCCCTCTAATCAAGGGTTTCCCTAGTTTTAACATATTTGGTGTTATTATGTAGAAGTATATTGTTATTATTTCTAACTATATTTCTCACATGGTTAAGTTTTATTAAGGGTGATAATTTTGATAATAGTTTTATAAATGATTCACCCCCCTCTCAATTATATTGGTGGAATATATAGTCTAATAGGTCACTCCTTTTAGAAGTGCATAAACACCAAATTATTCTAAATTACCATTAGAATCAATTTTGGAAACATTATCTGGAGATAATAATGATGATCAAGTTGGTTTGACATCATCTTTGAACATTTTTTTTTGATAAGAATACAGTAATGAAAAATTTACAAGCCATATTAGTGGAAGTGACATAAAAGTTAGAAAATGTTATATGAACAATAGTCATTGAATTAAACCCATAGTCAAGATAAAAATAAGTGATCAAGGCATTTGATAATGAGTTCATGATATTGAATTATTCAGAAAGGTTTGTGGAACATCAACAAAGACTTGAAAAGTATTGATATAGGTGTCAAGGAATTAAAGAGATGCTTGACAGAAGGAAAAAAAGAGTATGGAAAATATGCCCTATCGCATACTTTTGTTAAATACATCTCAAATGAGATAAAGGTCAAAATAGAAGAGTTGAAGACTCTTTTCAATGAGCTTCAAAGTCCTAATGTATGGATTATTGATTTGAAAAGAAGAATAAACAAATTTTAGATGATATTGGACTATTAGAGCTGAAGAAAGAAAGGATATTGAAAAGATTCTCATTATTAAGAGAGCACCTCATCTTGAAGATTGATCATGTATAGAGATAGTTGGATGAAAGCCTTTCAACCAAGGCATCATATGAGAAATTTGCATGCACAAATTTGAATTTAGTAGAAATTGCCTCACATGGATTGTGTGCATTAATAAGTGTATTGGATGTAGTCAAGGATAAATGGGACATAAAGTTCTTTATTTAGAAGAAAAACTTTACAAGTCACATCCTACTGATATTCAGCTAGTAACCATAAACATAGAACTTCAAAATTTTTATTTGTTTATAGAAGTTTGACTCATCTTTGTCATTGACATTAGAGGGGGAGACATATATAAGGAAAATTGTATGTGTTAGAGTATAGCCAAAGGGGGAGTAATTTTACAATAAAGATATTTAATGAAGTAAGATGTTAGAAATAGAAATGATCCACATTTTGAAATTTTTGTAATGGCCATGTGAGGATTTTCACAAGTTTTGAGATTTAATTTTTTTAGGACTTAGCCAATTTTCCCATATGTTTCCATCAATGTAAAATGGGGAGCTTGTTGAGAATTTGGCTACATTGGATAGTATGAGGTTGCCATTTATGAAAATTTACACTCAATATGAAGTAAGAAAAGTATGGAGATATACTTTTGGCAACATGGTTAGATTTTTTATTAGCATAGTTCACAGAGGCAATTGGTGCAGGAGCACCTAGTGATTACTTAGGCAATCTAAGTTGTTTCTTGTTTCGGTTCTATGTGTGTGTGACTTAGGTGATTTTTGATTTTTTTTGCATAAGGTCATGTTGACCATGGTAGTATTACAATAGGGATTTTGTTCATAGGGTCTTAGAACATCTGAGTAGGTGTAATTAGGGGCTAAGAAGTTGTAAAGTCCTTTGATTTGCACAAACATGATGATGATGTCATCATGAGGATAGTAGGGTCTAGGTTGGGTTAGGATATTGGTTTACCTTATTTGAGGCTCTTGGTTGAGTTTGGGAAGTAATGGAGTTCATTGGAACTAAGTTGGGGAAAAGTTGCTAAAAAGATGTAAAAGTTGCATTGTTCAACTTTGCAACTTTTAAAAGTTGCTTGAGCAACATTGTCAAGAAAGTTGTAACTCAATGGAAAAGAACCCTCAAGGGAAAAATTACCACCTACCCTATCTAAGACATGCCAAGTCCTATGAACGAGGTTGGATACTCATTGTATAGATTGAGTGTCTTGGTAATCAACATTTAGAAGCAATTTGTATGCAATTTCTTTGTTATTGATGACAAAAGGTAGTTATAAGTTCAAGATCCATATTGTAACCTATAGATCCTTTGAATTACATTTTTTCTTGATTCAGTGTGTTGGTAGATGGATATTTTGATCATTCTTTTTTCTTTTGTGAAATTATTTTGGTTTTACACTATCACTGGTTTTATCTAGGCAATTGTTGAAGATGGAGTTCTAACTCACTTTTCCACAATCTATTTTATATGAAATCTTGGGAATAGTGAGTAGAATCCATGTAGATAATGTGTACAAAATCAATGGCCCTCAAATGTACAAGAAGCATTTTTAATGTCTTTCCTTAAGAAAGCTTGTGGTGAGTCTGGCTAGGGAAGACCATAAAGTGGTCATCATTACTTGCAAAGGAGAAAAGATAGAATCCAAATTCATTTTTGACATGGAATAAGGAAGTATTACCAAAATTCTATGAAGTGAAGAGCATCATACCAATCGTAGAATAAGCCTAGAATAATCTTGATTGTTGTGGTAGTCTGTGAAGCCAAAAAAGCCTAACTTTCACCTAATTTGTGTTAGGGAAATGGACAAAAGGATATCACCTCAAGACCCCAAAAAAATTTAAGGGGATGAATAATGAAACAAGAAACCTAGAAAATAGTTTAGGGTTGTTTATAATGGCATAGAAGAAAAACCCTATTTTCTTGGAGTAGGGGACCTAATAGGGCTAATAGACCTAATAGGTGATTTTAGTGAGATAGGATAAGAAACTAGACTAGGAGGGATATCTAACACCCCTAGTGAATTGTATTGAAGTTTTTTAGGACACTTCCACACCTTTGAAAGGATGGATTAATCATATGGAGGATTTAGGCCTTTGAAGATGGCTAAAGGTATATGGTAAGCGAGAAAGAATGCAATAAGAAGTGGCATGAGCATACAAAAATTATTGATAGGTAGTTTTGCCTAAGGAGACCAGAGGATCCTAGTGAATAAAGGGTACTATAGGTGGTAGGGTAGAAGAGAAAGAAACCCTAAAAGTCTTTAAGAAGACCAAGAGCATGAGTCAGTGATTGGTTCATCCAACCTCCCTATCATAGTGGTATTAAAGCCTCAAAAGATTAGGTTTGTGGATAAATGTTTTAGATTGAGGAATCAGTAGGAGAAACTACAATGGTTCCCAATGAAGAATTGGTTAAGAAGGTAAATGAGAAAGATGAAGAAAATAAATATCTTAGAGGATATTAGCCCAACTAGAGGATAAGCTTGCTTAGGTGGAAGAAAAGACTAATGAAGTCGAAGAGAAAGTTGATGGGAAGAAGCCAAAGGTTATTATAGAGAATGAGGTCCCTATAGCAGACCTTGTTCTTATAGAAGATCCTTTCTTAAAGGTAATGAATTCTATAAGTGTGAAGGCACTTGAAGGTATTCCATTGTTTAGTGGAAAGATGGAACCAAATCTAGTCATGGAATAGATAGAGGGAATGAAGAACTATTTTGAATGTGATGCAGTCATTGAGTCACAAAAGGTCAAGGTGGAAAAATCAAGATTGAGAGGCTATACTCTAATATGGTGAAAGTTCATTTAGAAAGAGAGGGAAAAAGAAGGTAATAAACTAATCTTTGCATGGTGAGAGATGGTTCTTAAGGTGAAAGAAGCATATATGCCAAAGGATTATGAAATTTAGTTACACTAAAAGAGTCCAAGGCAAAGGGATCTTGATGTAAGTTCCTATAGTGAGGAATTTCAAAAGCTTTGAATGAGGTCAAATGTGTGAGAGGATGAAAACCTTTAGGTAGTTAGATACCTTAGTGGCCTAAAATGGAACATTCAAGAAGAGATGACTCTTCTTAGTCCTAAATAGTACACCAATGTTATCAATTGGCTATAAAGATTGAAGAAAAGAAAAAAAGAAAGCATGATCTATCCTCCAAAGGTAGAGGTAGAGGGATGTTAGAATATATAGTCCACCAATATTATTGAGAGGGGGTGGGGGCCAAATTAGTTATCCAACTATTATAATAACTATCAATCTTAAACAAACTTAACCATATGAGCAATATAATCAGAAACCATAAAAGGATACTTATACACAATAACTCCATATATGTTAACTAGGGAAACCTTTGATTAGAGGGAAAAGCCCAGTGGGGATAGTACCCACAAGATGATGTACTAATATAAATATTCATTATTAGAGGATGGACCTAGCTAGGAGTCTATAACAACATTCAGTACATATCAATCCTTGTTAGGAGACTCTAAATCCCTATTAGGAGATTCCAACCCTGTTAGGAGTTGTAGAAAAGAATTGTACCCACTACCCAAACAACTTCAAGGGCAAGACCAATGAACCCACTATCCAAATGATATCTACATTATTCCTTGCATAATAATAGAAATTAATAGTACTACTCCTTCCTCTCCTTGTGCTATCAACCAGACTTCTACTAATTCTGATCTTGTAACAAGATCTCACATCCAACAATCCCTTAGATCACTTACTCACATTTAGTATGCACTTTGCTCCTTTTTACACTTCACACTTAATACAATGATCACCCTATATTATAAACAAGGAAAACATCTTTCCTTTATAACATATCTTCAAAATAATTCCTTGAGTTGGCCTTGAGCCTTTCCCAATTAATTATAATAAGATAATTAATTAATTACAATTACAATAGCACTGTTAGCTCATAGTCTATAAAAAATTCATTTGTGTGATACTAGGCCTTGTGTATCCACTAACATCATCATCCAATTATCCTATGTCTTTGGCTGACCACACATCTCTTTGTTACAACTCATATGAAATATATAATACAAACATTAAAAACTACTTTCCAAGAACTCTTCTCTATACTGCTCTTAGTAAATCAATCACAAGTTTCGTACATCTTTGACTTACATACTATGCATTGAACCACATCATCAAGAGACTATACTAAGAATGTCCATGATTGCACATCATTAGAAAAGAAAAATCTTGTCCAAACAACTAAGATCTTTCTCTTCTATGTTTCCAGTGTTCACAAACTTACTACAATGTTCACACGAATGACAAACATAGTCATTAATGCAACATGTAAATACTCTCTAATCTTAGGATACTCCCCTAATGTACTATCATCATCATTCATGCTAACAATATCCCCCTTTAGCATTGATGAAAACATAGATGAAAAATATCTAAGTTCTATGAATACCAAAACAATACTTTGCTATTACTGTTGTTGTACTTATCTTCTCAAATCCTCTTCATCAATCAAATCAAAAATCATCTAGAACACTGCTTTGTTCATCATCTTCTTAGGATTGTCAATATTTTTTCACACTAAACAACTCATAATACATCATAATTCCTTATGTTTTATATCTTACATGAATCTTTCTAAATCTCCCTAATAACTATCCCTCCCCAATTCAATTACATATCTCCCCTATTTATACTTAGGAGATGTTTTTCATGCATATTCTTCCGCATTGACATCAATGACAAAGTCCACATTATGTTAATTTAATGGTCCAAGTCTTCAACCACTTCAATTGTCCAAAGACATTGTTCAAGACCAAATACCAAGAGTCCTTGATGACTTAGCTCATCTTAGATACTCCTCTATACAGGAAGCATCAACATTTAGTCTAGTCCAATAATAGTGCTCTATACCACTAGACTGATGCGCTTACTACATTGTCTACTTAGAACTAGGCAGAGGATAACCCCAAGCATACCTCTCAAGTGCTCAAATGTATCTTTAGGTAAAGGCTTTGTAAAGATATCAATAATCTAATCTTTAGTACTTACATACTCTAATATAATATCTCTTTTTTTATTTCTTTCTCTCACAACACATGATACCTAATAGATATATGCTTAGTCTTAGAATTCAATACAATATTCTTAGACATACTCACTATACTTGTGTTATCATAGTAAATGATAACAAGTTCTGCAAGCTCAATCTTGATATCCTTCAGCATCTGTTTCATCCACATTACTTGATTACAATTATAATCTACCATAACATACTCTGCCTTATTTGTTCTCTAAGATTTATACAATCTTGTTTCTTTCTTAGTCAAGAAACCAATCTTCCTCAAAGAAAGAATGTTCCACCACTGGTGCTCTTTCTATCATCCATACTGTTTGCCTAATCTACATCAATATATGAAAATAGAGTGAAATCACTCAATCTATCATACCAAATTTTATTCCATAGTTAGATGTTCTTTTTAAGTATTTGAATATCCTCTTTACTACTACATAATGATACTCCTTAGGATCAACTTGAAATCTAGCTACAATCCCAACTGAATTTTCTATATCTGGTCTAGTGTGAGTTAGATACTATAAGCCTCCAATCATGGATCTCTACTTCTTCTGCTCAATTGTAGGTGTCTCATCCTTTCTATATAACTTGTGACTAGTTATCATAGGTGTACCAACATTTTTACAACTTTCCAATCCCTCTTCAATAGATCTTTCAAGTACTTAGCTTGTAAAATGAAAATGCCATCATTGTTTTGCATAATCCACAATCCTAGGAAAAACTTCATTTCTCCTGTCATGCTCATTTGAAACTCTTTCTTCATTTCTTCAAAAATTTTATCACTTGCTTCATTACTTCCTCCAAATATGATGTCATCAACAAATATTACTATTCTCAGCAAATCATTCTCAATTTCTTTCAAATACAAGTTACTATCTATTGTACCTTTAACAAATCCAAGTTTTACCAAATAGTTGTCCAACCTTGCATACCAGGTTCTAGGTGCTTTCTTCAAACCATATAGAGCTTTCTTTTGTCTACATATTATATCTCTATCTTTTCTCACAGGAAAACCTTATGGCTGCTCAATATATATCTCTTCTTCAAGTTCTCCATTTAGGAAGGCTAATTTAACATCCATCTAATATACTTTGAATTTCTTATCCATTGCATAAGCCAATAACGTTCTTATTGCTTCCATTTTGGATATAATGGCATATGTATCCTCATAGTTTATGCCTTCTTTCTATGAGTATCCCTTACATACAAGTGTAGTCTTGTTCCTCACAACTTTGCCTTGCTCATTCATCTTGTTTTTGAATACCCATTTGGTTCCTATCACATTCTTATCTTTAGGTCTATTCCCATGTTTCATTTTTCACATTATGAACTAATTCTTCCTTCATTTCTTGAATCCAATGATCATCTTTACAAGGTTCATCTGCACTTTTAGGTTCAACTTGAGAAATCAAGTATATCTCTTCATTAAATCTTTTTCTTGTCATCACACCTTTGTCTTTTCTTCCAATTATCTTCTCTAGAGGATGATTCTTTGTTAGATTCTTGTTAGGGGTAGCAATTGAAATCTTAATTGTTATCTCATATCTAGGTTCAGACCTCTACTCTCCTCTTTGCTCAATAGTTAACCCATCATTCTGCATATAATTTTTAGTCTCAAAGAAAACTTTGGCATTTTTTCTAACAATTCTAGAATTATCTTCTTCTTCATCTCACTTGTAATCTAACATCTTTTCCTTAGTTCCAAATTTTTCATCAATCTATACATTTGTGCACACAAATATTGTCTTAGTTCTATGATTAAAACATCTATATGCTTTTCTTTTCAATGAATAGCCAAGAAACATAGCTTCATCACTTCTTGGATCAAAATTTCCAACATCATCATCTCTCTTAATATAACACATGCTTCCAAAAATTTTGAAATACATAATTGATGGTGAATGACCAAACCATAGTTCATAAGGTGTCTTGTGCATACATTTTCTAATCTTTACTTTGTTCATAGTGTACATTATTGCATTGACTTATTCTCTCCAAAATGTGTTGGATAAATCATTCTCAAATAAGATTACTCTTGTTGCCTCTACTACTGATTTGTTTCTTCTTTTTGGAATCACATTCTATTCAAGTTTCCTAGGTGAAGATAACTTCCTTTTGATTCCATTCTATTCACAAAACATGTTACACTCTCTGGAGGTGAATTCTTCTCCTATATCTAATCTCAAACATTTTACCTAAACACCAGATTCATTCTCAACTCTATTCTTAAATATCTTAAACTTCTCAAAGGCTTCAGACTTCTCTTTAAGAAATGCTACCCACATCATTTTAGTGAAATCATCAACAAAAATCAAGAAATAGCTTTCACCATAGAATCATCTTATTCTAGAGGGACCACTTAGATCTATGTGACAATCTTCATCTTCTACATGGTAGTAAACTTCTTGCTAGGAAAAGATACCTTCTTCTACTTAGCCAAAATACATTCTTTGCAAACCACATTAGTAGGCTTAATAATCTTAGGCAGATCTCTAACTGAAAATGTGCTACTAACCTTTACAATATTATCAAAGTTTATATGATAGAATCTCCTATGTCATAAACGAAAATTATCCACTTTAGTAACTAAACAAGTCATTTTGGTGAGATTTAACTAAAATACATTACCTCTAGACCTAGTTCTAGTTCTAATCATCTTACCATCCTTATCCTTGATAGTGCATGTCTTTTCTATGAATTGTAATTGATACCCCATTGGTGTTTTCACACTATTTAGCAACAAAATACTTAATATCAAGATAAAAAGATCACAAAAACCTAAGGACTACCTAATTCCCATAAAAAGTCATGTGTACCTCTGATCTAGACCCAACTTCAACAAAATCATAAAGATTTTCTACTCTTTTCTCTAAAACCAAGGTGGGTGCACCTGAGGGATGAAAGATTTTACAACATGATACTACATATATATTTCACTTCAGTCTATTAGATTCAATAACAATACACATCCATTATGGCAGATTGGTCACAATTCTTCTTAGATTTACATGTAATTTTGGGCAATAACAGTTAACTAGGACTCAGAATTTAAATGTAAGCAAGTGTTGACCAGATTTGATATTCTTCAAACATTAAAATAAAATTGATTTTGAAATTAATCTTGATTCTTATTCACAATTTCTTCATATGTAGACTGAACTAATAGATCAATGCCTCATCTATTGGGATTCAGAGTCTATCCAATTTCTGGACCTAATTGATTGCATTACAATACTTATTATCAACAATTCTCACTGAAACTCATTCTTATACACATCCTTCATACTACCATGGAAATCCTATCAATTTTAGTAGAGCATTTACCTAATTCATCAAATTAAAATCAATAATAAAAATGATATACAACTTTAACATAACTACATTTAATTGAACAAGTCTTGCTTATACAATTTCAAGATATCTAGGTAATAACAATTGGAGACAAGATTCGCGAAGAAAAGAGATGGGGATAGCTCATCTTTATATTAATTTCCTTTGAAAATTGTATAACTATAATAGAACTCAAAATGACTCAAGATAAAACATCAAGATCATGTAACATTAATGTATTCCTAGATACTTGCAAAGAAAATACATCACAAAGTTTGCATCAAGACTGGAGAAAATAACAATTAGTAAAATCTAAAATTATGTAATAACTTAGACCCTTTCTCTAGCCTTGGAATATAACTTATATAATATGAGATGCAACAACCTTCAGGCATAGAGACTGATAGCGGTCCTCAAGACAGAAAAATATCTACAATGTTACTATCATAAAAGACAAAAAATTGTGCAACAACAAAAATTTACATCATAATATTCTTTCGTGGGACCATTTTCAGTTACACCTTTTGTTCTTTGTGAGTGAAAAAATTGATGATTGGCCTAATTACTATTGTTGCTCCTTAGAAGTTGTCACCAATGGGATTGATTGTGATATATCTGGCTTTGCTTGTTGTAGGCTAACTTCCACTTGAGGCTCTCCATGTATATCATCATGAACTGATAAGACAATAGTTATATTTGATTTCTCCTCTACCAAGTTAGCAGTCTAGGTTTTTGTTCTTACAACTATAGTTGGTTTCTCATTTTTGTCCTCTTCTTTTCTTACTGATGTGTCAATAATTTGCACTTCATCTTGTTCCATATCTTCATCATCAGTTTCAACATGTTCTAATTGCTTTGCATCAACAAATTTTTCCATCCACTTGTCAAAAAGTGTGTCATCTAGCCAATTAAATTGTAGAATATCTTGCTTCTTTTTCTGATGTAGGAGCATCCTAGATTGCACTACTATCCTACATGTTTTCAGTTTTTACCTTACTACTGAAACAATGTTTTGTTGAAACTATGTTTTCTAGTTTTTGGGTACCTATTGCAGACCATATAATTATTTTTTCACAATGAATGAGATGATGAAATTTTCAAAAATTGAAGAGGGAATAGATTAATATATTTGGTTAAAGGTGCAACTTCTAATTCTTCATAAATTGGGAGATATGGAAATTCTCCTAGAGTGTCAATTTTTGGCAGTTCTACACGATAATTTTTTGTGCTTGACTTTCAATATGGATGCACACTTATCCTTGGTGAATCATATTTTGCACTCTTAAGGGGTTGTAGAGGACCTAAAATAATACCCAAAATTTGAAGCATGAGTTCTAATTCAATCAGAGCTAGGAGATATCATGATTTTTCTCAGACATCAATTTCTAGACATTTAATTGCTAATGCAGACTGACTTGTAGCTCTTCAAGAATTTCATGTTAGGTTTATTTTCATAATGGGTATGTAATATTTGCTGAGGGATGACTTGTGGCTTCTCTATGTTCTAGAATTATCTCTAAGCCATTTTGGCTAGTGTAAATAGAGTGTTTAGGCTTAGAGCTAGGGCAGTTTTAAGAGAGAATTGGGGAGTAGAACTAAAAACTATGAATTTGAAGTTGGATCTTATATCATGAATGTATTTGTATTTGGTCATAACCTAGAAGGCCTTATAGTTAGGCATATATGATGATATTTTCATGAATCAATAAATAATATCTCTCTCTCTCTCTTTATGGTGTTGTGTGCCTTTTGGCCTTAGTTACTCCCAACCTACCCTATGTTAGGTGGTATTAGAGCTCGAGGTTCATCCTTGTAGAGATTAGATCATGTATAACCCTAATTTAGATTTGGTTTTAGGGTTGCAGATCTATGGATTTTACCTATAACTTACAGAAGGTTACGATCTTGCAGGGACCTGATTTGTAAAGATGGTTTCTGGTAGAGGAAATACCAATAATGCTATATTGGATCAATTGAGATAAAATTACAGCCAAAATAGATGCTGTGGAGATAGCCCAAAGGAGACGAGCACATCTTGATGATGTAAGTGATGATGAAGTAGCAAAACCAAACCATAATACAGAACTTGAAGAAGATCAAGATTAGGAAGGATTGTTGAGAGTGTTGTCTAGGGAAAATTCAAAGCCTACGATAGAAGTTGTTCCTTATGATGAAAAATTCGATACCAATGTTGTGTTAGATTGAATCTTAGATATGGAGAATTTCTTTGAGTATGAAAACACTCATAATAATAGAAAGGTGAAGATTGTAGTTACTAGGTTGAAAGGTCATGCTTCACCATGGTGGGAGAATTTACAAACTGATAAACACAGGAGAGGAAAGGAGAAGATCATAACTTTGCCAAAGATGGTGAACAAGGTAAAGAAAAAATTCCTTCTTGCTGATTACCAAGTTAGCTTTCTGAGAAAGATGCAAAATTTGAAACAAAGGTACATGACTATGAAAGAGTATAGTGAGGAATTCTATAGATTGGACAACATATCTAGACATGTGGACGATGATGTTGAGAAAATTGTAAGGTACATAAATGGATTGCAATCTAGAATTCAAGATGAAATAAGTTTTGAGAAGTTGGAAAGTGATGATAAAGGAAAATCTGAATGGAAGAATGATGACAAAGACAAGAATGAGTGGAAAGGTGGTAGTTCATATCGCGGAGGTACTGGATCTTACCAAGGAAGAGGTAATTCTTATTCTAAAGGTAGTTTCCATGGTAATTAATATAAATGTGGTAAAGAAGGATATAGATATTTTGAATGTAGATCTTCTAAAAGTGGGCAAAATAATAGAAATGTTGTGATTCAAGGAGACATTGAGAGTTCACCAATAGAACTTGAGGTTGGAGAAAATCTGATGGTGAGAAGAACTTTATGTAATAAGGGAAGTGATGAGGAACATGTCCTTAAAAGAAGTCTTTTCAAGACTAGATGTAAGATGGATGGAAAATGATACAAGGTGGTCATTGATAGTGGAAGTTGAAAAAATTTGGCATCAGAAGAGCTGGTTACAAAGTTGCAATTGCAGAGGTTGAAACATCCCAAACTTTATCATGTTTCATGGAGCAAAGATGAGCGTAAGATATTGGTAAGTAAGCAATGTATTGTGAAGTTATAAATTGGCCATTACTTTGATGAAGTTTTGTGTGATATAATGCCCATGGATTGTTGTCATATTTTTTTGGGTAGACCTTGGAAATATGATAGATATGTTGTGCATGATGGAAGATTGAATCAATATACTCTTTGGGTAAATGGGAAGAAACAAATATTACTGCCTTTAATTGAAAGTCTAGATGAGGTAATTTGTACTACAACAAAAGTTTGCATGGTTAATAGAAAGCAATTTGAAAAAGAAGTAAAGAAGAATCAAGTTTGTTTTGCTATAGTTCTTAGAGGATCGAGTGTTGGTAGTAATGACCAAGCAGTAGAAGTTTTTAATGACATGGTGACAACATAAATTGTAGAATTGTTGAATGCATATAAAGATATTGTTGTTGATCATATTTTTGATGGTTTACCTCTAGTAAGAAGCATAAGTCATTGTATGGATTTGATTCCTAGAGCTAGTTTGCCAAACAAAGAACCATATAGATTGACACCTATAGAGAATGAAGAACTTAACAAACAAGTGCATGAATTGCTACAAAAGGGATTAATCACATGAGTTTGAGTCTATGTGTTATACCTACTATATCAATGCCTAAAAAGAATGTAGAATGGAGAATGCATACTAATTTTAGAGCTGTTAATAAGATCATAGTGAAATATAGGTTTCCTATGTTGAGGATAGATGACATAATGGATTGTTTGAGTGGAGCAAAGTATTTTACTGAGATTGATTTGAAGAGTGGCTATCATTAGATCAAAATCAGAGAAGGTGATGAATGGAAGACTACTTTTAAGATAAAAGTGTTGGAGTTGAGGAAGGCCAACTCTGAAGATGCCCAAGATCACCTGCATGCGAGAACCTGTCAAAGAGAAGCCAAGGAAAGGAAGAGCATGGGGCAAGGGAAAAACCCTAAATGGATATGAGAGCAAATATGCAAACACAAGAAGAAATGTATTTACAATGAGAATGCCTTATGTTATGAAAATACAATGAGGGAGCCCGAATATAAAGAGCTCATGGAAGCTTGTAGAATGAGCTGGAAGGTGGTAGAAGATAAGGATGACAACTCAACACATATCTAGAAAAGGTGGAACATGCTAGAAGAGAACAAACTCCCGTGTTGTCAACAACTAACCACTACATGCATTAAATACAAAATATTAAATAAATGCATTTACCTAAGTAAGCTTAAGTAATAGAATAAATAATTATTTACTCTAACACCCCCCCTTAAGTGCAACTTAGGGAAATGTCTTAAGCTCACAAAACTAAGAAATGTGGAATGGGTCCCAGCAATGAGGCCATGTTAGGTACCCATGAACAATGCAAAGGATGCAACCTCTGTAAATGGGGAAAGAGAGAAAACCACGTGGGAAAAATCGTCCCCCAAAAAGAGGTAAAAACCTAGTGAAGAACTGAAGAAGCCTCCAACTAGGGAAATGTCCCCTAAAATAGGAACAAGGAGTGATCATGAAGAAGCATCACTAAAGCATGAAAAAGTCACAAAATCTACCAAACTACTGATCTAAAGAACCTCCATGGAAGAAGAAGGCACAAACTGAGCATGTCTATATGGTATATGATCCATCTCACCGAAATGCATAGGTAGCTAGCCACTGCAATCGCTTTGTACATAGGATCAACCACTGAATACATAGTTCACACTATCAAACCATCGAACCACGGATTAATTAGAACAATAGCATAACCCCCCCTTAATGCAAACGGGGTGTGATGACAGGAAACTGAGAAGGTGGGCCAAAGTCACCTACAAATGAACCAAGAACGATGAGAGAGGGAAAGAGGTACAGACACTTATAAAGACATGGTCAAATTGACTCTGCAT
The DNA here is from genome assembly GCA_028749045.1 of Cupressus sempervirens. Classification (NCBI taxonomy): domain Eukaryota; kingdom Viridiplantae; phylum Streptophyta; class Pinopsida; order Cupressales; family Cupressaceae; genus Cupressus; species Cupressus sempervirens. The sequence continues at coordinate 1,031,040,685 of CM053787.1, read as the reverse complement.
GGGGCTAATGTCATGGAAGGGACACTCACTTGACAAAGGGAGAAGGCCTAAAATAGCAAACAACTATCCCCCCCATGGTGCTTTATGAAAATAGTGCATGTACAACTAACTCAAAAATAACGTTCATGATCCCTAAAATGTAAAAGTGGCACTTTATCTCAGTGCGATACAAAAAAGTGCTTTAAAATGATAGCTAAAATGATTAGAACTAAAAACTAGCTACAACAAAAAAAAGTACAAGCTAAAACAAGAGAAACCATGCCAGGAATATGATCCTCGGGCCTAAAACACTCAAGATATCCACCATATAGAAAAAATGCCAAAACTATGATAGAAAGAGCATGGGCCAAAAACAAAGAAAAATGACCACATTTTTGAAAAGATGATAGAACCAACTTTCCAAAAAGATAAAGTTTTCAAAAAATGGGCTTGGGACGCAAAAGATATGCTTGTTGGAGTCAAAAACACAACTTTGAACTTTGACTTTAAAAAGGTAATTAAAAAGCATAAAAACCTAAAAATACCTAGACCAATGTCTTTGTCTTGGAACCAGCTTTCCAGCACTTCTTTCGGATCGGAAAAATACCTCTGTATGCTCAAGTTATGGCCAAAAAACCAAAGGTAGCTCCAAAACAGAACCTGAAGGAGAGGTGCAAGAAGGATGATGCAAATGACATCATGCTGACGTCAGTAGAAAGCTGCATTAAATTTGATGGCCACATCAGTCGTCAGCAAAAAAAATAGGCCACGTGGCAAACTCTAACGTGGTAGGGGTGACATTGTGGGACCAGATTGCAAGGTGCCACGTGGCACTTGGGCCACGTGTCACCCCTGTAGTGGCTAAAATCGCTGAATGTGGCAGTTGACGCAGAACTGAGCTGGCAAAAGGAGATGGACACCTGTCACTGACTAGGTGATGAATGTATCAAGTAGAGGTAGAGTAGAAAAATCTAGTGGCGGTGACGAGATCGGTGGACGCTGCGAAATAGGTGGTGACCGTTGGCGCAGAGGGGTGGTGTTGCCTAGAGAAGCAGTGCCGGGGTTGCCCGTCGATGGTGGCTGAGCCGGAGTGGCCTAGCGGCTGCTCAACCAGCTATGGTGGTTGCCAAGTGTAGTGTGGGTGGCCACCCGGTGACACGCTGGTGGCATTGTGAAATTTTATTTTATTTTGCCGAAAATGTCCGTATGACCGTACAGGAGGGCCTGCGAGCAATTTTTTTTTGCCTCCCGGAGCTCTGTCCCCAAAATTTATTTTATATAAATCTTGACTGCAAATGGCCTTTCGAATCCAATGGTGATGTTAATTTGGCCCCAATGTGCTCTAAAAATTTTTTGATCCCCTGATTTGAAGAAAAAATGCACAAACAAACAAGGGTTTGTGACTTCAAATCACGGCTTCAAAAATCCTTCAATGAAGCTGCAGCAAGAAGGCTCTGATACCATGTTGGAGTTGAGGAAAGCCAACTCTGAAGATGCCCAAGATCACCTACATATAAGAACCTATCAAAGAGAAGCCAAGGAGAGGAAGAGCATGGAGCAAGGGAAAAACCCTAAACAGACATGAGAGCAAATATGCAAACACAAGAAGAAATGTATTTACAATGAGAATGCCTTATGTTATGAAAATACAATGAGGGAGCCCGAATATAAAGAGTTCATGGAAGCTTGTAGAACAAGCTAGAAGGTGGTAGAAGATAAGGATGACAACTCAACACATATTTACAAAAGGTGGAACATGCTAGAAGAGAACAAACTCCCGTGTTGTCAACAACTAACCGCTACACACATTAAATACAAAATATTAAATAAATGTATTTACCTAAGTAAGCTTAAGTAATAGAATAAATAAATAATAAATAATTAATTATTTACTCTAACAAAAAGGTGGTTTGTATGAATGGTTGGTTATGCCTTTTGGTTTGACTAATGCAACTAGTACTTTCATGAGGTTGATGAATGAAGTTCTGAAAAGATTCTTGGGTAAGTTTATGATTTTTTATTTGGATGGTATTTTGATATTTAGTAAGACTAAGGAAGAACATCTTGAGAATATTAGACAAGTATTGCAGAGGTTGAAAGAGGAAAAGTTGTTGATTAATCTAAAAAAGTGTTCTTTTATGCAAGAGGAGATTTTGTATTTGGGATTTGTGATTTTAGCTAATGGTTTGAAGATGGATTCTAAGAAGGGTAAAGCTATTTTGAAGTGGCCTACACCTAAAAATGTGGTGAAGTAAGATCATTTCATGGTTTGGCTAGTTTCTATAGGAAGTTTATAAGGAATTTTAGTGTTGTTTGTAATGCTATGATTGAGACAATAAGAGGAGATAAAAAGGAATTCAAGTGGATACATGGAGTTAATAAGAGTTTTTAGAATTTGAAACAAAAGGTTACTAAATTGGTTGTATTGGCTTTGCCTGATTTCAATATGTTATTTCAAGTTGAATGTGATGCAAGTGGTAGTGCAATAGGAGCTATATTAAGTCAAGAAGGTAAACATGTTGTGTTCTTTAGTGAGAAGTTGAATGATGCTAAAAAGAAGTATTTTGTGTATGATCAAGAATTTTAAGGTATTGTTCAAGCATTGAAGAAGTGGAGACATTATTTGATTCCTAGGGAGTTTGTGTTGTATATTGATCATAAAGCTTTACAATACTTGGGAAGTCAACACAAATTGAATCAGAGACATATGAAGTGGGTTGAGTATTTGTAGAATTTTACATTTGTCATTAAGCACAAGAGTGGAGTTACTAACAGAGTTATTGATGCATTGAGTAAAAGAAATTCTCTATTGACTAAAATGAAGGTTGAAGTTCTTGGTCTTGATGAAATAAAAGAGTTGTATGATACTGACCCTGATTTTTCTGAGGCATGGAGAGAGTGCAGAGCACCAAATATGATAGATCACATAAGTAAGTATTATGAGTATTTCATTCAAGAAGGTATGTTTTTCAAAGGTATTTAGTTGTGTATTCCTAAAAGTTCTATGAGGTTGACTCTAATTAAGGAAAATCATAATGGTGGATTGGTTGGACATTTTGGAATTGATAAGACATTAAGTTTACTAAAAGAGAAGTATTATTGGCCACAAATGTACAAGGATTTTTAAAATTAGTAAAGAGTTGTAGAATTTGTCAAGTTACAAAAGGAGTGAGTCAAAATATTGGTTTGTAAACACCTATTACTGTTCCTAAGAAGCCTTGGAGTGACATCAGTATGGATTTTGTTCTTGGATTGCCTAAAATAGTGAAGGGGTATGATTCTATATTTGTTATTGTGGACAAATTTTCTAAGATGGCTCATTTCATACCATGTAAGAAGACATTAGATTCTAAGAATGTTGCTAAAATTTTATTTAAAGAGATTGTGAGATTGCAACAACGCAATATCTGATATGAATTTACAACAATTTGTTCATTAAACATAATTGATTACATGCAATATGCTTGGCTGTAAGGCCTTCTGGGTTAGGGCCAAATGGAAATGAAAAATTACAAAATATTTTCTGCAAGATCCAAAAAAGAACCAACTTACAAAATCAATCTCAATTAGCCTAGATACACAATTGGATAAGAACACCAATAAGAATTCACACTTGTAGCCTCAGGTCCACCAAGAGATCCTCTAGTTCCTAAGCCGCAGCTCTAGCTCTTCAATTTTTTTGGCAATATGTCCAATCAATCTATTAAGGGATGTTATGGTTTTCATTTATGGCACCATATTTATTTTGCAGATTAACCTCATTCAATTGCAGAAGAAAATTTTCTAAGTATCAGATAGTGTTAAAGCAATATGATAGTTTTGACGATAACAAAATATTCCCTTAGAATATTCTCTTACATAGTTGACCAGAGATGCATGACAACATAAGGATGACAATACCAGTCTGCATATCCCTATAGTCAATCAAACTTGAGTTATGATGAGAATAGTGATGCAGTACTAACATAGTGCAGAACAAAGCATATCAGCAGAATATGGTTGACGATTTAATTTATTATTTTAAGTTATATTTTCTTATTGAGCTGACTCTAATGATGTTATATGAGCTAACTAAAGAAGAATTCACTAAGATGTTCCATATATGTAAATTATTTTATTTGCAAAGGTGAGTTGAGAATTGTGAAAAAGGAAAAAGTGAATTTAGTAATTAGTTGATGTGAAGTCGATATGATCTTGTGAAATGAGAGTAATAAGTGAATGCAACACTTTGATATGTGATGCAAAGATCTAATGCAGACAGATATGTGCATAGTCACCATTGTGTGAGAATCATCAATTAGAAGGTTTGCACAATACAACAAATAAATTAGTATTGTATGTATACTCATTTCATGAAGAACTTATTATATAGTTGCATGTTAGGGTAGAGAGAACCTCTTGCACACTTTTGTATATGATCCACCAATTGCTAACAGGGTTGAAGCAACTCCTAATAGGGTTGAGGCTTCTAACAAGGCCTAAGTCTCCTAATAAGGACTTGAGACACTATACATGCTTCATAGACTCCTAACAGGGTCAATATCCTTAACCGGATTATTATATATAATGAATCATCTAGTGGGTTCCATTCCCATCAGAGTTTTCCCTTGGTTAGGGTTTCCCTAGTTAACAAAATATTGTGTTATGATCTCTCTTTATGTATGGTTGTTTACATCTCTTAGCACTATTGGTTTATTTTCTTATGCACATCATAAAGTGAGTAATAATATTCAGTTGTGGTTAAAAGGATTGAAGATACTGATTCACCCCCCCCCCCCCCCCCCCCCCCCCCCCCCCCCCACAATATTATCTATTAAGGCTTAATAGCTTGAATAAGATCCCTATGGATATGGAACAATTGAAGAAAAATATTGAAGAAGAACTTGAATAGATTGATCTTCTTACTAATGAAAGAGATGGTATCAAAGATAGATACAAGGATGCAAAAGCCTACATTGGTGAATTGAAGGACAAGATAGATGACCTAAAATAGAAAGGTCCTACTAATCAATCTAGTGATGATGAGATTAAAGAGCCAAAGAAAGAAAATGAGATCCTAAAACATGAGTTAAAGATAGTTGAACTTAAGTTGAGTCTTAAGAAAAATGGAGGTAAGATTGATTCTGAACTAAAAGTAGAGAATGCAGATTTGAGATACCAGTTAAGCAAGGTAACATCAAAATTAGAATCTACTAAGTTAGAACATGCAAAATTAGAGAAATACAACACCATTGTGAAAGGTGAGTTGGTACAGACCAAGCAACAACTTGAAAAATTATATACTAGCAGTGACAAAATTGAAGATCAATTATGTACGCAAAGATCCAGTTATGACAAAATTGGAGTTGGATTCTTTCTTGGTCAATCTACCAAGAAACCCGTTGAAACAAAAGAACCCACTACTCTTGAAGTCAATAAGGACCTAAGCAAGATAGATGATACATCTAAAGACAAGGTGAATGTTTCTTACTCTGAGATAGTCAAAGAATCTGATCATGATATGAATATCAAGAGAAAAGAATCTTTTGCCTGGTGTGATGTACTTGAAGACACTGAAGTCAATAGCAAAGGTAAGTCTTTCAAACCTATTTCTAAATTTTATTGTCATAATTGTCATGGATATGGTCATTATGCAATAGATTGTAAGAAACCTAAATTTGATAATGATAATATAAATAGTAGGATGCATAGGAATACTAACCATGTAAGAGCCAGAAGAAGATCTCATAGTAATGAAAGTGGAGAAAGAAGACATATTATTTGCTATAGATGCAATAATTATGGACACATTGCAATAAATTTTAGAACACCTAATGATAAACTGAATGAATAGAAAAGAGATGTGCTTGTATGTTAGTTTTTTAATAACTTTGGACACAAGGTTTTTTAGAATGGACATAAGAGACCTAAAAAGGAATCAAAATTACAGGAGGAACAATAGAGGGAATGAAGTTAAAGATCAGCCTAATGAATTGAAGGAATCATTTTTGAAAGCAATGGAACCAAAAAGCTCTCACACAACTATAGAAAGTACACTTGACAAGATGATGAAGTCACTTGTTATCTATAACTCTTATCACTAGAATTGAGCACTCTCAGTAGAAAAAAGTATCAATTATTGATAACTAATGCTAGAGAAGGTGTTAAGGGTTGAGAAGTTGATAGGAGATAGTAGACATTAAGAGAAGTCTTATAGTAAAGTGCACATTGCCTAATATAATCAGAATGAGGATATATGTAAAAATCAAACTCTTTGTTGCATAGAGGCAATATACTAAACTAGTGGCAGATACACATTTATTGTGTAGTATAGATTGTAAATGATTTAAAGGATGTGAACTAACTTGCACACATCATTTTCTCATGCAAATTTTATGAGCAAGATTGAAGCAAGATTTGGAGAATTAAAGAACCCTGCAAGCATGCAAAGTTTCTGAAAACCCTAGCACACATAATTAAGGTTTTTTTCTAAATTGTTGAGCAAAAATCCTTCAAGAATGGCAAGACAAGAAGTTTATAATTTAAGTAGTAGGCCTAGGTATAATTTTAAGAGACACCCATTTGTTTCTTTTCTTGACGACCCCATTGGAGCATTTTTGCAAGTTCCAAAAAAAGTTCTTCATGTGAAAGATATCAAAAGCTACATTCATTGCAAGATTGAAAGTATAGGTGACTCTGAGATTTGCAAGGAATTGGAAAATATTTGCAACAATGATTTATCATTGAAATACAAAAACAAATATCTAGAATGTCTTAACCTAGTTAAGCATATGTTCTACATGGATTTTGATAATAACGACTGGACTAGAATTATTCTTAGCAGAGTACATGATGATCTTCTATGGCTGGAAGATTCTATCATTAGCATTGATAATGACCTAATTTACAAGGTCACAAGGTTGAGCAATCAAGGCAACAATCCTGTAAACATCAAGAATGTGCCCAAGCACTAGTACATTTGAGACCATTTTTCGACCATTATTGGTCAAAATTTTGACCCAATTTTTGACCAAACTTTGACCAAATTCGACTAACCCATTGGTCAAAAAATTTTTGGTCAAAAAACTTCCATAGCCATGGTGCAAGTTCTACTAGGAATTGGTTGAAATTTTGACCAATGAAGGTAGAAATTTCAACCAATGAAGGAGGAAATTTTTGAACAATAAAGGAAGAAATTTTGACCAATGAAGGTAGAAAATATTGACCAAGAATGGTAGAAATTTTGACCAAAGAAGGTAGAAAATCTTGACCAAGAAAGGTAGAAATTTCAACCAATAAAGGTAGAAATTTTGACCAATGAAGGTAGAAAATATTGATCAAGAAAGGTAGAAATTTTGACCAATGAAGGTTGAAAATTTCGACCAATGAAGGTAGAAATTTGTAGAATATGAATTGTTTGGTAGTGAATGGACATGATTGACACTAAATCATCATATAAAAAGACTCCCATGTGAAGCATGAATAGAAAAGGAAATGAATATGGGTGATAGGGAAGAGAATTCAATAATAGAGGCTCTTAACTTTAGTTATAGTCATGATATGGGTAATGCACAATTGCCTCCTGGATTCATGTTCCATCCCACTAATGAAGAGCTCATAACACATTATCTCATTAGAAAGGTTTTAGAAAGAAACTTCACAAGAAGGGCCATTACTAAAGTGGACCTCAAAAAGTGCGAGCCTCAGGGAGGGTTCAACTCCCTCCTTTATTATTCATTGTGCGTATAATCCCACACACCCATTTGATCTCGAATGATGATATGTACTGAATGCTAAGTGTCTGTGCTGAGTTCTTGAAAACCATCCATTTCATGCCTTCATCTATACACAATGTCTTTCTAGTTTCTTTCTACTCGCACGCCCATTTCATTTCATATGATCTTCTGAAAATTATGTCACTCTAAGCTCTCAACTATTTCTTCTTGATTGATCATCTCATAATTGTTGAATGAGAGCTTTGGGATAAGCTATAGGCATCCATCAAAGCATAAAGGATTTTGTTAGATGATGTAGATGAAGTAGTACCATTTTCCTTGGGAGACATGCTTGAAAATGGAATCATAGAGAAGTCATGTGAACTATTTGACAAGGTGCCTAAACATAATGTGGTCATCAAAAGCCATGGTTTCTGGATATGCACAAAATAGATATATTGTGAGAATATATTTGTTTAAGTTGCAACTGCCTTGGTAGACATGCATGCAAAATTTGGAATCCTAGACGAATAGTTCAATTGAATTCTCCTTCTGGAGGAAGGCTACAAAAATACATAGTTCAATTGAATGCTCTATAGATACCATCAGGATCCCCTTCTGAATAGAAGAGCCTAGAAGCTAAACAAATAAGGCCAATATTGCCACCCCCACTATAGTATAAAGAGCATTGGTGGTAAATTCAAGTCCAAGTTGCAAAAGCAAAGACATTTACATAAAAACTAAGCAACCTTGTCTGGCAAGAAAAGATATATAGAGATTTTTGACTGAAATTACAAATTGATACTGAAAAACTTAAACTATAAGAATTGTTCTATAGAATAATAAAACAAATGACAATAGCATACATTTCTCATTTCTAGGTTGTTCTGGTGCTCAGTGGTAGATTTTTGTACCCGTTGAATCATGTTGCACATAATTATATGGAATATTTGATTATTTAATATAATCTACGTGCTTTATGCAATAATATGATTCAATATCTTACCTAGTCATACAATATATAAATGATAAGACAATTGATAGTGATTTATGATTTACCAGGATGTAGAATATGCAAATGCCACGACAGTCTTGAGATCGATCTCACAAAGTTTAAGAGGTGTTGCTTGATAGCTTGACTTGTTTCAGAGGCAGTCACAAAAGGATCAAATGCCCTGGAAAAAAATCCATTACTGTAACATACCTAACACTTACCTTAACAAAAATAATATCTGCTACCAATTTATTCCAAATCTAAGCAATCAAATTCAAAATACACTAAGCATTAGATAAAACAATTGATAATATAATGTAGGCCCCAATAAGCATAGGAAAAATGCAAGATGTAAAATGGTATTACCTACAAATCAACATTGCACCAATCCATAGGATGATTGGCCGCAAATAAGACTTCATAAAATAACAAGTACTACTCTTCTTCCAGTTCCTAGAATTTTGCTGCAAAAGATCATGATTTTAGTCATAGGCACTAACTATAATAGGAATTGTTAATAAAAAGAGCATTATTGTTCAGCTCAAATATCAAATTTATCTATAAAACACTTGAAGGATACAATGTTGATGTAGCTTCAAAAAGATCGTCCAAAGGACATGATATGCTCAAGCTGAAGGAGCTTTGAGATTCATTACTACACTTGGGATTGGGCTCATCTTCAATCTTCTAAAATATCACACACTTGAAGCATATAATACAATCTCATCTATGAAGCATATTAAAAGTTAACAAAGCATCTTCGCTAGCTGATCTCCCTTGTGATCTCAACTGAAAGAGAATTCCTAAAGAAACTCAGTCTGTAAATCTATTTTTGCTGAAAGGAATTGAAGAGAAAAGAAATCCTTATGCTAAATGAACACACCAAAAACTCACATGCAAAAATAAAGGCGAGTGCAACCTTTGTCTGGAATGGGAAGATCTCTGTAGAAATTTGGTGCATAAAGAACCTATAGTAAGCTCATATTTAAACCGATATCAAGATTCTGGACACATGACGTGTACTTGATTGATCAAAACCAAATCACAGTCAAGCCTTTTAACCACTCCTTAATAGCACTTTCTCTATCACCGAGTTTGTAGCAAGGTTTTTGTTTATTTTTGGATCTAACGTTAATACGGCATCTCCATCCAAAAATTTCTTTAGAGCCTGAAAGATTTATACATGAAGTGATAAAAAACTCAAAAATTTTCATGAGAAATAGAGCTCCAACACTGATAGTTTATATCTCTATATTTAGAGGCAAGATAAATTCAACTGAATATTCAAGATCAAACAAATTCTTCAAAATATGGAATTTGAAATAAAACTATAATTCAAAAAATCTTCAACAATAAATTTAATGCAACAAATATCTTCATTTCATGGTTAATATCCATGCAAGTTGAAGATTGTGCATTTAGTATTTCTATTTCATAGTTTATAACCTTAATGCAAGTTGAATTTTGTTTATTGATGTCTTTCTAGGTAATAATTTTCATGTTTGATCCTTGTGAGCTCCCAAATAGAATGAACTATCTATCAATCGTGCTTCATTTTTTATTGGCTCTAAAAAATAGAGTGAAGTAGTAGAGTCATCTCTCTTCATCTGTCTTAAAATAGAGTAAAGTAGTAGAGAGGGTTCCATGAAAATGAGTCTAGAAAAGCCAAACCTATATTATAATAGAGTTAAGTGATAATTAATGTAAGTATATGCCTAGAAACCATAGCAATGCAAACTGTTGTCACCATGTTTGAAATTAATGACAAGCAATCAAGAAAATTTGGAATTTACTTGGTGCTTGGTGGCCCCTTCAACAAAATCTTTTCCTAGGAGCTCCGCAATATACCTATATCACTTTGTCTTTTTGGAAAAAAAATACCTTCTTTAGCCTTGAAATAGTTATCTCTCTGTAGAAAGTGAACTGCCTCAATGGAGTGATGTAGTGTTGGATAATGTTGTCCTTGATGTCACACAAATGTCATATCAGTCATTAGTCTCAAGTTCACCGAGCTCAGACAGTCTGCAATGCAATTTACAGTGCCAACTGAGCTCACTCGGTCAATGAAGGAAATGTGAAAAGCCAGTGTTAACCGAGATTCACTCGGTCTCCAAAGGTTAGTTTCCACCGAGCTCACCCAGTCATCAAATGAATTATGGAAAAGTCAGTGTTAACTGAGCTTCACTCGATCTTCAAAAGTTAGTTTCCACCGAGCTCACTCAGTCTCCAAAGGTTAGTTTCCACCGAGCTCACTTGGTTATCTCAAGAAACTTAGTAATTACCGAGTTCTCCCTGCGATTGATGGTTTGTCACAAAGTTCGCTGTATCAATCGAGCTCAATCGGTTAACACAAGAATTATTTTCTGAAAAAAGTTCACCGTGCAGGGTCGGCCAGTATAGGGATTTGCTAATTAATTACTTTTAGCCAAATGTTGTAATTGTTTTTTTTAGTTAGTGATTTGAGCCGACTAAGATAATCTGAAAGGTATATATGGTCATTCAAGTTATGAATTAAAGTGTGTGATTATGAAAAAGTTATGAATGCAAATTATATTATGAAGAGGTGAATGTTGAGAAAAGTCTGATGAAGGATCAGATGTGTTAAAGGAGTTGCAAAGTTGTATTTGATCAGTAAGGATCCAGTCAAGCATAACAGAGATCTGCAATTAGCAAAGATAAGTTGCACATTATAATGGGTCATTTCATTGTTGCTTTCTAACCATTGTAACAATGTATTCAAAATCTCTTAATAGAGTTGGTTTAACAACCATTCAATAAATCCTCTAACAAGGTGACAGTTCAGTTGAATTTTTCTAAAGACCTCTAGCAAGGCCACTCCTAACAGGGTGATTAAATCCTTTAACAGGGTCACACCTAACAGTGTGTTTTTGTAACCTTTAACAGGGTTGGCTCCTAACAGGGCTCACTTCAGAAGAGTGAAAAAGTTACATTGGTGGTTTTTCCCATATTGGGTTTCCATGTTAAATCTGGTGTCTCTTGTGTTCTTAATTACTAAATTACTTTGTGCATGATATCATATTAGTTCTTAATATTTATCATTTGCTGCATTATCAAGTTTCAACATTTTATTAATCAGATCAAGGGTATATTCAGACATCTTAGGGGCTATGGAAAAGTTTTTTTAGTAACTGATTCACCCCCTCCCCCTCTCAGTTACTCTATTCTCATTTCCAACAATTGGTATCAGAGCTTTTGGTGCTTGCAAGAAAATATTTCAAAGATCTAAGTGAAAGATCAAGATGTCTTACAAAAGAGAAATTCCAAAACTCAACCGAGATAACTTCTCCACATGGAAAGGATTGATGAGACTTCATATGGCTACTGTTGGTGATACTAGACTAAAATACCTTGAAGAAAAATATGAAGAACCTCCTGGCACATTGTCTGTCAATGACATTGCTGAAAAGAAGACTCACAACAATATGATGATAGACATAGCATCCGCTCTCAGTTATGAAGAATTTGATGACATTAAGGACTGCACAACTGCCTTTGAGATGTGGAACAAGCTAAAAGAGATCTATGGAGGAGATGATAATGTAAGAAGAGAAAAAGAAAAAAGTCTAAGAGCACAATTTGATCAAATGAGGATGAAAGAGGATGAAAACATTGCAAAGTATGTTGAAAGAGTTAAAGCATGTGTGAGTGCAATCAAAGCATCTGGAGGTGATATCAAAGGAGAAATAGTTATAAGCAAAGTTCTCAGAACCTTGCTTCCCTTTTATGCAATCAGAGTTTCTGCAATTCAGGAAAGAAGTTGTGAAGCAAATCATCAGATAAATCTTGAGGCCATAGTTGGAAGACTAACTGCTTTTGAACTAGATAACTTTGATAACTATGTTCCAGCCTCCAAAAACATTGAATCAACATTTCAAGCCAACTCTCACTCAAAGAGAAAAACAAAAAGGAGAAGGAATCTCAGTCAGAAAGTGAAGATGAATCAATCCAAAGTTCAGATAGTGACCTCGAAGTGATTGAAGCTCTACTAGCAAGGAAATACTCTAGAGGCTGAGGAAAATACAAAGGTAAAGTTCCTCTAATCTGTTTTTCTTGTGAAGAAATTGGTCATATTGCAGCAAGGTGTCCAAACAAGCAAAACAATGATGAAAAGAAAGATTACAAATGGAATGGCAAGAAAGACTTCAAATCATCCAAGAACAAAGGTAAGAAATCATGCTTCATGGTTGAAAATTCTAAAGATTCTGATAATAGTGAGGATGAAATTGTTTATATTGCCGTTAAAGATGATTTTGACAGTGATGAGGAAGATAAAATAGCACTTGTCTCTCATATAAGTAAGAATGATACATGGATTATAGACAGTGGTTGCTCACATCATATGACTGGTGATAAAACTAAGTTTGATCAGTTTGAAGACTATGATGGTGGTAGTGTAAGGTTTGGTAATAATGAACCTTGTTTCATAAAAGGAAGAGGAAGAATCTATCTAACCAAAGAACTTGTATGTAATAATGCCTATTGGGTTGAAGGTCTTAAACATAATTTGCTAAGTGTGGCACAATTACTCAATACTGGATTCAAGGTGGAATTCATGCATGGAAAGGCAAGATTGTTGAATGAGCAAGGAAAGCTGATAGGATTTGGCACCCAAACTAAAGGTAACTTGTTTTATCTAGAACTTGGTGAATGCTCATGTTTTATTGCTCAAATTGAAGAAAGTTGGTTATGGCATAAAAGGTTGTGTCATGTCAATTTTGATAATCTGGTAAAAATAAGAAAATTCAAGAAAGTAAGAGGCATTCCTAACATTAAGAAACTTGAGGTTGGTCTATGCAAGAATTGTCAGATTGGTAAAATGGGTAAGACTAGTTTTAAAAGTAAAAACTATCAATCTGAAGATATATTAGAAATTGTGCATACTGATTTATGTGGACCCATTGGAATAGAAAGCTATACTGGAGAAAAGTTTTTCATTCTTTTTGTTGATGACTACTCAAGAATGATGACTGTCATGTATCTAAGGAATAAATCAGAAGCATTTGAGAAATTCAAATGGTATTTAGCAAGAGTAGAAAAAGAAATAGGAAAAAGACTAAAATGCTTAAGGTCAGATAGAGGTGGTGAATTCATCTCACATGAATTCAACAACTTCTGCATTGAAAAAGGTATTAAAAGACAGGTCTCAGCACCAGGAACTCCTGAACAAAATGGAATAGCTGAAAGAAGAAATAGATCCATCATGGATTGTGCAAGAACCCTGATGATAGAAAAGAAGGTTGCTATCAAATACTTGAAGGAAGCCATCAGCACTACAGTTCATACCTTAAATCGAGTACAGTTGAAGAAGGACTCATTCAAAACTCTCTATGAATTATGGTATGGCTACAAACCCAATGTGAGTTATCTAAAAGTATTTGGAAGCAAATGTTATAATTTGAAAGAATCTAGAAAAGGAAAATTTGATGTAAAAGGTGATGAAGGAATATTTTTAGGATATTCTTGCAAAAGAAAAGCATATAGATGTTTAAATCTATCCACTCACAAAGTTATAAAAAGTGCACATGTGAAAGTTGATGAGTTTGCAGACAAATCTGAAAAAGAAAACAAAAAGGTACCTAAAGATTACAAAAGATTTGTTTACATTGAACCAGATACTATACCAAGCATACCGTTCACTCAAGAATACTCAACTCTTGAGTCATCAGTAACCGAGTTGCAAAAAGTTCAAACCGAGCCATAGCAACATTCAGACACTACCGAGAAAGTATCTACCAAGTCTGAAGCACTTGAGCCAATTCTTACCGAACCAGAACAGCCTGAACATGAAATTGAAGCACAAGGAGATAGCAATGAAACTCATTCAAGAGGCAAAGATCCTATATTAGCTAAATATGTCAGAAGACATCATGCACCAGATCAGATCATTGGAGACAAGTCTGAAGGAACTTTGGCAAGAAACAAACTGAAAAATACTTGTTTACTTGCTGATTTTGAACCTAGAAGCATTAAAGATACATTGACAAATGATAGTTGGATTGAGGCAATGAACAAGGAAATAGAATAGATAGAAAAGAACAAGACATGGACTCTAGTACCCAGACCCAAAAATAAGAATGTAATTGGAACCAAGTGGGTATTCAAAAACAAGTTGACTGAAGATGGTAAAGTATCCAGAAACAAAGCTAGATTGGTATGCAAAGGATACTCTCAAGAAGAAGGCATAGATTATGGAGAAACCTTTGCTCCTATTGCAAGATTGGAAGGAGTCAGAACCTTACTTGCATATGCTTCTCACAAAGGATTTAGAGTTTATCAGATGGATGTCAAGTCAACATTCCTCAATGGAATATTGGATGAAGAGGTTTACATTGAAAAACCTGAAGGCTTTGTTGATCTAGATAAAAAGGACATGGTCTACAAATTACACAAGGCACTGTATGGTCTGAAACAAGCCCCTAGAGCATGGTATGAAAGATTGCATAACTATCTTATTCAGATTGGTTTTAAAAGAACTAATGATAATAGTAGCTTGTATATAAAAGAAGGACCAGATAATAAGATTGTCTTGGCAGAAATATTTGTAGATGATACTGTTTTCACAAGGCATGATGATCTTTGCAAAGAATTTTCAGAACAAATGAACAAGGAATTTGAAATGTCTATGTTTGGTGAAATAAAATTCTTTGTTGGTCTTCAAATTCAACAAAATAAGAATGGCATCTACATGACTCAATCAAAATACATCAAGGAGATATTGAAAAAGTTTGGTATGGAGGATTGTAAACCTGTTGGAACTCCTATGTGTACTGGATCGAAACTTACCAAAGATGATGAATCCAAAGAGGTAGATCAAACATTGTATAGATCTATGATTGGAAAATTGCAATACGTAGTTCATACCAGGCCAGATATTGCCCTTGTAGTTGGTATTGTTGCAAGATTTTCAGCAAAGCAAAGAGAAACTCATCTGATGGCAATCAAAAGAATAATGAGATATTTGAAAGGAACTGAAGATTATGGCTTAGGGTACAAATTTGGAGGTAATTTGGATTTGAAAGTGTTTATTGATGCTGATTGGGCAGGAAACCTTGATGACAGAAAACGCACAAGTGGAGGAGCATTCTTACTTGGAAAAAGATTAGTTTCTTGGACAAGCAAAAAGCAAAATTCTACATCCCAATCTACAACAAAGGCAGAGTATGTTGCTGCAGCAGTAAACTGTTCAAATATTGTTTGGTTTAAGCAGTTATTGCAAGGAATGAAGATGGAAATCAAAGAACCAATTGTCATGTTCTGTGACAATACTAGTGCAATCAACATATCTAAGAATCTAGTGATGCATTCCAAGACCAAGCATATTGCAATAAAATATCATTTTGTCAGAGAATTGGTGCAAGACAAGGAGATTAGATTGGAATATGTCCATACAAAAGAACAAATTTCTGACATATTCAGAAAGCCTTTTCCCAAGGATGCATTTTTGTATCTCAGAGGTAAGTTAGGGGTCATTCCTTTATCTAAAGTTCACTAAAAATAAGTTCTACTGATGCATCAACGCATACAAGATTGAAGATCTATCTGTTGATGCAGTTTAATCAAAAATCATTGCATATGAATCAGTACTAAAGGTACATTATAATTCACTTAACTTTTGTTGTCTTTGGCATATGTTGTCAAAGAGGGAGAGATTTTACTGTCATATCCTTCTGAAACTTCTGAAATTTGTGAAGATTTGAAAAGTTTTCCATGAAGTCCCTTAATAGAGGGAGAGTATTGAAAGAGGGAGAAGTCTGTTATCTTGTTGAACTTGTTTTCAAAATTTCATTTCTGTGATGACATGTTGTGTTTCCATCAATGCCAAAGAGGGAGATTGTTGGATAATGTTGTCCTTGATGTCACACAAATGTCATATTAGTCATTAGTCTCAAGTTCACCGAGCTCAGATAGTCTGCAATGCAATTTACAGTGCCAACCGAGCTCACTCGGTCAACGAAAGAAATGTGAAAAGCCAGTGTTAGCTGAGATTCACTTGGTCTCCAAAGGTTAGGTTCCACCGAGCTCACCCGGTCATCAAATGAATTATGGAAAAGTCAGTGTTAACCGAGCTTCACTCGGTCTTCAAAGGTTAGTTTCCACCGAGCTCACTTGGTCATCAAATGAATTATGGCAAAGTCAGTGTTAACTGAGCTTCACTCGGTCTCCAAAGGTTAGTTTCCACTGAGCTCACTCAGTTATCTCAAGAAAATTAGTAATTACCGAGTTCTCCCGGCGATTGATGGTTTGTCACGAAGTTCGTTGTATCAACTGAGCTCAATCGGTTAACACAGGAATTATTTTCTGAACAAAGTTCACCGTGCAGGGTCGGCCAGTATAGGGATTTTCTAATTAATTACTTTTAGCTGACTGTTGTAATTGTTTGTTTTAGTCAGTGATTTGAGCCGACTAAGATAATCTGAAAGGTATATATGGTCATTCAAGTTATGAATTAAAGTGTGTGATTATGAAAAAGTTATGAATGTGAATTATAGTATCAAGAGGCGAATGTTGAGAAAAGTCTGATGAAGGATCAGATGTGTTAAAGGAGCTGCAAAGTTGTATTTGATCAGTAAGGATCTAGTCAAGCATAACAGAGATCTGCAATTAGCAAAGATAAGTTTCACATTATAACAGGTCATTTCATTGTTGCTTTCTAACCATTGTAATAGTGTATTCAAAATCTCTTAACAGAGTTGGTTTAACAGCCATTCAATAAATCCTCTAACAAGGTGACAGTTCAGTTGAATTGTTCTAAAGACCTCTAGCAAGGCCACTCCTAACAGGGTGATTAAATCTTTTAATAGGGTCACACCTAACAGTGTGTTTTTGTAACCTTTAATAGGGTTGGCTCCTAACAGGGCTCACTTCAAAAGAGTGAAAAAGTTGCATTGGTGGTTTTTCCCATATTGGGTTTCCACATAAATTTGGTGTCTCTTGTGTTCTTAATTACTAAATTACTTTGTGCATGATATCATATCAGTTCTTAATATTTATCATTTGCTGCATTATCAAGTTTCAACATTTTATTAATCAGATCAAGGGTATATTCAGACATCTTAGGGACTGTGGAAAAGTTTTTGTAGTAACTGATTCACCCCCTCCCCCTCTCAGTTACTCTATTCTTATTTCCAACATGTAGTTGAGAGGGCTTCATGTCACAGTGAACACTATTGTAGAGAGCCTTGAGAAAATGAGTCTAGGAACTAACCCTATCTTATAATAGAGTATAACTCATAGCAACATAAAACCACTTAGAACAACTTTGGCCATCTTGATGTATCATCAATCACCTTTATCATATTTTGTTGATGTCTCTTAAACAATGTTGTATGGTAAATTTCAAAATCATATCCAATATGACCAACCCTCCTCCACGATGCTCCCGATTTTCCAATTTGAATATTGCTAGTTTTTTAAACACAAGTTAACTACCATTCAATCACCTTTGATTACTATATCATCCATATTAAAAGCATCACCTTTATCATATGTTGTTGGTGTTGATCATATGCAGGACTGAACACTTGTGAATAGCATTTAGTGGTCAGAATCCACCTTAATGAAGGCTACACCCAAGATTTTCAAAGTAGATTCAGGTGCTAAGAATGAAAAATCACTAAAACATAGCTATTTAGGAGCTTGGAAAACCTTAGGAATAGTCCATTACAGCTTGCAAGACCAGATAACTTTTCATTCCTCTAGGAAGTTGATCATTCCTACTAAATTGAGTAGGATTACTTTTCATTCCTCTAGGAAGTTGTTCATTGATGCCTTGATGACCTTCGCAAGCATCGATTACAACATTAGTAAATATAAGACAATATCAAATTACAAATTTTAAACTTCGGACGACAAATTGGACATTACCTCAATGATTTAGTCAATCGTATTCCAACTTCCATAAATGAGGTGTCATTCTTCATGGCCTTGATGATGTCTCTTCTTTCCCATTGAAAAGACATTTTCTAGCAATTCGATACCTATGATTATTGTGGAGAAAGTGTCTAAACTCATCAAAAACTTGCTTTCCTAAAGTTCTCGAATGACGAGATTTCATCTTCAGACCACAAAGTAGACATGCAAATTTTTCCTTTGTCTGAAGACCTAAAAAGATCATGTATAAGTGGATCATGTACAGTTAGCACATGCAACTTAAACATTCAATAGTAATGTGTAAGCACTATAATAGACCAAAAATATGTGATATTAATAATATAACATACCACAAAAATGAGTTATCCTAGGGGCATCATGTATTGTCCATACAAGCATTGCATGGAATTGAAATTATCGATGTCCTATCGGTCTAGAGATGCCATACATAGTGATGCCATTCCATAACTTCAACAACTCATCAATTAGGGGCTCAATATACATGTTCATATCTCTGACTTGGTATTTACCTAGCAATTGAATGAACATAAATATTACATAATTATTATGACCATTTTCATGCACTATTTATAAATTAATTTAGATAACTATAAAATGAAAAAATACCTGGCATAATCATTGACAACATTATGTGCTCCCTCTTTATGGACATCCAAGGAGGAATGTTATTGTTAATAAAAAAAGTAGGCCACATTGAGTAAACAGATCTCATATCTCCATATGGATTGACACCATCCGCTGCCAATGAAAGCTTTAGATTACAAGGTTCTTCTTTAAAGTGTGACCATGTTTCTTCTATCTCTTTAAATGCAGAACCATTGGTAGGCATTTGCATAATTTCATCCTGACTTCTATTATGTGCATGGTAATCCATAAATTGTGCCAAGCTAGCGCACCTGAATAACTGTTGAAGACGTTGAATAATGGGAATGTACCAAAGAACCTTGTGAGACACTTTTTTTGTTATTTGATCTGACTGATATATACTAATATGACAATCAGGGCATTCTGTTGCAAATTCATGTTGTTTATAATATAGAATGTGATCATTGGGACATGCATGTATTGTCTGATACTTCATTCCAATCTAATTCATACTGTTAGATGATTGATACTTCATTCCAATCTGATACCTCATTTAGTTGTAGAAGAAAATTGTCTAAGTATCAGATAGTGTTACAGCAGTAGGACAATTTTGATGATAAAAAAATATTCCCTTGGAAGATTCTCTTGTGTAGTTGACCAAAAATGCATGACAACATAAGGATGACATATACTAGTGCACATGTTCATACAGTCAACCAATGAAAATAGTGATGCAATACTAACACAGTGTAGAACAAAGCATATCAACAGAATATGGTTAACGATTTTATTTATTGTTTTAAGTTATATTTTCTTATTGAACCAACTCGAATGATGTTATATGAGCCAACTAAAGAAGAATTAACTAAGATGTTCCATATAAGTAAATTATTTTATTTGCGAAGGTGAGTTGAGAATTGTGATAAAGGCAAAAGTGAATTTAGTAATCAGTTGATGTGAAGTCGATATGATCTTGTGAAATGACAGTAACAAGTGACTGTGACACTTTGATATGTGATGCAAAGATCTAATGTAGATAGATATGTGCACAGTCACCATTGTGTGAGAATCATCAATCAGAAGGCTTTCATAGTAAAACAAACAAATCAGTATTGTATGCATACTCATTTCATGAAGAACTTATTGTATAGTTGCATGTTAGGGTAGTGGGCTCCTCTTGCACACTTTTGTAAATGATCCACCAACTCTTAAAAAGGTTGAAGCAACTCCTAATAGGGTTGAGGCTTCTAACAAGGCCTAAATCTTCTAACAGGGACTTGAGACACTATACGTGCTTCATAGACTCCTAACAGGGTCAATATCCTTAACCAGATTATTATATATAGTGAATCATCTAGTGGATTCCATTCCCACTGGGGTTTTCCCTTGGCTAGGGTTTCCCTAGTTAACAAAATATGGTGTTATGATCTCTCTTTGTGTATGGTTGTTTAAATTTCTCAGCACTATTGGTTTATTTTCTTATGCACATCATAAAGTGAGTAATAATATTCAGTTGTGGTTAAAAGGATTGAATATACTAATTCACCTCCCACCCTCTCAGTATTATCTATTTCTAACAAAATTTGTATCTATCCTTCATTCCATCCCAACTTAATGACTAAAAGACTCCACAAGACCCCTAATTATACCAATCTAAGCCACAATTTGGCCAAGTAATTACAAATTAAACAAAACTTAACATTAAATACTTTAAGAGCCACAAGTCAGCCTACAAGATCAATTAAATGTCTAGAAATTGATATCTGAGAAAAATCATGATATCTCCTAGCTCTGATTGAATTAGAACTCATTCTTCAAACTAAAGGTACAAATTTAGGTCCTCTACAACCCATTAAATGTGAAAAGGCTGATTCACCAAGGATAACTACAAAACCTTTTTGAAAGTCAAGTATAGAAAACTGTCATGCAAAATTGCTAGAAATCAATACTCTGGGAGAATTTCCATATCTCCCAACTTATAAGGAATTAGAATTTTAAAATTTGATAGAAGGAATTAATCTAGGCCCTCTTCAATCCTTGAAGTTTTCAAACTCTCATTCATTGTGAAAAATTAGTTATATAGCTTGCAATAGGCACCCAGAAACCATAAAAAAAAACATAGTTTCAACAGCAAGGTTGAAACAACTCAAACTTCAACTCAATCACTCCAATCTCTCTGCAATCATAAGGAAAGGTTCCAAAATTTGTCTCCAACACATCCCTAACCATGAAAATCATAACTCCACCAAAATCCAAACTCAATTCTCCTCAACACTTAACCAAAATCCCTCCAAACATGCAGGATTGTAGGAAAGCCTAGGATGCTCCTGCATCAGACACCCCAAGTTTGAAAAGATGTTCTAGTAACTAGAAGAACATCTTCTAGGATTTAGCACATAAATCCCAAACTAGTTCTTCACATACACGTCCTCCAACTCTTCACTTTCATATTCTTTCCCTTATTTTTCTTCTTCTTTTTCACATCCACCATAGGTGTTCCATAAGTCTACTTTCCATGCCAATCTCCAACCTTCTCAAAATTTGCCAACTCAACTTGGCTTCCAATACCTAGGTTCCTCCTACCAAGATCTTCATTCTACAAAGGAATTAGGGAAAACTTCCAACCAAATTCGTCAATAGTAAATATATTCCTAACAAAATCATGCACAACCCTGCAATCATATTGCCAAGTAACACATGATAATTGTTCATATCCATAATATCACACAACACTTGATCCTTGTGCTGCCCAATCTGGAAATCAAAAAAGCATTGCTCCCTCACTTCCAAAGCATGCTCACCTTGCAACCAGCCAATCCTATAAGGATAAGGATATATCATTCTCTTCAAACCAAGTTTTTGAACCATCTACTCTGCAAAAATGTTATAAGTACTACCACCATCCACAATCACTTTACAGACTTTACCACCAGACTTACAACAAGTCCTTAAAAAACTATTTCTTTGACAAGAATCCAATGTCCTCTCGCCAACTAGTACTCACCTAAGCCAAAAAACTCTCTCCTTGCTTAGGCTGACTATCTTAGACTGCAACCTCATTCACAATAGTAGTTGTCCTTCCAATCGGACATTCAAAATATCTATGCCCTTCTTGACCACACTTGAAAGAATTACCTCTCAACTCACCTCCACCTATCCTCCTTTTCTATTCAATATGTTTTGATTCACCTTCTTCTTTTGATTTAGCTTGTCCCAAACTATCCTACTTCTCCTTCCCTTAGGAACTACTTTGATTCTTCCTCTTTAGTTTCTCCTCTACTCTCAAAGCATACTGATAAGCATCCTCAACTGAAGAAATATTTAGCATATGAACCCCATCCTAAATATTGAATCTCAAACCATTAATATACAGAGTTGTCTTCTCTTTTAACAATTCCCTATTCCCATGAATAGTCAACTTGTAGAACTCTTATGTATAGTCTTTCATAGTCATATCCTTCTGCTTCATATTTTGCAACCTTTTAAACAACTCAAGTTCATAATCAACATGAATGAACTTAGCCTTCAACTTAGTCACCATCAATTTCTATCTAGTGATCTTCATTTCACTTTCCTCTTCTCTATCTCGTCATAGTTCTTTCCACCAAAGAGCAGCATGTCCCTTTAGCTTAGTTTATGCTAACCTTACTTTGAGTGGATCCTCAATATCCTCAAGCTCAAAGTAGTCTTCCAATTCACCAATCCAATCAATCAGGTCCTCAGGATTCAAAGTACCCAAAAATTAGAATCCTCCATCTTGTGCTTCAACTTCAACTGAGATCTAGGTCAAGCAAATTGACCAACCCTATTTCCCATAGGTTTCTCCATACAATCAATTCTGGCCTCACCACTTGATTCAAAAAATTCAAATTCTTCAGTAGCTTCCTCATAACCATCCTCAGTACCCATATGTCTTAAAGAATCAAAGAATAACTAAAATTTTACAATTTCTTCAGTAGTAGCTTCCCAGCATGCATTTTTTTTTTTCATTTATGACTCTATTCATCCTTAGAAAAAATAGGCCATCTAATTCTTAGGCCCATTCCTCCTAATTTTTCAATTTATTCTTTTTATCTAAAGCATGTGGGAACAAATCAAATTTGACACCCTTATACTTGTCCAGATAACTAACAATTCTCCTTTGTAGCTCAACTCTTTTATTATCAAATTTTGAGAGATCATTTGCAATATCATAAGTCTTTTCTATGTGTTCATATGATAAATAGATGACAGAAAAACATAAAAGAGTAACCTCTCTACTCCTTTTATTCCATTTGTTGACAATTGGCTTCAAGGCTTCATCATTTGCCTTTATCTCATCCCATATATTTATTATCTTTGTTAATTGCTCATAAAATGAGGGCCAATCAATTTTATCAACTAGATACATGAGGGATTTTCTTAGCTTATCCTCATATTGTACATTTAGTTCCACATGTAATGCCCACAATTTGCTCTTTTCTTCTTCAAAATCTCTTGCAGTATAATACTATGGCCTTTGTGGTCTGTCTAGGATCTCAATGAGGGGAGTGGATTAAAAAGGCTCTACTGGTGGGTGAGGGTAGGCGATTCTTGTCCTAGTGATTCACCCCATCACTTTATTTTCCAATTCAATCCTCTTTTTAACTTCTTGATTATATGCATCCAAAACCTTCTCATACCTATCTTGTAATTCTATCCTTTCTCTTTTGTCTCTCTTGCCTGTAGCTAAGGTGAAGCTGGCTGATCCAACACCTAGCTCTGTGAACTCTTTAGTGGTGGTCTCTTCAAATCTTTTTACAATTAGGCTACCTCTCAAGCTAGTATCATTAGGTTGCAAAGAGGTAGTCTTCAATCCTTTCCTTATTGACCAAATGACTAGCACAACATGGTTCTGATTAAATTTAGTTCCTTTCATTTTTTTATTCCCCTTTTCTTTTACACTCATTTTATTTGTAAACGAATTAAAAACCATAGCATTTTCAATATCCCAATTGGGTAGTAGCAAAACCCCAGATGCTTTTATCATTTGTCTCCCTTCTTCAAGGGTCAAGCTCCTAAATTCTTACATCATCTCTTTCTTTATTTGATTTCCCACATCTGCTTATTCCATTTCTAGATGCTCTATTTTCAATTTATTACACCTCTCTTCAAACATTTCAATGTTTTTCCTCCAATAAAATTGGTAAAAGGCTCTATATTTAACAAAATTATCATCAGAGATAAATTCATGGCTAGCCTATTCCATTACAGGGTCCAACTCCTTTCCTCTATAATTTGCCACTATTAATTCAAGGCTTGGTATTGAAGGTTCCTAAGGATTCCCCTCTTCTAACTCTGCTTGAGTAATGAAAACTCCCGCTTGGGATCCCAACTGGTCCATCTACACCCTAGTGAGTTGTTCATCTCCTATTTGGAATGGGGACTGAGTGGGTGAATATTCCTCAATTTGACGTGTTTGTTCCTTTACTATTTTTTGCCTCTTCGGCAAGGGCTCATCAAGTCTTTCCTCAAAAACAACACTAGTTGATCCCCTTATCTATTTTCCTTTATCTACAGTGTCTCTTTTATTTTGCATTGAACAATCAACTACCCTGATCCTACTGTAGGAGTAAAAGATAACCTCCTCATGACCTCTTTGGATTTTTCTAGAAAAGAATTGATAAAGAATAGTTTCTTTTCATTCATGAACCCCATAGTTTTAGAAAAAGTGGTCATTAGTTTCTTCAACCTATTTGCCTCTATTTTAGCATCTTTTAGAGGCTTATAGTTATTATCAAAACAATGAATAAATTCTAAAACCCTAGAATAAACCCTCCATTTTTCCTTTTCGATCTCTTACTCTTGCAGAGAGAACTCATTCCTTATTATGTCTTTAGGGAAATAAAATTGGTGATATTTTGCACCAAGTTTATCCCTTTTTCTGAACATATCAAAAAAATCCTTCAGTGTCACAAAAAAGGGGATGAGACATAGCCATCTTGTACTGGTCTAGGAATTTGTACAAGAATAATGAGCCACACTTTGTGATTATGAAATGATGGGCCACAGTACAAATGGGAAAAATTGAGCCTCTGCCTCTTCTAGCCAATTGTGCTTCCTCCAATCCTCCTAGCTACTACAACATCTCAGCTATCCCTACCTTCAAAGGCATTTGGTAGGGCAATACATGGGGAGTCCCTTGGAAATCATAAACCCTAAAAACTATTGAAACAAGGTATGGTATGATATCAACCCAATTATGTGATATTTTCAAATCAGAAGGATTATCCATGGGTCTGATGAAATCCAACCATGCCTTGGGGATTTTGGGATTGTCCCTTAATAGGAGGCATCTTAATCTAGAGGCAAAATACCTATCGAATCTTACAAAGTTGGCCTCCTTTGCATCCCAGGTCATGTCTGCACTCCACAACTAGACTAGTAGTGCTTTTTCTTCATACTTTTGGTTCAAAACAATCTCCTTTTCAAAATATGTACACCCTTTGAATATGAATATGTGCATTAATAGTGAATAATGGACAAAAAAATTTCCACCTTTCTCTTTGCAATTCCAACTAACCCTATATAGATTTTCTCTACTATATATTATGCAAAAAAAAATAAAAAATCAATACCAAAAGAAGAGATCTGAGTCAACATATACATAAATATTATTAGCACAAAATTTTGCTCATACTCACCAAAAACCATACACAGAGTCATATATATTTTTTATGGCCCTAGAAGTGAAAAATTCCTTTTTAAATGGTTCTTTAGTAGATGTTATGACCACTAGAAAATCTCCAATTGAACCCAAGTATGCCTTCAATGCACCTTTCCTAATCTTATCCTTCTTAGATAAGTATTCTTTTTCCAGTCCTGGCAAGTCAATGGTTACATGATAATCTGAAAATTGTTCTAGACCAAAAAATACTTGAATTTCTTTAGCATATATTTTTACCAGGCATTCCCCCTCTATTTTTCTCACTATCCTGACTGTTGGTTTATAATTTTTGGAAATGGCCATGAGTAGGTCAAAATCCATAAAGACACCAAGGTCCACTAGTTTTCCCAAATCAAAATTCCAAATGTTTCCATTGGGAGCAAATATTTTTTTTTCTAAAAACCACTTCCTAAAAAGATGAAGCCCTATTCTAGTAGTAGTAGCATCCCTAATCCAATTCCCTCTCTCATATAAGCCATATGTAATCTTGAGCCTAGGGTTCTCAAAAAATAGTTTTTTCATCAGGGAAGACTCATTCATAGACTCAAGCAATAATTCAAGAAGGTCATCATGTATTATTTCTACTTGCATAATCTACCCTTCCTAAGAAAACTTTTTTTGGAGGCATGTTTACTAGTGACACAGAGTACTAGAATTATTTATTGTCTATGGATTTGGATACTTACTTAGCTATTTGTTATTCTTTTACTGTATTTCTACACACACTATGTATATTGGAAGTTCTTTTGCACTTTGATCACATAAGGAACAATTCTTTAATGGCTCTTAGTTCTCTAAAATTCTGAAATTCATTTGTGTAGAGAAGAAATGGCAAAATATTGCAATATATCTCTAGTTTTAATTCACACGGGGAGCCTTCAACCTTCATAAATGAATTGTAAGGAGAAATAGGGTGGCATCACCTTCTAATTTTGGAAACACACAATCTTCTAAAAAATTAGACGATCTAGGAATAAAATCATCAATGACTCACTTTCAATTTTCTAGGCTAGCAGTCAACCCAACCAAGTTTCTCCAAATAACTTTTCCTTCCATTGCTGCCAACTTATTCTAGACCCACTAGCACTCACAGACTTGTGTTACACTCTTGCTATGTCACTATGCATAAACATCAAGAAACTTCTTCATGCAACATAGTGACCATCATTGATTCATCTTAATTTGATGATGCATATTTTAAAAGCTTTTTAGTGCAACTGTGGTGGGTCCTTATTTTCCTTTGGTCACCATGTTTCATGCACTAAAGATCGAGAAAGTTTCCATAGCATCATGGTGCCCACTGTCGATCAAAGAAGATCTAACAACATCAATCAACATGATTCCTCTTTGTGTGCAAATCCACATGGCATGTGACATTAGACCACCTTGGCATGCTAGCATAGTCATTTATTATAGTTAACCCTTTTGGAACTACCTTTTGAAAATAGGTACCATCGTGTTTTTCCTTTCATAGTAGGTCACCATGTCGCAATTGGTGAAGACCTTACATTTTTTGATGGTGACATAGTGGCCAACGTATATTTCAAAGAAATTTGGCATTGTGAAATAAGCACATTTCTTGTTATGATACTTTATTTACTACACCTCTAACATTCCATAATGATGACATGACATATTAATGACAAGGAAAATTTACAGTGCTTGTCTTTAGTATTGGCCCCACTATGTTTCCCTTTTGTAGGTAGTCAGCGTATTGCTACCGATGAAGTTCTCACAAGTTCTAATGGCGACATAGTGAACACTCTGATTTTGCAAAGATCCAACATTGGGAAAAGAAAAAATGACATGTTCCTTCCTTGGTACCTCCTTTACTGCATCTAACATATCTAACAATTTGTCATGCTAAGATGACTTATTTATTATAGATAGAATTTGTACTGCCATCTTTTAGACATAGGTCCCACCATTTTTTACTCTTATGGGAGGTCAAAATGTCGTGACCAGTAAAAAACTTATATTTTTTGGTGGTGGCATAGAAACCACTATTGATTTTTTAAGATCTGATGGCACAGGCAATGCACATTAAAGTCATGCTTATTTGATTAGGTCCTAGGTGTAATATTTACTTGGTCGTTATGTCATATGGAGTAAAAAGGGTTCAAGTTTTTATGGCGACAAGATGACTACCATAGATCTTACAAATATCTAACAATGAGGGACCTTTTAAGGAATTATGAAGAAAAATGAGAATTCTATAAAAAGTTCCCAAAAATATATACCTTTTCAAAAAATGATTTTTCTTGCTCAATTAATAAAGTAAAGGCATACAACTTAAAGGGTTTACCTAGGGCATGACATGCAAGATACAAATTAGGGTTTTTATTAGGGTTAATTTTTTAAAAAGGAACCAAACCCTACTTTTCTCATAAAAACTATGAAAATTTCATAGAATGACATATTCATAACAAAATGAGGCAAAAATATGACCAACAATGGCTCTATCTGGGGACAATGAATATGAAAAATTCATATGAGGGCTCATAATCCTTGGGAGAAGAAAACCACAACTTGATCTAAAACTTTCATGACAACTTTGAGAGAGAAAACACACATAAGAAAGGAGATATACAAGGGCTATAAAAAAGACACAAAGGATTTATAGAATGTACAGAAAACCCTAGACTATTGTTCATGGAAGAAACAAGTATTTTAGCAAAAATACCTCTTCAAGAACTATCCATGAATTGGTAGTTCAAGAATATTGTCTGATAAATCCTTTAGAATATACGAGTCTTCCCCCCATGTGGTTTCAATCAAATGAGGACCTAACCATATAGGATCAAATTTCCCATGCTTTCCCTTATCCTCAATCTTGGCATTCCACATGAGGACTAGATCTTCTCTTCAATCTCAAACTTCTTGCTCACTGTTCCTCTATCATAAAGTACTTTGACTTGTAATTGTAATTTTTGATTCTTGAGAGAAGCTTCCTTACTAGTCTCAATCAGCCCTACTAACTCATCCAATCTCTCTTGCATATCATCAATAACTTCCTCGTCATACATCTGGATGTAATTATATAGACCCACTAAATTGTTCTAAGGTATCCTTTCCTGTATTCCATATGCAATGTCAACAGGTGTTACACCTATGGATTTCTTCATAGTTACTCTGCCAGCCCATATTGTTAACTACAATTTGGAATACTAGGCCTTTTTGTTATCATCTAGAATCCTTTTAATGACTTTTAACAAGCTTTTATTTATGGATTTAGCTTGTCCATTTCCTTGTAGATGATATGGGGAAAATGTTGACCTTGTTATACCATATTGTCATATAATTTTATGAATTCCTTAGATCTAAAACACATTTCATTATTTGTCACAATCTTCTGAGGGCATCCAAATCTTGAAATGATATTATTCAGAAAAAAATTATTCACAACCTTGCTAGTAGCATTCCTCGTGGAATAGCCTCCACCCACTTTGTAAAATATTCATTAGTAACCAAAATCCATGAGTAACCAGTGCTAGACTTAGGAGAGGTTTCACCTATGAAATCCATCCCCCATTACTAGAATGGTGCTTGGACTTCAATAGGTTTTAATGGAGTATTACCTAAAATTTTTAGTTTACCTACAAATCTTTGGCAAGCATCACACTTTCTAACAAATGCCTAAGCATCTTTGAAAAGGGAAGGCCACCAAAATCCAACTCTCATCATTTTTTGGGTAGTAGTAGATATAATGTCCTCCACAAACTCCAACAAGCATTTAAATCAATATCTATTTTGATTTCTCTTGATCAACACATTTCATTAGCACTCCCTCAAAGTTTCTCCACCATAAATTATTCCTAATAATAATATATCTGATGGCTTGTAATTTTTTACTTCTCTTCTCATTTTTTGTTAAATTGAGTGAAGCCTCCATGTGTTGCAAATAAAATATGACATTTGTATACCATTCATAGTGATCCATGTCACATAATTCTGATCTCAAGTCATCTACTACTACATTTATCTGATTAGCATCTAAATTATACTGAGCCATAAGCTTCACTAATCCTTGACCTCTTACCAATTTTGTGATCTATATATCAATGTTAAATTCTTAGATCTTGTTGATCCATCTGCACCTTTCACCTGATACTTCCTATTGAGAGAATATATCATTTACAACTACACTAGGTATAAATGCAATGACAATAGCACCTACCAAATAACACCTAAAGGATTTTATAGCTTTTACCAAGGCATAAGCCTATTTCTCATTGATTTAATACTTTAGTTCAGTAGGCTTCAAGGACTTGCTAAAGAATGTAATTGGTTGTTCATATCCCTCCTCATTCTTCTGTAATAAAACTATATCAACAATATGGAAGGATGCAAAAGAAAATATATGCATGAGCTTTGTGTAATTTGGGGTCCTAAGGATTGCAGCATTCTTTATAGCAATTTTAATGTCTTGAAAATCTTGTGAAGGTTCCCCATCCCAATTAATAGTAGCTCCCTTCATGAGCATTTTGGAAATAGGTCTACTAATTTCAGCAAAATTTGTAATAAACCTTCTCAAAAAATTGACTTACCCAAAGAATGATTGTATTCCCTTCACATTATTTGACTTGGGGACCTTGTCAATGGTAGCTACTCTTTTAGGATGTATTTTCATACCATCTTTTAACACTATATGTCCCAACAATTTTCCTTCTGCCACCCCAAATCTACACTTTTTTTGATTCAAGGATACCCCATATTCCAAGGCTTTTCTAAAAATCTTCTCCAAATGTCTACAATATTCCTTAGCCTTCTTGGAGTATGCTATGAGATCATCTTGATATACTACCATAAACTTGTCAATATAATCATGGAAGGCTACATCTATAGCCCTTTGAAAAGTTGCACCTACATTAATCAACCCAAACAAAATTCTCAGATACACATAGGTACCCCATGGAGTTGTGAAAGATGTCTTAAATTTTTCATTTTCCTTCACAAGGACCTAATTATATCCTGAGAATCCATCCACCATGGACATCAATTCTAAACTGGTCACTTGTTGTAGCATAGCTTCCATGTTTGGTAACCCATAATTATCTTTCAAGGAAGCAATATTCAAGTTTTCGCCAAATTTGAAACCTAAGAAAAATGTCTAATTGGTTTGATTATCCCTCCATCACTCAGCTTCATTAACTATTCTTGCATTTTGGGGACTAAGGTAGGATTTGCTAGTCTTTGCTTCTGCCTAAAAGGTGTAACATTCTCTTTTAGTGGTATGACATGTTTGAATAGGTCTTCTCTATAGGCCTTAAGATTATCATATGACCTTGCAAAAACATGTTTGTACATCCTCAAAAAGTCAAATAAAGGCTTTTTGATCTCAACATATAAGATTTTACCACTATAAACTTTCTTTGGAGCCTCTGAGGTACCTAGGTTTATTTCTTCTAGTTCTTGAGGCTTATGATCTCTAATTATAGATTTCACCCTATCTTGGTTGTCAAACATATTTGCTAGGACAACCAACCCTTTAGGTACTTTATTAGTCTTTAATTGTATGATCTCTTGACAAAAAAATGTTTCCTTACCATCTATGGATTCAATTAAATCACTACAATCTAATTCTTGACCATAGTATTTGTCTTCACTTAATAAGAAATTTATAATATCTTTATCATCCTCAAAAACTTGCCAATGCTCCATATTGTCAGGTATGGAAGGTCAATTCTAAACCTTAATCTATGAAATTCTTGCAAGTGATACATCCTTGGGTTTGATATCTACATTTTCCAATAGATCAACCATCTTATTCTGACTTCTATCCTTCCAAGAAATACCAAATGCATCAAATAGTTCAAGTTGATCCCATACAACATTTTTGTACTATTTTAACCTTTTGTTCTTAGAGACATAGGTTTCCTTTATTTGTGAAATAGCCAATTTAGAATCATCTATGACATGCAACCTTTTGATTCCATGATGGGTTGCAACTCTTAGAGCTAATAGAAGAGCCTCATACTCTGTTATATTATTGGTACATGAAAAATTTAATGTGAATGAATATCTAAATGTGTTCTTTTCAGGGGAAACAAAAACTACTCCTACCCCTAAACCTTCTTCGAAACTGGCCCCATCAAAGTACATGGTCCATAGAATTGAGGAGTCCATGCAATATTCAACTTCATGTGCAATCATAGCAGGAAGTTTCTCAACTTCTTGAACAATCAGCTCTGCCCTGAATATATTCACACCAATGTCAAAGAAACAAGTTGAATCCCCATCAATTCCTTCTCCCAGAATATGATTGACCCTTGGCTCCCTCTCCACCCTAACAACTTTATTAATTATATGAAAATTTTCATAAGACAAGTCACATTGTAGGCTACCTCCCATAGCAGTACTCCATTTTTTAGAGAGCAACATTCCATGGTGTGGAGGAATATCTACCACAAGGACTAACATTGTCAATTCTACATTAGGGTATGTAGCTAGCTTGAATGGTAATGCATTGATAGTACCTATGATTGGTACTTCCCTAGCATCCATACCCTTACATATGCCTTATTTTGTGTCTACCTTTAGACCTAAAGCTTCCATAACTTTGAAGGGCATGATGGTATTAGAGGCTCCTGAGTCTATCATGCAATTTTTTAGAGTCTTTCCTTTTATAATCAAACTAAGAAAAAATGGGTCAATATCTTGTAGATAAGTCATAGATGAATCATCTAAGAAGATTTGGGGAATTTGAGAAACAATGCCATTATCTTCAACTATCACTGGCATTTGTTGTGTGACATTTTGTTCAATAGTATTTCTGCTATTACCTATTCCACTTAACCATGACAAGGCTTTATCCTTATGTTCATCAATCCAAAATAGTTTTGATAGAGGTACTTTAATAGTTATTTGTGACATCATAGATATCATATCAATAGGTTTAGATATAGTAGGCTTTACAAGCATACCTAGAGTGGAAATCTTTTGAATAGCAATCACTATAATTTGTTTGGCCAAACTAGATCTAAAATTCTTCTTTTGCACTATTTCTTTGGGTTTATCACTTGTCTAAAATTGTACTTTCTTCTTAGGCTCCCATTTCGTGGCCTTGCCGTCTTTGATCTTTGTTGTATCCACACTAGACTTCTTGTTATCATCCTTCATCTTGTGGGTAATGTCCTTTATGAATATACCAAAAGGCTTACCAGATTCATTACCAACTGTCCCACTTCTCAAATTGTAATTACTATGAATTTGAGAAATCATTTCAGTTGTAATCCTATTATTTTCCTCTTTAGAAGGCACTCTTAAATTTATATGATCAACAGTTGAGGATGTAACACATACCTTGTCTTCATCATAATTTTTATCATCTACAAATATTTGTTGATGGTGTAGCTGGTAAATTTCTCTCTAACTAGTAATGTCATTTTCATTTTCCTTTAAGTTAGAATCTACATAGTCATCACACATGCTAACCATGTTACAACTTACATCATCATGGCTCTTTTCTTCTTCTTCCTCCTCATTTTGGACAGTTTAATGGTTTGTGGCAAATGATTGAGCAATTGCATAGTAATATGAGGAGTGAGGTGATTGGCATATGATGCACCATGGCACATCATCATTCATATTGATAGAATTTCTTTGCAAAGGATTTGGGGTACAATTTGGGTCTAGTTAGGAATTGGTTTACCATCTTTCCACTAAGTGGTATAGGGGTAACTCTGCATTCTTGGTTGTCTATTAAAATGATTGTTGTTCACTGTGGCCGTCTCACCAACATTGGGTTTATGTGTGTTGAAAGTGGGTGGGCTTATCTTCTTCAATATGTCCAGTACCTAACCTATTGTGGCTTCCTCAGGCTTCTTATTTCCAAGCAATTTATCATTTTTTTTCTTATTGTTCTTGGGATTGAAAAACTTTGGATCATCTATCCTACCTAATTTTCTAGATGATTTTCTATTGCTTTCAATATTTACTACAGCCTTTTAAGCCTCCCTCAAAGTTTTGGGATCTTTATCTCTCAATTGATAAGACATTTTACTATCAAAAGCATTGAAATATGTGGTAAGGAATACATCCTCATTCAATCTCATAACTTGGAATAATTTGTAAATCCCCTTTTGAACCCTTACACTGAAATCAAATGCATATTCATTTGGACCTTTTTAAATATTGTTGAAGTCATTTATCATAAAACCATCATTAGTATTATCTCCATATTGTTCTTTGAACAATTTTTCCAAATCACTCCAGGAACTAATGCTATCATTTGGTAATCTCCTAAACAAATCTCTAGTATCCTCAGTCAGCGACTGAACAAACAACTTCATGACCACATCCTCATGTTCAACCTCAAAATCATTTAGCATATCTATGAAAATTCTTAAATGCTCTTCACCACTAACTACATTATTTCTAGAGAATTTAATGACTTTTTCTCTTAGGTCAAATGATATTGGGTGTGGAGAATAAGGGATTCCTAAGAATGACATTTGTCTATACTTTTCTAGGTATATGGGTTTCTTCTAAAAACCAACAACATTTGAGGTGCTTGCTATATTGGCCTGATTATGAATAATACTTTGGGACTATTGAGCTTGAACAACAAGGATCTAAGTATTAATAGTACATGATGAGGTAGGGATAGATTGTGACATGGTTTGGTTAGAAACTATTAGAAATATATAATACTGAGAGGGGGGAGGGGGGGGTTGAATCAATATTTTCAATCCTTTTACCCACAATTGAATTTTGTTAATTACTTTACCACATACGTGAAAGAGAATACCAATAATGGTAAACAAAATAATCAACCATACAAGATGAGAACTCATAACACCATGTTTTTTAAACTAGGGAAACTGTGGCCAAGGGGAAAACCCTAGTGGGGATGAAACCCACAAGATTATTCACTATATAAAGAGTTTGGTTAAGGATATTGACCCTATTAGGAGTCTATGAAATATGTATAGTGTCTTGAGTCCTTGTTAGTAGACTAGGCCTTGTTAGAAGTCTCAACCCTAGTAGGAGTTGGTAGATCATATACAAATGTGTGCAAGAAGAGCCCACTGCCCTAACATGCAACTATATAATAAGATCTTCAAGAAATAAGTATACATACAATACTGAGATACTTACTATACTTCACAAATCTTCTGACTGAAAATTCTTCATACAAGAGCAACTATGCACATATCAATCTACATCATATATTGCATAATAATGTTTCACATCATATGTCATAATATTGCATTCACTTGTTACTCCATTTCACTAGATCGTATCAAGTTCACAATCATTGATTACACTTTTTCACACTTCGCACTAACTTCACAAATGAAGTCCTTCACTTATACTAAACATATTGGTAAATTCTTCCTTAGTCAGCTCACATAATATCCTTAGAGTTGGCTCATTAAGAAATGGTAATTCAAAACAATAAATCAAGTTGTTTAACACATTCTATTGATATGCTCTATTATGCACTCTATCATCACTACATTACTAATTTCTTCATAACTTGGACTTGGTTGACTGTACAAACATGCACACTAGTATATGTCATTAGTATGATGTCATGTATCCCCAGTTAACTATGCAAGAGAATATTCCAAGGGAATATTTTGCTATCATCAAATCTTTCATGCTACTATGATGTTGTCTGATACTTAGACAATTTTCCTTCACAAATGAACATGACTAATCTACAAAACAAATATGTTGCCATAAATGACAACCATGTTACTTACCTTATTTTATTGATTGGACATATTTCCAACAATCTCCCCCTTTGGTATTGATGGCAACATTTTGGGAAAATTGGCTAAGTCCCAAACATGTTGTCATACCAAAACAAAAAAATAACTATAACATAGTAAAAACATTGAATTCATGTTTTAAGAGGATTACATCCCTTATAACTACGATTACAACTTATTGCTTCCCCTTAAAAATTACAATAAAAGCTTACTACTACACACACACACACACACACACACACACACATACATATATATACATATATATATATCTATATATCTATATATACATATATGTGTATATATACACATATGTGTATATATAGACATGTGTATATATATATATACACACATATGTATATATATATATATGTATATATATATGTATATATATACATATATATATATATATACATATACATATATATATATATATACATATATATATACATGTATATAGATATATACATGTATATATATAGATATATACATATATATATACACATATATATATGTATATGTATATATATATGTATATATGTATATATATATATATCTATATATATACATGTATATATCTATATACATGTATATATATATATATACATATATATCTATATACATATATATATATGTATATATATATATACATGTATATATATATATACATGTATATATATATATATACATGTATATAGATATATATATACATGTATATATATATATCTATATACATGTATATATATATATATACATGTATATATATATATACATGTATATATATATATACATGTATATATATATACACATGTATATAGATATATATATACATGTATATATATATATATATACATATATATATATACATGTATATATATATATATACATGTATATATATATATATACATGTATAGATATATACATATATATATATACATGTATATATATATATACATATATATATCCTTATTTTCCCCCTTACACTTAATTATAATTTTCCATATATCTCCCCCTTTGACATCAATGACAAAGGTATAACCAAAAATAAAATTCTATCAAAATCTAGTAGTTGCATCAAAACTTGGAAAAGCAATCACTAAAGTTGGTTTTTAACTACACAAAGTGTTTCTTCGAACTTTCTTTTAGTGCATCAAATACACTGATTAGCACACATAAGGCATATGCAACTAACTTTTCTATGTTCAAGTCTATAGCCACAATCTTGTCATATGAAGATTTTTCTGACAAGAATTCTTCCAATTGATTCTCCAACAATATTACTTGTGGGAACAAGTGTTCTCTTAGTAGATTGAATCTCTTTAGAGCGTTCTCTTTTTTTGCTTGCATATTCCTTATGCTATCATGAAGTGTTTACATTGTGTGCTCAATGACATGTATGTTCTGATTCTGCTTCAGAAAGTTGTCAGTGAGTGTCTGAAGCTCAATTACCTTTTCTTTGATTTGATCATCAAATTCTTGAAGATGAATATATGCCAAGTTTCACTTAGCACAAGATTATTTTCCTTCCTCTATACACTATCTCAATGCCTTAATACATACATTCAAAGTTTCTATGTCATTACTCATATTAGTACACATGGTATTAAAAAGTTTACTATCATGCTCTTTTTGTGCTGAAGCCACATTAGAAAGTGTTGTGAATTTATTATCAAAAGCTTTGCACAAAATTGTTGTGTACTATTGAATATCTATAGGGGTGTCAATAGGGTTTACTACCTTCTCAATTCTATCCAAAACTAAATTCAAAGTCTTCTCAAAGGACTTGACTGATTTCTTTTTATCAAGAAGTTTACTTAAATAAGATATGAGATTCTTTGCTTCATCTTCTTCATCTAATTGAACTGCCACTATAGTTGCTTGGGTAGGTGGTGTGGAGGGTGTTACTATTGCTAATGTCAAGGGTACATTTGAGGTAGCTACTTCAATGTTGGGTTCAATTTTCTTCTCAGAATGTGCATCTTCTTTCTTAGGCTCCTAATATGGTTCTTCATCAAAGCTACTATAGTCCACTTTGCCAACAATGCTAGCACCAAACTCTTTGAATGGTTTTTCAATTTTGTCAACTGTCACTTTGGTGTTATCTACTTGCATAGGTTCACTACCAATGGTTATATTTGGTGAATCACTTGAACTTGGCATTGTTGTTGGTTGTTCAAAACTGTGAGGAGGACTGTATGTTGTAGGACTAGCTTCCTATGTATATGCACATTCCACAAATTCTTTAGGCATAGGTCTTTCCATTTCTATGTGCACACTTTTCTCTTTCATTGGGCTTTCCTTCTCTACTTGCGCACTCTTTTCTGTCATTGGGCTTGCCTTTTCTAGTTGCACACTCTTCTTAGGCATAGTGGACATGTATGAGACTATAGCTTTTTTAGTTTCCATGTTCACTTCTTCATAATTTCCTCCCATGAGGAGAATGGATCTCTTTTTGTGTCTCTACAATGGTGCTATACCTTTTAGAATTTCTTTTATTTCTTCCTCGTTATTTACAATGCATAGCTTTCTCAAAATATTAAATTCTTATTTTCTTATCTTCCTCTAATACTCTACTTTTTCTATTTCTTAATTTATTATACAAATCTTCAGGTATTTGACCTCTTATACTATCAAATATCTTACCTTTAAGAATAATATTTCTAACTATAGCATTCTCTATCTGTCTTCTATCCATATTATTGTACAAATTATAGTATTTATTTAGTTGCAAAAAATTGTTATCATTAATAATTTGCATGTTTAGATTCTCTACCTTGGGTTTCCATGCTTTGCATCCTGATGATGTCTTTGTTTCTTGATCAGCCAGCTCTACTAGTTTGTCACCAATTTCTTCCTCAAATTCAAAAGAACCAATCTACAAGGTTCTTCTCTTCTTGCTTGGACCACTTGTAGTATTCTTGACTCTCTTCTTAGGAGGGTTTATGGTCCTTTCAAGTCTTATAGACTTTCTAGATGTAGGTGCTTCCTCAGTTTTTACTAGATTTCTTTGTGGTTGCTGCTGCGCGACTACTACATATGGCATAGTAGGTCCTTGCATATGTGTTTGGGCAATTGTGACCTCTTTAGTAGGTTGTGCCACTATAATGGGTTTAGGGGTCAATAGCTCAGTTTGACCATTGGCCTTCATTTCCATAGCTATCCCTTTCACATCATCAAATTCTTTTCTTGTCATTCCTAATTCTTTCAATATAGAATCAATCACCTTATCCACCTTTTTCTTAGAGTCCTTTATTATTTGACTGGCTTTGGCTTCTCTCATTTTCTTAGAATATGTCCCCCATCTATGACATTCAGAATCAACTTCTAAGTGAAGGATTATCTGTGCATACCCTTCAATTAATTCCTCACTCCTCTCATACCCCATATGTTCAATGAACTTTACTCGAGGAACTAAAGCTTCCATACAAGTGAAATATGTCTCAACCATAAAACACAATTCATCCTTTTATTTTTCTACTAGTGTAGGAGGTATCCTATATCTTTGCTCTATTTTTTCTTGGAAAGACTTCATTGTTCTATAAATGTCATTGTCTCTGGCTACTTCAGGTCTCGATCTATATGTGTGAGTGATTAACTACATTGTGCACTCAATTCCATCCCAATTCATGATTCCAATAAACTTCTTAGATGCGTAGAAGAATATGTGAGTCAGTAGGGATTCAAACCTAAAGGCTGCACTCCTAGATTTCTTCATTCTTGATATATTATCCAATAATTACATTCAGATAATGTCACATAAATTAATATCTTCGCCTCTTACTGCCAGGTAGGCTGCATGAAGAAATTTTGCAAGGACTGAATCTATCTTAGATCCATGATTAAATTTGCATCCCAAGATTTTGCAAATCAATCTTACCCCTTCATCTTGAATGCTATTGACCTTCATGTTTCTACCATCAAAACATGTGTTGAGATTTGTCTTGATTATCTTGCACACATTCTTGATATTCACTAGATTACTTCCTTCATTACTTAGACCTGTGACCTTGTGAATTAGGTCATTATCAATACATATGATAGAGTCTCCCAACCATAAAAAATTATCATGTATTCTTCTTAGAATTATACGTGTCCATTCATGATTGTCAAAGTCCATGTAGAACATATGCTTAACTAGGCTAAGTTGTTTTATATAACCATATTCAGGTTTCAATGAAAAATCATTTTTGCACATCTTCTTTGATTCCTTATTTACTTTTGTATCACCTATACTTTCAATCTTGTAATGGATATAACTTCTTATGTCCTCAACACGAAGGACATTTTCTAGAACTTGCAAAAATGCTCCAATAGGGTCATCAAGAAAAGAAACAAATGGGTGTTTCTCTAAATTGTATCTAGGCCTATTTCTCACATTAAATAATTCTTGTCTTTCTATTTTTGAAAGATTATGTTCAACAATTTAGAAAATACCTCAACTTCACATATTAGGGTTTTTGGTGACTTTGCATAACTGTAGACCTCTTTAATTCTTCAAAACTTACTTTGATCTCACATTGAAAATTTGCACAAAAAAATGATGTACACAAATCAATTTACGTCCTTTAAATCTTTTGCAATCTATACTTCACATTAAATGCATGTTGGCCACTAGTTTAGTGTATTGTCTCTATACAATAGAGAGGTTATTCTTCTTTCATATCCTTATCCTGATCTTATCATGCAATGTGCACTTCACTGTAGACTTTTCTCAATGTCTACTACATACTGTCAACTATGCAACCTTTGATACTTTCTCTAACATTGGTTATCAATAACTGATACTCTATTTCACTGAGAATGCTTAATTTTAGTAAGAGGAGTAAAAAATAATAAGAAACTTCATTGTCTTTTCAAGCACATCTTCTATAACTATATGAGAGCTTGCTAGTTCCTTTGCCTTTATAAATGATTCCTTTAATTCATTTTTCTACTCCTTCATATCATTTCTTCTATAATTTTGATTCCTATTTAGGTCTCTTCTATCCATTCTTCAAAACTCTATTGTGTGTCTAAAGTTATTGTGTAACTGACATATAGGTACATTTCTTTTTTGTTCATTTTTCTAGTTATCAAGTGCTCTACAATTCCTTGCAATGTGTCCAAGATTGTTTCATCCATAGAAAATAATTTGTCTTCTTTCTCCACTTTCATTGTTGTGAGATCTTCTTCTATTTCTTGCATGGTTAGTGTTCTTATATATCCTACTATTTGCATTATTACTATCAAACTTAGGTTTCTTACAATCTACTACATAATGACCATATCCATGACAATTATGGCAATAAAATTTTGAAATAGGTTTGAAGGACTTATCTTTGCAATTGACTTTTGTGTCTTTAGGTTCATCACACTGAGCATAAGATTCCTTTCTTTTGTTGTCCATATAAAATTAGATTCTTTAACTTTCTCAGAATAAATAACATTTTCTTTTTCCTTAGATGTATCATCTTTCTTTCTTAGGTCCTTATTGACTTTAGGAGTATTAGATTCTTTTCTCTCAATAGATTTCTTGGTGGATTGACCAAGAAAGAATCCAAGTCTAGTCTTGTCATAACTAGGTCTTTGTGCACATATTTTTTCTTCAATATTATCACTACTAGTATATAATTTCTCAAGTTTTTGTTTGGTTTGTACCAACTCACCTTTCACAATAGTGTTGTATTTCTCTAATTCTACATGCTCTAACTTAATATATTCCAATTCAGATGTTACCTGGCTTAACTAGGATCTCATATTTGCATTTTCAACTTTAATTTTAGAATCATTCCTTCCTCCATTTTTCTTAAGACTTGGCTTAAGTTCAACTATCTTTAACTCATGTTTTAGGATCTCATTTTCTTTCTTTTGATCTTCAATATAATCATCACTAGTTTTCTTACTAAATAGTTTTTGCTTTAGGTAATCTATTTTGTCCTTTAATTAACCAATGTAGGCTTTTGCATCCTTGTATTTATCTTTAAGGTCATCTATTTCATTAGTAAGGAGGTCAATTTGTTCAAGTGCTTCTTCAGGATTCTTCTTCAATTGTTCCATATCCATAGGGATCTTATTCAAGTTGTTAAGCCTCTTTTGAATAACCAAGCTTTGATACCAATTGTTAGAAATATATAATACTAAGAGGGGGGGTGGGGTGGTGAATCAATATTTTCAATCCTTTAACCCACAACTAAATTTTGTTAATTACTTTACCACATACATGAAAGATAATAGCAATAGTGCTAAACAAAATAATAAACCATACAAGAAGAGAACTCATAACACCATGTTTCGTCAACTAGGGAAATTGTGGCTAAGGGAAAACCCTAGTGTGGATGAAACCCACAAGATGATTCACTATATAAAGGATCTGATTAAGGATATTGACCCTGTTAGGAGTCTATGAAGCTTGTATAGTGTCTCAAGTCCCTGTTAGGATACTAGGCCTTGTTAGAAGCCTCATCCCTATTAGGAGTTGGTAGATCATATTGAAGTGTGTGCAAGAAGAGCCCACTACCCTAACATGCAACTATACAATAAAATCTTCAAGAAATAAGTATACATACAATATTGAGATACTTGTTATACTTCACAAATCTTTTGACTGAAAATTCTTCATACAAGAGTGATTGTGCACATATCAATCTACATCATATCTCACATAACAATGTTTTGCATCATATGTCATAATATCACATTCACTTGTTACTGTTATTTCACAAGATCATATCAAGTTTGCAATCATTGATCACACTTTTTCACACTTTGCACTAACTTCGTAAATGAAGTCCTTTACTTATACCAAACATATTGGTACATTCTTCCTTAGTCAACTTGCATATCATCCTTAGAGTTGGCTCATTAAGAAATAGTAATTTAAAACAATAAATCAAGTTATTTAACACATTTTGCTGATATGCTCTATTCTACGTTATATCATCACTACATTACTAATTCCTTCATAACTTGGACTTGGTTGATCATACAGACATGCACACTAGTACACATCATTAGTATGATGTCATGCATCCCTGGTTAATTGCATAAGAGAATATTCCAAGGGAATATTTCACTATCATCAAATTTTTCATGTTGCTATAATGTGGTCTAATACTTAGAAAATTTTCCTTCACAAATGAACATGACTAATCTTCAAAACAAATATGTTGCCATAAATATGAACCATGTTACTTACCTTATTTGATTGATTGGACATATTTCCAATAGAAACTACTAGTCTACAAGCAGGTACAAAAGTTGTAGCTTGGGTGGACAAATTTGGCCATGAGGATAAAGCAGAATTGGATTTAATGAACTAAATCTTTCTTTTGGTTTCTACTACCTTAGCTTCATTTTCAACCTTTTCAAGTTCTTTGGTAAGATCTTTCTTCTCCTTTCTAGCCTTTTCCAAATCAAGATCTATCTTAGACATGGGAGGTTTTATAGACTTACTTGACACAACTTGAGGTTCATTTATTTGGATTCCTACTGCCTTACCTTTTCCTTTATCTATCTACTTGACAATAGGTTCTAGAGGGTCTATCTGAATAGGCTTGTAAGGTTGGACTTGGGATATGAAAGGTTCTTGCTTTGGCTTATGAGCTTTTCTTGTTCTTGAACCTTGGATCTCAGACTATCAATATCCCCAAAGATATTGACATGAAGGATAGAAGTCCTCTCTTCTAACTTCTTGTTTTGTTCTTTCAAAGCAGCCATTCTTCTAAGCAAGTTATCTCTTTCAACAATGGCATTCAAGGTGGCTTACTCTCTGTCTTTCTCTAAATGAGCATGTTTAGATTCTTCTTCTATAGCCCACTTTTTTAAAACTCCTATTTTTGAACATACTTCTTTTGGATCTATAGAAGTGGGCCTCTAAATAGGTAGGATCATCCAGATCTATAAGGTTTTCCTCCATATATGAAACTACTCTAGGATTAAAAGGATCCTCCATTACATTATTATATCCCAACCTATGATTTATTTCATCTGTCACATCTGATCTATGTAATGCATCTCCCAATGGGGACATATTCTTATCTTGATAAGCCCTTTTGTCTTGCAATGGGGTACTAAATATTCCTCCTAAGAGCCTTGTGGTCTCTGATTCAGATCTTAATGAAGAAAGTTCTCTCCCTGCCACTGGTTGGTGTTGAGAGTTAACTGATGTACTACCTCTAGGTTTCCAACTGGGATTTACATTTTCTTTCTTTTTGTTTTGGTTCTTCCTACTACCTTGGGGAAAATTAGTATACAATGGTATATCAGAATTGGCTCTGGCATAGGTTTGTGTACTTTTCCTCTTGCTAGCCATTTTCTAGGTATTACTTACCAATAAGTACTAGCTTCAAAACCTTGACTGAGTCGCCACCCTATTCTAGGGAAAACTACAATAAACTAACTTTTGACTTCAAGGGAAGGACATAAGATAATATGAAATATGTTAATATAGAGAGGAACCAATCACAATAGATTTAAGACTACAACTCTTGCTTTGATAGATAAGATACTTTGTAAGGACAATATACGTCA
Source organism: Cupressus sempervirens (assembly GCA_028749045.1). Classification (NCBI taxonomy): domain Eukaryota; kingdom Viridiplantae; phylum Streptophyta; class Pinopsida; order Cupressales; family Cupressaceae; genus Cupressus; species Cupressus sempervirens. The sequence goes on along the minus strand of CM053787.1, from coordinate 1,030,996,609 downwards.
GTGCACACTTATGGTAATTAGGTTTTTCTCTTTTCTTTTTAAATTATGAAGGTTAGTCACTAGAAAAGTGCACTATAACCACAAGTAATTACTAAGGAAACTGAAAAAATGTATACTGACATGACCAAAGAAACTGCAATAAATTTTACACCTATGCATGTGTTGTACAACTCCTAGCAGAGTCACTATTTTCTTACTATTTTTACACTATTAAGAAAAAAAATACTTAATATCAAGATAGAAAGATCACAACAACCTAAGGATTACCTAATTCCCATAAACAATCATGTGTGCTTCTAATCTAGACCCAACTTCAACAAAATCAAAAAGATTTTCTACTCTTTAAGGTTTGCAAAATCAAGGCGGGTGACCTGAGGGATGAAAGATTTTACAACATGATACTAAATATATATTTCAATTCATTCTATGAATTCAATAACAATACACATCCCTTATGGTATATTGGTCACAATTCTTCTTAGATTTACAAGTAATTCTGAGCAATAACAGCCAACTAGGACACAAAATTTAAATGTAAACAAGTGCTGACCAACTTTGATATTCTTTAAACATTAAAATAAAATTGATTTTGAAATTAATCTTGATGTTTATTCATGGTTTCTTCAAATGCATACTAAACTAATAGATTAGTGCCTCATCTATTGCAATTTAGAGTCTATCCAATTTCTAGACCTAATTGACTACATTACAATCAATATTATCAACAATTCTCACTAAAACTCATTCTTGTAAACATCATTCCTACTACCATGGAAATCCTATCAACTTCACTAAAGCATTTACCTAATTCATTGAATTAAAAGCAATAGTGAAAATGATACACAACTTTAACATAAATGCATTCAATTAAACAAGCCTTGCTTTTACAATTTCAAGATATCCAAGTAATAACAAGTGGAGACAAGATTAAGGAAAAAAAAAGATATGAGGAAAACTCATCTTTATTTTAATTTCCTTTGAAAATTGTATAAAAACTATAATGGAACTCAAAATGACTTAAGATAAGACAACTAGATCTTGTAACATTAATGTATTCTCAGATACTTGTAAAGAAAATACATCACAAATTTTGAATCAAAGATTGGACCGAATAACACTTAGTAAAAACTAAAATTATGTAATAACTCAGGCCCTTTCTCTAGCCTTGGAATCTCACTTAAATAATATGAGATGCAACAAGCTTCAAGCATAGAGAACTGATAGTTTTCCTTAAGACAGAAAAATATCTACAAGACAAAAATTTGTGCAACAAAAAAACTTTACATCATAATATTATTTTGTAGGACCATTTTCTATTACACCTTTTGTTGCATTTTTTTGTGAGTGAAAAATTTGATGATTGGCCTAATTACTATTGTTTTTATTCAGAAGTTATAGTCAATGGGATTGATTTTGATATATCTAGCTTTGTTTGTTGTAGGCTAACTTCCACTTGAGGCTCTCCATGCATATCATCATGAACTGACAAGAAAATAGTTATATTTGATTTCTCCTCTGCCAAGTCACCAATCTAGCTTTTTGTGATTGCAACTGAAGTTGGTTTCTCATCTTTGTCCTCTTCTTTTCTTATTGATGTGTCAATAATTTGCACTTCATCTTATTCCATAATTTCATCATCAGTTTCATCATGTTCTAATTGCTTTGCATCAATGAATTTTGCCATCCACTTGTCAAAAAGTGTTTCATTTGGCTAATTAAATTGTAGAATATCCTGCTACTTTTTCATAACATATTCTATAACTCTATCAATTGCAATAAAATCATGTCTTAAATGATCAAAAAATAACTAAAATTTTAAAATTTCTTTAGTAGTAGCTTCCTAGAATGCATTTCTTTTTTAATTTATCACTCTATTCATCCTTAGACAAAATAGGTCATCTAATTCTTGGGCCTATTCCTTCTTATATTTCAATTTATTCTTTTTATCTAACACATGTGGGAACAAATCAAATTTGACACCCTTGTACTTGTCTAGATAACTAACAATTCTCCTTTGTAGCTCAACTCTTATATTATCAAATTTTGAGAGATCATTTACAATATCATAAGTATTTTCTATATGTTCATGTGATAAATTGATGATAGAAAAACATAAAAGAGTAACCTCTCTACTACTTTTATTCCATTTGTTGAAAATTGGCTTCAAGGCTTCATCATTTTCCTTTATCTCATCCCATACATTTATTATCTTTGGTAATTGCTCATAAAATGAGGGCCAATCAATTTTATCAACTAAATACATGAGGGATTTTCTTAGCTTATCCTTATATTATACATTTAGTTCCACATGTAATTCCCACAATTTTCACTTTTCTTCTTCAAAATCTTCTATAGTATAATACTGTGGACTTTGTGGTGTATCTGGGATCTTAATAAGAGGAGTGGATTTAAAAGGCTTCACTGGTGGGTGAGGATAGGTGATTCTTGGCCTAGTGGATTGCCCCATCACTTTATATTCTAGTTCAATCCTCTTTTGAACTTCTTTATTGTATGCATCCAAAACCTTCTCATACCTATCTTGTAATTCTATCCTTTCTCTTTTGTCTCTCTGGTCTATAGCGAAGGTGAATCTAGCTGATCCAACACCTACCTCTGCAGCCTCTTCAATAGTGGTCTCTTCAACTCTTTTTACAATTAGGATTCCTATCAAGCCAGTATCATCAAGTTTGGAAGAGGCAGTCTTGGATCCTTTCCTCATTGACAAATGACCAGTGCAACATGGTCCTCATTAAATTTAGCGCCTTTCATTTCTTTATTCCCATTTTCTTCTACACTCATTTTTTTGTAACATAATTAAAAACTATAGAATCTGCAATATCCCAATTGGGTAGAAGCAAAACTACAGATGCTTTTATCATTTGTCTCCCTTCTTCAGAGCTCAAACTCTTGAATTCTTGCATTATCTCTTCCTTTATTTGATTTTTCACGTCTACTTCTTCCATTTTTTGATGCTCTATTATCAATTTATTGCACCTCTCTTCAAGCACTCCAATTTTTGTCCTCCAATAAAATTGGTAAAAGGCTCTAGATTTAACAAAATTATCATTAGAGATAAATTCATGGCTAGCTTGTTCCATTACAGGGTCCAACTCCTTTTCTCTATAGTCTATCACTATTAATTCAAGGCTTGGCATTGGAGGTTCCTGAGGATTCCACTCTTCTACCTTTGCTTGAGTAATGAAAACTCCCCCTTGGGATCTCAATTGCTCCACCTACTCCCTAGTGAGTTGTTCATCTCCTATTTGTAATGGGGACTGAGTGGGTGAATATTCCTCAATTTGAGGTGTTTGTTCCTTTACTATTTTCTGCCTCTTCAGTGAGGGCTCATCAAGTCTTTGCTAAAAAACAACACTAGTTGATCCCATTATCTATTTTCTTTTATCTGTAGTGGCTCTTTTATTTTGGATCACATTATAGCTAGGCTTCTTTTGAAAAATCAACTGCCCTAATCCTACTATAGGAGTAAAAGATAACCTCCTCATGACCTCTTTGGCTTTTTCTAGAAAAGAATTGATAAAGAATAGTTTCTTTTCATTCATGACCTCCATAATTTTAGGAAAAGTGGTCATTAGTTTATTCAACCTATCTACCTCTATTTTAGCATCTTTTAGAGGCTTATAGTTATTATCAAAATAATGAATGAATTATAAAACCCTAGAATAAATGCTCCATTTTCCCCTTTTGATCTCCTACTCTTGTAGAGAGAACTCATTACTTATTATGTCTTTAGGGAAATAAAATTGGTGATCTTTTGCACCAACTTTAGTCCTTTTTCTAAACATATCAAAAAATCCTTCAGTGTCACAAAAAGGGGCATGAGACATAGCCATCTTGTACTGGTCTAGGAATTTGTACAAGAATAACCAACCACCCTTTGTGATTATTAAATTATGGGACACAATACAAGTTGGGAAAATTGAGTTTCTACCTCTTCTAGCCAACTATGCTTCCTCCAATCCTCCTAGTTGCCACAACATCTCAGCTATCCCTACCTTCAAAGGCACCTGGTAGGATAGTACATGAGAAGTACCTTAGAAACCATAAACCCTAAAAACTATTGAAATAGGGTATGGTATGATATCAGCCCAATTATGTGATACTTTCAAATCAAAAGTATTATCCATGGGTCTGATGAAATCCAATAGAGCCTTGGGGATTTTTGAATTGTCCCTTAATAGGAGGAATCATAATCTAGAGGAAAAATATCTATCAAATCTAACAAAGCTGGCCTCCTCTCAATCCCAGGTCATATCTGCACTCCACAACTAGATTGGCAAAGCTTCTTCTTTATACTTTTAGTTCAAAACCATCTCCTTTTCAAAATTTGTAACCCCTTTAAATAGGAACATGTGCATTACTAGTGAATAATGACCAATTTTTTTTTTCATGTTGTTCTTCACAATTCCAACTAACCCTATATGGATTTCCTTTACTATATATGATGCAAAATAAAAAATAATATTGACACCAAAATAAGAGATCTAAGTCAACATATACATAAATTTTATTGGCACAAAATTTTGCTCATCCTCACCAAAAACCCTACATAGAGTCATATATATTTCTATGGCCCTAGAAGTGAAAAATTCCTTTTTAAAGGGCTCTTTAGTAGATGCTGTGACCATTGGAAAATTTCCAATTGAACCCAAGTGTGCCCTTAGTGCACCTTGCTTGATCTTATCCTTCTTAGATCAGTATTCTTTTTCTAGTCTTGGTAGGTCAATGGTTACGTGATAATCTGAAAATGGCTCAGACCAAAAACTTCTCAACTTTATTCATACCTGGCATTCCCCATCTATTTTTCTCACTATCCTAGTTAATGGGTCATAATTTTTGGCAATGGCCATGAGTAGGTAGGAATCCATAAAGACACCAAGGACAACTAATTTTCTCCAATCAAAATTCCAAATGTTTCCATGGGGAGAAAATAATTTTCTTTATAAAAACCACTTCCTAAAAAGATGGAGCCTTGTTTTAGTAGTAATAGCATCCCAACCCAATTCCCTCTATCATATAGGCCATCTGCAATATTGAGCCTAGGGTTCACAGAAATTAGCTTTTTAATCTGGCCAAACTCATTTGTAGACTCAAGCAATAATTGAAGTAGGTCATCATGTATATTTCTATTGCATAATCTACCTTTCTAAGAAAATTTTCTCTGGAGGCATGTTTACTAGTGACGTAGAATACTAGAATTCTTTACTATCTATGGATTTGGATACTTACTTGGCTATTTGTTATTCTTTCTTTGTGATTCTGCACACACTGTGGTTACTAGAAGTTCTTTTGCACTTTGATCACACAAGGAACAATTCTTCAATGGCTCTTAGTTCTCCAAAATTTTGAAATTCATTTGCATAGAGAAGAAATGGCAAAATCTTGCAATATATATTTGGTTTTAATTCACACAGGAAGCCTCAACTTTCATAAATGAATTGTAAGGAGAAATAGGGTGGCATCACCTTCTAATTTTAAAAATACACCATTATTGATTCATCTTAATTTGACAATTCATATTTTACAAGCATTTTAATGCAATTGTGGTGGGTCCTTTTTTTCATTTGGTTGCCATGTCACATGCACTAAAGATTGACCAAATTTCCATAGTGTGATGGCACCCACTATTAATCTAAGAAGATCTGATGATGTCAATCAACATGAATCCTCTTCTAAGCATGAATCCACATGGCATGTGACATTAGACCACCTTGACACGCTAGCATAGTCATTTATTATAATTAACCATTTTGGCACTACCTTTTTAAAATAGGTACCACCATGTTTTTCCTTTCATGGGAGGTTACCATGTCACAACCAGTGAAGATCTTGTATTTTTTAGTGGTGACATAGCAACCACTATATATTTCAAAGAAATCCTACATTGTGAAATAAGCATGTTTCACATTATGATACTTTATTTACTACACCTCAAACATTCCATAATGATGACATGACTTATTAATGACAAGGAAACTTTATAGAACCTATCTTCAGTGTTGACCCCACTATGTTTCCCTTTCATGAGAGGTCACCATATCACTACCAACAAAGTTCTCACAAGTTCTAGTGGTGACATAAAGAACCCCTTGATTCTTCTGAGATCTAGTGTCAAGAAAAGAAAAAATGGCATGTTCCTTCCTCGATACCTCCTTTACTACACCTTACATATCTGGCAATCCATTGTGTTGATATAGCTTATTTATGACTAATAGAATTTGTAGTGCCATCTTTTAGACACAAGTCCCAGCGTTTTATACTTTTGTGGGAGGTTGCCATGTCACGACCAGTAAAAACCTTGCACTTTTTGGTGGTGACATAGTGACCACCATTGATCTAAGAAGATCTGATGGCATGGAAAATACACATTAAAGTCATGCTTATTTGATTGGGTCCCAGTTGTAATATTTACTTGGTCACTATGTTGCATGGAGTTAAAAGGGTGCAAGTTTTTATGGTGACAAGATGATTACCATAGAACTTACAAAGATCTGATAGTGAGGAACCTTTTGGGGAATTATGAAGCAAAATGAGAATTCTTTAAAAAGTTCCTGAAAATATATACGTTTTCAAAAAATGATTTTTCCCTCTCAATTAATAAAGTAAAGGCATACGACATAAAGGGTTTACCTAGGGAATGGCATGCAAGATAGAAATTAGGGTTTTTCTTAGGGTTAACAATTTTAAGAGAAACCAAACCTTAATTTTCTCATAAAACTAGGAAAAATTTACAGAATGACATATTCATAAAAACATGAGGCAAAAATATGACCAACATACTCTTTGTCCACTAACTATCCAACACTCAACAAATTATGCTTCAATCCATCAACAAAATAAACATCATCAGTGTTAGTTCTTCCATCTAAAGTAATGGATCCAATCCCTATAATATGACAACTTGCATTATTATCAACTCTAACAATGCTAGCATCATAATTTCTAAATTTAACAAACTTATTCATATCTCCAGTCATATGATGTGAACAACCACTATCTATTATCCAATCAGATTTATTTTCAACTTGGGAAAATGGAGCCTTTTCTTCTCTAATTTCTAGGCTTAAACTTTCCTTTATACATTTTCTCTCTTTTAGGACATTTAGATTCATAATGACCAAACTCATTACATGTCCAACATTTAAAGATATTCTTACCATATTTTTCTCTTCTCACAAGAAGTGTTATTCCTTCTTCAATCTTCTTGTCTTCATTAGATCAATTTTTGCTACTACTAGAAAAATCTCCATGTATGCTTGCACTTCTAGACAGACTTGGCTAAACATTCAAGGAATTGAAAGCTATCTCTACTCTTGTTAGTTTTCCTGATTGTCTTAGACATACTTTTGTTGCTTCCAATCTTCCAAGTAATATTTCCCTGGTAAACTCTATACATTAGGGTATTAGTAGTTGAATCATTTGAGCTACTTTTCTAAATGGAGGTATCAAGTTTTTCAAGATCTTCCGTACAACCTCATCTTCATCCTTTTTCCCACCATATTTCTTTATTCCTACAAAAATATTTAATATCCTACCAATATATCTTCTTATGGATTCATCTTCCATCATGTTAGCATCTTGAAATGCAAATATCCAATTTTGTAATCTTACTCTTTTCATATGTTTGTCTCCTTCAAAAATAGATTCTAATTCTTTCCAATATTTTATGAGATGTTTCAAGTGAATTTACCTAACTATATTCATTCTTTGGGAGAGCTAATAGTAAAGTTTATCTAGCTCTCATGTTGCACATGAATATCTCTTTGTACTTCACTACATTCTTCAATCTTCTCTTCTTTAACAATTATCTTTTCACCTTTTGTCAAGAGCCACTAACCCATACCCATATATAGAAGATGAGTCTTCATCTTCTCCTTCTAACTATCATAGTTGGCCCCACCAAATCTATGACTATCATTTTTGACAAGATTTACCATCGATCTCCCAAAGTTGTTAAAATTATCCTTCAAGGACCTCGTGCTCTAATACCAACTGTTAGAATAAATAGTCCACCGATATAATTAAGAGGGTGGGGGGGTGGTGGTGGATAAATTATCCAACTATTATCACAATTGTCAACCTTAAACAAACTTAACCATATAAGAAATATAATTAGAAACTACAACAAGATACTCATACACAATAACACTAGATTTTTTAAGTAGGGAAACTCTTGATCAGATGGAAAACCCCAATGGGTTTGTACCCACAAGATGATGTACTAATATAAATATTCCTTGTTAGAGGATGGACCTTGTGTTAGCCCTCATTTTCACTAGGCTTAATGTCCAAATTTTTTTTGTGAAAGTCTTATTTGTTGAGTAGTTGGGAGTAATTTCTTCTTGTTTTTATCCACTAGTGAAACCCTCATGTTGATAAGTTATACCCATGTTAGGAACCTAGGGTTTCCCTAAGATTTTCATGAAAATGTCTTGCCCTAGAAAACCCTTGTTTATAAGCCCATGCTTTTCAATTTTAAAATTTTTAAAATACCTCTAAAGTTGGCACTTTATGTTAACCTTTTTTGTTTCTAATGAGGGCTCATGGGTTTTAAGTGTGCAACCAAGTGACTATTGTTAGTCGCAAGGTCGAGGTTCTTCATCAAACCACAACAACATATAGCGCAACCCAATAAAGCAAGTATTTCCCTTTTGATCACCTAGTCATGGTAAATAAATAGTTAAATTCTTCTCTGACCATGACTTAATGATGTAGTTGATAATGGCTTTGGCCTTGTGGTCACCTCAGTAAGATATTATGTCTAGTTTTGGCAGTGACCAAGTGCTTGCTTTAGTCATGCAGCTGAGCACTTAGGCTATGAGACTTAAGTTAGAAATAATAGTCCACCAAGATAACTAAGAGGGGGGTGAATTAGTTATCCAATTAAAACATTTATCAACCTTAATTAATCTTAACCATGAAACCAAAGTAAAAAACAACCATAAAAAGATGCACATACACAATTACACCATATTTTTTAACCAGGGAAACCTTTGATCAAAGGGAAAACCCAAGTGGGAATGATGCCCACAAAGATATACTAATATATATTCCTTGTTAGAGGATGGACCATGTTAGGAGTTTAAAAACACATTGAATACATAGGAGTCCATGTTAGAAGACTCTGAATCCCTGTCAGGAGATTCCAACCCTATTAGGAGTTATAGAAGGTAGAAGGACCCACTATCCAAATAGCTTCTGGGGCAAGACCACTAAACTTCATTGTCCAACTGATCTCTCAACTATTCCTTATATAATAATTGTTCATACTATGCTTTAACCTCTTTCCTCTATCCTGTCAACTAGAACAATCACTATCAAACCTTGTAGACTAAATATCAAACCTCAGATCTTAGAATAAAACCTCAAAACAAAGTTCTCTCCAACTTTGCTCTGCTCTACTTATCCTCACATATCAACTTTTTTCTCTTCTATTCCTATCTTTCTACATCATGAAATCATTCATACATTCATACATAACAAAGAAAAATTTCCTTCCTTTATATTGAATCCATAAAACAATTCCTTGAGTCTACTATTACACCTTCTCAATTAATTATGATTGGACCTCATTAAGAACATGTTATACTTAGCGATAACATTAATATGTCACCTTGTAACTTGAATAACTTTTTGCATGTGTAATATTATTATGAGAGAGCTTAGCCATGACATCTCTAACATGTCTTCTACACACCTTTAACTTTGCTTCTCAGAATAACAACTCTTCTAAGAGATATAACAAGTTTACTAGAACATGTCTCTATAAATTATATCTCAGAATAGTCTTCACCAAACTTTCATTACTTCTTGTAGACTTAATATATTTTGCTCCCAAGGTTAGATACATATACTAGACACTCAATACTATCTCCCTTTAACCTCTCTTAGTGAAAATAATCAATGATCTATCTATACCAACTTGATCTTTATCGTTTCTTTTCCATCAGATACCACAAAAAATTGTTATGTTGACATCAATGAAAAACACAATCATGAATGTAACATATCATTATGATAATGATCTAATCATGTTTATATAATACCTCCCCATAGGAATATCATCAAAATTTATGCTTCCAATAATCTCCCTCTTTGGTATTGATGGCAACATAGATGAAAACATCTAGTTCTAAGAATACCAACTGTTAAAGACTATTATCCTTTATTTTCAAATCCTCTTCATCAATCATTCTCCCCCATTGGTATACGTCAATGTTCTCTATATAAATTTTTTTTTCATGATGTAATATCTCCCCCATTAACGTAAATTTCAAAATTTTAAGCAACCATCCATCATTGTAACAACTGTCTTTTGGTTTCAAGTCCCTGTAAAACCTAGTTTAGATGTTTTTTTAACTTTAGGTTTTAGGTCCTTGTAAAACCTAGTAGTGCTTTAATTTTTATCTCTAGTATTTTGTAAAGGGTTTTGGCTCGCTTAAAAACTTGTTTTTACCATAATCTAAAACAATTGTCTCTGACCTACTCAAGTGTCCAAAGACACTATTCAAAACAACATCCATCAAGAGTCCTGGATGACTCTGTCCATCATAGTTACTCCCCCATACAAGAAGCATTAAAATTCAATCTAGACAAACAATAGTGATCTATATCAATGGACTAATACACTCTTGCATCATCTACTCTGATGTAGGTAGGGGCATAACTCCTAGCATACCTTGAAAATACTTAAAAGTCTCTTTGGCAAGAGGCTTGGTGTAAATATCTTCAATATCCTCTTTGGTGCTTACATACTCCAATCTTAGAATGCAACATTGGATTCCTAGACATATTTACTATGCTTGTGTTATCACAATGTATGACAACAAGTTCACTGAATTCTATTTTTATATCCTTCAGCATCTACTTCATCCAAACAACTTGATTACAATTGTTTGCTACTACAACATAGTTTGCCTCTGCTATACTCTATGAGATATAGTCCTGCTTCTTGCTTAACCAAAAAACTAATCTTTCTCCAAGAAAGAAAGCTCCACCATTGGTGCTCTTTTTCTCATCCATGCTACATGCCCAATCAACATCAGTATAAGCATATAAAGTGAAACCATTAGACTTGTCGAATACCACAATCTGAATTTGGTGTTCCCTTCAAATATCTAAATATCCTTTTAACTACTACATAATGTGCTTCTCTAGTATCAACCTAAAATATTGCAACAATTCCAACTACATTTGCTATATCAGGCTTTATGTGAGTCAAATATTGCAATCCTCCAATCATAGATATGTACTTCTTCTACTCAATAGTAGATGTCTCATCCTTATAGATAACTTGTGTCCAGTTATCATAGGTGTTTCAATTGGTTTACATGTTTCCAAACCAAACCTTTTCAATAGATATTTCAAATACTTTGTCTAAAAAATAAAGAATCCCTCTTTATCCTACACAATTTGTAATCCAAAGAAGTATTTCATCTCTCCTATCATACTCATTTCAAATTCCTTCTTCATTTCTTTTGCAAAATTGTTACATTCATCATCATCTCCTCCAAATATGATATCATCACCATATATTATCAAAATCATCAATCCATCATCTATTTATTTCTAGCATAGATTACTATCTATCATACTTTTGCTAAATCCAAGTTTTGTCAAATGCTTGTCCAACCTTGCATACCAAGTTTTGGGTGCTTGTTGTAAGCCATACAATGTTTTCTTCAATGTCCATACCATGTCTTTTTCATTTGATAAAGGAAAACCTTCAGGTTGTTCTATGTATACGTCTTCTTCAAGTTCTCCATTCAGAAATGCTTACTTGACATCCATCTAATATGCTTTGAATTTTTTATGTGCTACATAGGCTAAGAATAACCTTACTACTTCAATTCTTGCCACAAGAGCATAGGTTTTATCATAGTCTATTCCTTCTTGCTATAAGTAACCTTTACATACTAATCTTTCTTTGTTCCTTACAACTTTAGCTTGTTCATTCACCTTGTTCTTGAAGACCCATTTTATTCCTATCACATTATTGTTTGATGGTCTAGGGATCAATTCCCATGTCTCATTCTTCATTATCTGATCCAATTCTTCTTTCATAGCTTGCTTCCAGTAGTCATTTTTACATGCCTCATCTACATTCTTTGGTTCTACTTTGGATATTAGATATAGTTTCCCATTGATTCTGCCTCTTGTCATCACACTTTTATCTTTGCTACTGATGATCTACTTAGGAGGATGATTCTTTGTCATATTCTTACCAAAAGAAGGAGTTTTTATCTCAACTCTTAGCTCTATTCTAAATTTCAAACTTTGTTCCTACCTTTGTTCTTCTTCATTCTACAAATCATTTTTAGTCTCAAAAAATACTTCATCATTCCTTGGTTTAGTAACAATAACATTCTCATCATCAAAATTGTAGTCAACTATTCTTTCTTGTATCCTGAATTTCTCATCAACTCTTACATTTTCACTTTCAACAATAGTCTTAGTTCTAATACTATAACATTTATAAGCTCTTCTTTTCAATGAATAACCAAGAAACATAACTTCACCACTTCTAGCATCAAATTTACCAACATCATCATCTCTTTTGATAAAACATTTGCTGCCAAAGATTCTGAAATAATTAACTGTAAGTGAGTGACCAAACCATAGTCTATAAGGGGTCTTGTTTGTGTCTTTCCTGACTTTCACTCTATTCATAGTGTAGAATACTATATTCATAGCTTCTCTCTAAAACATCTTGTATACATTATTCTTAGCTAACATAGCTCTTATTGCTTCTGTTACAAACCTATTTCTTCTTTCTACAATGTCATTTTGTTTAGGGGTTCTAGGAGCTGAAATTTGTCTTTTGATTCCATTAGCTTCACAAAAGACATTAAACTAATTTTAAGTAAAATATCCTCCTCTAACTAATCTTAAACATTTAATCTTCATCCTTGATTTATTCTCAACTCTATTCTTGAATATATTGAACTTGTTAAATGCCTCAAATTTTTCTTTAAGAAATGCAACCGACATCATTCTAGAGAAGTCATCAACAATAATCATGAAGTACATTTCACCATAGAATCCTTTAGTTTTCATAGAGCCAATGAGATTAGTTTGTATGATCTCCAACTTTTTGGTAGTATTAAACTTCTTGCTAGGAAAAGAAGTTTAGTTATGCTTTGCCAATACACACTCCTTGCAAATTGTGTTTGTAGTCTGTACTATCTTAGGCAAATCTCTAACTACAAACATGGTACTAGTTTTCACAATGCTATCAAAGTTTATATGACAAAATCTCTTATGCTAGAACCATCATCTACCTTTGCAACTAAACATGTCATTTTAGTGAGATTCAGCTAAAATATATTACCTTTAGATCTAGTTCCTATTCTAATTACCTTCCCATCTTTGTCTCTGATCATGCATGTCTTCTCTATAAATTTTAATTGATAAAATTTATCCACTTGTTGTCCAACACTCAAAAGATTGTGTTTCAAACCATCAAAAAAATATACATCCTCAGTGTTAGTCTTACCATCAAGAGTTATAGATCCAATACCTTTAACATGACAAGCTACATTGTTTCCAACTCTGACAATGCCTCCATCATAACTTTTGAAGTCAAAAAACTTGTTCATATCACTAGTAATATGATGTGAACAACCACTAACAATTATCCAAATAGATTTCTTTTCAAACTATGATACCAAAACCATTTTCCAACATACAAACAATCTTTATCTCTTCTAGGTTCGAACTTTCTTTTTTACATTTTCTATCTTTTAGGACACTTAGATGCATAATGACCAAATTCATTAAAAGTCCAACATTTAAATATTTTCTTACCATATTTTTCTCTTCTTACTAGAAGGGCTACTCCTTCTATCTTTCTATCCTCATCAGATCTGCTACTGCTAGCAAAATCTCCTCTAGCACTTGTGCTCCTTGATAGATTAGGTCAAATGTTTAGGGAACTCAAAGTTGTCTCTATTTTGGTTAATTCTCTAGATTTTCTAAGCTCATTCTCAACTGCTTCATGTCTCCCAAGTAATGCTTCCTTGGTGAAATATTTGGTACAAGAGATCAACAACTAAATCATTTTATCTGCTTGCTTAAATGGTGGTGTTAAACTCTTCAATATCTTCTAGATCATCTCATCATCTTCCTTGGTTCCCCCTTGAGATTTGATACTTAGGGTAATTTATGATATTATACCTACATATGTTCTTATATATTTATCTTCCATCATTTTAGGGTCTTAAAATGCACAAATCTAGCTTTGTAGCTTCAATTTCTTAAAATGTTCATCACCTTCAAAACTATTTTCCAAAGCTTTTCAAATCTTATGAGAAGTATCAAGTGTTTTTACCTAGTTTTACTCAATTTTAGGATATACAGACAATAGTGGTTCTCTAGCTCTCATGTCACACATTAAAAGTTCTATTTCATCTTTGGTACAAGTTTCCAATGCACTTTCAGCAATAATTGTCTTTTTTTATTTTTTCAAAATCCACTTTAATGGAACCATATACAATAGATGTGTCTTCACATTTTCTTTCCACCTGTCATAATTTGTTCCATCAAACTTTGGACTATCCTTTTTGAATACATTCATCATGGATCTCCCAAAGTTGTTAAACTTTATCTTGGAAGACCTAAAGCCCTGATACCAATTGTTAGTAATAACAGTCCACCGAGATAACTGATTGTGGGGGGGGGGGGGGGTGAATCAATTATCCAACTAAAACATTTATCAACCTTAATTAATCTTAATCATGAAACCATAGTAAATAGAAACCATATCAAGATGCACATACAAAATTACACTAGATTTGTTAACTAGGGAAACCCTTGATTAGAGGGAAAACCCCAGTGGTAATGATGCCCACAAAGATATACTAATATATATTCCTTGTTAGAGGATGGATGATATTAGGAGTCAATAAACACATTTAGTACATAAGAGTCCCTATTAGGAGATTTTGAATCATTGCTAGGAGATTCCAACCCTGTTAGGAGTTTTAGAAGGCAGAAGGACCCATTGTACAAACAACTTTTGGGGAAAGAACACTAAACTTCACTGTCCAACTAATCTCTAAACTATTCCTTGTAGAACAATTGTTGATACTATCCTTTAACCTCTTTCCTTTGTCTTGTCAACTAGACCAATCACTGTTAGACCTTGTAGACCAAGTCACAAACCTTGGATCCAAATATCAAAACTCAGATCTCAAAATAAAACCTCAACAATGAAGTTCTCTCCAACTTCTCTATTCTCTGCTTATCCTCGCATATCAACTTCTTTCTCTTCTATTATACTCTTTGTGCATCATGCAATCTTTCATACATTCATACATAACAAAGTAAAATTTCCTTCCTTTATACCAAATCCATAAGTTGTTTATTACACCTCAATTAATTATTATAGGACCTCATTAAGAACACATTATACTTAGTGATAACATTAGTCTTTCACCTTGTAACTTGAATAACTTTCTATATGTGTAATATTATGATGAGTGAGCTTAGCCACATCATCTCCAACATGTCTTCGACATGCCTTTAACCTTGCCTCTTAGAATAACATTTCTGCAAAGAGATATAACAAGTTTATCAGAACATTCTTTTGTAAACTCTATCTCAAAATAGTCTTCACCAAAACTTGCATAACTTCTTCTAGACTTAATATCTTTTTCTCCTGGGGTTAGTTGCATATACTAGACACTTAGTAGTATCTCCCTTTAACCTTTCTTAGTGAAAATACTCAATAATCTATCTGTACCAACTTGATCTTTATCGTTGTTCTTCTGTCGGATACCACAAAAAACTGTTATGTTGACATGAATAACAAACACAATCATTAATGTAACATATCATCATGATAATGATCTAATCATGTTTTTACAATACTCCCCCATAGGAATATCATTAGCATTCATGCTTCCAACATTGTAATAGAATATGCATATATATGAATATTTATTGATTTTCTTAAAGTTTTATGTATTATGGAAATCAAAACTTCTTGTAGTGATATTTTCCATTTGAACTCATCATAAATAATTTGACAAAATACCTAGTTTAGAATCAATAATAAACTAGGCATTTGTCTTTGCAAAGTAAAATTTTAAACTTCAACAAAAGAGCCCTAGGAAACCCTCAATCAATCGCTCACAACATATTCACTCTCCAAGAAAAAAAATGCTAAGCTTCTACTTTGATGTACTAAGATGGCCCTGTACAAGTAAACTATGACCAAAATCACCATTTAAACAAATTCTCTTAGTTATAGGATTATAAAATAGGACCTACCAACTTAGATTAACTTATTGATCAATCTGGTTAGATGATTTGTGCATCCCATTTATTAGCATGAGATGTGATCAAAGCACATAGGTAAATTGTAAATATTTTGTTTTAGTGAAGATAATGGATGTTAGAAACCATGCAATACTTTGTTTAGAGAACTCCTTCAATTTTTTGGCTCCCTGTTCCATTGCCATGTATTTCAGTTTAAATTCAATACAAATGTATCTCAATAAACTTGAGTGAAATTTCAAAAATTGTTAATTCATATTCACCAATGAGGCATCTATATATTCAACACATGTTGTGATGTCTGACTAGGAGTTTCTTGACCTTTTCTATTGGTCAAAAGGTAGGTTCTGCAAAAGTAAAAAATATAGCACTCTATATTTTATGGAATAACTTGTGGATTGAAATACAATCATGAAGGGACTTTCATAGACAACACCTCTTTCTAGTGAAAATCTATAATTTTTTAGTTGTTAATAAGTTCATACCAAGGGGTCATTATACAACATTAACTTCAATTTGTCAAGATTTTATGTTTGGTTAATTGATGGGGACACGACCCAAGCACAAAATGGACACAACAGGAAAGGGAAAATTTTATTTACTATGTAAATATGCTATTACATGCAGTACAGAAAAAATGGACTTCAAAACATGCCCTATGGGCTTACAATAGTATGAATTAGGAGATAATTTCTTCTCCCAGTTCCTTCTCTCAAACTCCACTCCGAACTGTCTTTTACAATGCCAACAATGTCCTCAAATAGACCCCAAAGGGTTAAGGATTAGGAATACATTCTAGAAAGTGCTAGTTAGCATCCACCAACCAAATAGAAGGCTCTAGAAGCCATGTTAGAAGTCAGCGCAAAACTAGAAGAATCTAGAAATGGTAACCGAACTTCTGGGAGGCATAACTTTTGAACCGTAGCTTCGATTGATGAATCGTTTACATTTCCAGAAAGCTCTCGAAGTGCTATATATCCTTATGGATGATCTTTTCTCATCCCCCATTTTTTGGCCCTATACAAGGCCATTTAATGCCCTAAATCTGACTTTGAAGCATTCTTAGGAGGTCTCCAAAAATTAAAAAATTGCAATAACTTTCAAACCGTGGGGCCTTTTGACCTAATTCTTTTTTTGGAATACTCTAAATTACAATTACAATCATCCAACCAATTTACACCTTATAGTTTACCAAAATGACATCTCAAGTACATACTCCTATTTTTTTGGCATTTACATGTATCCCAAGGTGTTCAAATACTCTTACCTAGAACACTAATGGTGGAACTATGAGACTTGGAACCTTTATTTGACCCAAATGGGTATCCAGAAATGAAAACACATGAAACAGAAACTAAGTCTAAGTACATTTTTTTGGGTGACATAGGATTGCCCTTATACCTCCGGATGCTCCTGCATCAGACACGTAAGGTAGATTGAAAAGTGACCTTGTCACTTTAATGATGGTAGAGGAAATCCCAAATGGGAAACCTCAGCTACTGATATCCAAGTTGAGTCCTCAATCAGTCGGCCTTTCCACTTAACCAAATACTCTTCATACTGTCTATTTTTGGTACTCCTACCCACACGATGATCTAGAATGTCTTCTATCTCCTCCTTCCTAGAAGCAGGAATTGGACATGGCTCTAACATTAGCTCCTCATTTGCACCATCATCATGATACTCTATTAAGTCTGCA
Source organism: Cupressus sempervirens (assembly GCA_028749045.1). Classification (NCBI taxonomy): domain Eukaryota; kingdom Viridiplantae; phylum Streptophyta; class Pinopsida; order Cupressales; family Cupressaceae; genus Cupressus; species Cupressus sempervirens. The sequence goes on along the minus strand of CM053787.1, from coordinate 1,030,978,614 downwards.
ATGTTGAAAATAGGAGAAATATGAATTCCATCTGGCAACTCCACTTCATATGCATTTCCTAAGTCAAGTTTCTTTAGAGTTTTGCAGAGGCCAAATTTCTTCATCTTTAGCTTGTTGTAAGTACCTATTGGAAATCTCTCCTTTCTTAAGTGTACCATGACTAGATCCCCTACTCAGAACTCTTTATGTCTCCTCCTTTCATCAGCCCTAGCTTTATACTGTTGATTCATCTTGATAATGTGTGCCTAGACTTCCTAATGTAGATGCTTGATATGTTCAACAAATTCTTCAGCTTCAGCACTTGTCCTCTCCCCTTGCTCTATCTTCCACAATTCTGGTGTAGTCCTTGGGCTACTTCCATATACAATTTGGAATGGTGATCTACTAGTACTCTTATTTATAGAGTTATTTTAAGAAAATTCTTCTTGTGGTAGAATCAAATCCCATCCTTTGGGCTTATCCCCAACTAAACATCTCAGCAAGTTGCCCAAACTTCTGTTTACCACTTTTGTTTGGCCGACAGTCTGCAGGTGATGTGTGGAATTGAATTTCAAGTATGTTCTCAACTTCTTCCACAATGTCCTCCAGAAATACCCCACAAATTTAGTATCTCTATCAGAAACTATACTCCTTGGGAGACCATGTAGTCTTACTACCTCTCTGAAAAACAAGTCTGCAATATGGACAACATCATGAGTTTTGTGGCATGGAATGAAATGTGCCATTTTGGAGAACCTATCAACCACCACAAATACTGAGTCATTACCCCTTTGTGTCCTTAGAAATCCAAGAACAAAATCCATACTTATGTCCTCCCATGTCTTTGATGGAATAGGCAATGGCTGATATAGTCCAATATTGTGACTAAATCCCTTGGCCACTTGACAAACCTAGCAATTCTGTACAAACTTCTTCACATCCTATGACATTTGAGGCCAAAAATAATGTTCTCTAAGAATGGAAATGGTCTTGTCTCAACCAAAATGTCTTTCCATCCCTCCACTGTGTTTCTCCTTAATCAGATTTTCTCGCATGGAACTCTTTGGAATGCATAATTGACTGCCCTTGAACAACATACCATCCTGAATCAAATAGTCTAGCCACTTGGTTCTATCTACAACAATAGGCTCTTTACAAGCTTTCCATGCTTCAAAAAAATTAGGATCCTCAGGGTATAGATTCTAGAGTTTATCAAACCCAACTACTTCAACCTGCATTACTGTAAGCAACAACTGTCTCCTGGTTAATGCATATGCAACCCTATTAGATTTTCCACTTCTATGCTTCAACACAAATGTATAGCTCTGCAAGAACTCTACCCACCTCATATGCCTCTAGTTCAATTTATGTTGGCTATTTAAGTATTGTAATGCCTAGTGATTAGTATATAAAACAAATTCCTTTGGCAATAAATAATGTCTCCATTTCTTTAAGGCCTGAACTATTGCATAGAACTCTTGATCATAAACATAATACTTCTTCTTCACATCTTTCAATTTTTCACTAAAATATGCAATAGGCTTATCTTCTTGGCTCAATATAGCCCCAATAGCACTGCCACTAGCATCACAATCCACCTGGAACACCTTTCTAAAATTTGGAAGTGCCAACATAAGTTGTTTTGTCACCTTCTTCTTCAACAATTCAAAACTTCTCGCAGCCACTGTAGTCCACTTGAACTCTTTTCTATCCCCTCTTATTGTGTTAGTCAGGGGTGCACATATGCCACTGAAATTCTTAATGAACTTTCTATAAAAACCAACCAAACCATGAAATGATCTTACCTCAGTAGCAGATCTTTGAGTAGGCCATTCCAAGATGGCTTTTACCTTCTCTAGATCCATTTTAAGACCTTTAGGTGATATAACAAACCCCAAGTAGACTAACTCCCTTTTTGCAAAGATACACTTCTTTAGATTAATTAACAGTTTCTCTTCCCTCAACCTTTCAAGGATACTACGAATATGAAATAAATGTTCTTCCAAAGTCTTGCTAAAAATTAAAATATCATCCAAATAAAGAATAACAAATTTTCCCAAGAACTTCTTAAGTACCTCATTCATAAGCCGCATGAAGGTGCTTGGTGCATTCGTCAATCCAAAGGGCATGACTAACCACTCATAAAGACCCTCCTTGGTCTTGAAGGTATTTTTCCACTCATCTCCTTCTCATATCCATATCTGGTGATAGTCACTCTTGAGATCTATCTTTGTGAAGTATTGAGCTCCACTCAAATAGTCCATAAGATCATCCATCCTTGGCAAAGGAAACTGATACTTGATGGTTATCCATTTTATAGCTCGAGAGTCTGTACACATTCTCCACTCTCCATCCTTCTTTGGTACCAGTACTATAGGTATTGCACATGGAATCAGGCTCTCCCAAATCAAACCCTTCCTCAATAGCTCCTGAACCTGTTTGTTTAGCTCTTCAGTTTCAATAGGAGTCATCCTATGAGCAGCCTTGTTAGGCAAACTAGCTCCTGGGATTAAACCTATATGATGATTGATTTGCCTTACTAGTGGAAATCCTTCTAGAACATTATTAGAGATGACATCTCCAAACTCCACTAGTAAATCTGAAACTTTGAGTGGTATTTCACTACTACCTTCTTTATCTTTCCTATGAATCAAAGCATAGCACATACGCTTATGTTTCATGCCATCTAAAAACTTCCTTCCATCAACAAGACAAATCCTAGCACTGCTACATACCTTTTTTCCTTCCCTTTTCATGGGCTTCAGTTTGTGGTGAACTCCATGCTTTGTTACAGAGTATGTGTTTGCATGACCATCATGTACTGCATGCCTTTCAAACTGCCACAGTCTACCCAATAATAGATGGTAAACATCCATTGGAATAACATCACAGAAAACTTCATCATGGTAACTCCTAATTTTGAACTTCACTAAACATTGTTCACTTACCAGGACCTTATGATCATCCTTCACCCAAGCGATCCAATAGGGCTGGGGGTGTTTCTCCCTCTTGAGATTCAGCTTAGAGACCATCTCCTCTGATACCAAGTTATCAGTGCTACCACCATCAATGATCACATCGCAACATTTATCTTCACACTTGCACCTAGTACGAAATAGACACCTCCTTTGTCCTGGTTCAATCTCACCACTTAGTAGGACCCTTTCATTTACTAAAGTCTCTCCTCTTTGTGCATCCTCTGAATGTGATGATTGTGCATCCTCATCCACATGAGCAACTCTAGCTTGGCCTTCAGTTCTCCTATCTGTCCTTTCTTGACATTGAGGGCATTCAAAGGCATGATGACCTTCTTCATTGCAATGGAAATAGGTACCATAGAAGCCTCCTCTTCCTTGTCCACATCCTCTACCTCTTCCTCTCTGATTTCCAAAGTCTTGATCATGGGAGTGGTTCAAACCCTCATTCTTTTGGTTCCTGATAGTACCCACATCTTCATTTTTCTTTTAGGTCTGATTTCAACCTCCAGATGACCTACCACTGCCCCTTCCTCCTTGACCACACCCTCTTTGTCTCCCTTCAAACCTTTTGTTTAGCTTTTCTTCAACTCGTAATGCAAATTGGTATGCTTCTTCAACACAAGTCATTCTTACCAGACTTAATTCCTCCTAGATGCTAGGTCACAACCCATTGATATAACGAGCAACCTTCTTCTTATTTGCTTTTACATGCCCTGCTCTAATCAAAAGTTGGTAAAACTCCTCTGTATATTCCTGGACTAATTTTCCTGCTTGCTTTAACCCATGCATCTTCTTAAACAAATCAAGCTCATAGTCAACATGAATGAACTGCTTCTTCAATTTTTCCACCATACGATCCCACCTTGTGATCTTATCATTTCCTCTTCTATTTCTTTCCAATTGAACTTCTTTCCACCAAATTTTGGCATGGCCTCTTAGTTTGGTTTTTGCAAACTTAACCCTATTTGGATCCCTAATATCCTCATATTCAAAGTACTCTTCCAGTTCATTGATCTAGTCGATCAACTCATCTGGTTTCAAATTTTTTGAAAATACACCCACATCAATTGTAGGTATTTTCCCAATCTTAGTAATAGCCCTAAAAAGCCTTTCCTCTACTTGATTCAGAATGTCCTCGTCAATTTCCCCTTCTAGTCCAATTTCTTCTAAATTGTCGTCCTCACTTTCGTCACCTGCAGCAACATTTGCTCCCCTACGGAGCTCCTCCTGCAATGCTTGGACTTGCCTTTGGAGGGCTCTAACCTCCTCAGGATTAATAGCTCTAGCCCTTCTGCCATGCTCTCTTTGTGGAGGCATCTTCTTAACTCAAACCCACAACCACACAGTCCTAGTGCAAACTGCCTCACAGTCGGCACTCTATCTACACACTAAGGAAAACCTGCTCTGATACCACTTGATGGAAGCACATAATGGACACAATAGGAAAGGGAAAATTTTATTTACAATGTAAATATGCTATTGCATGTAGTACAGAGAAAATGGACTTCAAAACATGCCCTATGGGCTTACAATAGTATGAATTAGGAGATAATTTCTTCTTCGAGTTTCTTCTCTTAAACTCCACTCTGAACTATCTTTTACAATGCCAGCAATGTCCTTAAATAGACCCTAAAGGGTTAAGGATTAGGAATACATTCTAGAAAGTGATAGCTGGCATCCACCAACCAAATAGAAGGCTCCAAAAGCCACGTTAGAAGTTGGCACAAAACTAGAAGAATCCAAAAACAGTAACCGAACTTTCGAGAGGCATAACTTTTGAATCGTAGCTCCGATTGACAAACCGTTTACATTTTTGGAAAGCTCTCGAAGTGCTCTATAGCCCTATGGATGAGCTTTTCTCGTCCCCCATTTTTTGGCTCTGTACGAGGCCATTTAATGCCCTAAAATTGACTTTGAAACATTCTTAAGAGGTCTCCAAAAATTGAAAAACTACAATAACTTTCAAACCATGGGGCCTTTTGACCTAATTCATTTTCTGGAATGCTCTAAATTACAATTACAATCATCTAACCAATTTACACCTTCTAGTTTACCAAAATGATAGCTCAAGTACATACTCCTATTTTTTTGGCATTTACACATATCCCAAGGTGTTCAAATACTCTAACCTAGAACACTAATGGTGGAACTGTGAGAGTTGGAACCTTTATTTGACCCAAATGGGTATCCAAAAATGAAAACACATGAAATAGAAATTAAGTCTAATTACATTTTTTTGGGTGACAAAAACACATGAAACAGAAACTAAGTCTAAGTACATTTTTTTTGGGTGACACAAGATTGCCCTTATACCTCCGGATGCTCCTACATCATTAATGTTCTATTCTGATTGAATTTTGAGGATGAAGATGAACCTAACTTTTGAAGTTTTTACATTTTAGTTGAACAAGGTATGAATGAAATTATATGTGGTCAAAGAATGTGGTCATTTTCACTTGTAGAAGTTATACCCAAATAGGTAATGATATAGACTTGTAGGGAAATGGTAATGCAAGCCTTCTCAACCAAGTCTACTTTCTAGTCACTATCATTAAGGGAAATGTATCACAAGGTACAACCAAAGAAACTAGGCACTATTTGCACAAGATTAAATCAAGAAACTAGGCAATGTTTGCAAGTTATGGAAATTAGAGATGTAAATGTGGCTTATGTCCAATTCAACAAAGTTAATGTCACCCTCAAATCCTAGTGGATGTTTATTACAATTTTCGTTGGTTTTCCCTCATAGGCAAGGGTTATGTGATCGAGGTAGTTTTTTCATGCCTTTTGAATATGAAGAACCACTAGTATATGAAAATTGTATTATTTAATTATCAAAATCTATTAAAAGATTTGTAGTTGCTTCATTTAGCAGCTAGTAGCTATCAGTTCTTTGTTTTTTAACCTTATTATTACTAAATACTGAAAAATTGTGTTGTTTTCTCTATTTAAAATAACAACATCTATGGAATAGAACTTTTTTGTTCCCCCCCTTATTATAATATAGCCTCTTACTACATTGGAACTATTAATCAACTTTTTTTATTTCTGAAATCCATTTCATATAAGACTATTAAAATATAAAAATTCTTTTCATCTCCTCGAACACTACAAGACTTAATAACCCCATAAATTATTTTTCATCTTCAAATATTTTGAAAGGATCATTCAATATCATAAAATAAATTAAGGGTGATATTAATGAACTCCATGAAAACACATTCACTCTATTGAATCTCAATGATATCATTTGGTTTTGCAAGCCTTGGTTGCTAGGCCTTTGTTTGTGTCATACTACTAGCAACAAATGAATATGTGTTTTTACCTCCTCATGCTATTAACCAATACGAAAAGGAATTTTGAATGCATACCCTATCAAGTATGATATTATATCCAAAAAAATTGACAATGCCCAAAGCCTTGTAGGTAATGAACTACCACAGTTTGACACAAATTACAAAATACAAAAAACAAAACTCATGGTACTATGTTGCCAAAGTTTTAGTTCATATCTTTTTTTCTTTAGGCTTTTGAGTCAAGTCAAGTATCAATGTCTTAAGTCAGAGTCTAGATTTCCCATAGGATGGTCTTTTTTCTCATCATTCCTTTGAGCTAACCTAATGCAGGAATCATATGAGCAATACATCAGTCCAAAGCTAGGTGATTAGGGTTTGCAAGGTTTTTATGTGTCATCCTAATGAGAAGAAGGTTTGGATCTTCGATTGTTTTGTTCCTAACAATGATGAATAAAAAGATTCAACCTTATGTTGTTTATATGGAAGACATTGTAGATGAGAAAGGTTAGTAAGTAGAAGAAGTAGTTCATATAGAATAAAACATTCAAAACCTTTCTAAAGTCAAAATATGAAGATAAGAAAATATGCATCATCAATTCAATATATGAGTGGTTCAAATGTGAGCATAATAAGCTATGTGGTGGAGAAAATTTAAATTAATGAAAGAATGCACATCATTGGCCAGTTGACAAGTCAAATTGTTCAAAAGACCAAATCCAGATCATTAATTAAGACCAAATCAATGGATGAATATTTAATGATGGAAATATAAGAGTTTGATGATGCATCTCATTGGTTGTTGGATAAAAAATAGATCTATGTTTGTCTCTATGTCATTATAAAATGTTGCATGGGGAATAACTCAAGTGACATAAGAATGATGTGACATGTGGAATAGATGGACCCACACTAGAGAAAAAAAGGGATAGTTAAGACATTTTTGAATCTTAATTGTCTGATCCTTGAAATCTACAATGGGTACATGGTCGTTGATGATTAATGTAAACCCTAGGTTAAGGTCATGACTAAGAAAAAGGGAACAATCTCATCATCATGGTCAAGTTAAGGTAACTCATGGTCAAAGTTGTGATAAAGAGAACACAAAAATCACATGGTTGTAGGCTAATAAAAGGTAGCTAAGTTTAATGTTGCAAAATCATGATCATGGTTAATGAACAGTTGTCACCGAGTCACCGCAGTTAATGAAATAAAGGCATGCTAAGTTATGACCCAACAAAAAGGTTAATGTAAGATTCTCCAAGCAATGAAATTGTGACACTTGTCTACCATGACATGCATAGCTGGAAAGTGGACCCACATTGCAAAGCAAAATGCTTAACATCGTAATATTGCCACTATCAGATATGAAAAATATCTATGTTTGTCACTATTTTTCTTTGTAGAGTTGCTTGACTATTATTCATAGTGATGTAATGACATTGCAACACGTGTAAATGGGGGGACCTATGGAGGAAGTTATAAAGGAAGGGTTATAATGTTTAAATCATGATTGTTGCTTTTAGATCAATGACTTGAATTGAAAACTACAGTGACTGTTGGAATATTATTTATACAAGACTTGACACAAGACAATAAAATATGAAGAAAACAATGATTTTCTATAGGATTCCTAAGAATGCATGAAGTTAAACAGTCATTGGGTGTTTCCAGAAGTACTATGGACTCATAATCATCGATGGAAATGATGTCATGTGTTTATATCATTAGATAATTTCATATTCTATTCTATTTTCTATTTTGTGACTATTGCCCTACTAAATTAGTGGATAATAGTAAAAACTATAAATGTAACCTTATTTCATAAAGTAAAGGTCAATAAACTTGATGGTGAATTGGTCTGTAATTCCATTTACCCTATTTGCTTGTCATGTTTTTTGTCCCATGCATAGATTAGTTTTTCACTAAGAGTGGAAAGACAATCATATGTGGTTATGTGATAATCATATGGATTCTTTTTCATTTTGATAATTACAGTGAAGGTGATTCCATTTACTTTCCTCATATATGGTTTTATTTCTTCTCTTATTAATCTCATATCATATTAGATAGTTTCATTGGGAAATGAAAGATAAATGTGTATGAATCTATTAGTTATTGTTTGGATTCCATTTCATTCGACACTACTAGTGAAAGCAATTCCATTTTCCCTCATGTGCATCTCTCTTCATTCCTCTTCTACATTTATATGGTTAATCAACATTTAGAATAGAAGGTTTAGAAATCTCAACATAATATCAGATTTGTAAGAGCCTTGAATGGGATTCCTGAAAATTGTAGACCTAATGATCAATTATGTTTAGTGGTTTACTTTGATGCATTTGATGGGAAAATGAGTTATCTATTGAGGGATAAAGAACCAAATACTTTGCATTGATCATTCATGAAAATTATAGAGATTGAAAACAAAATAAAGTATGGAATAACCAAGAGTCTCTTCTCTAGAAAGGTTTGCCAACAAGATGAAGCCAAGACTAGAAACCAATGTCATGTTGAGTTTTAAAATTCAAATCAGCATGTAGGTTTCCCTACTATTGTAAGTAATCATCTTGAGAATTCAGATTTCAAAGCATGTGTTGATGAATTTTCCTTGTTGTAGCATAGAAATTTTCCTAATCTCATTAAAGGGAATGCATGTGTTGATAGTACTACAACAGTACATGATAAAGATAATTCAGTGGATGAGTTTCAAAATCATGAGATAGTTTTAGGAATTACTTCTCCTAGTGATAATTCTTATGGTGTTGATAATTTCATTACTCATAAAGTGGTAGAATTATCATCTCATTTTTTATAAGGATGAAGAGGTTGAAAGTTATGACTCAAGTGATGAAAACAAGATTTTTAATTAGATATGTTATGAAGAAGCATCATATGAAGAAGATGATGAAAGTGGTTACTCAAGTCAAGGTGAGGACAACGATAATGCATACTCATCTTCATATGAGTCGCATGAAAATTGGGAAGAAGAGAGCAATGATGAAAGTGAATATTCTTATGTAAGTAAAGGCATGATCTCTCTTTCTAAAATTTAAAATGAAGTTTCATCTTTGTATTGTATGAATCACCTTGAGGTTAAAAATTTTGAAGAAAAATTGTCTACACAATATGAAGATAAGGATATCATTGGTGAATGCATCATCCATGAGGATGAATTACCTAGTTGTGTAGAAGAATACCATGAGGCTACATGTAGTTGTAATCATTAGTACACAAGTAATTTTAAGGTTAATATATCAACACCTATTGATAGGTTAAGAGATTATTGGTGGTCAAACCATTTGAATCATTTTAGAGAAGACAATGTAAATAATATTGATCTATATTCCACATGCCTAATTGATGAAGTTGACATTATGTCTTCATGTAATGAGGATTCCGATCTTTCTTCCTTACATGTTGAAAGTATTCATGACAATGGTGTTGGAAATGGATTCAAGGTTCTCACTAATCTGTTGTATGATGAAGAGTTTGATGTTGATCAGCACATCACTTATTATAATGCTTATAAGGGAGATTTGCATGGAATTATCAACCCAGTTTTTGAAGAGCACATGGAATTCTCAGATTGTGTCAGTACTGATCTTGATGATGATACAATATCTTACTGATGTAGGATATTAGATTGGTTTTCATTTAGAAATTATAGTGAGTGTGATGATGATGTTGCATCTAGTGAAGTTAAAGACGAGGGGTTAGCTGAAGCTATTGTTAAAAATCAGCCCACACCTTGCAATGAGTTTTATGGTGAATGCTCTAACATGATGACTAATCCATCTTTTGATTGTGTAGAATCATTGGAGAACACCAATTTAGTTTCAAATATTAACATGGATGACATTTTTGGGTATAAATTTGATTTTTTATTTGAGTGCCAACCGATTACACATGAAGTGACACAAATTCAAGGTATGTGTGATCTCCTTCACCAATTTGAATATGAAACTTTCATATTCAAGGTTGATAGCATGCATGAATTATTTAATGTAGAGGAGTTTCATTTTAATTTTGATATATTTGAGCATACTGATCCATATGTTTATAGTAAACATTATTTCAAAGTTGTTCCTAATTTGTATCTCAGCTATTAACATAGAGATGTAGATTTTGTTTTACCAAATTAGTTGATTGAAAGTGTTAATCTGATTGGTGAAACTAATGGAAGTAATATTCTCATCTTACCTCATTAAAGTGTAAATGAAAATTAGGTCTATTACAAAGGTAAGAAGCTTTGTTGAAGTTTGGTGGCCTAGGACCATCATTTATATAGTTTAGGAGTAGTTTTCTTGCTTTTAATAAAGTTGTTTGAGAGAAATTTTAAGAGTGGTTTTCTTCTTCCAAAGATTTGAATACTTGCCATGCCCTAAAGGGATATTCATCCCTAGATAGAGCCAATGTTGGCCTATTTTTTAACCAGGATAAAAATTCTAAGAACCTATTGTGAAATATAGTTTCAAAATTGTGCACTTAGGGTTTCTATGTTTTTTGTTGTAGATTTTTCCCTAGAAAAAACCCTAATCACATTTTACCCTAGGTCTTCTCTTTTTCATCATTACCTTTTACCTAGTTGTGTTAGTCCATTTTCCTTTTTAAGTTGTACCCCATTGGTTAGGTTTAATCACTTCGAGTTTTGACCTCGTCTCTCCTTTTATCTAATTAATCACAATTTTCCCCACTCATTCCTAAGACATAATATTTTTTTTGGGCCCTATTATATGTTCAAGATTAAAAAATCTAATGACTCACATTATATCTCAATTTTGACAACTCCTCATAGAGAACACATGCAAGATGTGCCATGCATCACCATTCCTACATTTCCTCATATGTCAGTGTCTCCATGAGGCTCTAAAGTCTAGAATTGTGCCATGTGTCCATGGTGGGACCATTCTAAATATCAACTAACCAAACATAGTGATAATAATATTCAATGCCTATCCCTAATCAGATTAAAGATCCATGGTTCTCACTATGTCATGATGAAACACTGTAAGTCATTTAAGCAAGGTAACATAGTGACCATGTGATGCATGTCCAAGGTGGGGACATTCAATCCAAAGCTTTCCAAAGGGGCTGAGGTCATTTGGGATGATAGGTATCAAGGGATGATCTATCCCTCTTCAAGATCAACTAGTTTTTGAGGATTTGTTTTAGTTGTTGATCAGATCAGAAATCAACAGTTGTCATTATGTCATTATAGAAAGTTGGAAGGTTTTTAGTTATAGCGACATAACAAAAGTGCACCACATATTTGATTAGTATTGGAGGGTTTTTAATGATGGTTTATGCATAAGAATTTCTATGGCTAGTATATAAATCTTGAACAAATCATGGTCTCCCATCAACTCATCACAATATTGGAAGATCAATGACTCCAAATGAATTTTGGGCCGATTTAAGCTCGAGTAATCTTGCTCTCTCAAAATGTCATAGAAAGAAGACACATGCCATACATGAAACAAATGGGATGTTTGTGGCAAGCATGAATTTTAATGATATTCCTATGGGGGAGTATTGTTGATAGGTTACTATGATGGTATCTTACATTCATGACTGAGTTTGTCATTAATGTCAACATAGCAATTTTCTGTCCTATCTAACAGGAGAACAACAGAAAGATCAAGTTGGTATAGATGACTAGTTGAGTATTATAACTAACTGAGGTTATGGGAGATGCTTCTAAGTATCTAGTATATACAATTAATGTTAAAAGAAGAAATGACAAGTCTGGAAGAAGTTATGTTAGTTTTGGTGATGTCTATTCTGAGATAGAGTTTACAAAGGCATGTTTGGGTAAATTTTTCATATCTCTTAGTAGAGTTTTTATTTTGAGAATCAAGGTTGAGGATATGAAGAAGACATATTGGTGATGACATGGCTAAGATCACTCATAATATTGTGTGTACATAAATTTATTTAGTTGCAAGTGGAAGATTAATGTTATCATTAAGTGTAACGCGTTATTAATGTGGTCCTATAATAATTAATTGAGAAGGTCTAACAACCAACTTAAGGAATTTTTTTGAGGACTCTATATAAAGGAAGGACATTTTCCTTTATCAAGAATGACATGAATTGTATTTATGCAAAGTGATTGTAAGTAGAGAGAGCTGAATGTGAAGTTGAGCAAGCAAAGCGAAAGTTAGGGAAACTTCATTACTGATGTTTGATATTTGGATCTAAGGTTCATGACATGGTCTATGAGGTCTGAAAATTATTGGTTTGGTTGATAGAACAAAGGAAAGAACATAATAGTAAATTGTATGTTTGAGCAGTGAGCTCTTCTTGTAGTTGAAATTGCATGTTTGGGCAGTGGACTCTTCTTGCATACGTTGTACCACAACTCCTGTTGGAATCTCCTAACAGGGATTCAAAGTCTCCTAACAGGGACTCTATGTACTAAAATAATAGACTCCTAATAGTTTCCATCCCCTAACAAGGAATATTTATATTAGTACATCATATTATGGGCATCATTCTCATCGGGGTTTTCCCTCTGATCAAGGGTTTCCCTTATCAACAAATCTAGTGTAATTGTTTATGTGCATCTTATTATGGTTTCTATTTACTTTGGTTGAATGGTAAGTTTTTTTAAAGAAGATAAATGGTTTAATTGTTGGATAAGTGATTCACCCCTCCCCACAATTATCTTGGTGGACTATCGTTTCTAACAATGTTAACATTTGGTATGCACTTTGAGGTGGTTAAGCTAGAAAATGATGACAAGTGGCATGAAGTCACTTACTTACCAAGATTGAATGTCAAAAATGAGATAATGCAAGGTCATGCCACATGGAGATAGGGACCTACAAGATGACATAGATGGAGCAAGTGGTAGGGATAAGGTGAGCAAATCAGAAGATTTTGCATGGTGGGCCATTCAAACCAAGGAAAATTTTTTAATTAAAAAAGTTTCATCTATAAAGTTCAAACTTTATAAAAGGGTAAATATTTGTAAAATAATAGCCCTATTAATCAATTATGCCTATGATTTTTAAGTGGACATCTAGGTTCTAGTTTCTTTTCTTGAATATGTGAGTATCATATATCATTGGAAAGGTTTCAAAATGAGAAAAACAATTTTTGAAGTTAGAACATGTGCAGGTATAACTAGGCAAAAGATATTAGTAGAATTTTAAAATAGTGGGTCATTCTCAATAGATTTTTATTTATTTATTACCTTTCAGTGTTAGATTTAATTTTAGAGAAAATGATGAAGTGGTTAACCGAAAAGTTTGGTGAGGGTTTTGCTAGTGATGGTTTTTTGTCTCCAAAATCACTTTAATGAGATTTTTGGTAGAATTTTATCAATAAATCCAATTTTATTTCTAAAGGGGTTTTCCATCATTATGATAAGATAAATTAATCAGTTTTTTGGGGGCAATGATCAGATCTAATTTTTTAGTTAGGAGAAGAAAGATGAGAGATTCATTGCAACAATCATAGGATGACATTTCATGTAGGCAATTGTCATGTAGAAACCAGTTCTGAGATTCTTCATTCTGCTATATCTTTCTCTTTTTTCTCATTGTAAAGTGTGGGTTTTAGTTTATTAGAGGTTGATTCCATACTTTTAGACAAGTCTACATCATTGTGATACCACTAGGGTTGGGGGTTCCAAACTTTTGGACAAGTCTCCATACCAATGATACCACCAATGGGGTTCTAGACTTTTGGACAAGTCTCTATAGTTGTGATACCACCAAGGGGGGTTTTAGACTTTTGGATAAGTTTCTATAGCTATGATACCACCAAGGTTGAGGGTTCCAAACTTTTTTACAAGTCTCTATAGGTGTGATACCACCAAGTCAGTTCCACAATTTTGGACAAGTTTCCATAGCTATGACCCCACTAAGGGGGTTCCAAGATTTTGGACAAGTTTCCATATTTGTGATACCACCTGTTAGGATTAACCTTAGACAGTAATAATAGTTACATGCAAATATAAACAATATCATAAAATAATAGATCACATAGAAGAGGACACAAGACACCAAGATTTAACGTGGTTCACCCAAACCCTAGGCTATGTCCACCAAACAGAAAGTCCAATATTATTACGATCGAGTGATTACAACATGATTACAATCTATGATCCCTTGCAACTCAATATCACCACAAGAAGCCACAATATCACCATTACATTATGAAATCCCTAACCATAAGCCTTTTTATACAAGCTTTTACTACTTACAAAATTAGGGCTAGAATAAGTCATACAATAGGAAAAATAGCAGCTAAGGGGGCACTACCACCAAAAACCCATAGAAATAATTTGGATGGAAACTGTGCTAAATAAACATCTAAATCTGATTAGGCTCCACATCATAACAATCTCCCGCTTGGAGACTGATCAAACTCCATAATAATAACCTCCTACTTGGAGACTGATCATAGCACTATTAAACCTGTAGCTCCCACTAGAATATATCAAACCACCCAAGACTTTGCTATTCTTTTATTTTGTTTAGTTAAGAAGACCAACCAAAGATGAAGAGGAGTTCAACTTCTCCCTTGTCACCACCTTTGCAAACCTATCTGATGGATTATCATCTATATGTATCTTCACCAGCTTTAATCTTCCATCATCCAAAATTGGCCGAATGAAATGGTACCACAACTATATGTATTTTATCTTTGAATATAGAGTTGAATTCTTTGCAAGATGAATGACACTCTAGCCATCTATGAACAAATAGTTATCCTTCTAAGGGTGTACCAATTCTTCTAGGAAGAACTAAATCCATATCATCTCCTTGGCTCCTTTGTAGGAGCAACATACTCTACCTCCATAGTGGATAAAACATTAACCTTCTGTAAATGAGAAACCCAAGACATGGCTGCCCCACCAATAGTAAATACATAACATGTAGTATTCCTCCTAGTATCAATATCACCTACCAAATCTAAGTCAAAATAGCACTATAAATTATTAGTAGAGGCCCCAAAATAAAATCACTTACTAGATGTTCCTCTCAAATATCTGAGAATCCATTTAACTGCATTCCAATGCTCAATTCCTGGATGAGTCATATACCTACAAACAACTCCCACTGCATGTGCAATATTTGGCCTACTAAATACCATAGCATACATCAAGCTTCTTATAGCTGAAGTATAAGGTACCTTGGACATCTTATCCTCCTCTTCTTGTGTCTTTGGACACATATCCTTAGTCAACTTCAAATAACTAGGTAAAGGTGTGCTGACAACTTTAGCATTTTCCATAGAGAAATGTTGCAATGCCTTCACAATATAATCAAATTGATATAATGTCAATTTCCTATGCTTATTATCTTTGAAAATATTCATACCAAGGATTTGTTTTTCTGCCTCCAAATCCTTCATAGAAAATGCATGTGCTAACTAGCATTTCAACCCTTTAATGTGATCCATGTTAGACCCAACCACAAGCATATCATCAACAAATAAACATAAAATAATGTAGTTTTCATCATGAAACCTCTTAAAATAAACACAATGATCTAAGTGACACCTACTATATCTATGCTCATGCATAAACCTGTCAAATTTTAGATACCATTCCCAAGGTGCTTGCTTCAAGCCATATAAACTTTTCTTCAATCTACACACTAAGTTCTCCTTACCTTTGACCTCAAATCCTTGTGGTTGTGCCATATACATCTGTTCATCCAAATCACCATGAATAAAGGCTATTTTAACATCAAACTACTCCAAATGAAAATCCTCAGTAGCCACAATACTTAAAATAGTGCGAATAGAAGTCATTTTAACAATATGAGAGAATATCTCATCATAATCAAGGCCTTCTTTCTGTGCAAATCCTTTTACCACTAACCTAGCTTTAAATCTTTTCTTACCTCCATCCTTTTTTTTTAACTTGTAAACCCATTTATTTTGTAAAGCCCTTTTACTTGTAGACAACTTGCATAAATCCCATGTCTTATGTTTCAACAAAGAGTCCATTTCTTCTCTCATTGAAAACTTCCACTAAATCTTTATATCCACCTGCACAGCTTAATCATAACATTTAGGTTCACTAGTATTAGTAAGTAAAATAGAATACAAGGAAGGAGAAAATCTTTCTAGAGGTCTGCTTAGCCTTGTTGACCATTTCACATTCAATAGGGTGTGTGGTATTTTTTGTTACGATTGTTGTAGATGATGAGGAATTGCTGGACCATCAACTTTTGGAGTGTCATCCAGCACTACATAATCATCTTCTTTCTTCTCATGTTGCTACAATAGATCTTTGTACAACACTTTCTCATTGAATATGAAATCCCTGATTCTTACAATTTTATGATTTTCAAAATCACAAAGTCTATAACCAAATTCATTAATGCCATATCCTACAAATACACATTTCTTTGACTTAGCTTCCAACTTGGTTCTAGTTTTAGAATCTATATGAGTAAATTTTTCACAACCAAAGATTTTGAGAAAAGAATAACTCACCTTCTTACCAGTCCATGCTTCCTCTAGAAAACCATAACCCAAAGGAGTAGAGGGACCTCTATTAATCAAATATACAATAGTATTGATAGCCTCTGCCTACATGTTTAAAGGAAACCTTGTGTGCAACCTCATGCTTCGTGCATGCTCCATTATAATCATGCTCATGCACTCAACCA
Organism: Cupressus sempervirens; assembly: GCA_028749045.1. Taxonomy (NCBI): domain Eukaryota; kingdom Viridiplantae; phylum Streptophyta; class Pinopsida; order Cupressales; family Cupressaceae; genus Cupressus; species Cupressus sempervirens. The sequence goes on along the minus strand of CM053787.1, from coordinate 1,030,961,727 downwards.
CTCCATTTTCCTGTGGAGTCCTTGGAACAATTTTCTATCTAATAATACCATTAGTGGAGCAATAATCTTCAAATTTATCACTACAATACTCACCGCCATTATCAGATTTGAGACATTTTAATTTCTTTCTAGCCTCATTTTCAACCAAGAATTTTCATTTCTTAAAAGTTTGAGATACATCTAATTTATGTCTAAGGAAATAACCCTATACTTTTCTAGTTGCATCATCAATAAATGTAACATAATAATGAGAGCCACCAAGGGAAGATACCTAAGATGGTCCCCATATATCTATATGCACAAGCTCTAATATCTCACTTTCATTTTCCTTCCTAGTCTTCACAAAACTCATTCTCTTTTGTTTTCCATACACACAACTTTCATAGAAATCCATATTAACACATTTTAGACCTGGTAAAACTTAATTTTAATGAAGTACTTTCATACCTTTCTCACTCATGTGCCCAAGTTTATTGTGCCACAGTGCTATATCAGAATCTACAACAGCTACTTGTTATCCCTACTCAACTATAGTAATTATTTTTTGACATTCATTTTTCTCTGAAACAATCAAAGTAGAAAGAACAATATGACCTATACAAATATATAAGGTGCATAATTTCATACCTTTTACTACTACAAAGGAACCTTTTGAAACCTTCCAATTTTTATTATTAAAAGTAACTACACAACCCTCATCATCGAGTTACTCTACTGAAATTAAATTCCAACTTGGCCTTGGAACATGTCTTATCTTATGTAATAGCTAATGATTCCCATTCTGCAACTTAATCTTAACTTTTCCTTTTCCAAAAATTTGATAGGGTTTATTATCCCCCAAATAAACAAGCCCAAAATCCCCTTGGACATAATCAATGAAATAACCTCTATGAGGTGTAGCATGAAATGAAGCACTAGAATCTAAAACTCATGAATCATCAATACTTTCTAAAGATAGAAGCAAAGCATCCTCTCTAGATTTTTTACTTAACACATTTGCCTCCTTGTTTCCTTCTAGTTTATCTCCTTCATTTTGCTTTTAATTCTAGCAATCTTTATTCTTATGCTTTGGTTTCCCACGGTGTTAGCAATCTCTCACTCCTTTTGGATTCAGACCTCTTCCCCTTTGAATTTTCTCTTGATTTCTCACAATTTTCAAAATTATTTCCTCTCTCAGTCATTCTGCCTCTGCTTTGTGCATTCAAAGCACTTCTTGATGTATATCCACCTGAGGTTTTCCTATGAGTTTTCTCACTCAAAATAACTTTGATCACATCATCATATTTTAGGATGTTAGATCCAAAATCAAAATTACTCACAACCATTACCAAGCCATTCTAGCTTTCAAGAAAAGAACATGAAATCAAAAGAGCCCTAATTTTTTCATCAAAATTAATACCCATAGAAGATAATTGACTAGTAATAGTATTAAACTCATTTAAATGATTTGCAAAAGATCTACCTTTTTCTGTTTTCATATTAAATAAATGCTTCATGAGAAATACCTTATTTGAAGTGGAGGGATTTTCATACAATTTTGCTAGGGTTTCCATCAACTTTTCCATTGTCTTTGCTTTTTTAATGTTAAATATCACTGATAGTGCCAAGCATAACCAAATTCTTCCAAATTCCTTTTTGCCTAAAATCTCTCATTCCTCATTTGTCATAGTTCCTTGGTTTTTAGTTTTTCCTTCTAATGGATTCCATAAATCCTTTTGATAGAGATAGTCTTCCATTTGCATCTTCCATAACTAAAAGTTTTACCCATTAAACTTGGCAACCCTTAGCTTACCCTCATCTGCCATCACTCCTACTCAACCATGAGACTTTCCTATAAAGGATCACTTAAAAAGAAAAAAAACAATGACGATGGTCTGGCTAAAAGAAAAAAAAATGATGACCATCTAGCACTGATACCACTTGTTAGGATTAACCTCAGATAGAGATAATAGTTACATGAAAATATAAACAATATCAAAACATAATAGATCACACAAAAGAGGACACAAGACACCAAGATTTAACATAGTTCACCCAAACCCTAGACTATGTCCACCAAACAACAAGTCCAATATTATTACGATCCATTAATTACAACTTGATTACAATCTATAATCCCTTACACCACCAAGGTTGTATATTTGTGGTTTCATACTATTGAGCTTATTTCTAGTTTTAATTAACATTCTCCTTAGCATTTCTCTTATATTGACAGCAACAATAAATATAGAGTATAGTTCTAATCTGTGGGTGTGTTTTTATGAATCTTTCATGTATCCTAAATGTACTTGTTTCAAAGGAATGAATACAAAGAGCAGAAAATTACTTAGTGAAATTCTTATTCTTGTCTCATTTCTCCATTGTTTACAATCTTTTGTGGTTTATGGACAAGGAACATAGATCCAATTGCATCTCATTCTAGGTTGTATGTCATGATGTGATTTTCCTTTCATTTAAAGAGTCATGTAAATGTTCAATACAATTTGACAGGTTTGTGGGTTTCATGAGAAGGATGTCTAATAAGTATGAGGTTTAGATTGAACATAGATGTTTGATTCACAAAGTGATAGGATAGATTTCCAATACCCGATGTATGTTATGGTTTATGGAATATCCAATGGATAGGGCATTGATCAGCTACAAGATAAATTTAGTTTGTTGTTGCATATGGGGTTTTGTTGATTTAAAATCAAATACTAATTATCCATTTTCCCTTTCCATTTAGGAGGTGAAAGGATACCCTCACTTAGCTTGTGGATTTTTTAAGTTTTGTAACTTGCTATTGCATACCTTTTTTATTGCATAAGTATAGGAGAAATAAGAGTTTCAATATGCTTTGTCTAGATTTAGATGTATGTTTTGGCAACTGGTACCATATGAATGAATCTGAGATATATTTGCCTAAGTTTTGCAGAGCCTTTAAGTAGAACGAGTTAAGCCTTATAGTTGGCCCGAGTTCTTGACAAATTGTGTCCATTATAGGAGATAGTTTCCCTTAGATGAAATATTGTCTTGTTTATCTAGTAGTTAAAATTACTACTAAATCAGGAGCCAACACCATCCAAAGATCCAAATCCAAGAGTGCAAATGCCAACTCCCTCAGATCAAAGCTCAAAAAATAAATCTCCAAAGTCTGTCTAATAAATTAGGAATACGCTATCAGAAACTACCAAAATGGCTCTAACTCCAACATGATTACTCCAAAATTTATGTACACTTCAAAAAAGTTTCCTTAGTGTTCTTTAAACACATTCCCAATTATACAAACCATAAATCCACAAATTTGAGCGTAATATTACTAAATACATGATTGTTGAATACCATAAGATGTTCCTCCATCAGACACCCTAGGTATGAAGAAAATATGTTCTTAACAACTAGAAGAAAATATTTTATGGCTCAACACATAGACCGTGAGTTGGTTCTTCACATACATGTCCTCCAAGTTATGAATTTAAACCCTCTTGCTTTTTTTTCCATTTCTGTAAATATTCTTTTGCAACAAATAATTGTTTACTTTTCTTGTTCACATCCTTTCTCGATGCACCATGTTGATATCTTCCCCCTTGAGAATCCTTTGACAAAAATTTCTTTCCAAAATTTAGGTTCCTCCTATGAAGGTTTGTATTCTACAAAGGAATCAAGGAATGCTTCATGCCTCCCTTCTCAACAATAAACATATTCTTGACATAATCATGCACTACCTTACAATCATACTGCCAAGGTCTACCAAGTAATATGTGATAACTACTCATATCCACAATATCACACAACACTTGATCAACATATTTTTCAATCCAAAAATCAACTAGACATTGTTCTGTCACTTCCAAAGCATGTTTATCTTGTAACCAACTGATCCTATAAGGAGAAGGATGTCTCACTCTCTTCAAACTAAGTTTCTAAACCATCTCCTCAAAAATGAGGTTATCAGTACTACCATAATCCACAATTACATTCTAGCATTTACCTCTAGACTTACAACATTTCTAAAACAAATTTCTCCTATGACAAAGTTCTAGCACCTTCTTACCAAGAAATACTCTCAAACTAGCAAGTTCTCCTCCTCATGCTCAAGTTCATTCATCAACTCCTCATTCACAACATCAAATATTTTATCACCATCCTTCTGGGGACTTTAAAAGATCTATGACCTTCCTCTTTGCATTTGAAATAAGTACTCTTAAATGTAGCTCTATATGTTCCCTTTGTCAGATTAACACATTTTGGTTCATCCTTGGTAATCTATGTATTCTTCATCAAGTGATCCTACTTGTCCTTTCCTTGAGAATTACCTTGATGTCTTCTCTTCAACTTCTCTTCTTCCCTCAAAATATACTAATAAGAATCCTTAACTAAATCAATCTTCAACATACAAATTTTATCCTAAATATTGAATCTCAAACCATTAATATATCTAGCCACCTTTTCTTTAGACAATTCTCTGTGTCCAGGTTGAATAGTTAACTTGTAGAACTCCTTGCAATTCAAGTTCATAAATAGTAGGAGGGTAAGCACAAATCTGTGTCACACTTTTGTAAAGGAAAAGGCTAACAAAAGTATAACTGGTCACTTTTAATGAAATAAATTTGGTATTATTATTTTGAATTTAGAAATGAAGTAAACTAATGAAATGTGTAGAAATGGGTGAATTTTAGGATTATAATTTTTAATAATTATTTGGAATAAGAATTGATATATTTTATTAATTTTTATGGATAATTTTTTAGGTGTTGAAAAATGCTGAAGATTAGGGGTCTAGTTCCCACCACAAAACTATATGCAAATAATCATATTTCCCTTTGATCTTAGACTATGTTATAGATAACATATGTATCTAGAACAATAAAAAATTGGCTTTAGAACTATATTTTCTCATTTATAAGGATTGAAATTTTAACTCACCAAAAATCAATAGTTTTCATCTCCCACCACATTTTTCAAAATCGAGAAAAATTATACATTCTAGAAGAGAACTCTCTCCTCTAGAATGTCATATAATTTTTAGATTTTTTTAATATGATTTAATATTTTTTTCTTTCTCAAAACTGACATCTTTTCGAGTGTTAAAGTACGTGGTTGTGGAATTTTTAAATTTTAATATACTATATCTAATTAAAACACTATAAACTCTACACGAGAATATTCTTGACTCTAAGCTCTATAAAATGGTGTTTATAAGTTATTAAAATTATCATAAAAAATAGTAAGAGTTATTGAAACATCACTTTTCTAAAATAATTTTATTTCTTTAGTAATTGGATACAAACTAGCATAAAACATGCATTTAATAGATATTTTCAATTGGAAAAGTGTGAGACAATATATAACTTAGCTAGAATGAATTTCTCTAGATTATATATTTTTTAAAAATTGAATTTTAGATAGAAATACTCAAATTTAGTCATTCTGATAAGTCAACCTAAAAGGTGACATAGCTTTGTACTTTTACCTAGGAATGAACTTGGCCTTCTATTTGGTCACCATTGATCTCCACCTAGTGGTCTTCATTTCACCTTCCTCTTCTCCATCTCTTTGCAATTCTTTCCACCATAAAGAAACATGTCCTTTCAACTTAGTTTAATCCAACCTCACTCTAAGTGGGTCGCTAATATCCTCTAATTCAAAGTAGTCTTCCAACTCACCAATCCAATTGATTAGGTCTTCAAGATTTAAAGTACCTAAGAAATTAGAAACATTCATCTTATATTTCAGCTTCAACTAAGATCCAAATCTATTCAATTGACCAGTTCTATTTTCCATAGGTCTCTCCATCTAATCAACTATATCTTCTCCGCTAGATCCAACAACTTCAAAGTCTTGATCACTTTCCTCATAACCATCTTTAGTTCCCTCATTCTTAGGTACACCAACTATAGCTCTCATGATCTTAGCAGCCATATAATTCTTCATCAACTCCATCTCAAATCTAAACCTAATCTAACCTTCTCTAAATCTTAGTCTCTATAGCATCATAGAGGTATAGAATAACACTAGGACCCAATCTTCTCGAAGGCATCTTCCAAGATCTTCAGACACCCAAAGAAACTAAACCACAAGATCAACCAGCACCATAAGGTCAACCACCTCTGATACCGCTTGATGTAGTACAAGGTAGGAGAATCCCCAAAGGAGATGTCCTAACCCCCAAAAAATTACTACACAACATAATATAGATAATAACATGGTGTTTGGATCCAAAAAACACCAATTCTCATTATAGAATCATAATATTTACATCCAACATACCTCACTATAAGGCCCTCTAGATTATGATCACAAATATAAATAATTACAATAATAATTTTGTAAGACCTTACAAGATCCAACCACTAGCTAGCATAGATCCACAATCTAGTAGAAACCCCAAGAAGAATCTTAACTTGTGCTTGCAAGCCACCAAGCAATATTCTTGTTTCCCAAGCCCACACTCAGCTACTAGCTCTTCTCTTGACATTTTTCTCCTCTTAGATACTCCATGCTAAACTCTCTACTACATGAATATTACTCTAGACAACACAAGACCCTCTACTTATATTAAGCCAAGCCATAGATTGTCTTAGAAAGTTACATTAAATATACACTCACATTAAATAAACATTCAAGCTACAAGTCATTCTAGCAGACTAAATTAAATATGTTAGAATATGTAGTCCACTAATATAACTGAGAGGGGGGGTTGAATCAGTTATCCAACTATCATCACAAATATTAACATTAAACAAACTTAACCATGTGATTAATATAAACTGAGACCACAACAAGATACTCATACACAATTAACACCAATCTATGTTAACTAGGAAAATCCTTGATCAGAGGGAAAACCCTAGTGGGGATGATACCCACAAGATGATGTACTAATATTAGTATTCCTTGTTAAAGGATAGACCATGTTAGGGGTCTATTACAACATTCAATACATATGAGTCCTTGTTAGGAGAATTTGAATCCTTGTTAGTATATTCCAACCCTGTTAGGAGTTGTGCCAAGCCTCTTAGGAGTTGTGAAAGACAACTAGACCAACTACCCAAACAACTTTAAGGTTAAGATCAAAGAACCCACTATCCAAATGATCTTTATATTATTCCTTGTAGAATAATAGAACTAAAATGTACTTCCTTCCTCTGTCTTTATCTTATCAACTAGACTTATACTCCTTTAGATCTTGTAATGAGATCTCATACTATGCATCTAATAATCCCTTGGATTGCTTACACACATTCAACAGGCATCTCGCTCCTTCTTGCACTGCGCACTAATACTTCACATTCCACTTGATCCTCTAAATCCAAGTCCACATTACAAACAATGAAAACAACTTTCATTTATACTATATCTTCATAATAATTCCTTGAGTCAGCCTTGAGGCTTTCCCAATTAATTAAAATAAGATAATTAATTAATTTACAATTATAACACTTTTAATTTACAATTATGCAAAAATTACATGTGTGAAACCATGTCTTGTGCACACACTAGCACTACCACACAATCATCCTCTATCACTATTATCTATGCATCACCTTCATTACATCTTAGATGAAAGATAGTGATTAATTATCAGAACTTTGTTTTCTAATGCTCTATTTTTGCATTACTTCTAGTAAAACAAGTGTAACTTCCATACAACATCGAATCAGACTTAGTTCTTTTTAAAATGTCATCAAGACAACCTCAAGAACATGTCCTCCATTGTGCATCATCTAAAGCTTCCTTAGCTTTTGCACATACTAAAATTACTAATTGCTATTCTTCTAGTCTTAATAGAATTACTGCTATGTTGAAATCAATGAAAAATATAGTCATGAATGGAACATATCAATACTCTTCAATGCTTAGGATACTCCCCCAATGTAGTATTATTAGCATTCATGCTAAAAGTCTCCCCCTTTGGCATTGATGAGAATATAGATGAAAAACATATAAGTTCCAAACAAGAATACCAAACTGTACTTTGTTGTTGTCATCTTCTCAAATCCTCTTCATCAATCTAAAACCTTCTAGAATGTTGTACTAGTTCTTCTTCTTCTTTTAGGATCAGTAGTATTTTTTTTGAATAAACAACTTACAGTACTTTTTGGTTTAATCTGCACACTTATACATCCTTTTGTGCACATACATATTCTTCTATGCACTTATATGGATCTTTCTAAATCTCCCTAAAGTGATAACTCTCCCCCATTGCCATCTCAATAGGTGCTTCACTTCTCATTGCTTGTGTAAATTCACTCAATATATTTTTCATGTACATTCTCTCCCCCCATTGACATCAATGTCAAAGGTGTTAATTATAATATAAATTGTTACATATCAATTGCTAATCAATTGCTAAAATTATCAACTGGCTCAAGTGTCCAAAGACACTTTTCAATACCAAATACTAATTACCAAGAGTCCTTCATGACTTAGTACATATCAAATACTCCCTCATATAGGAAGCATCAATATTTAGTCCATTCTAACCATTGTGCTCTGTACCATTGGACTAATGCACTCCTTGCATCAACTACTTTGAATTAGGTAGGGGCATAACCCCTAACATACCTCTTAGGTACTCAAAAGTATCTTTAGGAAAAGACTTTGTAAAGATATCTACAATCTTTAGTGCTTACATACTCCAAACTTATTTCTTTCCTTTCTACCTTTTCTTTCAAAACATGATACTTTATGGATATGTTTTTTTTCTTAGAATGCAATCCTAGATTCTTAGACATACTTACTATACTTTGTTATCATAGTAAATGATAATAGGTTTTATAAACTCAATTCCAATATCCTTCAAAAAAATGTTTCATCTACATAACTTGACTAGAGTTATTTTTTGCTGCAACATACTCTACCTCAGCTGTACTCTGAGATATACAATCTTATTTCTTTCTCAAGCAATAAACCAATCTTCCTCCAAGAAAGAATTCTCCACCATTGATGCCCTTTCTTTCATCTATAATTCCTACCTAATCTGCATTAGTATATGTGCACAAGGTGAAATTACTTGATCTATCATACTATATTCCATAACTAGATGTACCCTTCAAATATCTAAATATCCTCTTTACTATTGCATAATGATACTCTTTAGGATCAGCTTGAAATTTTGCTACAATCCAAACTACATTTGCTATATCTAGTCTGGTGCGAGTTAGATACTGTAATCCTCCAATCATAGATCTATACTTCTTCTACTCAACTGCAGGTGTCTCATCTTTACTGGATAACTTGTGATCAGTTATCATGGGTGTACCAATAGGTTTGCAACTTTCCAAACCAAATATTTTCAACAAATTGCTCAAATACTTATTTGTGAAATAAATATCCCATCTTTGTTCTATGCAATTTGCAATCCTAGAGAAAACTTTATTTCTCCTATCATGTTCATTTCAAATTCATTTTTCATCTCTTCAACAAACTTGTCACTTTCTTCATCATTTTCTCCAAATATTATGTCATCCACAAATATTACAATGATAAATAGACCATCAAAAATTTTCCTCAAATATAAATTGCCATATTTTGTACCTTTGATACATCCAAGATTTGATAAATACCTATCCAACATTGCATACCAAGTTCTAAGTGCTTGCTTTAGATCATACAGTGCTTTCATTAGTCTACATATAAAATTATTATCTTCTATTAGAGGGAATCCATTAGGTTGCTTAATGTAGACTTCTTCTTCAAGTTCTCTATTTAGGAAAGCTGACTTAGAATCCATCTAATAAGCCTTGAAATTCTTTCTTGCTACATAAGCCAAGAACATCCTTATTGCTTCCATTCTTACCATGGGTGCATAGGTTTCTTCATAACTTATGTCTTCTTATTGTGAGCAACTTTGTAAACAAGTTTGGCCTTGTTCCTCACAACTTCTTCTTGCCCATTCATCTCATTACTAAATACCCATTTGATTCCTATCACATTCTTGTCTTTAGTTCTAGGAAATAATTCCCATGTCTCATTCTTCACAATCTAATCTAGTTCTTCTTGCATAGCTTGCATCCAATGATCATCCCTACATGCCTCATTTGTGTTCTTAGGTTCCACTTGAGAAATTAGACACAATTCCTCATTTACTTGTTCCTTGTCATCACACCTTTATCATTACTCCCAATTATTTGCTCTAGAGGGTGATTCTTTGTCATATTTTTATTGGAAGTAGAAGTTGACATCACAACTCTATCTCTTCCCTAGGTTCAGATCTTTGTTCTTCTCTATTATCAACAAATACATTATTCTGCAAATCATTACTAGTCTCAAAAAAAATTCAACATTCTATCTAACAAATCCATAATTATTCTCTTCTTCATCAGAATCATAATCTACCATCTTCTCTTTAGTACCAAACTTTTCATCAATTCTTACATTTGTGCACTCAACTATTGTCTTAGTTCTATAGTTGAAACATCTATATGCTTTTCTTTTCAATGAGTAACTAAGAAACATACCTTCATCACTTCTAGGATCAAACTTACCAATATCATCATCTCTCTTTATGTAACACTTACTTCCAAATATTCTAAAATACTTAACTAATGGTGAGTGACCAAATCATAACTCATAGGGTGTCTTGCTCATACCTTATCTGATTTGTACTCTATTTAGAGTATATACTATAGTATTAATTGCTTCTCTCCAAAAAAAAATTGAGACATTATTCTCAAATAACACCACTCTTGCTACTTCTACCATTGACTTGTTCCTTCTTTCAGTAATCCCATTTTGTTTAGGTGTTCTAGGTTAAGATAACTATTTTTCAATTCCATTCTCTGCACAGAACATGTTGAACTCTCTAGAAGTGAACTCTCCTCCTCTATCTAAGTTTAAACACTTAATCTTAACACCAAATTCATTTTCAACTCTATTCTTGAATATCTTAAATTTCCCAAAAGCTTTAGACTTCTCTTTAAGAAATGTTACCCACATCATCCTAATGTAATCATCAACAAAAATCATAAAGTACCTTTCACCATAGAATCCTCTGGTTCTTGCAGGACCACTCAGATTTGTGTGAACAATCTCTAGTATCTTTGTAGTAGAGAATTTCTTGCCAGGAAAAGACACTTTCCTCTACTTAGCCAAAATAAATTCCTTGTAGAAAATATTAGTAGGCTTAATAATTTTAGGCAGATCTCTCACTGCATATGTACTACTAACTTTCACAATATTATCAAAGTTTATATGACAAAAACCTTCTATGCCATAATCAACTGTTATCAACCTTTGCAACCAAACATGTTATTTTAGTAGGATTCAACTGAGATACATTACCTCTGGATCTAGTTCCAATACCCATCAACTTACCATATTTATCTTTGATAATGCAAGTCTTTTTTGTGAATTTCAACAAATATCCCTTATCTACCAACTGACCAACACTAAACAAGTTATGTTTCAAACCATCAACAAAGTAAACATCATCACTGTTAATTTTACAATTTAAGAGTAATAGATCCAATCCCTATAATATGAAAAGCTACATTGTTACCAACTCTAACAATACCTCCATCGTGGTTTTTGAACTTAACAAATTTGTTCACTTCACTAGTCAAGTGATGTGAACATCCACAATTAATTATCCAATCTGATTTCTTATCAATTTGGGTAACTAGAGCTCTCTCTTCTCTAATTTCTCTAATAAGGTCATCTTCCTTAATAGCCACAAATCCTAATTCATTATCACTTTCACTCTAATCCTTTTCATTGGATTCATTTTCCTCATTAGCGTATAAATAATTTTTGCCCTTATCTCTTCTAGGCTTAAATTTTCCTCTGAACTTTTTCTCTCTTTTAGGATATTTAGATGCATAATGACCATATTCATTACGAGTCCAACATTTAAATATTTTCTTACCATCTTTCTCTCATCTTACTAGAAGGGCTATTCCTTCTTCCATCTTCATATCTTCTTCCAAGAAAATTTTCCTTTTTGAAATCTTTGGTGCAGGGCATTACTAGCTGAATCAGCTAACTTATTTTCTTGAATGGTGATAAGCTTTTCAATATCTTCCATATAACCTCATCATCTCATTTTGTTCCACAAAGAGATAGAATACGTACAATAATTTTTGATATTCTTCCTACATAATTTTTGATGGATTCATCTTCCCTCATCTTAGCATCTTGAAATGTGCAAATCTAACTTTGCAATTTCATTCTTTTTGCATGTTCATCACCTTCAAAATTAACTGGTAATTCTTTCCAAGTTTCATGAGAATTTTGGAATGTCTTTACCTAATTGTATTCATTCTCTAGAAGAGAGGATAGTATGTCTTCTCTGGCTCTCATGTTACATATGAATAGATCTCTCTCTACTTCACTACATTCTTCAAGCTTTAATTCCTCGACAATTGTCTTCTCACTCTTTGTCAAGATCCAATAACCCAAACCCATGCACAATATATGAGTCTTCATCTTTTCCTTCCAACTATCATAGTTGGCCCCATTGAATCTCGAACTATCTTTCTTGAACATATTTGTCATTGATCTCCCAAAGCTATTAAGCCTTATCTTCAAGGACTTGATGCTCTGATACCAATTTTTAGAATATATAGTCCACTGATATAACTAGGGGGGGGTGAGTTAGTTATCCAAATATCATCACAAACATTAACCTTAAAAAAACTTAACCATGTGATAAATATAAACTGAAACCACAACAAGATACTCATACACAATTAACACCAGATTTGTTAACTAGGGAAACCCTTGATAAGAGGGAAAACCCCAGTGGGGATGATACCCACAAGATGATGTACTAATATAAATATTTCTTATTAGAGGATAGACCCTTTTAGGAGTCTATTACAACATCTAGTACATATGAGTCCCTATTAGGAGACTTTGAATCCATGTTAGGAGTTGTGGAAGATAACTATACCCACTGCCTAAATAACTTCAAGGTTAATATCAAAGAACCCACTGTCCAAATGATGTATGTATTATTCCTTGTAGAATAATAGAACTAAAATGTACTTCCTTCCTCTATCTTTATCCTATCAATCAAAATTCTTCTCCTTTAGATCTTGTAACCAAATCTCATAATATACATCCAGTGATCCCTTAGATCACTTACACACATTCAACAAGCATTCTACTCCTCCTTGCACTATGGACTAATACTTCATATTCCACTTGATCCTCTAAATCCAAGTCCACATTACAAATAGGGAAAACAACTTTCCTTTATACTATATCTTCATAATAATTCTTTGAGTTGGCCTTGAGCCTTTCCTAATTAATTAAAATAAGATAATTAATTAATTCCCAATTATAACAACATTGTTTACTCATAGTCTATACAAAACTTTACACATGTGAAACCACATCACGCACACACTGTTGTCACCACATGATTGTCCTCTATCATTGTTAGATGTGCATCACCTTCATTACATCTCAAATAAAAAATAGCAATAACTCATCAGAATTTTGTTTTCCAGTGCTCTATTTTTGCACTACTTCTAGTAAAACAAGTGTAACTTCCATACAACATTGAATCAGACTTAGTCCTTTTAACCACATTATTAGGGAAACCTTAGGAACATGTCCTCCACTGTGTATCATATGATACTTCTTAAACTTCTGGGTGTATTAAGGTTACTAACTACTATTCTTCTAGTCTTAATAGAATTACTGCTATGTTGATATCAATGACAAATAAAATCATGAATGCAAAATATCAATACTCTTCAATTCCTAGGATACTCCCTTAATGTAGTATCATCAACAGTCATGCTAAAAAAATAAAAAATTAGGACATGCCCCAAGTTTAGAATGCATAACGAACTTATATGACAACATAAAAGTATGCACTCTTAGGTATAGCTCATGTCTTATCCAAAGATCCAAATCCAAAAGTACACATGCCAACCCCCTCAGATCGAAGCTCGAGAAAATAATCTCCAAATTTTATCTAGGAAATCATGAAAATGCTACCAAAAACTACCAAAATGGGTTTAACTCTAACATGATTACTCCAAACTTTATGTGGAGTTAGGACAAGGTTCTCTAATGTGCCTCGAACACATACCCAACTGTGTAAACCATAAGTCCACAAATTTGATCCGGATTCTCCTACATACATGATTGTTGACTCTAGGATGCTCCTACATCAATGAGATGAAGGGTGCCCTCCTTAATACTATAAACACATAATAGAAAAAATAAAATAAAATAGAAATTATGAGAACAAAATACAGGCTTCTTATTATTGTGGCAAATGCATAATTACAGAATTCAGAATTGCAATATGCCAACCCACATGGGCACCTTCATTACATTAATATCCAAGACAAAGTTGCAAACTATCACCCAGAGATGTCCTAGATAATATTTGAGCCTTTCTTAAATAGGCAATTTTATGCCACCCAGGAAGGTTCTAGACACTCAAACTTAATACCTAGGGTTGATAGACCCTAACAACACATATAGAGTTGACCAAATACACTTTTGAAATTTAGTTAAAAAAAAATTTGGTAGCCCAACTTTAGAAGACCATAACTCTCGAATTGTTTCTTTGATTGGCTATTATAACCACTTTTTAGAAACCTCTAAGGCAACACAAGTGCCCATTTGTCAAGTAATTAGGCCTCTAAGGCCTTCAAAACTAAGCTTGGATTTTTTGTACCAAAATTACACACCAAAAATTTGTAATAACTTCATAAATACATATAATCTAACCATAAAACTCCATTGACAAATTGATATAACTAAAATGAACCTTCACCTCTAAAATTAGAAAATTCCAAACTTGTATGATTGACTTACTGAGTAGCAAGCCTTCACAGACAACAACTCTACATTAAGATAACCCTTATTGAAATAATTTAGAGACTTGGGGTAATTTAGAAGTGATCCTGTCACATCTCATGTATTAAGAGGAAAAAAAAGACAATTAACCTCCTCCTTTTCTAGACATGATGATTTGTCTACCAGTCTCCCTTTCCATTTGACCAAGTATTCTTCATAAGCTTTGTTCCTTGTACTTTTTTGCCAACACAATTTTCCACTATCTCTTTAATCTCTTTTGTAGCTGAACTAGCTACAAGAATACTCCACTATAGTTTTGCAACTTCACCCTCATCACCTACTTCATGCTACTCTATCAAATCTAAAATATTAAATATTGGTGAAAAATTCAATTCAACAGGCAACTCCATATCATAGGAATTTCTAGAATCATGCCTTTTCACTATCTTGCATGGTCTAAACTACTTTATTTTTAGTTTATTACATGTACCCACTGGAAAATACTCCTTTTACAAATGAACCATGATGTCATCTCCAATCTAAGATTCCTTATAGTTCCTTTTCATGTCTTCCTTATCCTTATACTATGTATTCATCTTGATAATGTGTTTCCTCACCTCCTCATGGATATAGTTCAAATGTTCAACAAATTCTTCTACTTCAGCTCTACTTATCTCTCCTTTATCTAACTACCTCAACTCAAAATCATATATAGGATTGCTCTCATATACAATTTAGAATGATGATTTACCAGTACTCCTATTGATAGAATTATTATATTCAAAAAATTTCTCTAGTAAAATCAGATCCTAACATTTTTTCTTGTCTTCAACCAAACATCTCAAAAAATTTCTCAAACTAGGATTCACAACTTCTATCTACCATCAGTCTGTGGATGATGTGATGAACTGAATTAAACTTCAAATATGTCTTCAATTTCTTCCATAATGTATGTTAGAAATACCCAAAAAAATTGGTGTCTCAATTTGAAACTACACTCTTTGGTAGACCATGTAATCTCACCATTTCTCTAAAAAACAACTCTACCACATGAACAACATCACTAGTGTTCTTGCAGGGAATGTAATGTGCCATCTTTGAAAAACTATCAAACACAACAAAAATAGAATCATGCCCTCACTAATTTCTTGGTAATCCAAGAAAAAAAATCCATGTTGGCATCCTCTTGTAGCTTCTCTAGTATGGGTAATGGATGATAGAACCATGTATTTTACTTCACTCCTTTCACCATCTAACATACTCTACAATGTTGTACAAACTTCTTCACATCTTTCTACAACTATGGCTAGTAATTATTGATGAGACCAAAATTTGCCTTTATTTTATGATGTTTAAGATACTTTTTTGATACTCTGTTTATCTTTGTTAAAACATTTGTGGACCTATGTTTACCGAACCTATGATAAACCTATGGGGTAGAAACTATGCCATCTTTTGCTAATATTATACATAGTATGCAGTATTTCATATAGTTATCAGAATGTGTGTTCTTATATTTGAATTTAATTTCATAAATTTTTATTTACAAACATGTTTTGTATTATAACTAACCTATTAATGAAGACTAAAAGATGATTGGAGGAATTCAAAAGCTAAGTGTCAATAGCATTTAAGGAGAAGAGAATGCCAAGGAGCAACCACAGTGGAGGAAGTTGTAATGGTTCCAGAAGACATTACAGAAAGTATGGAGGAACTATTAAGACTCGTTTCCTTTTCTACATTTACTCTATGGTGAGAAGATATTCAAACTTTATTATTTCTTCCTTTAGCCATTATTCTCTCTTCCTGTCTTCAGTTGTTATCTTCCTATTTTCTCTCCTGTGGATTTAAAGCTAAGACATTTACTTTTTTGTTATGGAATAAGTGTTGATCTCCTATATATGTAGGAATTAGCTCAAGTGTGTAAGATTTTTTTAGCAAGTAAGAAGAAAGAGTTTCTGAGAATAGACTACTAACTTTTACAGTTGTTTTTTTACAATTTTGTGTTATGTAATGAATTTCTAAATTGAATGAAATAGTTTTCAGCATTTATCTTGTGTTAGTAGTTTAGAGAAGCCAACCAAGGGGGTCCACTTGGAAGTTGGATTAGATTAGGATAGAATAGATTTATTTTCAAGCATTTGTAGTATCTTAAGTAGAAGTTGTGAGTTCCTTCCTGTAGCATCACACTTTTTGAATGTTCCTGTAGCATATGTGAGAACAGTTTTAGTGGATGAGCCAAGTTGGAATATTTTTTATCTTTTCATTGTATTTCTAGTATTCATAGAGTTAAGTGTATTAGTTCATACAACAATAGTGTAAGTTATTTTCCTTGCATTTTTACTTTTCTGCACCATAAGCTTAGTGACTCATTAAGAGACCTAGTGCACATATTGTGCTGACCATTTCAAGTATATGTCCCTGGATTGATAAGATTAAATGCACCTCATAGTGGGAGAAAAAGTCCTTAGTTTGAATATATTATTCCTAAGCAAGGCCTAGTGCATGACTATGATACACCTATTATGAGGCAGGTCATTTTTGGTGCTGTTGCTAGGGATGGTGTCAAGCTAGGAGCATTTTTGAGTCATAGTTCCTAGATAATTTTTTTAGAAATCCCTAGTTTGAGTTTCTTCCACCAGTGTGAAAATTTTAATTGCATGCATCAAAGAGGAAGACGATGAGATGAATATGGCAGATTTCTTCCACGAGGATTTGTTAATTTGAATGAAGAAATTGAAGAAGGAGTTGAGTTACATTTTAAAGACACAAGCCCTATTTTTCCCACAACATCATCATCAAGAGCTGAACCAATAGATATAACCAGTCTTCAACCCTTCACTAAAGTCTTGGCTAGTTTTCTTGATAATAGTGCTTTGAATCCACCAGTTGTTAATCATCTAGTGCCCAATGTCCCTTTTCAATAGCAACCTCAAAATCTAATACTTCCAGTCATGACACAACCTACTTTTCCATTTCTACTTCCAAGTCTTGTAACCAATGCCAATCTTAAGAACTTACCTCCCACTACTCTTCCAAAGTTCTATGGCCTTGCAACTAGAGAACCTGATACTTTCTTATTTGAATTTGATATCCTTTTTTGTAGTTTTGACTACAACATTGATGCTCACAAGCTTAAATTGTTTCTAGCAACATTGAAAGAATCAGCTCTATGTTGGTTCATGAGCTTAGGAGCCAATGCAACAGGATGTTGGGATGAAATGCAAGCTTTATTTCTGGATAAATATAAAGAATATTGCAAAGCATCTGGTTCAAGAGGGGATGATATCTTTAGGATATCACAAAAGGATGAAGAAACATTGGAAGATTATGTTTCACGTTTCTCATATACACTGCAGAAGAACCCTTAGCACACATTATCTAAAGATTCACAAAAGCTAGTTTTCCTGAGAGGTGTGAATGATGACTGTTTAGAAGCAATGGACTTGATGGTTGGTTTTGACATATATCAATCTTCTTGGGATGATCTCAAGAAGATTTGTCAAAACTATTCAAGTTCAACCATGAAGAAAGGTGGAGGACCTTGTTCCACAGTAACTAAAGGAATTACTCAAGGCATTTTGAAGCTTGAGATATCTAGCCTATTGTTAGATTTCAAACAAGATATCATCAACAATGTTGCTACACGTCTGGATACAATGACTGCAAAGAAGAAACAAGTTGAAACTGAGTTACAACTAGCTAAATACTACCCTCATTACCGAAAGCAAAAGAAGGATTGCCAATGTAAATTGGTCGCAAGCATGGAGAACCAACATCTTCCAACTGAGTACGTCAAGATAGATGCAGATGATGAGCAAGTATTCTTTGTTACTCAATGCTGACCATGTGCCCAACGTCAAGGTATGCCTTAGAACCCCTTGCAAAGTTCAAATTCATTTGGTAATCAATGGGAAAACCATAATTCCCAAGGTCCTCCACAAAATCAATCCAATTGGAACAATGCTGGGAAAAATAATCCACAACAATCCCAATGGCCTCAGAATTCCCAATGACCCTAGCCTAATCAATAGAGTAACCAATGGCTATAGAACCAAAAAAACCAGAAAAACTACTGGCAAAACCAGTAGAACCAATGGCAACCACCCCAAGGGAATTGACAGTCTACAAACCAATGGAAAGGATCTCAACAATGGCCTAACCAAAATACTAATGCTCCAAAATTACCCCCTCCAGTTCAACAACCTACTCTAATGCCACCACCTACAAATCTTGGACCTCAAAAGAAAACATAGTTACCCACACAACCTCAGCCAAATCCAAATAGCCAATAGCCATAGTAGCCTATGTATAGTGTTGATCCTCAACAATATCCTGCTTATGGTTTGGGTGTTGCAAATATACATATGAGATATGGTATGAGTTTGCCAGTGCCTAAACCATGTCTTATAACTGAAATACCAGACTCTCCTATAGTATTAGAACCTTTAGTTGTTGAACCTATTGACTCACCTAATGTCACCATGTCAATACTAGTTCAACTAGTAGTAGAACCTCCTTCTCTAGAAAAATTGATACAAAAGAAACCTGAACAAACTAATGAACAACCTTTTGACATCGTTGATCAGTTGAAAAATATACATGTCCAAATACCACTATTTGAAGCTATTAAGGACATTCTAGTCTATAGAAAAGCTATTAGGGAAGCCTACTTGAAGAAACTTGGAAGGAAGAAGAGGGACCCCACCACAGTCCATGTTGTGGGACAATTGGCTGACATCATGCTAGGGAAAACAATTACACCAAAATACTCTGATCTAGGAAGTCCAGTAGTGAATGTCAGTATAAATGGTCAGTTTGTTAAAAATGCTTTAATAGATCTTAGAACTGCTATAAATGTGATAGCCAAGGCTACTATGAAGAAGTTGAAAATAGAAGGATTAAGGCCTACACCAACCATTCTACAACTTGCAGATAGTTCCACTATCACCCCTGACGGGATGATAGAAAACATAGTTGTAACCTTAGATTCTCTAGACTATCCTGCTGACTTCACAAATTTGTCCCCTAAAGTTAATCTATCTGGTTATCCTGTCATCTTAGGTAGACCATGGTTAGCCATAGCTAATGTAAATATAAGTTGCAGATCAGAGAATATGACCATGTCAAATGGCCAAGCAACAAAGCAATTTGATTTATATCCTCCAATCGAACCATTACCAGATTTGAGTACATCTATTTGGCCAAATTTAGGAGATGAAGAAGAAGAGTTAAATTCTATAATACAACTCATGATGTTGCATAGATAGTCTTTTCTAAAATTGTAAGAGGAAGATTTGGTATTTCAGAGTATCCTCACTAACACTTGTGTGGTAGAACAAGATGTATCTGAAAGTTCTGTGTTAGAATTGATCACATATGAGGAATGGGATAAGAATTGTACTTTGTTCAAAGAACCTAAAATTCTTTGTTCACTCCTACCTTGTGAATTAGAAGCAAGCCCAATTTTTGAAGCTACTATGATAGACTCCACTACTACTGTTGAATTGACTAAAGGTCATAAACTTCATGTTAATCCCAAATTAACACCCACATAGATGGAACAATTAAAAGGATTGCTTCAAAGGCATGAGAAGGCTTTTGCATGGGACTATGGTGATATGAAAGGGTTTAGTCCTATACTATGCACTCATGGGATATACATTAATGAAGGTTTTCTACCACTCCATCAACCCTAGAGAAGGATAAATCCAAGCCTTAGAGAAATAGTTAAAATTGAATTGCAAAAATTACTTGATGCTGGTTTCATTTATCCTATATCTTATAGTAAATGGGTATCACCTCTGGTCATAGTGCCTAAGAAAGGAGGAAATTGGAGAATTTGTGTAGATTATAGAGAATTGAACAAGGCTACTAAAAAGGATCACTTTCCTTTACCATTCATAGACCAAGTTTTGGACACACTAGCTGGAAAGAAGTGTTTCTCTTTTCTAGATGGGTATAGTGGTTATAACCAAATTAGTATTGCTCCTAAAGATCAAGATAAAACCACATTTACATTTCCATGGGGTACTTTTGCATATTTTGTTTTACCATTTGGTCTATGCAATGCTCTTGCAACATTTCAACGAGCAGTTATTAGTATCTTTGCTAATATATCACATGATTGTATGGAAATCTACATGGATGACTTCACAACATTTGGAGTCACTTTTGAAGAAGCAATGGTGAATCTTGAAAAGGTTTTGGTAAGA
This sequence comes from Cupressus sempervirens, assembly GCA_028749045.1. Taxonomy (NCBI): domain Eukaryota; kingdom Viridiplantae; phylum Streptophyta; class Pinopsida; order Cupressales; family Cupressaceae; genus Cupressus; species Cupressus sempervirens. The sequence continues at coordinate 1,030,940,767 of CM053787.1, read as the reverse complement.
TGTCAAGAACATAATTTGGCACTTAACAGTGAAAAGTGTTTCATGCTCATGCAGGAGGGTGTGGTACTTGGTCATTTCATATCCATTGGAGGAATACAAGTGGACCCAGCTAAGATAAAGGTAATTCAAACATTGCCCATACCTAAAAAATCAAAAGATGTAAGATCATTTCTAGGTCATGCTGGATATTCCAAACATTTCATAAAAGGTTTCAGCAAAATAGCTAGTCCTTTGTATAAGTTACTCACAAAAGAAGCTGAATTTAGTTGGACATCTAAATGTGATGAAGCCTTCCTACAGCTTAAGAAACTTCAGACCACAGCCCTAGTTTTACAAGGGCTTGATTGGAATTTACCTTTTCACATATATACAGATGCCTTTGATTATGCCATAGGTGCAGTCCTAGCACAAAAATCCCAAAATCTTGAAAATGCCATCTATTACATCAATAAGATCCTTCATGGACCAAAGCTAAACTACACTATGATTGAAAAAGAATTACTAGTAGTAGTTTATGCCCTCAACAAATTTTGGCATAACATAATTGGCTATTCTATATTTTTTCATAGTGATCATGCAACAATTAAATATCTCATGAACAAACTTGCTATAATAGGTAGGTTAGCAAGATGGTTACTATTGTTGCAAGAATTTGACATAACCATAGTTGATAAGCCTGGAAAAGCCAATGTTGTAGCTGATTATTTATCAAAAATCCATCATGATGAAACTGAAACTACTTTATTAGATGATGCATTTTTGGATGAGCATTTGTTTTATATTGATGTTCAAACTCCATGGTATGCAGACATTGCTAACTACATTGTAGCCAATAAAATACCAGCACATTTTTCTTACAAGGAAAGGAAGCTGCTTGTAGAGAAAAGTTTATGGTTCTCTTGGATAGATAATCGCTTGTTCTACATTGGACCTGATCAAATTATGAGAAGATGTGTGAGAGAAGATGACACATATGACATTCTACATGAATTTCATAATGAACCATGTGGAGGACACTTTGTAGCAAAAAGAACAACTTTCAAAATCTTGACAACTGGTTATTATTGGCCTACACTTCACAAGGATGCAGTCAACTATACAAGGAGATGTGACAAGTGTCAAAGGATGGGTTGACCAACTAGAATAGATGAAATGCCTCTTAATCCTTAGATGGTGTTAACACCATTTGACAAATGGGGAATGGATTTCATTGGTCCAATTGATCCTCCATCTAATGGAAAGTCTTATATTCTGGTGTGCACTAACTAACAAAATGGGTTGAAGTTAATGCTATGAAGCATGCCCATGATGAAAAAGTTGCTAAATTTTTGTATGAAGAGATTTTTACTTGCTATGGTGTACCCAAAGAGCTAGTCACTAATCATGGTGCACAATTTACCTCTAATCTAATCTCAAAATTGATGAAACAGTATAACATTAGGCACCAAAAATCTAGTTCTTATCATCCACAAGCTAATGGACAAGTAGAGGTTACAAACCAGAAGCTAGAAAATATTCTAACAAAAATAGTCCATTTGCACCATCTGGATTGGACCAGTAGATTACAAGAAGTTGTTTGGGCTTATAGAACAACCTAGAAGACTACTATAGGATTCACACAATTTGAGTTCCTGTATGGAAAGATGGTAATGCTTCCAATTAAATTTGAACATAAAACTCTAAGGACAGCCTTGGCATTAGATATTGAACTTCCTATAGCACAAAGAGAACATCTTTTGCATCTTAACTCTTTGGATGAGATGCGCAAAGCTACTTTGGAACATACTCAACTGGTACAAAAATAAATGAAACAATGGCATGATTCTCATATTATTAGTAAACAATTTCAAGATGGTGACTGGGAACTCCTATATGAGTCTCGATTCAAGGATATGCCAGGGAAGCTATAGACAAGATGGCTAGGACCATATACAATTAGTCATGTTTTTTAGAACAGAGTTGTTCAACTAACTAAAATTGATCAGGAAACATTCAAATTGTTAGTCAATGGTCACCGACTCAAGTTATACAAATGGCCACAAACAAAAGTAGATTTTCTATAGCAATTCCAACAACTAGATTCAAATACAACTCAAGTAACTCTTCCTACAGCCAAAGGTGTCAACCTTCTAACTGCTTCTCTTCAACATTAGTTTTTTTTGTGTTCATGCTCATAATAATGACTTTATGTTCACATAAAGTTAATTTTTTTCTATTCACTTTTTCTTTCCACCTCATCTCTCTACCTTCCACCCATCCACCTCATCTCATTTCTTTATCTTCCATCCACCCACTTTCCACATCATCAAATTTTCCATGTTTTCAATAAAATTATGTGAAATGTTGATGGATGTTGCCGCTAATATTATTTCCACCACCTTTTAGTATGTGCAACAATCAGATTGACAGGTATAACATTTTCAAATTATATTTCATTTATAGTCCACAGATTTTGTTAATTATATTTAATATTGCATAATCTATATAATGGCAACGTTATGCCAATACCTTACCTGTACTGGGTTTGACAAGTGAGGACACTTGTCTAAATTTAGCAGAGGGCAGGGAAGGTCATAATATCCAAAGACATGTCTATTTATTCATGATTATTTTCTAAATCTTTGCATTACCCTTCATTAACAAAAATTTATTTCCATTAGTACACAAAGTGAGGTGTTGTACTCCCTATTTTTGAATGATTTTCTAAGTCAAGCTATGATGTGACCTATGTTTAATTTTGTTCATCATTTGAACCCTATTTCTGGATGATTCTCGCACAAATTTATGAATTACCTTCATTCAAAGCTTAATTATTGTGCATAACAATTTGTTATGTGAATTAATTGCTTCCTAAAACAAATAAGTGTGATTAGTCTAAAGAATAATGTAGCAGTTTGAAGCTTGAATTCAAAAAGGGAGAAAATAGAGTAAACAGAGGAAGTCTTAAGGAAATGGGTGGGTAGTTGAAAGGAGAGAGCTGGTAGAGCACACTATGTTGCTCTTGGATGTAGAAGTTGTAAGAACGTTTAATGCATGTGGATGGCTAGGGTATTTCTTGAGTTTAATTGCATATGATAAAGAGGTAGCTGCAAAATTTACAAGGACATTCGACGAGGGTGAAGCTTTTGTTTGGGGCTTAACCGTAGTTGCAATAGAGGAGCACATTACTGAAGTGACTAGGTTACTTGCAGTTGGAGAACACTACCCCAGGATGCATGATGCTAGGTCAGTGAGAGCCCAATTTACTAGCTGCCTGATCCTCAATTGGATGTCACAAAACAAGGTTGCAAGAGAATGCCACTACCACCACCATACAATGAATTAACCATGCACATAATTAGGTATTTTATATGTGAAGGTAGATTTTCATACCTACATGCACATCATTTCAAGCTACTTAGTTGTGTAAGGCATAATCTTGCTATGAATATTCCAAATTTCTTGTATAATATGCTTTGCATTAGTGTAGAGGAGACACAGAAAAGAAAAGAGAACTTTGTTACTCATCATGCTTTAATTAATTTGTTAATAGAGAGGTCACTTAGGGATGTATCCCCTTTAATGTGGGATGAATTTGTGTAACTTAAAACCCTGCAACCCCAAGCTAGCCCTAGTGAACAGCCTAGTGAGGGAAATGTAGCTCCCACTAGTGAGCCTACAAAACAAAACATTCAAGAGGTTGAAACTAAAAAGACTCAAGGAAATGAACAAGAAACTACCCCTGTTCAAGAAAATGTGCCTCCACCTCTACAATAAATTCATAAACCTGCTACCAAAAAAGCTAAGAGGAAATGAAAATTGCCAAAAGAAATTTCTGTTCAACCGAGCCCTACAATTGTAAAACAAAAGAGAACAAAGAAGGGTTTGGTAGCAACTACTCTTGTAGCAAAAAAACCCAAGGGGAAAAGTAGGAAAAAGGTTGTAACATAGGAAGAAACTCCTGTAAGGAGAAGCCCTAGAATGAGAGGGCAAGTTTATAAGGATCCTATCTTTTCTAAAACATCCACTAGGGAATCCCCTATGCAAATTTTTTTTGATCATTCTCCTCCTCATCTTGAGATTAAAAGCACTCCTGATAATCTTACTAAAGAGTGTAGGGAAGAAATTAAAGAAAATGTAGATGATACCCCAATAGACTTACCAAGCACTTCTAGCTGTAGGGATGAGATAGTTCCTGAATATGTTGATCCAAACACTACCTTAGTTATACATAGATCAACATGGATCACTGGTTTAGCAAAACATCTATGGCAGGAATAAAGAAACAGGAAAAGGGATCATGAAGAAGACAACAATGTTATCACACTATAGAACCTCCACTTTCAATTATACATGGATAGTATTTTTTGCTGAGACATTTTGGAAAGAAGAAAATAAAAAGATGAATAATATTATAGTATCTCAAAATGAGGCAATTGCAAAATTAAAGGAATAACTAGAAAGCCAAAAATAGTGCATGAACCATGCTCTTAAGCTAGCTGACCAGGCCCTTTCTTGTAGGCCACCACCTAGAGTTTATGCTCTTTGCTTGAAAGAGAAATTTCTTTTGTTTCAACTAATGTTAACCCTCAAGAATGTGAATGCAAATTTTAAATCAACATAGGAATTTTATGGACTATATCAAACTCTGCCACTATGGCAACATAACTTATTGTGTGAATTATATGTTCATAATTTTATTATTCCTTCAGAGACTGAATGGAATCCCTTGCTTTACATAGGAGATGTACACCTAAAATCCCTCATGTCATGGATGTCCAATGAAATGAATTATGATAGGTAGTTGAATAACTACATGGATGAGGAAAGAACAAAACCTTTACCTTTAAGAGCAAAAAGTAGCAAGCTAGATGAAATGCTCAAGGATTGGTTCACATTGACCTATGGAAAGAAGAATCCAGAAGTGAGGGAGAAGATCTTTGCTACCAGACCTAAGGTTTATGCTTAATATGAAAATTTTCCCTACTTTGAATTTCAAAGAGCCATGACCGGTGCGAGGAGTAGGTGGGCTAGACTACCTGAATCTCTTAAGAAGTTAGAACCACATATCCCTATTAACTTGGAAGTAGCACTTCACAGAGTTCCAAAATATTTAGAATTAGGGAAGCAATAGGCTAGAGTTATGGTGTCCCTTAACAATGCAGCCTCTAATCTTCCTGTGGCCCTTGTATGACATTAATGTTGATATACTTGACAAATTGTAGGAAGATCACAAGAGAGAAGTGTGGGAGAGAACCAGAGGATTTTACTACACTTTTAAGAGCATCAGAAAGGGAAGAACGAAAATTGGAGAGTTCAGGTCACTAACAAGGAAGTGTAATGCTTGAGGACAAGCATTAGTTTGGCAAGGGGTAGATGATGAGACCAAAATTTTCCATGATTTTATGATGTTTAAGATACTTTGTTGATACTCTATTTATCTTTGTTAAAACATTTGTGGACCTATGGGGTAGAAACTATGCCATCTTTTGCTAATATTATACATAGTATGTAGTATTTCATATAGTTATCAGAATGTGTGTTCTTATATTTGAATTTAATTTGATAAATTTTTATTTGCAAACATTTTTTGTGTTATAACTAACCTGTCAATGAAGACTAAAAGATGATTGGAGGAATTCAAAACCTAAGAGTCAATAGCATTTAAGGAAAAGAGAACACCATGGAGCAACCATGATAGAGGAAGTTGTAATGGTTCCAAAAGACATGGCAATGAGTAAGGAGGAACTATGAAAACTCATTGACTTCTCTACGTTTACTCTATGACAAGCAGATGTTTAGACTTTATTAATCCCACCTTTAGCCATTATTCTCTCTTCCCACCTTCAGTTGTTATCTTCATATTTTCTCTCCTGTGGATTTAAAGCTAGGACATTTACTTTTCTATTATGGAATAAGTGTTGATCTCCTATATATGTAGGAATTGGCTCAAGCGTGTAAGAGTTTTTTAGCAAGTAAGAAGAAAGAGTTTCTAAGAACAGACTGTTAACTTTTACAGTTGTATTTTTATAGTTTTGTGTTATGTAATGAATTTCTAAATTGGATGAAATAGTTTTTGGCTTTTTTCTTGTGTTAGTAGTTTAGAGAAGTTGACCAAGGGGGCCCACTTGGAAGGTGGATTAGATTAGGATAGAATAGATTTATTTTCAAGCATTCGTAGTATCTTAAGTAGAAGTTGTGAGTTCCTTCCTGTAGCATCACACTTTGTGAATGTTCCTGTAGCATATGTGAGAACAGTTTTAGTGGATGAGCCAAGTTGGAATATTTGTTATCTTTTCATTGTATTTCTAGTATTCATAGAGTTAATTGTGTTAGTTTTTTGTAGAAATACTATAAGTTCTTTTCCTTGCATTTCTACTTGCCTGTAGCATAAGCTTGGTGACCCATTAAGAGACCTAGTGCACATACTATGATGACCATTTCAAGTATACGTCCCCAAGTTGATAAGATTAAATGCACCTCATAGTGGGAGAAATAGTCCTTAGTTTGAATATATTATTCCTAAACAAGGCCTAGTGCATGACTATGATACACCAATTGTGAGGCAGGTCAATAATTATCAGCAAGCAACGAAATGGTCTTATCTCTCCCAAAGTGTCTAGCCAATCCTCCACTATGCTTCTCCTCGATGAGATTGTCTCTCATTGAACTTCTTGGAATGTACAACAGGCTTCCTCTGAACAATATATCTTCTTAGATTATGAAATCCAACCACTTCGTCCTATCAAGTGTAATAGGTTTCATACAAGCCTTCCAAGCTTCACCAAAATTAGGATCCTCTGGATACAAATTCTTGAGTTCCTCGAACACAACCACCTCAATTTGCATCTCTATTAGCAAATTTTTTCTTTGACTAAGAGCATTTGCAACTCTATTAAACTTCCCACTCCTATGTTTCATAATAAATGTATTATAGCTTTGTAAAAACTCAACCCACTTCAAATGCCTTTGGTTCATTTTTCCTTGACTATTCAAATATTGCAAAGCTTAATGATTAGTATATACAAAACAAACTCCTTACAAAGAGGATAAAGTCTCCACTTTTTCAATTCCTAAACTATAGCATTAAATTTGTGATCATAAAAAGAATATTTTCTTTTGGCATCATTCAACTTCTCATTGAAATAAGCAATAGGTCTACCTTCTTGGCTTAGAAAAACTCCTATTTCTATACCACTAGCATCACAGTCTACTTGAAACACCTTTTTTAAATCTAGAAGTGTTAAAATAGGTTAATCTGTAACTTTCTATTTCAACATATGAAAAAACTTATCTACTAATAGAGTCCACTTAAATTCTTTCCTATCCCTTCTCATTATTTTAATCAAGGATCCACAAATATTGCTAAAAACTCTTATGAAATTTCTATAAAAACTATCTAGTCCATGAAAAGATCTTACCTTTGTAGTACTCTTGAAGTAGGCCATTCAAGGATAGCCTTCACTTTCTCCAAGTCCATTTTTAGACCTTCTACTAAGACTACAAATCCTAGGTACACCAACTACTTATTCACGAAACTTCACTTCTTCAATTTTATCAGCAACTTTTCTTCACTCAACTTATCAAACACTTTTTGTATAGGCATCAAATGATCCTCCAATGCCTTACTAAAGATCAAAATATTATCTAGTTAAACAATGAAAAACTTACCTAGAAACTCCTTCAGTACTTCATTTATGAGCCGCATGAAAGTACTAGTGCATTGGTTAGCCCAAAAGGCATGACTAACCATTCATATAGTCCTTCCCTTGTCTTGAAGGTAGTCTTCCACTCATCACCTTCTTTGATGCAAATTTGATGATATCCACTCAAATATTCCATAATATCATCCATCCTTGGCAATGGAAATCTACACTTGGTTTTGATCTTGTTGATAGCGTGAGAATTTGTGCACATCTTCTATTATTCATTATTCTTTGGTGTTAATACTATTGGTACAACACATAGACTCAAACTCTCTCAAATCAACCCCTTCTTTAACAACTCATGAAATAATATGTTCAGCTCTTCACTTTTTGCTGGTGTCATTATGCGTGTTTCCTTGTTTGAAAAATTAGCTCCTAGAATCAAATCCATCTAGTGACTGATCTTTCTCATTGGGAATAATCCATCAATTACATTATCTGATACAATATCAAAAAACTCCCCCAACATATCTACAATTTCTACACATACCTCTTGTACTTCTTCTTTAACATCTTTTGGAATTATAGCTAAAAGCATATGTTTATGCTTCATACCTTGGAGAAACTCTTTTCCATCAATTAAACTTACTCTGGTAGCACTACATACCTTTTCTTATTTATCCTCCAATGGCTTCAACTTATGTTTCACTCCATCCTTAGTTAGAGTGTAGGCTTTTTCTCGCCCAGCATGTACATGTCTATCAAACTGCCATAGCCTACCCAAAAACATATGACATATGTCCATAGGAATTATATCACAAAGTACCTCATCCTATTAGCTTCCAATCTTGAACTTCACTGAGCATTGCTCACTGACCATGACCTTTTGGTCATCTTGTACCCAGAAAATATGGTATGGATGTGGGTATTTCCATCTCTTCAGCTTCAACTTTTGATGGAGGGGTGCTCCCCTTATACCATAAACACATAATAAAAACAAAGAAACAATAGAAAATGCGAGAATAAAAAATGGACTTCTTATTTGCACTGCAAATGCAAAATTATAGAATTCACAAATACAATATGCTAACCCACATGCATGCCTTCATTATAGTAATTTGCAAGACTAAGTTGTGAACTACCACCTAGAGTTGTTCAAGACAATGTTTGGGCTATTCTTAAATAGGCAATTTTATGCTACCCAGGAAGGTTCTAGACATTGAAACTTATTACCTAGGGCTAACAAACCCTAACAATACATATAGAGTTGGCCAAACACATCTTTGACAATTATTTTAGATATTTTGGGTGGCCCAATTTTGAAAGGTCATAACTCTCAAACCATTGCTTTGATTGGCTATTATAACCACTTTTTAGAAATGTTAGCTTATGATCTATAGGCTTGGAGCCTATAGATTTTTCACCAAAATTTTCCACCAAAAATCTACAATAACTTCTTTGGTACTTAAACTAGAGCAATGATATTTTATGGTAGGCTTATAACTCTAAAAGGAACCTTCCTATAGAAAATTAGAATATTTTGAGCTCATATGAAAAACTTACTCAAAATAGCAAGTTCCCATAAATAGTAACCACCTTGTCTACTAACCTTTATTAAAATAGAAAAAACTAAAAGGAATTTTTTTTTTTGGGTGATGCTAGATTGCTCTTATACCCAGGATGCTCCTGCACCAAACACCTAGGGTAATTTGAGAAGTGACTTCGTCACGTCTCAAATGTTTAAAGGAAAATCAAGATGGTTAACCTCCTCCCTTGCTAGCCATGATGAATCTTTTTATTGGCCTCCTTTTCCATTTGACCAGGTATTCCTCATAAGTTTTGTTCCTTGTACTTTTTCTAACATGACTATCTAGTATCTCCTCAATCACCTTTGTAGGCAAACTAGCTACTGGAATACTCCATTGCACTTCTACAACTTCATTGTCATCATGAAATGTCCCTTTCTCTGATTTTATATGATATTTCAAGCCTCTAATCATATTTTTAAAATCAAACAACAGTATTTCAAAGATCCACCAATTTCTCAAATAAACCCAAATCGGGTATGCCCGAAATAGTGCTAAAAACTCCACAGCTTCACCTATTATTAATAAATTTGAAAGTGGAAATTTTTACAGAAATTTCAACAGCATAACAGCCTACAAAATGAAATTTTTAGATCTATATTGAGTTTACACAACAGCTCTCAAACAGAGGACCAAAACAATACTCATCAGGCTCCCAAAAATAACACCAAATGGCCCGGAAACACCACAAAAATAGTAATAATCTATCACAGAAGTATAACCATGACCCAATACATATATTCAGATATATTTTAACATATAAAAATTTGATATATAGCAGCAACCCAAACTGATATGAAATACTCAATTGGAAACACTAAACTCTTACAAAAAACACACTCTAAAACCCACAAATCTGCACTGTTCAGCACAAGGGAAAACTCTGCATGAGATTGCACATGGAATGGATTTAAACTTCCATCTTTAGCCTTCCTAAAAACCTAAAAACTCTCATCCTTGGGTCTCCTTCTCCATAGGTTTGGTAGCCCCTGAAGAACAACAAAGCAATGAGCAAAAATCAAGTTATGGAATGAGCCCAAAATGCCTCCAAATCTCTTAAAAGAGGGCATAACCCTAACTCATGTCCAAGAGGGGTTAATAAAACATATTTTAATAATAATTTTAATCTATTAGTCCATTGGTTTCCAAAGATTAGCCCCTTTTTCCAAAACTTCGCCTTTTTGGGCCTGCCTGCCTTAGCAAAAATTATTATTTTTAATTATTTGAAAAGGGGACATGACAAGTCCTCCCCTCTCAAATATTTCTTTTCCTCAAGAAATGAAGGTTGGAATGCTCAAGAATATGTGCTCCTTCCCAAGTTGCATCCTCCAGTGGTAATCCTTTCCATTTGACCAAATGCTCTATGATGCTCATATTTCTCAATCTTTTCTCTCTTGTATCCAAAATTTTTCTGCTATCAAAACTAATTTCCCTTCATCATCAAGAGGTGGTAATTCTGTAGATACTATGGTTTTCTGACCTAGAACCTTCTTTAGGCAAGATACATGGAAAACATTATGTATTTTGCTATTTGATGGGAGCTCCAATTCATAAGCTACCTCTCCTACCTTCTTGGTGATCTTATAAGGCCCATAGAACCATGGCTTGAGTTTCTCTGCCCCACTCCTCTCCAAGGTGCTTTTCTTATATGGCTGCAACCTGACAAATACCAAATCTCCCACCTCAAAAGATCTTTTGGTCCTTTTCCTATCAGCATACAACTTCTATTGGTTCTGTGCATGTTGTAGATTATCCTTGAGGGACCTTATTATGTCTTGGCTTTGCTTGATGAAATCACTTGTTGTAGGTACTCTGCTATCTGAAAGTACTAGATCAACAAAGGAAAGGGCATCATAACCATAAAGAGCACAAAAAGGAGGCATATCAATAGACATGTGATGAGATTTATTGTAACAATACTCCCCTAGGTGCAACCATTTCACCCAAGCATGTTGTTGATTTGAAACATAGTTCCTCAAATATCTCTTTATCCATTTATTAACTATCTCTGTTTGTCCATCTATTTGAGGGTGAAAGCTAGTACTGGGAGTGAGTTTAGTTCCTACCAAATGAAAGAGCTCCTTCCAAAAAGAGCTGAGGAATCTATTGTCTCGGTCACTAACAATGTTTCTAGGCAAGCCATGTAATCTAAAAATTTCCTTGAAGAACAATTCGGCCACTTGTGATGCCTTGAAATCAGATGTGATAGGAAAGAAATATGCATACTTAGTTAGTCTATCTACCACCACATATATGCAATCCTTACCTTGAACCTTGGGCAACCTAGTGATGAAGTCCATGGAAATACTTTCCCATTTTTGTTCAAGAATAGGAAGTGGCTGCAACAACCATACAGAAAAATTTTGCTCACTCTTGCTTTGTTGGCATACCATAGATTCTTTAATGTGTTTAAGGACATCCTCCTTCATACCCTTCCATGAAAACCGCTCTCAAATTTTCTTGTATGTCTTGAAGTATTCCTGATGACTAGCCAAAGGTGTGTCATGAAAGGCCCTCAATATCCTCTCCTTAGTTTTTGATCCTGGCACTAAGAAGATCCTGTTCTTGTAATAAATCAATTTAGCAACAACATTTTACCTATTATCATCCACTAACTTATCCAAAATCTTGGTGGCAAAGGAATCTTTAGCATACTCTAAAATTATGGAGACTTTCCAATCAGCAGAGATAGATGTTAAGGAACACAGAGTGGGCTTTCTTGAGAGAGCATAATCAACCATATTATTCTTTCCTTTCATGTATTCAATATCAAAATTATAAGCTTTCAATTTGCTTACCCATTTTTGTTGATGATCATTCAAATCCATTTGGTTCAAGAAGAACCTAAGGCTATTATGGTCTGTCTTTATAATGAATCTCCCACATACCAAATATTGTCTAAACTTATGAAGTGCATGCATGATTGCCAACATTTCCTTATCATAGATGGAGTAACCTTTCTCTGATTGATTTAGTTTTGTACTCTCAAATGCGATTGGATGTCCCTTTTGAGTTAGGAAAGCCCCTGTACCTTCTCCAGAAGCATCACATTCAACAACAAAAGGTAAAGAGAAATCTGGAATTGCAAGCACATGGCATCAACCCATTACCTCCTTAAGCTTATCAAATGTTTTTTGTGCCTCTTCTGTCCAAACAAAAGCTCCTTTCTTTGTCAAATCATTCAAGGGGGCAGCAAGCTGAGAAAATCCCTTGGCAAATCTCCTATAGTAGCTACACAACCTGAAGAACCCTCTCAACTGTGTAACATTAGTGGGTGGAGGCCAATCCATAATTGCCTGAATTTTTTGTTGATCAACTTGTACTCCTTTAGAACTTATAATATGTCCCAAATGTAGGATCTCTGTCAAACCAAACTCACATTTAGATAGCTTAGAATAGAAGGATTACTGCTCCAAGATTCCCAAAACAGTGTCTATGTGCTTTAGATGCTCTTTCCGTGTTTTACTGTAAATCAAGATATCATCAAAAAATACCAAAACAAATTTTTGAAGATGTTGGCTGAATACCTTATTCATACAAGATTGGAATGTCGCAGGTGCATTAGTGAGGACAAATGGCATAACAAGAAATTCAAAGTGCCCATAGTGACATCTAAAAACAGTCTTTTCCACATCTTCACTCCTCATTTGGATTTGATGGTACCCTGTTCTTAAGTCAATTTTTGAGAAGTATATAGCACCATGTAACCCATCAATGAGTTCATCTATGTGTGGTATGGGATACCTATTTTTTATGGTCTTCTTTTTTAGAGCCCTGTAGTCTATACACATTCTCATTGTACCATCCTTTTTCTTGGCAAGTACCACAAATGATGCAAATGGACTAGAGCTAGGCCTTATGAATCCCATGTCTAGGAGTTCCTTAATAGTTTTCTCAATTTATTCCTTATAACCTCTTGGATGGCGGTATGGGGTTGTTATAACTGGGTTGGCACCCTATTCTAACTCTATAACATGCTCAAAACTTCTATCTGGTGGTAATCTTGGAGGCAATTCATTGAAAACTATACTATGCTTATCAAGAATATTTTGAATTTCAAAATGGAAATTACCTTGATTCTTTGGAGAGCTTGTTGGATGGATTATGACTCTTGTTGCCCATGCTACTTGTCCTCTTCAAAAAGTCCTCTCCATCCTCTTTGCAGAGACCGCCTTAGGTGCTCCATTTGATAAGCCTCTCAATAAGACTTCTTTTCCATTGGAATGAAATTTAAACTTCATAGTTTGATGGTTCATGTAATAGACTCCAATAGAGTGCAACTATTAAACACCCAATACAAGATTTGTCTCCCCAATGCCAACAACATAGAAGTCATCACATAACTCATAATCTCCTAAGGTCATCTTGAGTTGTTTCACCACCCGTGTGCAAGGCATAGTGAATCCATCAGCTACAGTAACATTGAATCCCTGAAAATCTTCTTATTTAAGCCCTCTTTTCATGACAAATCCCTCATCAATAAAATTGTGAGTTGCCCCACTATCAAGAAGAACTGTCAACCTTTTCCCTACTAGTACACCTCAAATTCGAAAGGGATGGTATCTTGGGACTTCTGATAATGCTACTAAAGTGCATCCTTGCTGATTTCTTTTTTTTCTCTTCTTCTTCCTCCTCCTTAGTGTCATGAAATTCCTCATGCTCATCTGAATCAGATTCTGAAGCAACTTCAATATAGTGCACTTGACCTTTCCCCAAACATCTATGTCCTGGAACCCATGGTTCTCTACAAGTGAAACAAAGCTTTTTCCTTCGTAATTCACTCCTAGTCTCTTCATCTACCTTCTTTTTTGCCACATTTATCACATCTTTTGGTGGTAGTGTTGGAAAAGTCTTTTTCTGAAAATTCCCCTTATGTTTCCAAAGATTTGGGAGTTTTTGATTAGTGACTAGTCTCATAGGCATGCAAGTTTCAAGTTGCAAGCTTCTTTTGATAGCTTCCTGTAAGGTTGAGGGTGAGAAAGCCTTAACCAAACCCTTAACAGAATCTTCCAAACCATCAAGAAAAAGATAAACAATCCTCTTTTCACTCATATTAGGTACCATAACAACCACTTTTTGAAAGTCTTCTATATACTTATTAACTGATTTGGTTTGCTTCAACTTTGACAATTCTTTAAAATACTCTTCATCATCCTTGAGGTCAAATCTATCTATCACTCTTTAACTGAAATCATCAAATGTAGTTACCTAATCATGACCTTGAGTAGTCATTCCATGATACCACCAATCATAGGCTGCATCTTCCAAGTGTAGACTTGCAAATTGAATAGCATCACTCTCCTTCATGGGGTTAAGTGTGAAGAAGGTTTGTAATTTTTGTAGCCATGCTCTAGCTGAAATTTTATTTGTTCCATCAAAAGTAGGTGCTATAAAATTGCTTATTTTATTTTTGAGCTCTCTTCCACTTATGTCATGCTCCCTCCTATACTCTTTCTTGGGCATCAAAGTGTTCATCATATCCACATATTCTCTAAAAGGAATCGAACTGCAAAAGTCGTCATCCAAGCCATTGTAAGTAGCTCTTAATGCAATCAAGTTACTTGTAACCTCTTCCATGGGATTAAGGGCTGGATTTGGCACTGGTGGCTCATTTGCAAGTAGAAAAATAGTTTTTTTTTAATTTAGAGGGTGTGGGTTTCATATTTCTTGGCTCCTCTGAAGTGCTCCCTTTCTCATTAATAGATACAACTCCTTGCAATTTTTCTGTCAATATTGACAAAGCCTCTCTAGTTTCTACCAAATTATCCATTGTTTGCTTCTGAGTATTTTAGATGTCTTGGAAGAATTTCTTTGCCATCTCATCTGGATCAGCAATAATTTTTCCTTCCTTGGATTTTTTACTTTTACTTTCAACTAGAGGTTTGATCAAAATTTCTTTATTCTTTTCTCGCTGCAAATATCTCTTTTCTCTTTCACTTAGTTGCATGCAAACTTCTACAAAACCTTAGGCTGGAAAGATCATAGCTCTGATACCACTAAAATGTCCCTTTCTCTGATTTTATATGATATTTCAAGCCTCTAATCAGATTTTTAAAATCAAACAACCAATATTTCAAAGATCTACCAATTTCTCAAATAAACCCAAATCGGGTATGCCCGAAATAGTGCCAAAAACTCCACAGCTTCACATATTATTAATAAATCTAAAAGTGGAAATTTTTATATAAATTTCACTAGCATAATAGCCTACAAAATAAAATTTTTATATCTATATTGAGTTTACACAACAGCTCCCAAACGGAGGACCAAAACAATACTCATCAGGCTCCCGAAAATAACACCAAATGGTCTGGAAACACCACAAAAATACTAATAATCTATCATAGAAGTATAACCACAACCCAATACATATATTCAGCTCTATTTTAACATATAAAAATTTGATATATAACAGCAACCCAAACTGATATGAAATACTCAACCGGAAACACTAAACTCTTACAAAAAACACACTCGAAAACTCACAAATTTGCACTGTTCAGCACAAGGGAAAACTTTGCATGAGCTTGCACATGGAATGGATTTAAAATCCTACCCTTAGCCTTTCTAGAAACCCACAAACTCTCATCCTTGGGTCTCCTTCTCCATAGGTTTGGCAGCCTCTGAAGAACAACAAAGCAATGAGCAAAAATCAAGTTCTAGAATGAGCCCAAAATGCCTCCAAATCTCTTAAAAGAGGGCATAACCCTAACTCACATCCAAGAGGAGTTAATAAAACATATTTTAATAATAATTTTCATTTATTAGTCCATTGGTTTCCAAATATTAGCCCCTTTTGCCGAAACTTCACCTTTTTGGGCCTGCCTACCTTAGCAAAAATTATTATTTTTAATTATTTGAAAAGGGGACATGACAAGTCCTCCCCTCACAAATATTGCTTTTACTCAAGCAATGAAGGTTGGAATGCTCAATAATATGTGCTCCTTCCCAAGTTGCATGCTCCAGTGGTAATCCTTTCCATTTGACCAAATGCTCTATGATGCTCCTATTTCTCAATCTTTTCTCTCTTGTATCCAAAATTTCTTTTGCTATCAAAACTAATTTCCCTTCATCATCAAGAGGTGTTAATTCTGTAGATACTATGGTTTTCTGGCCTAGAACCTTCTTTAGGCAAGATACATGGAAAACATTATGTATTTTTTCAGTTTGGTGGGAGCTCTAATTCATAAGCTACCTCTCCTACCTTCTTGGTGATCTTATAAGGCCCATAGAACCTTGGCTTGAGTTTCTCTACCCCACTCCTCTTCAAGGTGCTTTGTTTATATGGCTGCAACCTAAAAAATACCAAATCTCCCACCTCAAAAGATCTTTTGGTCCTTTTCCTATCAGCATACAACTTCTGTTGGTTTTGTGCATGTTGTAGATTATCCTTGAGGGACCTTATTATGTCTTGGCTTTGCTTGATGAAATCACTTGTTGCAGGTACTCTGCTATTTGAAAGTACTAGATGAACAAAGAAAAGGGCATCATAACCATAAAGAGCATAAAAATGAGGCATACCAATAGAAATGTGATGAGATGTATTGTAACAGTACTCCCCTAGGTGCAACCATTTCACCCAAGCATGTTGTTGATTTGAAACATAGTTCCTCAAATATCCCTCTATCCATTTATTAACTATCTCTGTTTGTCCATTTGTTTGAGGGTGATAGCTAGTACTGAGAGTGAGTTCAGTTCCTACCAAATGAAAGAGCTCCTTCCAAAAAGAGCTAAGGAATCTACTGTCCTGGTCACTGACAATGTTTCTAGGCAAGCCATGTAATCTAAAAAATTTCTTGAAGAACAATTCGGCCACTTGTGATGCCTTGAAATTAGATGTGATAGGAAAGAAATGTGCATACTTAGTTAGTCTATCTACCATCACATATATGCAATCCTTACCTTGAACCTTGGGCAACCTAGTGATGAAGTCCATGGAAATACTTTTCCATTTTTGTTCAGGAATAAAAAGTGGCTGCAACAACCCTGCAGGAAAATTTTGCTCACTCTTGCTTTGTTGGCATACCATACATTCCTTAATGTGTTTAAGGACATCCTCCTTCATACCCTTCCATGAAAACTACTCTCGAATTTTCCTGTATGTCTTGAATTATCCCTAATGACCAGCCAAAGGTGTGTCATGAAAGGCCCTCAATATCCTCTCCTTAGTTTTTGATCCTGGCATTAAGAAGATCCTATTCTTGTAATAAATCAATTCATCAACAACCTTGTACCTGTTATCATCCACTAACTTATCCAAAATCTTGGTGGCAAAGGAATCTTTAGCATACTCTAAAATTATGGAGACTTTCCAATTAGCAGAGATAGATGTTAAGGAACACAGATTCAATCCTCCAAAATGTCCAGTCAATCCAAAATGTCTAGTCAATCCTCTACTATGCTTCTCCTTGATGAGATTATCCCTTATTGAACTTCTAGGAATGCACAACTAGCTTCCTTTGAACAACATACTATGTTGGATCATGAAATCCAACCACTTTGTCTTATCAAGTATAATAGGTTCTGTAAAAGCTTTCCATGCTTCACCAAAATTAGGATCATCTAGATATAAAGTTTCGAGTTTCTTGAACCCAACCACCTCTATTTACATTTCTATCAACAAAATTTGTCTTCTACTAAGAGCATCTACAACTTTGTTAGACTTCCCAGTCCTATGTTTCAAAACAAATGTTTAACTTTGCAAAAGCTCATCCCACTTCAAATGCCTTTGGTTTGATTTTCCTTAACTATTCAAATATTGCAAAGCTTGATGATCAGTATACAAAACAAACTCCTTAGGAAGAAGATAGTGTCTCCACTTCTTCAATGCTTGAACTATAGTACAAAATTAAAATTCTTGATCATAAATAGAATATTTTCTTTTGGCATCATTCAATTTCTCATTAAAGTAAGCAACAAGTCTACCTTCCCAACTCATAACATCTCCTACTGCAGTACCACTAGCATCATTGTCTACTTGAAAAACCCTGTTAAAATTAGGAAGTGCTAAAATAAGTTGCTCAATAACTTTCTATTTCAACATATTGAAACTCTTATCTACTCCTACAATCCACTTAAATTCTTTCCTATCCCTTCTCATTGTTTCAATCAAGGGTCCATAAATACTACTAAAATCTCTTATGAACTTTTTGTCAAAACTAGCTAGTCCATAAAAAGATCTTACTTATGTCGCACTCTTTGGAATAGGCCATTCAATGATAGACTTCACTTTCTTTGGGTCTATTTTTAGACCTTTTGCTGAGACTACAAATCCCAACTACACCAACTTTTTTTTTTACAAAACTGCACTTCTTCAGATTTATCAACAACTTGTCTTCCCTCAACTTATCAAACAACTTGTGAATATGGATCAAATGCTCCTCCAATGTCTTACTAAAGATCAAAATACCATTTAGGTAAACAATGACAAACTTACCTAGAAACTCCTTCAATAGCTCATTCATGAGTTGCATGAAAGTGCTTGGTACATTTGTTAGCCCAAAAGGCATGACTAACCACTCGTACATTCCTTCCATTGTCTCAAAAGAATTCTTCCACTCGTCACCTTCTCTAATAGGAATCTAATGGTACCCACTCTTCAAATCCATCTTTGTGAAATACTCAGCCCCACTCAAACAATCCATAATATCATCCATCCTTGGCTATAGAAATCTATACTTGAATTTGATCTTTTTGATTACATGAGAGTCTATGCACATCCTCCATTCTCCATTCTTCTTTGGTGCTAATATGGCTAGTAAAACACATGGACTCAGACTCTCTCAAATCAACCCCTTCTAAAACAACTCATGAACTTGTTTGTTCAACTCTTCACTTTCTGTTGGTATCATTCTATGCATTGTCGTGTTTGGAAAACTAGCTCCTAGAACCAAATCCATCTAGTGACTAATCTTCCTCATTGGGGACAATCCATCAGGTACATTATCTGAAACAATATTAGAAAACTCTCTCAACATATCTACAACTTTTGTAGGTACCTCCTCTACTTTTTCTTTACTATATTTAGGAATTATAGCAAAACACATATGCTCATGTTTCAAACCTTTGAGAAACTCTTTTCCATCAAAAAAACATATTCTAGCAACACTACATACCTTTTCTTCTTTCTTCTTCAATGGCTTCAACTTATGTTTCACTCCATCCTTGGTTAGGGTGTAGGTATTTTCTCACCCATCGTGTACAACATGCTTGTCAAACTATCATGACCTACCCAAAAACATATGAAATGTGTCCATAGGTATGATATCACATAACACCTCATCTTGGTAGCTTCCAATCCTAAACTTTACTGAGCATTGCTCATTGACCATGACCTTATGCTCATCTTGCACCCAAAAAATATGGTATGGATGTAGGTGTTTCTATCTTTTCAACTTCAATTTGGTGACCATCATTTTTGGCACAAGATTGTTAGTACTTCTACCATCAATGATCACATCACAACACTTATCTTCGCATCTACAACTTCTGTGAAACAAGGTCGTTCTTTGATCAGGTTCATTCTCACCACTTAGTCAGATTCTTCTATTAACTAGGACGTCTCCTCTTTTAGCATCTTCATTGACATGTGAAACTCTAGCTTGGCCTTCTATTATTTGATCTATCCTTCCTTGGTGTTGGGTACATTCAAATGCTCTATGCCCTTCTTCTTCACAGTGCAAAAATTTCCCACAGAAGCCTCCTCTTCTAGATCCTTGTCCTCTACCTCTTCCTCTTTGATCTCTATTGTTCTAATCATGGAAATGAATAGAATTGTTTCTCCTCTAGTTCTGACTACTAGTCCTAACCTCATCCTTTTTCTTTTGATCATCATTATGGCATCCATAAGATCATCCCCTAGATCTTCCACCAAAACCTCTTCCGATATTCTTGTTGTCAAAATTCTTGTTCAGTTTTTCTTCAACTCTTAGGGAAAATTAGTGTCTCTCCTCAATATTGTTCATTCAAAGTAAACTCAACTTGTCCTGAATACTTAGACTTAACCCATTAAGATAGTGGACCACTTTCTCCTTATTAGTTTTTGCATGGCCAATTCTAATGAGAACTTAGTAGAACTATTCAGTATACTCTTGAATAGATTTTCCTACATTTTCTTCAATAGATCAAGCTCATAATCTATGAGAATGAATTGTCACTTCAATTTAGCTATCATCCATCCCATCTAGTGATTTTTTCCTTTCCCTTTCTATTTCACTCCAACTAAACCTCCTGCCACCAAATCTTTGCATGTCCCTTTAGTTTCACTTTCACAAACTTGACCCTATCAAGATCCTCAATATCCTCATACTCAAAGTAGTCCTCTAATTCATTGATCCAATTGATCAACTTCTCTAGGTTAATGTTTCTTGACAATGTGCAAACCTCAAATTTAGGTCTTTTTATAATCTTGGAAATGGTGCTAAAAAAGCCTCTCTTCCTCTGGGTTTAGAACTACCTCTACTTCGACATTTTCTTCTACTTTGTCCTCATCCTTACTTTCATCTCTTATGGGAAGATTTATTTATCTATGCATTTTTTTTCCAATGCTTGCATTCATCTTTAGAGGGCTCTAAAATCCTTAGGTGTAACACCTATAGCTCTTCCACCGCACTCTCTTTGTGGAGGAATTTTTGCGTTTCCGCTGAAACACTAGTGCAAACTATCTCACAATCAGTATGTGAGAACAAAATATGGACTTCTTATTTGTGCCGCAAATGTGGAATTACAACATTCACAAGTTCAATATGCTAACCCACATGGGTGCCTTCATTATAGTAATCTGCAAGACTAAGCTGTGAACTACCACCCAAAGTTGTCCTAGACAATGTTCAAGTCTTTCTTAAATAGGCAATTTTATGCCGCCCAGGAAGGTTTTAAACATTAGAACTTAATACCTAGGGCTGAAAAATCCTAACAATACTTATAAAGTCGGCCAAATACATCTTTGACAATTATTTTACATATTTTGGGTAGCCCAACTTTGAAAGGCCATAACTCTCGAACCATCGCTCTAATTGGCTATTATAACCACTTTTCAAAAACATCAGCTCCTAATCCACAAGCTTGGAATGACACTAGTGCCCTTTTTAAAACTTTTTGGACCTCATCTAGGCAATCTAAGGCCTCCAATGTTGAACCTAAATATTTTTCTACAAATTGTTCCACCGAAAATCTGCAATAACTTCTCTGATACTTAAATTGGAGCAATGAGATTTTTATGGTAGGCTTATATCTCTAAAATGAACCTTCTTATAGAAAATGAGAACATTCCAAGCTCATATGAAAAACATACTAAAAATAGAAAGTTCCCATAAATGGTAACCACCCTATCTACTAGTCCTTATTAAAATAGAAAAGACTAAACCTAAAATTTTTTTTTGGGTGATACAAGATTTCTCTTACACATAGGATGCTCCTGCATAAACTTTGTGACCATCATTTCTAACACTAGATTATCAATACTTCCACCATTAATGATCACACCACAACACTTATCCTCACATTTGCACCTAGTATGAAGAAAACTCCTCCATTGATCAGGTTCATTCTCACCATTCAACAGGACTCTTTTGTTAACCAGGACTTCTCCTCTTTCAACATCTTTAGAAAATGATGATCTAACATCTTTGTCAACATGTGCAACTTTAGCCTAGCCTTCTATTCTTTGATCTACCTTGCCTTGGTTCTAGAAGCATTCAACAACTCTATGCCATTCTTCTCCATAATGAAAACATTTCCCATAATAGCCTCCTCTTCCAAATCCTTGTCCTCTTCCTCTTCCTCTTGCTCTTTGATCTCTATTATTTTTATCATGCATACGAGTGGAATTATTTCCCCTCTGGTTTTGACTACTACTTCCAGCCTCATATTTTTACTTATGATCATCATGTTGGCCTCCATAAGATCATCTACCAAATCTTCCACTACGACCTTTACAACTATTTTTATTATCAAACTTTTTTCTTAGCTTCTCCTCAACTCTTAGGGAAAACTAGTATGCCTCCTCAATACTTGTCACTCAAAGAAGACTGAGCTCCTCTTGAATGCTTGGATTTAATCTATTAAGATAACAAGCCACTTTATCCTTATCATCTTTTACATGGTCAGTTTTGATGAAAACTCAGTAGAACTCTTCAATATACTCTTGAACATGTTTTCCCACTTGCTTCAACCCTTGCATTTTCTTCAATAGATCAAACTCATAATCCAAAGAAATGAATTGTCACTTCATTTTATATACCATCCAATTCCATCTAGTGATTGTGTCCTTTCCTATCTTATTTTGATCTAACTAGATATCTTACCACCAGATCTTTGTATGACCCTTCAGTTTGGCCTTTACAAACTTGACCCTATTTAGATTTTCAATATCTTTGAATATTCAAAGTACTCTTCCAATTCATTGATCTAATTGATCAATTCTTTTGGGTTGATATTTCTCGAAAGTGTGGGAACATCAAACTTAGTCCTTTTTCCAATATTGTAAATGACCTTTAAAAGCTTCACCTCCTCTAGGTTAAGAATATCCTCTATTGCAGCTTGGTCTTCATTTCCTTCTTCTCTTTCATCCTCTCTTTCATCATCTCCTATGGCAAGATTCATTCCTTTGCACATTTGTTATTGTAATGCTTGCATTATCCTTTGGAGGGTTCTAAATTTTTAGGTGTAATACCTTAGACTCTTCCACTATGCTCTCTTCATGGAAGCATATTTGTGCTTCCATTAAAACCCTAGTGGAAACTGCCTCATAGTTAGTGATCTATCTACACACATAGCCCAAACCTTGATCCTTGTGTGAACTACCTCACAATCGATGATTTGTCCACACACTTAGAAACTCTAGCTCTAATACCATTTGATGAAGGGTGCTCCCCTTAATACCATAAAAACATAACAGAAACAAAGAAATGACAGCAATTGTGAGAACAAATATGGGCTTCTTATTATCATCGCAAATGCAAAATTGCAAAATTCATAATTACAATATGCTAACCCACATGGGCATCTTCATTATAGTAATCTGTAAGACAAAATTGTGAACTATCACCCAAAGTTGTCTTAGACAATATTCAAACCTTTCTTAAAAATGCAATTTTATGTCACCCGAGAAGGTTCTAGACAAGCAAACTTAATACCTAGGGCTAATAGACCCTACCAATACATATAGAGTCAGCCAAATACACTTTTGACATTTATTTTAGAAATTTTGGGTAGCCCAACTTTAGGAGACCATAACTCTCAAACCATTTCTCCTATTGGCTATTATTACTATTTTTTGGAAACCTCAGCTCCTAATCTACAAGCTCAAATCTACGCAAATGCCCATCCATCAAGTTTTTTGGACCTCATCTAAGGCCTTTGAGGCCTTCAAAATTAAGCATGAAGTTTTTGTACCCAAATTACACACCGAAAATCTATAATAACTTGACAAATACATATAATTTAGCCATGAAACTCTATTGACAAATTGATATAACTAAAATGAACCTTCACCTCTAAAATTAGAACATTCCAAGTTTGTATGACTAACTAAGTAGCAAGCCTTCATAGACGACAAGTCTACATTTAGACAACCCTTATTGAAACAACTGAAAGGAAGTATTATTTTGGGTGATGCAAGATTGCTCTTACACCTAAGATGCTCCTACATCACAATGAATTTCCTAATGTCTTCAGTCAATGTTACCATAGGAGGAATGGATGATAGGGTTCCCACTTTTTCCAATCCCTACTATCTTCAATGGATAACGATGTATTCTAGTTCAAGCTCCTCTATAACATCAATCAAAATAGGGTTGTCAATATTTGATTCCATGATTTCTTTGAAACTCTTTCCTTCTTTGAATACAAGTATTTTACAAGAATTTTTACTTCTTCATTCACATTAATCTACTAGGGTAAAAAATTACTCAATTTGACCTTTTACAAATTCATCACAGCTAGCAATTTATGCAATAGATATAAAGGGCTCTTAGACTATGCTCAAATGATCAATCAATTAAAGTTTAAGGTAATAATGAATAGGTTAATCATCTATTTATTTTGCCAAAAAAGTATTCTAATGGCTAGTTGTACAAAACATTAAATGCTCTTTTATTATATGACTCCTTTACATATGACTTTCATTATTCTAATAACAAAACTATTTACCAATTCATTCTTTACATCGATAGCTACTCCTATTAATTGATAGGTATAACACTTCAAATGATAAAGCAATGATGTCAAAATTCAATCAATTCTATGAAACATATCAATATTATCATCAATTCATCTAGTCATGTTGATAGATACTATAGCTCATTTATACAAGGGACAGGAAGATATAGTAATTTAATTTTAAGTCCCCAAGGAAAAATTACTTTCTTGGTTAGATGAAGAATCCTCTGAATTAGAGGATGGATGGTTATCTTTTTTGGTGATTTCCTCTTTCTTAACCCAAACTTTCTTCATATTATTCTTTACATTTTCTTAATTTATCACTAATTTTCCCTTCTTATCTTCATTTTTGGGATATTGGTATTTGCAATTGTATGCAAGACGTCCAAACTTGTGATAGATGTAACATACCATGCATATCACTCTTCAGGGTCTATAATTACCTGTTGAGTTTCTTGATCTGTAATTTTTTTTCATATATCAAAAATTTCTGCTAATAGTACACATAGCATGAGTGTTACCATCTCTTCTCAGTGTGCTAACTTGTTTATTTGGTATCCTTATCAGTGAACCTCTTGATCTGCAATGTTCGATGTTGTGGCCATAATAATCACATATGTAGTAGCAACCTACAAACCATCCTCCAAATGATCTACTACTAGATCTTGTTCTACACTCATAGGCTTGATGTCCAATTTTTTTGCAATTATAGAAATGGCCATCGAATGGTGAATCTCTTGGAATATTAATTGATCTACTTCTAAAGACATATGACGTATGACCAGGATTTCTATAGTAATAACAACTAGAATTA
Organism: Cupressus sempervirens; assembly: GCA_028749045.1. NCBI lineage: Eukaryota > Viridiplantae > Streptophyta > Pinopsida > Cupressales > Cupressaceae > Cupressus > Cupressus sempervirens. The sequence goes on along the minus strand of CM053787.1, from coordinate 1,030,915,583 downwards.
GTAAGTTTCTTGTCATGTGTGCTAGTAGGTTCCTTATACTTTTTTGATGGGTACTCTACTCTATATTTGGATGTGTCTCCAGCTTCAAATTTCTTGTCACTGATATATCCTAGTTTAGTTGTGTCTCTTGGTATTCTCTATTTTTTCTTTTTTTTCTTTTCAACTTTTTGCATGCTTTGTTCAAATCTTGTAATTCTTTCATTGACTTCTTTTTCAACTTTCACATTGTTCCTTAGTTGTTCAACCTCTTGTCTCGAACTTCCATTCTTAGTAAGAACTTGCATATTCTCATAACTCATTTCACTTAAGAGTTCATAGAGTGTGTTATTCTCTTGTTTTAGTCTTTGAATAACTACATCCTTGTCTCTTATAGTTTGTTCATTATTTATTTATTTTTGTTTCAAGCATTGTTTTGGCACTTTTAATTATTCATATTCTCTCAATTAATTTAGTCATTCTAAGAGATTGACTCTCATGTTCCATTTTAATTTTTGTTAACTCTTCTTCTAGGAAACTAATCTTTTCCATCATATCTAAAATAGTGGCATTAGCTTATTTTAAGTTTGCACTACTTTCTATCATAGATTCAGTGTAGTCTAGACTTATCTATAGTTGTTCAGATATTTCCTTTCCCTCTTCAAATGAGACTTTCAACTTTCTTTTCAAATCTTCTATTAGTTCACTAGCTACCTCCAAAGCTTCTTCCATTTTCCTTTCTCTCCTATACATTTCCATATTCTCATATCTACTCTCAAGGTGTTAAACTTTCCTCTAGAGAACTTAACTCAAAGACAAATTATTGGAGAGGTGGGTACTCAGAGTTAATCAATATTCATGCACAATTCACCAAATCAAACTTTTTAGTCAAATACTAGATCTAATACTCAATAACTTTTATTCATTAACTTGTAGTAGTTTAAACATGTTTTCCTTTTGCTAGAATGTAAAAATAATAAAAGTAAGCATGTAACCATAAATAATGCACCCACACATAACTCCATATTGTTTGGTCTTGCAAAAACCCTTTGTTGGAGGGAAAAATGTGGTGGGGATGAAACCCACAACTCTTCAATGTAGTGAAAATGTTAGCCTGGTTAAGGGCTACAATTGTCACCTTTAAGTGGGTCACCTTGTTAGGAGTGATTGATACATTGTTAGATGTATCTAAAAATCCTATTAAAGACTACTCTGTTATGAGATTCTATCCCACTTATACAGTGTTTATCTTGTAGAGTATTTACAAATACTTTTGTTAAGAACTTTCAGTCCTCTTAGGAACCACCCGATTACAGGATTTCACAAACACTTGAAAAAATAATTAAGTATTCTAACAAGATAATAATGACCTTTAGTGTTTTCTCCCTAAAGTTATTTGGATCCCTTATGTTATGTCTCTGCTCCTCGAATTCTTCTGTTCCTTCTCTATAACTAGATTCACGATCACAATTCAATTCTATATCTAATTTATTCCTTCAACTCTTAATTACTATACTTGATCTCCTTTTTAACATTTAACATGTATAAAACCTAATTAGGGTTTGAGATCCTTTCATAGATTTCTTCTGAATTCGTCATGTTCTTGAACTTTCCAAATGCTTTGATTGGATCGACTACATCATGATCTTTCTATCAATCCCAAGGTGGAATATTGCTTTTATCTTGTTCATTAAATCCTCCTCAAAATCTTCACTTAGATATTTCCACAAATATCTATAAAAAATTCCATCATGCATAATCCTCTATGTAGATCATTTCATCTTCTATCCAAATTCAATGAATATTCTCATAACATGATTAGCTCTATCATTCTTTCAAAATTGTTCTTAATCTCCATGTTCTATTGTCTAAACAGATGACTAGTTTACACATTCTCCTCTTCTATTGTTTATTGATAGCTTTCAATTTATTGATAGTAAACCAAACTTTTCTTCTTGTTGATAATACTTAACTTCTTTGCCCTATTTGTCAATAATGTGTATTTTACCCATTTGACTCCTTGCCAATATGACTAGAGGCTTCGAATGAAATAAAAATTTTAAAATTTATTTATTTGATATAAAAACAATTGTATGCTCATTTTTAAATCAATGCAAAAAAATTTTACAAGGAAATCGTTGTTTTGAAGAAAAAGGAAGAGGACTCAAGACAATTTGAAATGTTTGTTAGTTTTTTGAAGACCCACTTGACAATTCAATTTTTTTTTATAAGTTTTTGAAAATTAAATATGGGATGATAGCAAGGAAGACAAAGTAAATCTACAAGAAATAGATTAATAGATGCAAAAAGTAGAAATCATGAGAAAAATTTAGTAAGTTATCACAAAAGAAGAGAAGGTATGTACATGTGTAAATTCGTATGGACGTGTATATTTTCAATTCTATAATTAATTTTCTAAATTTATTTATATATATTCATGTAGGTCTTAACAAACAATCACAAGATGAGAAAATACATGTTGAAGAATATTTGAGTCATAACAATCTAGGAAATAACAATCTGGGACATGATAATTCACGATATGAACTAATGGAACTTAGAGAAGGGTCATGATCATTTTCTCAAATTGGTATGGATGAATGCATAAGACTAGCCACAATTGTAAAGAAAAATATTAGTCATATAAATTTAGATAATTTACTTACAATGAATGTGTATAAATTGAAACAACTTGTTGATATTAAGTCTTTCCAAAAAAGGGGGTTTGAATAAGATAGTAACAAATATACCAAGTAAATTTGATGTTTTGGAAACACTTGAAAAAACTCAAGTACTTGCTTGTGTTCTTTTACAGAAAAACTTGGAAGAATCATTAAAAATGTTAGGTGTAGACACAACATCAAAAAAGAGAAAATTTTCTAACATGCAAAGTGATATTATTGAAAATGTTAAGAAAGGTTTGAGCGAGCTATAGGGAAGAAAACTCAAAGTAAAGATAAGAGCACTATAAGAAGAGTTATGTTGCAGTCTATTCTTGGTAGTAGTATACCCCAAAATAGACAAATATCTTCAATTTCATCACATATTGGTTTTAGTAGAAAAACCATATCAAAATATATTAAGAGAACAATGGTTTTGGATGATAGCACTTTGGAAGGAATTGGGAAATTGTGTAGAGTTCCTCGTTGTGATATGATTGATGATAGAATCAAAAAATTGGTAATATCATTTTGGATTGATAATACTCGCCCTTCATCAAATACTGAAGATATTCTCAGATATAGGGTTAGACCTAACCTTTATGAACATCATACAAAACATTGGTTGGACATAACACAACATGAAATGTATGTCTCATTTTGTAGTTCAAATCATGATATAAAGATTGGGAAAACATTATTTGAAAGATTGAAGCCATATTATGTTAGGAGAAACAAAGTGTTTGAAACTTGTTGTTGTCGTTATGATATTGAATTTGATCTCCACTATCAAGTTTATCAGAAATTTATAGAAGAAAATTTTGGTTATAAAAATGCCCCTCTTAGTAGATGAAGTGAGTTCATCTCATCTATTTTATGTGAAAAATAGATGATCATGTTGGTCAAATCAATTGTGTTAGAGGAATATGTGACAGGTGTTCTAATTTGGCTCTTTTTCCTTTGAATAATGAAGATATTGATGTCGCAAAAATGATAACTTGCAAGGGTTACAAGTATGTAACAAATCAAACAAAATCTAGGAAAGGATAAAAAAAATTAGAATATGTTGAAGAGGAGATGACTGATGGAGCATTTATGGACAAATTTAAAAGTTTGATACAACCATATATTCATCATGCATATTTTGCAAAGTGGCTATTCAATTAGACAACTATTTTTCATATTAGGTTACTATTATGGTGCAAGTGTGCTATCGTCATGCACAATTAGATTTGGATGGTATTCAAAGCACAGTTGAAGCATGAGTCATCAAAAAATAATATCACTTCTACATAAGTGATGATAAAGAATGTGATATTAATTATGTATAACATTGTTTCAATAACATTTTTGCATATATCAAAGAAAGAGGCATAAGTATTGGTAAACTGTATATTTGGTCAGATGGGTGTGTTGCACAATTCAAATCAGCTCAACCATTTTATGCACTTTGTTGATATCATTGTGATGAAAATATACCACATCTATGGAGTTTCTTTGAAAGTGGACATGGCAAAGGTGAACATGATGGTGTTGGAGCTTGTATCAAACGTGCTCTACAAAAGTATCAAATGAATTATAAGGGAGTTCATATAAATAATGCACATGATGTTGTTGAATGGTACAATACACATTTTGCATCAAATGATTTTGGCGCATCATCAAGAATGAGTCAAATAGTACCATGTAGAGTCTTTTGGGAGATATTAGGTAAATGCGCATGCATGTGTGTGTATATATATATATATATATATATATATATATATATATATATATATATATATATATATATTCTCTTAAATCTAATTTAAGTTATATGCACATGACATGTGAATATATATATTTTTGTCTCTAATTTGTTGTTTTATATATTAAATATGTGTCTTCACTTGTGGATAGAAAAAATATGCATGGTTGCAAGAGGATAGAAATAACATGATCCTTACATTCTGTAATGAATACCAATCATCACAATTGGACATTGTACACAAGAGACTATTCATGCTTTTGTTGTTATTGCATTGTTGAGAATTACAATGAATGCATCAATCAAGATCGTGTATATGTAGGTCTATGGAATTTGGCACCACTTGTTGTTACTAATATAGATAATCGAGATGAAGGTGAAAACTTTGATGACATTCTTTTGATTTCTATTGATTATAACTATATCTCTGAACTAGTTCAATATATATATATATATATATATATATATATATATATATATATATTTAAATTGTGTGTATAGGAAAAGTCTTTGCAATTATTGTTGAGCCTGAAAATGTAGGGGTGAGTTACTATTTATTGCGTTGCACTGTAGAAAGGATGAAATTAATTGAACTTGAAGAAAGTGCTGGAATGTTATTCCCTACAGGTATGTGCATTAAATTAACGAAATTATGGGTGTTTATATTTAAATGATGAATTTATTTATTACATATGTGTGTACATTAAATTAAATTTTAAATGCATGGTCTGCAGGTGCAATTGTTTTGGAGGGAACATATCTCTGGCAACACAAAATTAGTGAAACATGGAATTCACTTTGTTGATTACCAACCTGATAATAAAGTGCTTCAATATAGTCATCATATTATTGCTACATCCATTTGTCTATGTCCAGTCAAAAATAAAGGTGGATGTCACAAGTGGAGATTAGATACTGAGGACAAGAGAAAATATTAAATGTTCTCCATGAGCGTGTGGAACCACTTGAAATATTTCATATTTGTATAACTTACTTAGATATTTTATATTTCCAGGACTTGCTACATTTAATAAGTTTTGTATTTCTAGATCACTTGCTTAGATATTTCATATTTCATATTTAATTTAATCCACTTTAAATACATACGTGTGTATGTTCATTATATGTGTCTAGACATGTGTATAGGTGTTCATTTCATACATAACAAGTGCTAGGACTTATATTGAATACTTACATTTTCAATTTATAAAAAGTTTAGGGGTGTGTGTGTGTGTGTGTGTGCATTTTTATCAATCATGTACATCTAACCATAAACTAAATACATGAATATCACATGGACCATAAACTAGAAACATGAATATCATATTTAGATAAACATGAACATCATATTTAGATAATCATAAATTGAACCAATCATGTACACATGTCTAACCATAAATGAAATAGATATATCACATCCATACCATAAACTAGAAACATATAAGATGATTGAATAAATTTCAAACCAATCATGTGTTTAATAAAAAAATTAATCATAAACATATGTGTAATGTTCAATATGTGTATATGTGTATGTGTGTGTGTCAAACCATAAATGTCTATGTCTTGATTAGATCAATGATAAAGTAAACATGTGCATGTGTCTTAAACTAGAGTCATCTAGATGCATACGAACAGAGCGACCCTCTAATTGAGAATCATGAGGATCATGTGTCTATGGATTATCAACTGAGCCCTGCAAGTTAAAATATAGCAACATTTTAGACATGTATAGGTACAAGTGCACGTGTATCTAGTAAATTTTAAATTAATTTCAAATTTTATTTATAATTTACCTGAGCACTAGTGGTGTCACATCCATCATATTTGTAGCCCCAAGAGTAGTATGTGTTGAATCAAAAACATCTCTCCTCTCACTACGATCAAAGCTCACATTGGAAGAAGCATGCATTGCTACCCGTGCCTACAAAAATATAACTCATTTGGAAATATGAGTATATAATTATATACTTGTACATGGAAATTTGTTATTGTAAAAATGAAACTTAAAAGAGGTGTACCTAGGTATGAGGAGCAAGAGGGTCATCAGTGACACATACTAAGGTGTCATCAACAAAAACTCCATCTCCAATAGTCTCAATCCTCTGAAATAGTGAAGAGTGCAAAGGACTAACAAGCTGTGATGGAAGTGGTGTAGAGTCAATAGACTAAAATAGAAACATGTCCATGTATGATCCTATCTCACTAAGAAAGTGAATCTCACTCAAATCTCATAACTGTTGATTAATAATGTCAACTCCATTAGCAGAAATAAAAATACCTCAACCAACTCATAAGGTCCCCTTGGGTGGAGCTACACCAGAGTGTTGTGCTGAGTGCTAAGTTGAGTGTTGAGCGCTAAACTACTAAGTGCCAAAGTTATGTGTAGAGTTCTCAATGCCAAAGTCTTGTGCAAAGTGTTGTGTACTCTGGTGTGCATGACCTGATGGCATGTCATGGGACACTTAAAATATAGGCCTCTATGAAATTGTCTTTGTGACACCATGTAAAGGCATCTTGTGTATCTGTGATGTATGAATATGCATGTAAAAGATCATCTAGAAGATATAAGGCCATCTCCATATGTATGTGCTCTCCAGTGAGGCCATGTATATCTCATAGCATAGGAATATGTGCAACTCTATAGATCTCATTAGTGGACAATTTAGTACTAGATGATGCCTTAGAAGATGATCTACACTGACTAGGTCTACTCAAAAGATATCTACCCAGAGTGTCATATGTAATGCTCTTAGCAGCAAATGCTATGTGTCCTATTTGATCAACTACTTCCCTCTAAGAAGCAATGGCAACTCTATCCATAGTAGCAACCATCACTGGAGTCGCTGCTAGGGTCCTAGATCCCACCAATGCGCAATAATGAGGAACAACACAACTCACCTCACGGTATGCATCACAATCAAAAACTCTACCATGTACCTGACCATAATATCCTGGAATATCTAAATAGTTGACATCGTGCCCCAAACAAAACTCCATGTACAATTACTAGGAAAAATATAATGGAATTTGGTCGTTATTAGGATAATGACCATGTTTTTAGGAATTAAGAGTATATCATACAAGAAATTTGTGGCACAACACATCTAGTAACTTGATATGCCCCGACCTTGATCTTCCCCTCATAAAATGGGAAGAACTCTCGTTTGATAATCTCCTTAGAAACTAGGCTCTAAACCTGGTCTAAGGATACACCAATCGGGATCTCTACTCTAAGCTTAGCAAAAATCATATCTATAGACTATGGTGTAAATGCAGACTATGATCTAAGTCTATTAGTAACCTCCTCAAGACTAGTCAAAATTTGCTAACATATACCTCCATATAGACGATCTTGAGATCTCTGAATAGTTGATCTCACTCTAGTAGTCTTTGTGGTCAAAAACTGGAATATAGTCAACATATCAGGAACATGATGGTGGACAGATGATACATCAACAGGTGATCCTTGTACCTGAGCCTGATACTATCCATGTCCCTAAGCCTATCTCTGTCCCTATCTCTGTCCCTATCCCTATCCCTATCCCCGTCCCTATGCCTGATCCTGTCCATGTCCCTGATCATGTACTTGACCCTCTCCCTGTCCCTAACCCTAAGGTTGATTGAGGGATGCCATCTACAAGTACAACGTGCAAACTAAATGCTAACTTAATATTACAAGAACATAAGGGGAACTTAATGTTAACTTAATATTACGAAAGTGATGAGAGAGAAAGTAAGAAGAGGGGAGAGAGTGTGAGGAGATAGAGAAAGCATGAGGAGAGAGAAAGTGTTGAGAGAGAAAGAAAGGAGAGACAAGTGAGAGAAAGTGAAGAGAAAGAGAGATAGAGGGGAGAGAGAAAAAGATGAGAGAGAGTGAAGAGAGTGAGGATAGAGAAAGTGATGAGAGAGTTCAAGGAGAGAGAAAGTGTGAGGAGAGAGATAAAGTGATGAGAGAGAAAGAAAGGAGAGAGAAGTGATGAGAGAGAGAGAGAAAGGAGAGAAAAAGCGATGAGAGAGAGGGAGAGAGTTCAAGGAGAGAGAAAGTGATGAGAAAGAAAGTGAAGAGAGAGTTCTAGGAAAGAGAGAAAGTGATGAGAGAGAAAGGAGAGAGAAATTGGAGAGAGTTCAAGAAGAGAGAAAGTTATGAGAGAGTTCAAGGAGAGACAAAGTGTGAGGAGAGAGAGAGTGTGTGAGGAGAGAGAAAGTGAATAGAGAGAGTTCAAGGAGAGAGAAAGTGTGAGGAGAGAGAGTAATGAGAGAGAAAGAAAGGAGAGAAGTGATGAGAGAGAGAGAAAGGAGAGAAAGTGAAGAGAGCTAGAGAGTTCAAGGAGAGAGAAAGTGAGGAGAGAGAGAGAGAGAAAGTGAGGAGAGAGAGAGAAAGTGATGAGAGAGAGAGAAGGTGTGAGGAGAGAAAGTAAGAAGAGGGAGAGAGTGTGAGGGGAGAGAAAAAGTGTGAGGAGAGAGAAAGTGATGAGAGAGAAAGATAAAAGAGAGAAGTGAGAGGAGAGAGATTTGAAAAGAGAGATAAAGTGTGAGGAGAGAGAAAGTGAAGATAGAGAGAGAGTTCAAGGAGAGAAAAAGTGTGAGGAAAGAGAAAGTGATGACAAAGAAAGTAAGGAGAGAGAATTGAGAGGAGAGAGAGTGAGAAGAGAGAAAGTGATGAGAGAGAAAGTAATAAGAGGGAGAGAGAGAGAGAGTGTTTGTGTAGGAGGAGAGAAAGTGATGAGAGAGAAAGAAAGGAGAGAGAAAGTGTGAGGAGAGAAAGTAAGGAGAGAGGAGTGAGAGGAGAGAGAAAGTAAGAAGAGGGAGAGAGTGTGAGGAGAGAGAAAGTGTGATGAGAGAGAGTTCAAGGAGAAAGAAAGTGTGAGGAGAGAGAAAGTAAGAAGAGGGAGAGAGTATGAGGAGAGAGAACTTGTGTGAGGAGAGAGAAAGTGAGAAGTGAGAGAAAGTGATGGGAGAGAATTTTTCTAGATATTGAAAGTAATTTTTTATTAATTTTTATTCATCTAGAGTTTTAAATCATTTTTTTTTCTACATCTAATCCTATTGTTGGTTTTCTACATCTTAGATCATATTTTTACTTTTCTACATCGAATCATGTGAATCCTATTTTTGGTTTTCTACATCTAGAATCATATTTTTGGTTTTCTAAATCTAATCATTTTTTTTGTTTTTTTTGTTTATCTACCTAGCATTTTAAATAAACTAAAAATATAATATTTATTCCATTAACTACGATTTTAAGAATATTTTCTAACATTTAAACTAAAATACAACATATAAACATAAAAAATAATTATTGTATACAAAAAATAACAAAATACCCATAAAAAAGCTAAATAAATTCATAATACTAACTAAATATTTTTTTAAACTACTAATAATTCATCAAAATAACTAAACAATCACTAAAAATAACTAAATATTCATTAAAAATACAAAAATGGACATACTTGGTACATTGAATGCTTTAAAGGAGGTTGAAAATGCTAATCCAAAATGATGATGTAACTATAAACATCACAAATTTCGCTCCAACCACTATTGCAAAACTGTCATCGTGATAATGACATTTCAAAATGGTAAAACGACTTAAAAATCATTGTTTTCGTTTGGGGTTAGGCTTTTGAAAGGCTTTGAATGAAGCTGTTGGGGTTTCACATGAAGCCGTAAAGGCTTCGAAGGAATCTCACGACTTTGCTCGAAGCCCAAGTAGGCCTATGGGCACCAAGGGCTTTGAGCAAAGCCCCCTCCACATGGCTTCATTTGAAGCCATGTGGAGGCTTCAATGGAAGCCTCTACTTTGCATGAAGCCACTTAAAAAGTTTTATCCCACTTTTCATTTGATCTGTTCATGATGAAAAGTGGGAACAAGTTGCATGGCCTTACCTTGGTATAACTGCTAACCTTTTGTCTTTTTCTATTCACCTGTTTATCAAACTCCTCAATAATGATTCTATTTTTATAATGGTTTTCTAGAAATGATAACCATATCACCAAAATCATCAACAATAACCAACAAATGATTTTTTGGTTAACACTAACTTTTTAGGAAAATACACTCCACTTTATGAGAAATATTTACATGAGTACCTAACATAGCCTAGTGGTCAAATCACATCATCTTGCATATATTTCCCCTTTGTTATGATTAAGGGAGGTTGTTAGTGTGAATAGAGTTAGTATCGACATATTTATAGAATCATCTTTCCAAGATTAACCTCTTTTGACCCAGTGTAAGTTTACTTAGGTTATTGTATATTATTTCTCACTTCATATAATTGATACACATGTCCTCAAAAATTGAGGCATCTATTGAATTCATGATTGACACTTTCTCACATGATTTTTAATTGAGCTCACAAGTATTGCATCTTTAGGTTGGTAGTCCAAGTTTTAATCCTCCCTTTTTAGCTCATCTTTCCTATGTGGAAAGGTTGATCATTGTACATTTTACATCATTCATGTGATTAATTTTCCTATTATTTTAATCGTTTCACTATTGGAAGATGTTTATGTGATTTTGAATTGTTGACTTACTGGACAACATATATGAATGATGTCTCCACATAAGATATTTGTGTGTAAATATCATATGCATCTATAAATAGAAGACTAAAATAATCTTGCAAATTGATGATATTTAATACACAGTTTTTTTCTCAATTTATAAATTTAACAAAGAAGTTTTAGATCATTAAAATTCTTTAAAATGTATGTTAATAAATGGTATGAGTGCTCTTCCCATAGTAATTACATTTAGTTTTATAAATCAATAGATAGGATTGAAAATCACCAGAAATACATATAATTTATCAAATAACTTAAACGAAACCCACTCAAAAGATAAAAAATCTCTAGGGGCCAAGATGTTTAAAATATCATCTAGAATGTGTTAAATTAATAAATTGAGTAAAAGATGCATAGAATTAAAATCTTAAGAAGTTGGATGAATGGATAAGAAAAGCTTATCAAATTTCCTATATGTTTAATCTCCAGAAGCTTGGGCAAATTTGGCGGACTTGATACCCCTCAATTCTTGACTCTTAATTGAATAGATAAACCTATATCTCATAATGATATATAAAGTAGCTAAACATCTATGGACTTGTATAAAACTAGCCATCAAAAGGGAAATTTAGAGATTATAAAATAATTTCTAAAATAGACTCCAGTTAGAAATAAAACAAACTATAAATAAATAAACATAAGCTCCATTGAAAAGTGCTTGGAATTTTAAAAAAAATTGCTCTTTATTCCTGAAAATTGAACTTTGTATACCCAAGACGTGCCCTCTAAACATGAATTGTCCTATTGTGCACAAAAAAAGAAGTATTTGAAACTCTACTTACAATTTGAAAATGCTATTAATGAATAGAAAAGTCACTTTTCATGGCCACAAACATTTTTCTATTACCATTTAAAAACATTGTTCACAATGGAGAAACTATGCATAAGGTCATATGATCTAAAAAAAATTACCTTAGAAAACCCTAAGTCCACATTTAATGTGTTTTAATGGATTTAAAGACTTTCATGCCTCTCCAAAGCCATTGTAAGATCCCTTTTAGAGTGATCACAACCACATGAGTAACAACTTAAAAAATAAAGGAGAAATATGTAGCAATAGTGTTGCAAAAATACATTAGAGTTAATAGGTGGGTCAAACAAGAGCTAGTCTTACATATTGTAATTCTTGTAAGAAAGAAAGCTTGTTAGAATAGTATAAAAGGGAGAAAATATACGCAAGGTGAATATTGGTGGATTTCATCCATTTATTTCAATAGTTGTAGTTGCAAAATTTTAAAGAGCTATAGGTGAAAAGACCCCATTACCGATAGTGGGTCTGATAACCGTTATTATTTTTTTCATAGATACCAAACAATCACAACCCAAAAAATGAGAACACGTGTACTAATAGTCAATCACACATGTACTAATAGTTGATTTTTTTAGCTTTTTAGTTGGTGATTGGCCCATGTGTGCACCACTGTTGGGGCATTTCATAAAGCTTACTTTGACATTTAGCCACAAGTATTTGTATTTTTGAGTGAGCGACTATTGGTGCAAAACATGGTGGGTATCGAGTAAGTGTTTTGAAATGACACTTTTTGACCACTTTGCACTTCACGCTCCCTATAGAGAGATCTCTAAATATCCAAATGTTGAAACCTTAGCTTTAAGTTGTTCACTCACCTGCAAAGGGTCGCCAAAATACTGGCAGAATTAAACTTACGTTTTAGGAGATCTACATGTACGACGTTACCCTTGACAACTAATGGAAAACTAAGAAAAAAAACAGAAAAAAAATCTCATGTCACATCACAAGATTTACAAACTAAGAATAAAAATTAAAATCATCCTAAATAGTGAATAAATATAATTTCACAACAACATTTGATAGATACACATAGACCAACTTCTACTTATAGAATGGAGTAGTAATCCCAACAAAGGATCACTCGTCACTTGATATAATTATTTACAAATATTATCGATATGATATAATATAATATAATTAACTTGAGTAATGTGTACAACATGTTGACGCTTTGATCCACCTACATACATTATAATATCATATTCCTACCTACACCTAATAATACACTATATGTGTAGTATATTGAAGACCCATTAGAGTAGCATGCAAAGTAGCTCTAAAAATGATGTACTATCAATTTATGAAGATACAAGAAAATGTAGCTATTTGATAATGGCTGTATTGGAATCTTTTGATAATAAATGCCATACTAATAGCACGTTAAGACTTATCATCAAATACAAGATAGTAGCAATTAAAGTATTTTGAATGAGTGATATTAGTTATGCAAATTAGTTCTAGTTGATAGAATTACATTTTGAAAGGTGGAATAAGGTTTTGTATATATCATTTTATCTAAGAGAAGAACCATACCACATTTTAATATAAAAGAGAGAAAATTTAAAATTTCTAACAAACTTATAAAAATAATAAATTGAATCAAATATTTGACACAAGATAATAGATTTTCACAATGCATTATGATGGCCGCACCATGTTTTTGGATTGAACTGTGTAATACTTATTGACATTTAAAAACAGAAAGAAACGTTCCATAAATTATATGTACTTGAATCTAATTTACATTAAGAAAACAGATCACACTCCATAATACAACTAAATTGTACGTACTTGAATCTAGAATCATAACGCCGCAAATGAGAATAATTATATATAAAACATGGGATAGCAATTTACAGGTAGATCAAAAGTAACTGAAATTATATTCCCTTCTACATATACATGAAGATAATTTTTTATAATCATCTAATTAGTATCAACATAGAATGAGCAAAGTGTGCTCTATTCTCCTCCCAATATGCAAGATTATGGTCTAGTATTAATATCAAACATGGTATTTAACAATACTTACATGGGCTTACGGGCACTGCTAGGATTTACAAGCGTATATAAAAAGTGGACACTGCTAGGATATAATCTATGTATATTTACATAGTGTATGTACAAGTGGACACTGCTAGGACATTATCATCTTACATAATGTATATATAATGTATATAGACGTTCTTATGGACAGTATTCATGATCTATGTACGTACAGGTTTTCTGCTAGTAGTTTCTACATATTTACTGTAGATCTAGACAGCTTAGCATTCAGTATGGTATACATGACAGATTTGCAGAGGGAAGGGACCAACAGATGACATTTCTAATACAACTCTCTGCCTCTACAGCTTCTAGACATCTTCTCTACTCTAGAACATACAAAACTGAACCGTATAATTTCTATACAGTTAGACAAACAAAGGACCGACAATACAATACAATACATCAGTCAGATGAACGAAAGGCCAACAATGGGTACAACCTTCGCAAGCTTTAGACTTTCATTACTGTTGCTTTGGCATGACCCAACTTCTGTATGGCCTAGATCTCTACCAAAGAGTCTCAATGGAATACCCTCCTTATGAGATGATCCATTATTATTATTATAAGGAGCACTGCCCTCTTTATTAGATGATGCACTAGAACCATTATGCAACGGTGGTGCCTGTGGAAGGAGTGGAAGAGTAACCAGATCATTCTTCTCCTCTACAGCAGCAATTGGGGAAACAAGAAAATCAGAAGACCCACAACCACAATGAGTCTCTGCCACTGTACCCACACTCACATCATCAACCTTCGATCTAAGATTCCCCACACCCACCTCCCCAATTGACTCCTCCACCATTTTCACACTCACCCATTCATCAGATCCACCACATCTTTCATCCAAAACACTGCTTCCACTGAAACAACTGGCCTCTCTCCTCTCCATGGCCTCCAATCCTTTAGCAGGAGTTGGTGCCTGCCCATCAACTTGTACCCTAGAAAACAGAATAATATCTTGGTTGATTGAGGGGATACCTAAACTGGGTACAACTCTGGGCTTCTTGAGGACTCTGGGTGAATGGATTGGGATACCTAAACGATCAGAGGCCTTCCTCTTATACCCAATCCCACTTCCATTGTGGCCGCCATTACTATTGTGGGTAGGGTTGAAAGTGGAAAGAAAATCCAAGGCAGAGATAGTAGAGTCGGAAGTAGGCTTACCTAAACTGGAAGTCGTTTGGAGAGGGGGTTTGGGAGCAATAGGCCTGTACTTTGCCATTATCTGATCAGCTTTGGAGGCAGCAGAATGTTGCGGATTTCCTTGCATTGCAAAGCAGGGTCTCAGTCTCACCCAATCCCAGCGATCCATCAGCATAGTTTTCCTCTTCGCCGGCAGATCTAGTTTTGGTTTTGCAAGAATAAAAAGGGAAATGGGGAAGAAACGTAGAATAGGATGATGAGCGAGATCATGGATGATGAACGGTGGAAATATGGGGGTACAGTAAAGGAAGCGACACGTTGTTACGAGTGAGTACATCATCTGGGGAGCTCTAAATTGACGGCATTCTAACAGTGGGATGGAGAAAGGAGAGAAGGAAGAGCACCCAGATGGGTATGAATTAATGAATGAATGAGGGGGTCCAGTTACGCGAGTGGTTGGGATTGGTAGACTTGGTTGAGGTTATTTGAGAATTGGAGCGTTGTTATTGTGGGGCACTTCGAATTAGCATTTGCCAGACGCAAGACAAGTCTCTTTCTGCTGTCTTCTCAAGTATTCATTCAAGTAGCCAATTGCCACATGGCTCGTTCTTTTACTTTTGTTGGGAAGGTCATTAACGCACCAATGACAGCTCAAAGGTTTGTGGAAAAGCGAAAGCCAAGTTTTCAGGTTGCATAAAGCTTCCATGTTTGGAGATGCTTATTGGCTGTGCTTTGCAGCCTATAGATTCCGAGGATTATTTTTCCCAGTCGACGGGGAGATTGGGCGACTCAAAGCATTATTTCCATGCTTTGTTAAAGTAATTTTAGTCATACTTAAGTCATGGTTTTGGAGGGCATTTTTTTTTGGGGGGAATGTGTTTTCAGAATAGTAATTTTTAAAAAATTAATTAATTAATTAATTAATTATTTATTTATTTTCTTCTTTAGAATGATGGTTGAATTAGAGTTTTTTATTTTTTTAGGGTTTCATGCATTTTTTGAGTTCCTTTGCATACGACTCTTTGTTTGAGCCTTTCTTCTGTGTTCACCACCTATCAAACCGCATTTAGTGTGGGGGTTTTTAGGGCTAGTTTATAATGGCCCTGGCCAGCGGTGACCCAGTTGTTGATACTAGTGTTCATGTTGCTGCTTCGAAAAGTCATGGTGCTTCCATTGAACAAACGTCCTCACAAATTTGTCTCGAAGGTCTTTCACGAGGTAATCCTGATATTATTCTTCCTTTGTAAGAATTTGATGTTACTTATGATTGGTAAGAACAACATACCTTGATAGGGTATTTTGTGGGTAGGACTCCTCTTTAATCCATGCTCCGATAATGAGTTAATAAGAGCTAGACTCCTCATGGAGTCCACCTTGGCACTGTGCAAAACCTTACGTAAGATTTTTTTCTATTTCGTTTTGCCAATTCGTCTCAGGCGGATGCGATTTTTAACAATGGTCCTTTGTCAATCAATTCGTCCCTGCTAGTGTTTCAAAGATGGTCAAAAGACTTCACTGTCTCTGATGGCAAAAAGTTTAGGGTTCCTGTGTGGGTTGATTTCTTGGGTTTACCCTTGCCGTGTTGGCCTTTTATTGAGTCCATTGTCAACATTTTTGGCAAATTTGTTACTAAGTAGCACGACAAGTTTTTTAATGCTCATCCTCAGAAACATGTTTGCATTGAGGTTGATCTCTCCAAGGATTTCAAGGATTCTATGGAGATACAGATTGGTTCCCAAACCTTCTCTCAAAAGGTTCTCTGCTTGAACCTGCCCAACACCTATTATAGGTGCTAGTTAGTAGAACACAAGATTAGGGATTGCCCTTTGCTAGTGCCCAGAGTAAAATCCCCACCTAAGGAGGCTCCTACCAAACTAGCAAAAGGAAAAAAAAAAAAAAAACGGAGGAATGGACTACTAGTAGGCGCAAGGGTAAGGCTTCCTTGGCTCCTAAATAGTCATATGTTACTATCATTTCAGTTCCTCCTATTCCAACAAGAGTGCAAACCTTAGCCATTGTAGGGTCGACAATAGTTTTTCCAGAGTCAAACCTTGTTGTTTCTCAGGTTTCAAACCCTTGTAGTTCACAAGGGATCAAGGCAACCACAAGGGCTACCAATCCTATTATGGTTTGCACTCCATTTGTTGCATCATCCATTACGACTTAGAATGTGCAACTTTTTCACAGTCCTCTCGGACATGCTGAGAAACCAAAGGAGAAACAATGGGCTACCAGTCTAGAAGAGTTTCCTTCTAGCTTCAACCAAGTTTCTATTTTCTTGCAAAATAGTTACTCCTCTCTTGAGGACGAAGAAGATATGGAAGAGTTTTCATGATTTTATTGTATCATGGAATGTGTGAGGTCTTATAGACCTCTCCAAAAAGTACTATGTTAGGGACACCTGTCATAGACTTGGTAGTTTCGATTTCCTTTACATGCAGAAGGCTCAAATTTTTGGTTTCATGCTTTTTTCTGCATGTCGTTTCATTTGGCTAGATGGCATTATGTTTTCCTCTTAGCATGAAACTAGTAGAGGTGGTGTAGTTACTCTTATGTCACCTCATCTTCATTCTACTATTATTTTGCATGGTTCTAACCTCATGCACCGAATAATTTGGCTTTTTCTTTCTATCAACAATCATTCATTTGGAGTAGTTAATATTTATTTTTCCAATGATGTTATGGAAAGATCTCAATTGTGGTGTTGGATGGCTGACAACTTGCCTCCAGCTACTTGGGTTATGTGTGGCGATTTTAATATGGTTAAGTTGGCTTATAACAAAGATGACATTTTTCCTTTTCGCTAATATGGTTGAGTTGGCTTCTGACAAAGATGCCATTTTTCCTTTTTGCTAGATAGATGGGGAAATGGAAGCCTGGAACTACAAGCATAATAAATTGGGCCTTTATGATCTCAATACTAACTACCACCAGCATAGTGGGGTCTAGCACACTTGGTCTAATTTTCAAGCTAGCTTTGACCACATTTTAAAACTTCTCGATTGTGCCATGATTACTGCACAATATTTTTTCTCTTTTTTCTGAGGATTGAGATTTACCTATCTTTCCTTTGCCAGATGTGACATTATCAGACCACTATCCCATTTATTTTACCATTTCTTGGCACATAGTTGTCCAATGAGCTATCATGACGCAATTTTTCCTCAATATGTCAGTGTGGACACATGCTTCCATTATTTCTCATATCCTACGTGTTTGGAATGTGGATCCACATTTGCATTGTCAAATGTTGGATTCAATGGTAGAATGAGCTTGTTACCAAAATTGCTAGATTTTTGTGCATCTATGGGCGGCAGTTGGCAGTTTTTAAATGACGGTCTTATGACTACACTACCAAGGCCCTCAAGAAGGCTTCTAAAACTCTCACCCCTAACCCTTTTGATGTCAATTTAAAAATCCAACTTGCAAGCTTCATCATGACAAGAAGATTGCAAACAATTATGCTACTAGAGGGGCCCAAATCATTAGAGGTTGGCAATAAGGCTTCTAAAGATTTCTTCCAAGCTCTTAAAACCTGTCATACTAATTTTGGGATTAAAAAGATTAAACAGGGAAGTTATGTTCTCTTCGATCTCCCTGACATCTTACAAGCTTTTGTTCACCACTATGAAAATGTTTTTTGCTTCACAGGGAAATTTGGTTTCTCGGGAGGAGGCCCTCAAAAAGTGTATTTCTATTACTCCAAATTGCCTAGTGGTCGAGCAACATGCTTTTTGTGAGTGCCTTCTCACCGTTCGAGACCTTAAGGAGGTTCTCTTTTCCATAGCTGATGAAAAATCCCCCAGGTGTGATGGATTTCCCTATGAATTTGACAAGCACCTATGGGAGTCTATTGGTCCAGACCTACACAAAGTTTATCTTGAAGCCTATTACTCTAAGAGTCTAGGAGTTAATGTCAACAAAGGAAACATCAAATTTATACCTAAAGCTTGGAATCCTGAGGATATCTATAATTGGTGTCCCATCACTTTGCTTAATGTATCATATAAGATTATTCGTAAGGCAATATCTCTTAAAATTTTCCATCTCTTGCCTTTAATTGTGCGGCTAGAGAAAAGTAGCTTTATAAGTCTAGGTATATTCTTCACAACACCATTCTTGTTTGGGAAGGCATGGAATAGGCTCGCAAATCCAATCAACAATCCATGTTTTTGAAAATTGATTTTGCTAAAGCTTATGATTGAATTAAATGTGTAATGTCCCCATTTTAGCAATTGACCAAGTGTGTGTGCGTTAGCCTTGTTCTACATGGTCCCGAGGGTTAACAAAGGGTTTAATGGGATCTTGGAGTGTTTTGGCCTAGTCATTTCAAGTTTGGGCCAAAACGAAGTTGATTTACTCAATTTCAGGCATACTTACTATTTTTAGTAAGTCGGCAGGACACAGTGCAGGTCAATTTTGGTGATTGGATTCGATACTCCTCGGTGAGAGCTTTCCGATGAGCTATCACTCGCATTATTCGGAGTCCGATTGCTAATACATTTTAATGCTTGAAGTTTTATTAAAGTAACATCTAATTTAATTGTAAAATATTAAAGTGTTACTTTAATATTTATTTTATGGTGATGTGTACCCAAGGGAGACATAAGGGGTATTTTAATATATGTTTTATATTACACATCTTTATCCCACATTGCCCATATGAGTTGAGCGGACCCGTGGGAATAGAATAAAAGGAAGCATTTGTAGCTTCATTAGACAGGTTGAATATGAGAAGAAATTGGTGTGTGAGTTGCAGCTCCGTTCTTGGCATTTGAGGACGTCTATCCTCTCTTGTAACATTCTAGATGTCATTCCCTTGGGGTTTGGCCTTTGGAATTCTTTCTTATTGGCTTCATTATCAGGCAGTTTAGTTGCATTTCCGGCTACAGGCAGATTTGATATTTTGCTCATATCTTCTTCACTACTTGTCCGACGCTTATGCCGCTTGGAGCGAATGGTATTATGAAGGTAGTGGACTGATTGGAGGACAAAGTATTGTAGCAACAAGTTCGTAAGCATGGGCTGGAGTATTATGACAATATTGCTGAAGTAATTAGTGAGTTGATAAATCTGCCATGTATTTGGTTTTATGAATTTTGAAAAATAACATTTTATTAGCAGCAGTTCATTTCCACTTTGCATATTATTGTAGTTTCTTTCTTGTTTATGTTGTATGATACCAATTCCATGCACAAAACACAACAAACAAATAAACGTTTGATTTCCAGAGTTATAAGGGGTTTTAAGAAGTTGAATGCAAACTATTTGACATAATTCCTTTCAGCAATTTGGTTTAGTTAGTTGGGATATCCAAGGGTGTCCATTACAGTGGTATCAGAGCTATAAGTCCTGCCATCCTATGGAGGTCTTATAGGGAATTTGGAACAGCCGGATAGAGGGAAAAAGTAAGTAAAAAACACAGGCTAAGCATTTATGTTTGAGCATGCGACAGGGGTCTTATAATTTTCGCGATACCAAAGCAAGACAAAATAGGATTTCAGACTTGCAAAGCAAATAGTCTAGTACATCCGTGCAGGGGGACATTGAATTCAACCATACAGACACAGAGGAGATATTCTATGATCAGGACAATAATATGGGTGATCGAGATGATAGGAATACAGGATTAGGCGGAGGCAGAAATGCTGGTCCAGATCAGGGGGAGGTACTGTTCCGACAGTTACTGGATACATTAGAGCAGGGGCAGCGTATGCAGTAGGAGCAGAATAGGCGAATGGACATGATGTTGTAGCTCATGGCTAGACAGATGGGTGTCAATATTAATCCAGGTGATGCCAACAACAGAAACAATAACAACGAGGGAAACAATAACAATGGGGGAAACAATAACCATGAAGGCCAAGGCAACAACAATGGTCCTGAGAATAACATTAATGGTAATAATGGACACGACAACAATGGGAATAAGGCTGATAACTTTAGACACGTTGCATGCCCAGCACGGACTGCGAGCTTGAGACCTCTTCTACCCACTTTTCCACCCAGAGATCCGGTTCATCTAGTAAACGAACTGCAGATTACCGAGTTACAAGATCAGTTCAGGAGGGACTGGGAGGCTAGTGGACCAGAGTTTCAGGCGAATATTTCTCTTAGAGATTATATGGACTTGAGGATGAGACACATGCCTAAAGCAGGAGGGAGGAATCAAAACTTTGAGCTGAGGAAGAAAGTTGGAAAACTTTCTTTACCTTATTATGATGCTTCAGGGAAGATGACTGCATGAGCTTGGGTGCAGAAGGTAGATACATACTTGCAGCTAAATCCTATGCCTGAGGAGGAGGCTATCAAGTATGCGGCTATGCACTTGGATGGCGTTGCACATGAATGGTGGCATCATGGCATGGTGACTTTGGGGCATAATCAGATTACATCCTATGAGGAATTCACCAAAACATTGATTGGGAGATTTGACACTAAGGATCACGAGTTACATTTCAAGGAGCTAGCACAGTTAAAACAGTCAGCTTTTGTGGATGCTTACATTTCCGAGTTTCAGCGCTTGTCTGTACTTGTTACTGATATCTCTCGTAGGAGATTGGTGGTGTTATTTTGTGATGGTCTTGCTGATCCATTACGAGGTTGGGTGAAGGGACATGATCCACTCACGTTAGCTGAAGCAACTAAAAAGGCACGAGATTTAGCCCCTTCGGTATACAAAGGAAAAAACCATTCAACAAATTCTTCCTACCGCAAGGACAAAGACAAAAAATCATTTCAGAAAGAGTATAGCAAAACCAAAGAAGGATCAAAAGGACTAGACAATGAAACCTTGAATGAACTTCGAAAGAAGAAGTTGTGCTTCCATTGTAGATAGCCTTGGGACTTATCTCATAAATGTTCTCTCAAGGCTAAGGCAAATCAAATGGAGTATTTTTCAGCAGAAGAGTCAGAGTCAGAAGGGGAGGATCAGCACTCCGATTCAGATGAGGGTAACACTATAGAGGAGAGCAACATTCCTAAGGATGATAGATCGTTGGCACGCTTGACAGGGGCCCAAAAGGAAATCACATTTAAGGTCAGGGGTACTATCCAGGGGCAAAAAGTGATATCTCTTATTGACACTAGGGCTACACATAACTTCATAGATGCACAGTTGGTAGCCAGGAGAGGGTTACAGACAGAGGAGCATGATGGGTTTAGAGTCATGGTGGCTAACGGTGATAAGTTATTATGCACTCGGAAGATATCTAATCTACGCATCAGGTTTGGGGATGGCTACGAGTTGGAGGATGAGTTCTATGTTGTGGACATGGGAGATTATGATGTCATCCTCGACATGACATGGATGGCTTCACTAGTTGAGTTCACACTCAATTTAGCGAAATTGGAGATGAGATTCCAGCATGAGGGCAGAACTGTGGTACTTAGAGGGCTTTCAGATGGAGGTTGCAGAGTAGTGTCCTTGAGGAGAAGCAACGACTTTTTCGTCATGATGACATAGAGTGGGCGACAGAGTGCCACATTATGCCAACTTCACCAGAGCCACAAGAAAAGAGTCATCCACTAGATGTCCAAAAGATACTTGATAGACACGCTAAAGTATTTAGTGATATTCCTCATGGGGTTCCTCCTGACAGAGGGATGGAACATGTTATTGAGCTCAAGGAGGGAGCCAAACCAGTTATGATTACTCCCTATCGTCATCCTAAGAAACACAAGGATGAGATAGAGAAGGCGATTAAGGATTTGTTGGAGATGGGGCATATCAGGCCCAGTAAGAGCCCTTTTGCTTCAGCAGTAGTATTGGTAAAGAAGAAGGATGGGACGATGCGCATGTGCATCGATTACAGGGCACTGAATAAGAAAACAATTAAAAACAGGTATCCCATTCCTAGGATTGATGAGCTGATTAATGAGTTGCATGGGGCATGCTTCTTCACTAAAATTGATTTGCGATCCGGATACCATCAGATCAGGATGAGAGCAAAGGACATTGAGAAAACAGCCTTCTGATGTCACTATGGCCACTTTGAGTTCATGGTTATGCCATTTGGTCTAACAAATGCACCTGCTACATTTCAAAGTTGTATGAACCAGGTATTCAGGAAGCAACTGAGGAGATTTGTCTTAATCTTCTTTGATGACATCTTGGTCTTCAGTAAGACTTGGGAGGAGCACTTACATCATCTAGAGGAGGTGTTATCTATTCTGGAGAGAGAGTCATTGTATGCCAAGGAATCTAAATGTGAGTTTGGCATGACTGAGCTCCTTTACCTGGGGCATATCATTAGTGCAGATGGCATTCGGGTTGATCTCGAAAAGATTAGAGCTATTGTAGAATGGCCTACTCCCACAAACCTTACACAGCTTAAGGGATTCTTTGGTTTATGTGGTTTTTATAGGAGGTTTGTTAAGGGATTCTCACAGATTGCTACACCCTTGAAAGATCTTACCAAGAAAGGAGCCTTCATGTGGACAGGGGCAGCACAGAGGTGTTTTGAGCATTTCAAGCAGGTAATGTCTTCATGTTCAGTTCTAGCTCTACCGGATTTCACGAAGCCTTTTGAGCTTCATTGTGATGCATCAGGTGATGGGATTGGAGCAGTATTGATGCAGGAGAAGCATCCCATTGCATTCGAGAGTAGGAAGCTCCGAGGAGTTGAGAAAAGTTATTCTGTCTATGACCGGGAGATGTTGGCCATAATGCATGCATTGGCCAAATTTCGATCATATTTGGTAGGTGGACGTTTTGTGATCAAGACTGATCACAACAGTATTAAATACTTCATGAGCCAGTGTGATCTTAATGATCGGCAACAAAAATGGGTGACTAAATTGCAAGCTTATGACTTTGACATAGAGTTTGTCAAAGGTAAGAAAAATGTGGTGGTTGATGCCTTATCTCGGAGACCTCACTTATGTGCTCTGGCAGAGATTTCAGGAGATTGGAGAGATCAGATTATAGCAGAGTATGTCGGAGATGCTTGGGATTCTGGATTGATTTCAGGTACCATACAAGATGGGCGCTATGAGGTGATAGATGGATTGATCAGAGTTCAGGACAAGGTTTATTTGATTCCGTCATCACATTTGAGAGAGGCGATACTGAAGGCATTTCATGATGCACCCACAGCTGGACATCCGGGGGTCTTCAAGACCTACAGGCAGATCCGAGAGCGGTTTTCATGGAAAGGGCTCAAGGATGATGTTCAGAGGTATGTCAGGGAGTGTGTGGTTTGTCAACAGAATAAGGGAGAACACACATTTCCTGCAGGTTTATTACAACCCTTGCCCATTCTTGATAGAAAATGGGAAAGTATTTCGATGGACTTCATCACTGGTTTACCACGAGTGCAAGGAAGGGATTGCATCTATGTGGTGGTGGACCGCTTGACAAAGTTTGCTCACTTCATTGCTATTCCGTCCACTTACACAGCAGCACAGGTGGCAGATCTTTTCTTTAAAGAGATATTCAGGTTACATGGGTTACCCAGATTCATTGTCAGCGACTGGGATAGTAAGTTTATGAGTGTTTTTTGGCAAGAGTTGTTTAGGTTGTGTGGTACAAATCTTACACCTAGCACTAGTTATCATCCGCAAACAGATGGGCAAACAGAGATTGTGAATAAATGGGCAGAAGGATATTTGAGGAACTATGTAACTACACAACAAAAGGCTTGGATCAGATGGTTGCATATGGGAGAGTATTGTTATAACACCACTTATCACATGTCCATCAAGATGACTCCTTTCATGGCACTCTATGGTTATGAAGCACCTAGCTTCATGGATTTAGTTTTGGGGGACAGTAGAGTGCCCAAAGCCAAAAACTTATTGCAGGATAGTCAGGACATCCTGAAAGTGCTCAAAGAGAATATACAACACGCCCATAATCAATAGAAATTGTATGTTGATCAGCACCGAATAGAGCGCAGTTTCGAGGTAGGGGATATGGTTTACTTGAGGCTACAACCATATAGACAGTCATCGCTCAAGAAGAGCGGAGCTGAAAAGTTGAAACCTAGATTTTATGGTCCCTACAAGGTGATTCGCAAAGTGGGCAAAGTCGCCTATGAGCTTGAGCTTCTAGAGGGCAATCGAGTGCACAATGTGTTTCATGTGTCTAGGCTTAAGAAAGCCATTGGTCAGAGTGTAGTGCCTTCTGCAGATTTACCCCCTTTGGATGAGGAGGGGAAGCTTGTGTTAGTACCTAAGGCTATTCTGGATACCAGAGAGAGGAAGCTTAGAAATAGGATAGTGAAGGAGTATTTGGTCAGATGGAAAGATCTACCGGAGGAAGATTCTACATGGGAGAGTGAGCAGGTTATTCAGCAGGCTGGACTGAGATTGCTTGAGGACAAGCAATTTCAAGGGGGGCAGACTGTAATGTCCCCATTTTAGCAGTTGACCAAGTGTGTGTGCGTTAGCCTTGTTCTACATGGTCCCGAGGGCTAACGAAGGGTTTAATGGGATCTTGGAGTGTTTTGGCCTAGTCATTTCAAGTTTGGGCCAAAACGAAGTTGATTTACTCAATTTCAGGCATACTTACTATTTTTAGTAAGTCGACAGGACACAGTGCAGGTCAATTTTGATGATTGGATTCGATACTCCTTGGTGAGAGCTTTCCAATGAGCTATCACTCGCATTATTCAGAGTCCGATTGCTAATACATTTTAATGCCTGAAGTTTTATTAAAGTAACGTCTAATTTAATTGTAAAATATTAAAGTGTTACTTTAATATTTATTTTATGGTGATGTGTACCCAAGGGAGACATAAGGGGTATTTTAATATATGTTTTATATTACACATATTTATCCCACATTGCCCATATGAGTTGAGCGGACCCGTGGGAATAGAATAAAAGGAAGCATTTGTAGCTTCATTAGACAGGTTGAATATGAGAAGAAATTGGTGTGTGAGTTGCAGCTCCGTTCTTGGCATTTGAGGACGTCTATCCTCTCTTGTAACATTCTAGACGTCATTCCCTTGGGGTTTGGCCTTTGGAATTCTTTCTTATTGGCTTCATTATCAGGTAGTTTAGTTGCATTTTCGGCTATAGGCAGATTTGATATTTTTCTCATATCTTCTTCACTACTTGTTCGACGCTTATGCTGCTTGGAGGGAATGGTATTATGAAGGTAGTGGACTGATTGGAGGACAAAGTATTGTAGCAGCAAGTTCGTAAGCATGGGCTGGAGTATTATGACAATATTGCTGAAGTAATTAGTGAGTTGATAAATCTGCCATGTATTTGGTTTTATGAATTCTGAAAAATAACATTTTATTAGCAGCAGTTCATTTCCACTTTGCATGTTATTGTAGTTTCTTTCTTGTTTATGTTGTATGATACCAGTTCCATGCACGAAACACAACAAACAAATAAACTTTTGATTTCCAGAGTTATAAGGGGTTTTAAGAAGTTGAATGCAAACTGTTTGACATAATTCCTTTCAGCAATTTGGTTTAGTTAGTTGGGATATCCAAGGGTGTCCATTACAAAATGCCCTTCATTTTGGCTATGCTTCAAGCTTTAGTTTTTGGTCCCAATTTTATTCATTCTATGGAGATGCTTTTTGGAGATGCTAATGCTTATATTACTATCAATAGCTCTCAATCTTAAGCCTTTGGGCTCTTTCGCTCTATCTAGTAGGGTTTCCCTATGGTTCTGGCTTTATATGTTGCTGCTAAAGAGTTTGGTTACTTGCTAGCCTACTCCATTTCTTTTGGTTTGGTTCATGGCATCTCCTTGGAAGATTCCTCATCTTAGTTGGTCAATGGACACATTACTGATGATTCCTTTCTCACTCTTTTGGAGGATGAGGAGAACATCACTAATGCCTTGCAATGCCTGGACACCTTTTGTCAAGTCTCTAGTTCTTCTATTTAATGACACAAAACACTCCTACTATAGGAAATCCTTTCTTCTAGCTCGGTCATGGCTTGACCAATTCAAATGGAAATGGGCATACATGGGGAGATTTTTCACTTTCTAGGTATTCCCTTTGCCTTTCAAGCTTTGCCAGTGGATTTGTGGAATGTTGTGCTTGTAAAAATTGAAAATAATCTTGACTATTAGCTTACTAAACCCCTTTCTCTCACAAGAAAATTCTAGATTTGTTCGAAGGTCCTAGTAGCTACACATGTTTATTGTTCTTCCTATTGGGATCCTTCCAAAGCTTCATATATGAAATTAGAATGATTTCTCCATGAATTTATTTGGGCTTCTAGTTCTGACCATCATGGCTATGACAGAGTGGCCTGAGATTTTTGTTGTCTCCCCAAAGAGTCTAGAGGCCTTGGCCTTCTTTCTGCACAGAAGCGAGGCCTCACACTTTGTGCCAAGTGGATCATATGTGCCATCATTGGAGATGAGGCTTGGAAAGTTTTGGTTTGGCACTGCATTGCTTCTGGATTTCCTGTTAATAGGCCTGCATGGAAGGGGATTGGCTTTCAAACCCTTCTTAGCATGTAGAAACCTATGCTCATTTAGGGCTCTTTTATTATCAAGAGCATATGGAAAGCTTGGGAAACTGTCAAACCTTGGCTTTGTTGGTTTGATGATGGGTTTCATGATGGGCTCTTTTTGAATCAGTAGAACATTTGGTGGTCTTTGTTGTTTACCATCCAGGGTGTTCATTTGGCCAAGACTCAAGGTGCTTGTGCTCTGTGTTTTTTCAAATGTGGCATCAAGACACCTAAGGACCTCTTTTCTAGGGTCTCTATGAGTCTTAGGTCTTGGGAAAACATGCAAGTTCACTTCTGTCTTGCTCATTTAGATCGATAGACTTTTGATCTGATGCTTTCTGCAACTCCAGATCACTTAATTCACAAGGTGGGTATCTAGTCTGTTCGACCTTGGTGGATAGACTGGAAGTGGTATCCTACCACTCCCTTCACCGGCTACAAACCAAGTATGGGGTATCGATGACTTTCTCCCCATCTGCCAATGGTGGATACCCTCAACTAGTGCTAGCATCTGCAGTCTCCCCTTTCTCAATGGAGAAAGTGTTTCGACACTATTTGGAGTGCCATCACTAATCCTAAGATTGCCCATTTTTCTTGGTGCCTAATGTTTCAAGGTCTTCCCTTAGGCCTCAAATCAAGAATATTGGGGTTCTGGATCCTTAGTGTCCATTTTGTGGAGAGCTAGAGTCTTTTTTGCATATTATTTGGTTCTATAGATGTGCCCAAAATTATTGGTACTAGATTCATGATTTCTTTAAGCCTTTTCGGCCAGAATCATTTTCCTAGCATATAGTTATCTTGGGTGACTCCACTAGGTTCCCTAGGTAGTTTACCCAGATCTGGCACACCTTCAAGATGAAGATTTTTTTTACTTTGTGGAAAGATAGGAATGTTGTTGTTTTCACTCAAAATTTTCTTGACATAAATGTTGCTATGTACACTAAAATATGCATTTGTAACAATGTAATTGTTGGTGTTTCAAAACTACCAAGCAAAAAAATACTTGATAGCAAGATTCTGAAAGTAAAACTTGGTCTAATGGTTAGCAACCTCCTATATTCATCTTGGAAAACTTTAGATCTAGACCCAACTTCAACAAAATCACAGGGATTCTCTACTCTTCAGGTTCTGCAAAACCAAGGCGAGTGCACATAAGGGAATTCAATTGGTTTATGGTTCTTGAATTCAACATATGTTTATTAACATCATACATCTATTCTACTTCTATCCCTTACAACAGAAAATGGTCACAATTCTTCTACACTTTACAAATAATCCTTGACAACAGCAACTAACAATGACATACAAGGGATTATTGCAAATAAGTGTTGACCAACAATTTAACTCTTCATACAAGAAAGTAAAGATTGATTTGATTTATATTTTTGCTCTATGCAACTCCATGAACTCAACAATTTGCATTCTAAATAGTGACCAATGCCTTATCCATTGGTATAGAGAAAATCACACCATTAAAACTTGATCTATTCAATTGCCTTACAATTGAAACTATCAGTGGTTAACTCTAAATTCTCTTCTTATGAATATCCTCTCATACACCTAGAAAATCTATCAATTCAATGAAATCATTTATTTATTGTTTTGAATTAAGAGCAATCAATGAACATACATACAACCCATCCAAGCTGCATTGAAATGAAAGATCATTATTCATCCATTCTCAAATCTTCAGATATATGAAATAGGAGACAAAATTTAGAGACATAGATATCCGTAGAACCTTCCTTTGTATTTATTTTCTTTGAAAATAATACATTACTAGCATCAAGTTCAAAATAATAAAGATTAAACACCCAATCCTTCCATGTTTTAATATTCTCAAATATTAAAAGAAGAATACATCACAAAATTAACATAGAGACTACTAGACCAACTAAAAAAAATCCTAAGACTCAAAATTATACAGAATTTAGACCCTTTCTCTAGCCTTGGGATCTCATTTATATAGCATGAGATGCAACAAGCTTCATGTAAGGAAACTCAGGTGCGGAAACAACTTCCTACACTAATCTCTTAAGGAAAGTATGGTGAAAATCCTTTTAAAATTTTTACACTTGCAAATTCAATATCATATAAACAACAATATTGCAGCCAACCATGCATACAGAAAATAGATAGAGAAAGAAACACATAACACAAAGATTTTCCAGTGGGGAAAAACCTTTCGATAAAACAACCCTACCCCTTCAAAACCTGCACAATGTATTATCTTCAACACAAGGTTACAATACACTTGCAATGCAAGTTTAACAGCAACAATAGAAGACTTCAGTAGCACCTCAGTACCTACACACTCTCCTCTTCCTCTCTCTTTTATTTTCAACATGCAATACTACTTTTATGAACATCTTAAGACCCAACAAAACACCCACAAAGGAGTTGGGCATTTTTCATGGCTCAACCACCAAGAACCATGCACAATGCCACATGTACACACAATACCAAGAAAAGGGCGTCCATCCCTTAAATAGGCAATGACAGCTTGTCATAGAATCTGCCAAAAATAGTGGTCACAAGAGAAGTGTAAGGGAATTCGTCATACCAACCTATTTTTGGCATATTATCTTACACACACCAACCACTCATTGTTGGGCACCCAAAAAAGGCCCCATGTCATAAGATGCTCTTACACTTGTCATATCTCATTCCTTAAATAGATCTTACATGTCATTGGAATCCGTCATAACCTTTTCAGCCATGATCTCCTTCACACACTTCAAGATGCCGACACATGTAAGTGATCAACATGTCAACTAGACATGTACACTCACATTTACATATTATTTGCAAAAATATATTTACAAAAAAAAAAAAAAAAAGAATAGGAATAATACAAGGTTGAGACACCTTATTCCTAACACTTCAGGCTTAGAGAAGAATGGCAGCTATCCTTAAGACAATTTTTTTTACAAATAAAGGTTGTTGTCATAATAAGACAAAATGTGCTCTCTTAATTTTTTGTAATAGAATGTCTACATCATGAACCTTCTTGTTGTAGGACTATTTGTTGCTAAGAGACTTCATATGATGATTGGCTTGAATGCAGTTGTTGTTCTTATGATTGTGGGACTAGCTGATTTGCATATCAGGTGTCAGGTTCTAATATCTAGAAGTTTAATACAACTCGTTGATCTCCCTCCAAATCATCATGAACTGACATACCAACAATTATAGTTTTCTTTTCTACTACCAAATTATCAGTTTGACTAACTGCCTTTGTTTCTACAACTGCTTGATTTTCTTTTCTTTCTTTTGGTGCATCTATTATTTGTAACTCATCTAGGTCCACACCACTTTCATTGATTTCTTCAACAATCAATTGATTTGATTGGGCAAGATCTGCCATCCATTTTTTGAAAAGTGAGTCATCTGGTCAAATAAAATTCAATATCTCCCATTGCTTCTTCAAAACATCCTCTCCCAATTTCTCGATTTCATCAAACTCCTTTTTGAAAGAATCAAAGAATATCTGAACTTAAACAACTTCTTCAGTTATTTTAGCAATCCATATGTGACCTTTTTCATTTATGACTTTATTCAACCTAATACACAATGACCCATCCAACTCCTTGCCCCATTCTTCTTTTTCTTTCAAATCATCTATGGCCTTAAGTGCATGAGGGTGTTGGTCATGTTTTTACCTTATGTTTTCCTGATCGTGTTTTGCTGAGAATGTTCCTAGTTTTTATGTGCAAATTATGGTTTGGTTTTTTCTTAATTAATTAACCATAAGAAAAATCCTAATTAAACAGAATTTTTTCCCTAAGAAATCCCTTTAGGTCTTATGTTTCCACCTTATAAATTGAGCAGGAAAATGATTTGAAATAGTATATGTTTTTGGGAACCTGTAAAAGACTTTTTTCTTTGTT
Source organism: Cupressus sempervirens (assembly GCA_028749045.1). Taxonomy (NCBI): domain Eukaryota; kingdom Viridiplantae; phylum Streptophyta; class Pinopsida; order Cupressales; family Cupressaceae; genus Cupressus; species Cupressus sempervirens. Next base: position 1,030,884,303 of record CM053787.1, on the reverse strand, counting down.
CCATAAATTCCCCACAATAATCTTTACCATCAAATGTTTTAAGATCTACAATAGTCACCTTATCACTATATAAACTTGCATTCATTTTACTTCATGCAACATGGCGACCAAGAAAGTACTACACCTAGGTCCTAGTTAATGAAATCATGGTCATGAAGTTCCTTGTTTGTGCTATCGGATCTGTTTAGAACAACAAAGGTCACTATGTCACCACTGAGAATTGCAAGGTTTTTACCAGTCATGACATGGCAACCTTCTACAAAAGAGAAACTTGATGAGGCCAAATTTAATGATGAGCACCATAAAGTTTGTTTGTCATTAATAGGTTTCGTCAGCACAATGGTTTGTCAAAAGTGTCAAGCACAGTAAAGGATATACCATGATTAGAATGTGCTTATTATATAGTGGTTGCTATGTCGCCACCAGAAATGGTGAGAACTTCACCGATAGTGACATGGCAAGCTCCTGTGAAATAAGAAAGCAGTGGGACATAATTTTAAAAGATGGCGCCATAGAAATCACTCATCATAATGAACCTTGCCAACATGTCAAGATGATATTACGTCATATGCCACATGGATCTGTACTCAGAAAAGGATATATGTTGGTTGACACCATCAGATTGTCTTAGATCAATGGTGGGCACCATGTCGCTATAGAAACTTGCTCCACTTTTAGTGCACACAACATGGTGACTAAAGGAAATTAAAAGGGACCCATCGAAATTGCAATAAAATACTTGTAAAATGTACATCATCAGATCAAAGATGCATCAACAATGGTCACTATGTAGCATGTAGAAGTTGCTGGATATTTATGCATAGTGACATAGCAAGAGTGTGACATGTGTCCACAGGAGCCAGTGACAGGACAATGATGTGGCAAAAAGTAACACATGTCATGTGGTTGCAATTTCATGATGACATGGCACAATTTTGACTCATTATGTGACATGGTGACCAATGACATGGTAGACATGTGGTAGCCACATGGTAGTTGTCAGGTGATGAGGCAGAAGTCAGCCAATCAAAGCATGCCACGTGGTAGGGCTTGTCAACTAGGTTTGACCTGGATGGAGAAAAGGAGAGTAAAATCTTGAACATGGATTAAAAATTATATTTTAATGTTTTCCCTTAACTAAGCGTGCAAGAATTTTAAATAAGTTATGATTTAATCCTAAAGTTTTGACTTTAGGAAATGTAAAATTTCTTGCATAAAATTTAAAATGGAATGTTGTCTAAAGCCATATAAGGGACCTGAATTTCAAAGCAAGATTCTAGGAGTTTCTAATAAACCCATATAGGAGTATTATATACCGTTGGAATTGAGAGAAAATGAACTTTCCATTTCTAGAGTTTATTTTTGCACAAGAGCTCACTGGTTAGATTTATGCAAGGATTTCTCTCAGGGGCCCAATTTTCAATTTAATTTAGTTGAGGCGATTCAGATTAGATTTCCAGTGAAAGGATGAACTAAATGAACATAAAATGTAACATGACTACAGTTGTGGGCAAGTTTTGTCATATCCTGGTCAATTGAATCAAAGCATTATCAACATTTCATGATGCTTTTCAGATGTTTTAGTATCAGAATGGTTTTCATCATTGAGGAAGAGATATTTTGGGTTTGTTACAATATAATGATGAAAATCAAATCAAATCTCACGAGTAGGAAGATGAGAGAGATTTTTACAACAATAAAGAATGGAGATTCAAGTGGACAATTGTCACTTCTAGATGAGATTTAAGATTTCATTCTTCTTCTATATCTTTCTCTTTCTCATCCATTGTAAGGGGTTCTAGTTTTGGAGAAAATTTCTTACTGCTATGATACCTGGTTGGTAGTTTTCACTGTGAGACCATAGGTTCCAATTTTTATAACTAGTGAGACCACAAGGTTAGCTCTAGTTCTAGAGGTGTGATACCATTTTCTTCAGCATATTTTTATATTATGAGAAGTGGTTGTAATTTCTTATAAGAAAATAGATTATACAGTTGTTTGTTGTGTATATTCTAAGTTTTGGCATATACTATGGTGTAAATTGGTTTCAAGGATATTAATACAATGCTTCATTTCTTAGTTTCATTCTGACTCTCATCTCCTCCCTCTATTGTCTACAATGTTTTGTGTTTAAGAAGAAAGAGCTTAAACCCATTTGTAATCACTTAAGGTTATATGTCTGGATAGGTTTTCTATTGAAACAAAGAGCTAGGTAAATGCTTATTTACCTTGATAGAGTTGTAGGTTTCACTAGGAGGATATTACAATAAGTATGAGAGTTTTTATGAAGATAGATGCCTATTTACAAGGTGAATGGATAGATTAGATACCTAAATATATGAGTATATCTTAGGTATCCATGTGTATGTTTTGATTTAGCTTATGCCCAATAGATAAGGGAATGATCAACTAGGAGATTGCATGAGTTTTCTATTACATACATGGGTTGTGTTGATTTTCAACATCATTAATCAAAATCTTTTCCCTTTCATGTTGAAGAGCTGAAAAATGTTACCCTCACTTAGCTTGTGGATTTCATAGAGTTGCAATTTGTTGTTGCATATCTTTGTCATTGCATAAGTATAGGAGAAATAAGGGTTTTATCTACTTTATTTAGATTCAATCTATGCTTTGATGATTGGTACCATATGAATAATCTAATAGGTACACCCTGTAGACACCTAAAAATCCTTTAGAAAATAAAGTATTTTTATTTTCTGAAAAATTCCCGATGACATCATAATTTATTAATTAATTAATTATTTAATTAATTAATTAATTTTTATGCCATTAAATCCTTTTATCTTAATTAAAAATATTTAATTAAGGAATCCCTCCCAAAAATGTTTAAATCTTATTTAAACATTATTTCCTTATTTATTAATTATTTAATTAATAAATTGACCAAAAATCCTAAAATAAATAAAAAATTTATTTTTTGCCCAAAACTTGGCCAATTTCCTTATGACCAATAACCTCTTCCAAAATCTTCTAATCCTTCTTTAATTTTGATTAAAGGCTAATCTCATCATTTCCTACCCCTAACCCCAACTCAAAATATTTAATTAAAATTAAATATTAATCCCCATGTTTATTAAAAAAGTTTTAATAAATATCTCCTCAACCCAAACCCTTAAAATAAATAAAACTTTATTTATTTCCTAAAAATCTAATTTATCCTCATCCTAAGAAGTTCTAGACTCTTCTAGAAAGTCTTTATCCTCCTCCAAAATCTAGACTCTTCTAGAAGATGTCTTTAAACCTAATCCTAATCCCCTCCTAACCTTGTCACATTCCCTAAACATGGGTTAAGACTTACTAACCCAAGACAAAGCTAACAAATATCTCCTCCTTCACCCACCCTCATTAAATGCCATCCACTTGCCTATCCCTAAGCTAATCCTAAACCATCCTAATCCATCCTCTAATCATTTGCACAAGCCTAAGCAAGCTTAAAACCTTCCTAATCAAGTCCAAGTCGAATTTGCTCTCATCACCCTCAAAATATCTCAACCATAAAATTTTATGAAGTCCACTAGGTCATAAATGACTCTTACAAGCCCTTTTATTGCTCTTACAAGTCATTATGAGGGTCTTTATGAAGATTTTATCTCTTGAGCCTCCTTTTTTGACTCATCCTTGCCCTTTCCTCCATCCTCTCACCATGTGACATGTGTCACTCCTTGATTGGCTATAAGGAAGCACAATCCATGTGCTCTCCTCTCATGCAATCTGAGCCTTCCATAAGCTTTTTCCCATCCTTGCATCTTAGCCCTCAATCCCTCAAGCCTCTTGCCTATAAATTGGATCCTTCCCCTTTGCAAAATAACCAAATCCATGAAGTAAAGTTATAATGCTATTTTGAGAGCCAAATCCATACTAAAGCCATCTATCCACACCAAAAATCCACAATCATCCATTGAAGCCTTTGGAAGCATATTGAGCATACATCCTATCCATTTAGATAAAGCTATTTAACAAGAGAGCTTCTTATTGAGAGAGTCCATTAATGGCTCATATTCTCAATTGAGAGTTCATCTTAGTCTATCTTGAAGTTTATGAATTTTGTTTAGTTTGTAGAAGCTTTATTTAAATTTAGTTTCTATTAGCATACTAACATTGCTCATATACATTTTGGCACGCCCGGTGGGACCCCGCATGGGTCATCTTCATTAGCTTTTTTAGTCAAGTTTTGTATGTCATTTGCTGATTTTGGCTAATTTTTCTTGTTTTTGTGATTGGTAGGATTGTATAAATTGGTTTTGTAGGTCCACATGAGCATGAAGAAGACAAAGGAACTCATAGTCTATCTCATAGTATTTGCAGATTTTTCAAGCTTATAGGTGGACAAAGCACTTGGAATTCTTCTTCCTCTTCTTGTCTATATTCTTCTTATTCCATCTACTTCTTCTTCTTCTTCTTGTGGGAGATCTTGGCCATTTTTTTTTAAGGAAGCAAAATCATACACACTTCTTTTTAGTGCTTAAAATGAACCCCCAAATCATACTTAAATCCATTGAAAAATTAAAAATTTGCAAAAAAGAAAAAATCTTTTAACAAGTGAAACTAAACCAATATAATCATTTGCATCCTTGCAACATCAAGGTTTTAGATACATTCATGCAAAATTAGGAACACTTCATTTTTGAGAATTTAAAAAGAACTTCAAGTTTCCATTTCAAAAGGTTCAAAATCAACACTAAGTGCACACTAAAGTTCTTTTTAAAAAAATCTCATAAAAACTAAGAGTCCTAAATGGTTGCCAAAAATTGTCCTAAAAGCTTTGTTATTTGTTCCAAACAAATGTCTTATTGCAAAATCTTGAATGTTTCTTAGGATTTTCATGCATCAAAACAATCTAGGAATATCATTTTTGGGCTTAAAATATGCAAACTAGAACACAAAATCTTGAATGAAAACCAAAGTCCAAAGAGTCATTTTCACTTTTGAGTCCAAAACAATCTTGAATGATCTAAGGTTAAAACAAAGCACTTCAAATTTCTTAAAACAACACACAAAATCTCAATCTTGAATGCTCAAAAGAAAACACTTGAATGTTTAACCACTTTTCTTTGAATGCATGTTGCTAAAATCACTCTTGAATGCCATGGATTAAAATCAAATTTTCCTTGAATGCACATTAATCTCGCTCACACTTCATTTGGGCATAAAAATTGGACAAATCTTGACGTGGAGGGCCTCCAGGCGCGCGCTTGGCAATCGAGTTTCACACATCTTTGTTTTGGGCTTAAAATAAACTCACACTCAATCTTGAATGCCTAAACAATCAATGAACATTGCATGGTTTGGACGCAGTTTCAATGACACTCGCATTTCTTATGTTGACGATCTCTCGAGTTTCATTATGCTGACAATGTTGTCAAATTGGAATGAACATTGTATGCCATAATCACAAGTGTCTTCAATCATAGCTTACAAAATCTAAATCATCAATTGGAATAAACGCGTGTCTTTTAAAGCCCAAGATCATGTATGTGGTCTTGTTTTACACTTTTTAGGAGGCCTGCTTGGGGATTTCATCACCCCTTGGGACGACCTCAACTCCAGTGTTCCGGCGGAGTATACAAATTGGGAGGTGAATCCAAAGACACCTCTCTTGGGATCAAAATTTTGTCACTCGGGCTAAGCCTCAAGGAACTTTATACCCTTGAGAAGTGAAAGAGGAGAAGTGGGTTACCGCTCCTCTCGGCTGTGTGACATCTTTTTGGTTTCATCTATGGATTTGGGCCTCACGTACCTTGCGTATATCGAGGACTCCCTAGCTAAACCAAATTTCATCCTTGTAGAAAGCTTCCTAGGATGTTGGTGTGTTTAACGTGCTTGCTGAAAACTTTTGTCTGCTTGTTTGTTCATAGATTTTGAATGAATGTTTGCCAATTTTGGTTGAAATCCTAGAAAAGCAAAAATCTCCCAACTCAAGGCTTACTTAGCGTAGTCACTGCCTTATCAAAAAATCCTCCAAGCTCCCCCGCTGCAACTGAATCTATCTAGTTCCTTGCTTTAAAACAATCCCAAATCCAAAGTCCATCCAAATCATCCCCCCAGCCAGCTAGCAACCCAATCCAAAATCACCCAAGCCTTTAAAGAGTTGTTGTCACTTTGCTAGATTTTGCTATCCAATCAATCCTACCAATCAACCAATCTCACCAAGGTTATCCCTTTGATAGAGCATTGTCTAGGGTAATCCAGCTTTGTCACTTGTATCCCTCATCACCTTGAGCTAAAGGTTGGGATCCACAAGTGGTCAATCTCGTTTCATGCCATAGGATCACTAGTCTATCCTTAGGTTGACACAATCTCCACCAATCCAGCACATAGGAAAGCAAAACTCTCACTTTTTGATAGCATACCCTTGAAGTCTTCCACCCACAAGAAAGCCAAAAATCTCCAGCCAATCCTCCTTAGGTCTGTCATACAGCTTTGACTCTCCCTAGGAAATCTTTCATCAGCCAATCCAAAATCTGTGCTTAATCCAAATCCAACCATGAGCTTCCGTGTTCATCCATATGCAAGACCCTATCCCCATCAAACTCATCATCAAAGCATGAAGTACCAATCCTATCATGATGTGTTTGGTCGCATTGTCCTTGCTCCCACCACCTCCTATTCCAATGATGATGAAAATCTTGTTGACTATGACGGGTATATTGAAAGCCTTAGAAACATTCCCCCAAGCATCCCCCAAAATCCAAGAGTTATTCCAAACTATCTAGTCATGCCATCTGATATTCCAGCTTCCCCTCCATCACCCCATCAACCAAGCTTCCAATCTTCCACCCCCATCACACTAGCTATTCCTATCAATCCACCTCCACCTTCGACACACAAGTCTCCAAGGAATCTCCTACAGGAAATACAAGAAAAGTCACCTCCAACAGTCGATAAGCCATGTCATCTAATCCAACCATGTGAAGTAGTCAGTGATGAAGCTTCCCCATCTATAACATCACCTCCATCTCCCATAGCTATCATCCCCATACCATCCATCAAATTGCTTAAAATCCTTCCACTTCCCGCAAGCATCAAAATCCCACCACCTATCAAATCCTTCCAAATCCTATCCACATCGCCTCCAAGCATTTCCCAAATCTCTCGTAATGACCCTTATGCATCCATCTTCTACTCACCCATCTCCACTACTGAATCTCCCGTCTATCCATCTGCTGCCTTTGAAGAATCCATCCCTTCACCTCCTATCGCACCATCCACTCCAAACCAATCCTATCAAGATCCTGCCCAAAAGCATGTTGACATCGCCCAAAGCATAAATGAAGATATCATCGTACCATGTCTTCCATCCATAGTGCAGTCACCATCTCCTCCATCTCCAAAACCTCGAGCCATATCTCCTCCACTACAAGATATCTTGTCATCCCACCAGCTACATCAAGATCCTATCCTTCCATCTCCCCCGCTCCATGCTTCCATCTTACCACCTATCCAAGCTATTCCACCATCTATAATCTACCCTCTTGGTTCACTTACATTCATCCACGGTGGCCCTCTCTTAGCAGAAGAATTAAGAACAGTATCTCCCCATTGCAATACACCTAATAAATCACTTCTACCATTTTCTGCAAGCAAAAATTTTCCTCAGCTTGTTCAAATGCTCAATCGATGGCATTATCAAGGTCAAGGTTTAGGACCACAAGAGCAAGGAATTAGAGAGCCTATTATTGCACAAAAAAATCTAGGATTTCATGGTCTTGGATATGTATCCAAAGGCTCACCATCTAAAGGTGTTGGTACACCACACCCCCAAACCAAGCCTATCTCCAAGCCCACCATGCCAGCCTCCCATCACTCCTTCAAGAAATCTTATGTCATCCCCCCTCCACCATCTTTGCAACCCAAAACAACCTACCATATCCCCCCTTCATCCGCTAAATCCATTTTGGGTCCCTATGTCCCAAAATCTACCATCCTCCATCCTCCTATCAGCCATCATAAAAATCCTATTCCATCCATTTCTATGCAAGATCAACAAAGGCACATATCAGGGCACATCATCCATCATCATCCCCCTACATGCTCTTTCATATCCTCTCCATCTCACAAAGCTTCTCCTAACCATCTTCCCAAAGCTTACCATAGCAATGTGAATGCCAACTTCAAAATGCATAAAGCTAAAAATCCACATCCTAGGCAATCATATGTCTATTCTAAAAGACATACTCCAAAAAGGAAAAATCCAATCAAAGAATGCAAAACAATGCAAAAGCCTATGAAAAGAAAATCCAAAACCATGTGGATCCTCAAGAAAAAAGTTGAAACCCAATGCATAATGGCATCCATCATTGCTAATCCCCCATCTAGTGACTCATGTCTCCCATCTCCTAACTCCATCTTGGGTGCCTATATCCCCAAGCATGCTTCCACAAATCCTCCATCATGCCCACATCTACCATCTATCCCCCATATGCTCTTTTCACACCCGTTCCAACATGTGCCAATGTTGCTCTTGCAAGCATCCCCATCTCATGCTCCTTTCCAGCATTTTCATCCCTCCATCTCCTACCATCAATCCCATCTAATCCGATCTGTTGCATAAATCACACATCCGGTGTACCAACAACTAGCAGCAAAATTGAACATTCCAACAGCTAGTGAAAAATCCCAAAAAAGCCAAAATAGCTGAAGAAAGCCAAAATCATTCTAGCTAAGTCCAAAGTCAAAAATTCAAAAAAGAAAAGAAAAATAAAGCGTCCACTGGTGAAAACTTGGCAATTCAAGCGCCTTGGACAAGTACCATGATGAAAACTTGGCAAACAAGCGTCATGCGTAATCCCGCCATCCCTAGCTTAGCCTATCACCCTCATGCTTTTGGTCATCTCTTGACATCCAACTCCATCTTCCAATCTATCCACCTATCCTCCATCCTCCAACTTCCATCTCACACCATCCACTAATCTTATGCAGCTTCAGCCAATCATCTCAGCTATCATCCATCTCCCTAGCCCCTTTAGCTTTTTCCATCCTAGCTTCGATCCTATCACATCCATCATAAGACCTCCTTCCGCATGTTATCTTCTGATTGGGGGCACTATATTCCTTGGAGATATTCTCTTGTCCATCCTCCCTTGTCATTGGTATCTAGCTCTAGGCTATCCTCATGCAAACCCAATGTCATCTCTTTATATCCATCATAATCCTAGCTATCTACCATCCTATCCAGCCATCTCATCCTACTCCTCTAGCTATCCTTGGTCACAAAATCTCTCATCATCATTGGATGCATCCTGCCAAATCCATATCTTTCGCTATCACCCCACCCTTAGCTTTCGCATCTTGCACAACATCGAACCATCCCGCTATCCTATCATCCTGAGCTTTTGCCTGCTTGTAACTATCTTGGTCTGTTAGCTTGTACCATATCTTGATTAGCCCGCTTGTAAATATCTTGGTCTGTCAGCTTGTACATCCTCTTTAGCTTAGTACCATTGTATCTATCCAGCGTTCGTGTCAGTTCGTCCTTGATCAACATCTTGCACCCATCGCACAACCCTTGGTTAGCTATTCCAATGCATCCTTTAGCTAGATCTCCTGTCACCAAAGTGCTATCCTTCTTAGTTCAGCTTGCCAGACGCATCACCCATCCAGATCCATCAGCTTAGGTGCTCTCCGATAGATCCTTGTAGGATATAGCTTTCCTCATGTCTGATCTTTGTCCGTTAGTACCTCGTCCTACCCATCTCGTTGGCAAACGGTTCTCTTTTGGATTTTCTCTTTCTTTTGATTTGGAATCTTCCCTTTTGGTCTTGAAATATCTTTTCCAAGCAATCTTTTTGTTTCCTCCTCAAGGTTGCCACGATCTTCCATATCATGGTATGCTATGAATGGGGCAATCTGAGCGTCAGGTCTTGATCAAGTCTTTTGTTTTTTTTTCTTTTCTACTTGTGGGTTACCCAGTGTCGGTTCCACACTGCTTCCTCTTGGACTCATGTGTGATGCTGGGGCAATCCTTGCGTGTTTGTTTTGAGTTAGTTTGTCAATCCTCTGGACAATTGGTGAATAGGCCTTGATGTTCTTGGTAACCTTGGCAATTAACCAATAGTCCTATAGCAAATCTAGTGCTCAACTACATGGTGGTACTTCTCTTTGAAGTATCCCCCCGCTCAAAAAGCTTCAATGGTTTTCCTTCATCTCCATTATCCCCCATCCATATCCAGCATCCGTCTCTCCTACCCCAGCTTATGCATCAGTATCTCTTTGAATCACTCATCACTCTTAGCTTTAGGGATCCACAATCCTAGTCTTAGGGATCCACCAATCCAAATCAACCCACCAAGCCTCATCTTTCAAGATCCACAATCCTAGTCCTAGGGATCTCCGAAACCCATCTTCCGCCAATCTAACTCTTTGAAATCCTGTTGCATCAACTTTTTTAATCCCCTCATCCAGCTCCCCATCCTGGATTCCTTTTATAGCGCTCCGCTCCTTCATCCTCCACCTTCCCTAAAGTCTTAAGCTTGCTTCCTCTTGTGCATCTGATTCTCCTTTATCATTCTCCCATAGTGAGAGTTTGAGCTAATTCAGCCCCTTCTCTTTGCCAATCTGAGTCTCCTTGCTCATCTCAGATTCTTGTACTTTTCAAGAAGCCATCGAGCCTCGCTTTCTCTCCCCGCTACCTTCTTGAGGGGGCATCTCATAGTCCATTCTCTCCTCTTCTGCTCTAGCCTTGGGCATCTTATTTTCTTATCTTTGATATCATGCCACTTGCGGCATCACATCAAAGAGGGGCAAAATGTAGACACCTAAAAATCCTTTAGAAAATAAAGTATTTTTATTTTCTGAAAAATTCCCGATGACATCATAATTTATTAATTAATTAATTATTTAATTAATTAATTAATTTTTATGCCATTAAATCCTTTTATCTTAATTAAAAATATTTAATTAAGGAATCCCTCCCAAAAATGTTTAAATCTTATTTAAACATTATTTCCTTATTTATTAATTATTTAATTAATAAATTGACCAAAAATCCTAAAATAAATAAAAAATTTATTTTTTGCCCAAAACTTGGCCAATTTCCTTATGACCAATAACCTCTTCCAAAATCTTCTAATCCTTCTTTAATTTTGATTAAAGGCTAATCTCATCATTTCCTACCCCTAACCCCAACTCAAAATATTTAATTAAAATTAAATATTAATCCCCATGTTTATTAAAAAAGTTTTAATAAATATCTCCTCAACCCAAACCCTTGAAATAAATAAAACTTTATTTATTTCCTAAAAATCTAATTTATCCTCATCCTAAGAAGTTCTAGACTCTTCTAGAAAGTCTTTATCCTCCTCCAAAATCTAGACTCTTCTAGAAGATGTCTTTAAACCTAATCCTAATCCCCTCCTAACCTTGTCACATTCCCTAAACATGGGTTAAGACTTACTAACCCAAGCCAAAGCTAACAAATATCTCCTCCTTCACCCACCCTCATTAAATGCCATCCACTTGCCTATCCCTAAGCTAATCCTAAACCATCCTAATCCATCCTCTAATCATTTGCACAAGCCTAAGCAAGCTTAAAACCTTCCTAATCAAGTCCAAGTCGAATTTGCTCTCATCACCCTCAAAATATCTCAACCATAAAACTTTATGAAGTCCACTAGGTCATAAATGACTCTTACAAGCCCTTTTATTGCTCTTACAAGTCATTATGAGGGTCTTTATGAAGATTTTATCTCTTGAGCCTCCTTTGTTGACTCATCCTTGCCCTTTCCTCCATCCTCTCACCATGTGACATGTGTCACTCCTTGATTGGCTATAAGGAAGCACAATCCATGTGCTCTCCTCTCATGCAATCTGAGCCTTCCATAAGCTTTTTCCCATCCTTGCATCTTAGCCCTCAATCCCTCAAGCCTCTTGCCTATAAATTGGATCCTTCCCCTTTGCAAAATAACCAAATCCATGAAGTAAAGTTATAATGCTATTTTGAGAGCCAAATCCATACTAAAGCCATCTATCCACACCAAAAATCCACAATCATCCATTGAAGCCTTTGGAAGCATATTGAGCATACATCCTATCCATTTAGATAAAGCTATTTAACAAGAGAGCTTCTTATTGAGAGAGTCCATTAATGGCTCATATTCTCAATTGAGAGTTCATCTTAGTCTATCTTGAAGTTTATGAATTTTGTTTAGTTTGTAGAAGCTTTATTTAAATTTAGTTTCTATTAGCATACTAACATTGCTCATATACACACCCGCCTAGGTTTTGTAGATCCTAAAGTAGAAGAAGACTCTAACCTTATAGTTGGCCTCTAGTGTTTGAAAGGGTATGTTGAGAATGGGAAGTAGATGCCCCTAGATGTATCTTGTTCTCATTGGGGTAATTTGAAACCCTGCTATTTCAAAACACCAATAGAGGGAAAAGCTCAAAACTTTCACTAAGATATTTTGAAAAATAATTAATAATCCTCCTTTGCAACATAACTCTATCATTATCAAAATTAGATAAGCCACTTATCACATCAAAATTTTTCTCCACCTATTCACAAGAGAGACTGATAGCTTAACAACATAAAATTGTAATGTCAGTATCCCTACTATTCCATTTTTTTATAATTGGCTTCAAGGTGTCATCATTAATTTTTAACTCACTCCACATATCCATTAGTTTTGACAACTTATTATAAAATAGGTCATTCTATCATGTCTACTAAATACATAATGAAGTCTCTTAATTTATTTTCATATTGAACACCCAACTGCACATGTATGACCATATTTTATTCCTTTCTTCTTCAAGCTCTTCAGTTGTACATGCTTGGAGGCCCTATGGGGTGCTTGGTATTTCTATTAGAGGAAATGTGTTGAAGGGTGCAATTGGAGGACAAGGAGGATAAGTAATCCTAGGTTTGATAGATTGTCCCTTATACCCCACCATCTTATTTTCAAGCTCAATCCTCTTCTGTATTTCTTTTTTGTAAGCATCTAGAACCTATTCATGTTTTTCTTGCAATTCCAATTTTTGTCTTTTCTCCTTCCTAGTAGTGGCTAATTTGAGGTTATTTGTTTCAACATTGAATTATGTGGCCTCATCATTTGGAGTATCTTCTACCCTCTTGACAATCAAATTTCCAACCAATACAGTATCATCAGATTGAGAGAAATTGGCTATAGATCCTCTTTTTAGAGACCAGATTAGTAAAGCATCATGATCTTGACTAAACTTAGCACCTCTAAGTCCCCTTTTCACATTTTTCTTAGCATTTAGCTTCTTGGTAACAATGTTAAAAGCCATGGCATCTGCAATATCCCAATTTGGAAAAAGTAGAAGTCTAGATGATTTGTTCATTCTTCTTCCCTCTTTAGGAGTCAAACTTCTAAATTCTTGCATCATTTCATCCTTTATTTCATCTTGTATAACTACATCCTCCTTTTTTGGATGCTCGGCCTTCCTCTTGTTACATCTTTCTTCAAAGTTCTCAATATTAGTTCCCCAAGCAAATTGGTAGAAAGCTTTTGATTTGATAAGATTGTCATCTGATAGAAATTCACAACTAGCTTGTTCTACTACAAGATATAATTCCTTCCCTTTATAATCAGAAATAGTTAGTTCAAGGATATGCATGGGAGGTTCCTGGGGATTTCCTTCCTCCAATTCTGCTGCAGTAATGAACACTCCCCATTGGGATCCTAATTGTTCAATTTTCTCTCTAGTAAGTTGTTCCTCTCCTATATACAAGGGAGATTGAGAAGGTGTGTAATTGTCTACTTTTGGCATCTACTTCTCTTCTATCTTCTGCCTCTTAGGTCTTGGCTCTTCAGGCCTTTCTCCCAAAGCAACACTAGTTGATCCAACTATTTTCTTTCCCTTATCAGTTGCACGCTCTCTATTCTTAATTATGCTATAACTAGACCTCTTTTAGATGACCAATTGTCTTGATCCAACTGTAGGAGTAAAAGACAGCTTCTTGATTACTTCCCTTGCTTTGTCAGGATAAGTATTGATAAGAAGAGCCTTCTTTTCATTCATTGCATCAATGATTTCTGAGAAGGTGATCATCAATTTTTTCACCTTGTCTGTTGATGTCTTTGCATTTTTTAATGGACTATAATCCTTCTCAAAATAATTACTGAATTATAAAACCCTAGAATAAACTCTCCACTTCTCTTTATTGAATTCTTGTTCTTCAAGACAAAATTCGTTCCTTATTACATCCTCAGGGAAATAGAATTGATGCTTGTGAGCACTAATCCTGGCCCTTTGTTTAAATATTTCAAAAATCCCTCACTATCATTAAATTTAGCATGGGAGACTACCATTTTTTTATGGGTCTAAAATCTTGGACAAAAATAACCAACCACCCTTTGTGATTATAAACTGATGAGCTACTATGTAGGATTGGAAAACAGAGCCTCTTGACCTACCAATCAGTTATGTTTCTTCCAAACCACCTATTTTCCACAATGTCTTAGCTATTTGTACCTTAAGAGCTACCTAGTAGGGAAGCACATGTGGAGTTCCTTGGAATCCATATACTCTAAATATTGTTGATGCTGGATATGGTATAATGTCAATCCAATTATGGGAAACTTTTAATTTTCTAGGGTTATCCATAGGTTTGATGAAATCTAATAATGTCTTGGGTGTCCTAGGATTATCTTTCAATAATAGGCTTCTTAGTCTAGATGCAAAATATCTATCAAATCTTACAAAACTAGCCTCCTCTACATCTCAAGTCATATCTACACTCCATAATTGGATTGACAAAGACTCTCCATCATGTTCTCCTATTAACACCGTTTACTTCTCAAAAAATGTGACCCACTTATATAGAAACATGTACATTAACAAAGAGTGAAAACCAACTCAATTTTCCCTTTGGAAAATCCAATCAAACCTACATGAATTTCTTTGGCTAGAAAAGACAAAAAATCAAAAATAATATCAACTTCAAAGGAAGAAATCTACACCATCATATACATGAACTTTATTGGCATAAATTCTTGTTCATATTCACCAAAAAAATTACACAAATATATATATATATATATAATTGAAAAATTGTTCCTTAAATGGTTCTTTGGTTGAAGTTGTGACAAAGGTTAGGTTTCCAATTGTAGCCAAATGTCCTCTCATTGCTCCCTATCTAATTTAATCCTTGTGGGACAAGTACTATTTTTTAAATCCCTAAAAATCAATAACCTTGTGATAATCTATTATAGGATCCATTCCAAAGACTCCTTGAATTTCTTCAATAGTAATCTTCACCAAGCATTCCCCATTTATTCCCCTCACCATCCTAGCTATTGGATCATAATTTTGGGATATAGAAGTGAGGAGGTCTAAATCCATGAAGACTTTGGGAACTACTAACTTGCCTAGCTCAAAATTCCAAATATTTCTATGGGGGCTAAATAACTTTCTCTCTAAAAACCATTTTTTGAATAATTGTAATCCCATTTTAGAAGTCATTGCATCCAAAATCCAATTCCCTTTGTCAAATAAACCATCTACAACTCACATCCTAGGGTTTACGGGAACTAATTTCTTTATTTGGGTAGCCTCATTTGTAGATCATTTAATTGTTCGAAGAAATCATCATAAATATTTCTACTAGCTTAATCAACCTTCCTAGAAAATATCTTCTTTGGAGGCATATTGAATGAAAATGGGGAAAATACCAGAATTCTTTAATTATATGTAGAGGAAAGTACTTTCTTGGCCTTCTCTCTTCTTCTCTAAACACTGTAATGGATTGTTGATACAAAAAAAATTATGGCTCAACAAGGAGATATACAAGGTTTTTCAACAAGTACCAGGTTCCAAGAATTTAGAAAATCTATTTGCAGAATAAAATTATCGATCTTCTTCACTACATTCCTAGTATTAGTTCACATGAGAATATTTTAATTCCCATAAATGGGATGTAGAGAAGAACAAAGTGGCATTACCCTTTGAGTTTGAAAATGGGCCACTGATTCATAGAATTCTGACAATTAGGAAATAAAACACATTGTGACTCAGCTTCAAATTTTCGATCTGGTAGTCAACCTAATTAAAACTTGACATATGTACATTTATCCACCTTGCTAGAAACTTGTGTATTATTCATACATGTGACCAAACATGTGTCGAGCTCTCACTATGTCACTGTGGATAAAGGTCAAGTAGTTTCCCTTAGCAACATAACAACATCCTTTGATCTCCTATGCAGCAGATGATCAAGGATGATACTTCAGAACTCCTTTAAAAGTGGGCCACCATGCTACGTGTCAATCTCTTGCTATGTCACCAAGGGTAAAAAGCATGCAACTTTCCTTGGCAACAAAGTGACGTCCATTGACTAACCTTTGATCTGATGGTAGGAATAAAATAGACATATTAAAATTGAGATGGGTACACCAGACATGTGTCTTCATGTCACTATGTCACCAAGAATAAAAACCATGTAACTTTTTATGGCAACAAAGTGACCTCCATCGATCTTGAAAAGATCTAACGATGTGGACCAAACATTTTTCTTCAAAAAGGTTTACCTCCATGGAAAATGTGTTGGAAGCATGAATGTTGATGACACTTCAATGGGGGAGTATTATAGAAACATGATTAGATCATTATCATGATATGTTTGTCATTGATGTAAACAAAACAATTTTTTGTGGTATCTAATAGAAGAGCAATGGTAAAGATCAAGTTGGTATGGATAGATAGTTGAGTATTTTCACTAAGAGAGGTTAAAGGGAGATAATACTAAGTGTCTAGTATATGCAGCTAACCTCAGAAGCATAAGATATTAATCCTGGAAGAAGTTATGCAAGTTTTGGTGAAGATTGTTCTGAGATAGAGTTTATAGAAGATTGTTCTGGTAAACTTGTTATATCTATTAGCAGAGCTGTTATTTTGAGAAGCCAAAGTTAAAGATGTGAAGAAAACATTTTGGGGATGATGTAGCTAAGCTCGCTCATCATAATGTCACATGTATGGAAAGTTATTCAAGTTACAAGGTGAAAGATCAATGTTATTGCAAAATGTAACGTGTTCTTAATGAGGTCCTATAATAATTAATTGAGAAGGTGTAATAGCCAACTTAGGGAAGTGTTTTATGGATTCGATATAAAGGAAGGACATTTTCCTTTATCATCTATAAAAAAAGTAATGAATGATTGTAACAAGCACAAAGAGCGAAATGCAAAGATAAGAAGACCAGAGCAAAAGTGAAGAAAACTTCATTGCCGAAGTTTTATTGTGAGATATAAGGTTGTATATTTGGATCTAAGGTTTGTGATGTAGTCTACAAGGTCTTACAGTGATTGGTCTAGTTGACAAGATAGAGGAAAGAGGTTAAAGTATTTTACATACAATTGTTGTTAGTGTAACTAATTATTATTTATGCTTTACTTAAGTTTACTTATGATAAATGCATTATTTTATTATTTATTAGGTTATACATCTAGGAGTTTGCATACTCATATGAGTTGTCTTGTTGAAAACACAGGAGTAAGCAACTCTATTTTAGCACATGGTGTCTACAACACTGGAGTTTGCATAATTAACTGAGTTGTCATGTAGACAACACAATTGTTCACACTCTTAATTAAGTACATGGTGTCTAAAAAATAATTTTATGTGACACACCTATGTAGGCTTATCCTCTCATCATCACACTAACTTTTGTGCTCAATGGAGGATAATCCACTATTGGTGGACATGTGCTTAGTTGTGAGGCTTATCATATTGCTAACTCCTAGACATTCTAGAAGCATTCTAGAGGGCTTTATATTTAGGCACTCCTAGTGTACTTGTACATCAATTGAATATCATATTATTATTATGATCATACTCTATTGGTCTATTTTGTTCTAGTTGTTGAGCTTCTTGGTCTTGGGTGATTTTTCCCTAAGGAAAATTCTTACATGGTATCAAAGCCATAGGAGCGTCATTTCATAGCCATTGGAGACCATTCTTGCTTCACCTCTCTAAGGACACCTCGATTCAAATTTGAAATATCAGCAGTTATTGGGAGTTTTTAGAGCCAAATCTTAATTGCATCCAAAGCATCGATTAGGTGAAAATTGACTATAAATTTGCCTATGTTGGGCTATAGTCAAAATTGAGGCAATTTTTTGCAAATCGACACTCGAAGGCCCGATTTGCAAATTTGGTATGATCATTTTTTAGATCTGCACATTTATTTTCTTAGATTTGAATCTATTTTCTTTGCCATTATTCTTCAATTTTTGGATTTGTATTTTCAAATTTTTTTTTAGGTCATCAGGCTTGTAGAGAAATTTTTTTAGCAGGGACTCGTGTGGTGAAATCCCAAGCCCTGCTAGATATTTGGCAGATATTCCTTATAATTTCTAGCGAATATAGTTTGGCCACTGCAACTAGATAGCTTCAAATTTTTTATGGGCACATCACAAATTCTGACCATATTCCACACAACATTCACTCAACATTCAACTGACTGTCTTGGCTTACAACAAGGTGGCTTTGTTTTTTATCTGCCAACTTTATCATTTAAACACTTGCTATGTGTTCACCCAGTAGATGTGAAACTAAATTCCACACACCATCGGTAGCCTAAGACTACTGTTGGCAAGCCCATACTATTGCTAACATCACTATCTTCTAACTACCCTCCTACCAATCCAACCTCCGATGCTAGCTTCATCATTCTTCGACAGTGTTGTAGACTTTTGGTTGTGGTGCCGTCTATTCTTCTTGCCATCGATACACTTTGGTCACTCCTATTGTCAAATTTGAATTCTAGTATGGCAATGACAAACAAACTCCTAGCGGTATAGGCCACATTGACAATCGTATCTGCCTTGCCGAAGGCCACCTCAACCTCCACGTGATGCACATCCACCATGTGACATGGACAAATCCCGTCCATGTTTGTAGGCTTAGCACTCACCACATGTACGTTACATGTAAGTGCCATGTAGGCTCCGAATCAACTACCATGTCAATGCTAAGTTAGCCCAGTTGTACCATTCCATACAATTTTGTACTATTGACGTTGGTAGACCATACCTACCACGTCATCCGAGGAGGACATTTTTTATTGACAACATCAAAACACTGCATTAAAATTGATGGTCATTTGATTGTCATCAATAGGTCAGATTGCACTGCTACGATGACCATTTGGATGTCAAATTTATCCTCGCATTTTGCTGATCAGACCCCTCTCCAAATTTAATTTTGATTTGATAGTCTGACTTCGGGATGCCATATCTCAATCATTGAGGCTCCAAATCAGGTCCAAGTTTTTTTATTTTGGCTAGAATTATCTAAAAAATTTAGTGGTGCTATTATTTTCTAGTTTTGGTGCACGGAATTGTTCAGAAATTACAGTTTTTGGTGATTGTACCTGTCTAATCTTTCATTTTGCAACTTCAATTACTTCGTATGGGCTCATCTGGACTCCAAATCAGGTTCTATTTTTTCAAAAAGTGAATAATTTTTCATCTACTTTCTAGATCTACAATTAGGTTATAGGCTTGTGTGGATAAAAATACCACTTTCAAAAATAGGTCCTTACTTTGCATTGTATTGCTTCAAAATTGTTGTATTTTTGAGCTACATTGTAAGATTCTAGATTTGAACTCCAAAAGGAGGTTGTAAACAAAAAATCAAAAGACTAGTAAGGCCAAAATTGACAAGTGGCTATTGTAATCACAGTAAGTATAAAGTGCCAAAATCTTTCATTTGGGGGGGATTCTTGATTGAGTGAACGGGGGGTTGTCTCTTCATGTTGTATTCCTCTTTTCCTATTGTTATCTTTCATTTCTTGCATCATGGGAAATATTAAGGTTCCAAAATTAACATTGGATAACTATGCCACATGATCTATTAAAAAATGGTGTGAATTAGTGCATGATGAGGTTTCTCAATATGTAGATGGTTCCTTTCCTAAACCAACAGGTGATAATGTATCTCAAAGTGATATCGAAGCTTGGGTAAAGGTAGATAGGAAAGCCCTAAGTGATATTAGGTTAGGGATTGAAGACAAGATCCTCTATCAGATCATGAAGTATGATACATCTGAGGAAGCTTGGGATGCCCTCAAAACCTCTATGGTAAAGTGACTGAGGAGGATGTTTACAAAATTGAAGATGAGCTTGTCTCCCTAGATCTTAAGACCTTTGACTCTGTATAGGATTTTATCATTAAGGTGAATGAATTATGAACATAACTTGATGATTGTGGTAGTCCTATTAAAGATGATAGGTTGATCTATCTCATTCATAATAAGCTACCATCCGAGTACTCCACATTTGTCTCTTCTTTCAACACCACAAAGACTACCTTAGGAGCTTACTATAAGAAAATCACTTTTGATGATTATGCTTAGCTTTTAGAGGATGAACAAACTAATTTGATAACATTTGGGATTCTCAAGTCTTCAAAGTCTAAGGCATTGGTGGCTAATAATGAGGGTTCTCAAAATTTAGGTGGTCAAAGTTCAAAGAAAGGAAAGGGAAAAAAGAAGTGGATACAGAAAAGTCAACACCACAATCAAATAAAAAATAAGGCAAAACTTCCTCAAATACCAACAAAATGGGGGACACTAATTAGGAAAAGAAAAGGTGTTCCTATTGTAAGAAGATGGGTCATGATGAATATCAGTTTTATCAAAAGCAAATTGATGAGTTGAAGAACAAAATGAAGAAACACAATGTTCCAGTGCCTAATGCTTATAAAGAGAAAGGATCTTCATCTTTAGATTCTAAGGGCAAAGGGCATGCTTCACTCACAAACATTGTTAGTCAGGGAGATTGAATCATTGACCCAGGTGCCACACATCATATGGGTGCGTCAAAGAGAGTTTTTTCTTCCGTGACATATTCAAAGATACCACACAGCCTTCTAGGTGATGATACTAAGGTGGAAGTTGAAGGTAAAGGTGAAGTTGAGATGGAAAATGGAGCATTCAAGGATGTTCTATATGTTCCTAATGTTACCTCCAACCTTCTTTCAATCTACCAAATGACTCACTATGGAGGTGGAAATAATGTTAAATTTCTTTCAGATTCAGTGGTAGTGAAAAGCATCAAGGATGACTCTATGATCGCAATAGGTGAAGCCAATCATGATTCAAGGCTTTACACTTTCTCCTCCTTTGTGCCAAAATAAAATTCACAAGCCTTGTTATTACATTCAAATGTAGAAAGAAAAATGTGGCATGAGAAATTTGGACATCTCAACTAAAGATATCTTCAGCATCTTAGCAGCAAGAAAATGGTTAATGGTTTACCTCAAGTCTAGTTTTCAAAAGGTGTTTGTTCAGGTTGCTCACTTGGAAAACATCTAGAAAAATTGTATGAAAAGGGGAAGTCTTCGAGAGAACAATGTGTTCTTGAATTAGTTAATAGTGATGTGGTGGGCCCATTTCTAGTCCCATCATTTGGAAAATCTTGTCATGCACTCATCTTCATAGATGACTACTCTCACTTTACTTGGGTTTTCTTCATGGCTCATAAGAGTGAACTATTTGAAAAAAAATTCAGCTTCAAGGTTCAAGTGGAAAAGTAGTCAAGGAAAGCCATCAAAGTTCTTCTAATAGATAATGGCAGGGGGGAGTATGTGAACACAAGACTAATAGACTTTTTTACTCAAGAGGGAATTGACCTTTAGCATTCAGTACCACACACCATAGTAGAATGGTGTTGCTGAAAGGAAAAATAGAACTCTTAAAGGGATGACCACTTGCATGCTACAAAACAAGTCTATTGATCAAGTCTTTTGGGCTGAAGCAATGAATTGTGTTGACTATATTCAAAATAAGAGTCCTCACAAAGCTTTGGATGATATAACTCCTTTTGAAGCATGGACTAGTAGGAAACCTATGGTTAAGAACTTCAAAGTCTTTGGTTTTCTAGCATGGACACAAATACCTCCACAAAAATGCAAGGCATTGGAAGCTCAAAGAAAACCTTGTATCTTTGTTGGATATGCGGACTCACATAAATTCTACAAATTAATGGATCCTAAAACACATGACATATTCTATGAGAGGAGTGTACATTTTGAAGAAAGTTGTCCAAGCTTTACTTCTTCAACTCCTCCTTCCTCCTTCATTGAAGAGAGTGATAGTGATAACAATGACTTGGAAGATGTTTGTCCTCGACCAAAATAGAGGCATCAAATAGTTGAGGTTGAGGATATACCTACAACATCTTCTTCCAATATACCTTGTAGTGCCTCTCCCATTTGACTTCTGTAAGTCATCCTGATGGATGCAACCTTGCTGATCTTTTGTTGTGATGGGATCATGATTGTGACCCTACGTGGTCTACACCGTCGAGGTGTTTGGATTTATGTTCTGTATCAATTTCTTTGAGTATGCTTTTGACTGATCTATGAGATTATGATGTGATTTATGGTTTACTGAGGTTTGTGCCAGTGGTTACTAGGATCAATGTGGTATCATGAGGTTGTTTCATGATTACCTTGAGATGTGTGCAAAGATTGCACTATGTACTATTACCATGCTACACTGGACTAGGTTCCTGTAGCAGTGGTTAGTCATGATTATGACTATGGTTGTTTATGTGTTTTAAATGCCTTTTTTAATGCAGATTTAACAATCATTATTAAACTCTTAAGTAATTAGAATGGATTGTTCATGTTGGATTATTTGGTTGTGTGTTGTGGACATTTACCTTGTTTTATTTAGATATGAGAGATATCTGTTCTTATGTGATGTTTTACATTTGAGATGACCCGAGGGTCAAATGTTACTCTTTGATCCCAGTATCATAGATATTAGACTGCTATGCTATTCAGTTAATCATATTGCATGATGATGCCATTTTGAGATGACAGTGTGTTTTTTTTTTTATGATATCTGGTTATCTGGTATTTGGACATACCTCTGATTATGTTATGTGATGGATTTAATGTTATGGTTATTTACTTCATTCCTGAGTTGTTATGCTTTATGCGAACGTGAGTGATGTAAATAGATTATTTTAATATAATTAAATAAATGGTTAAATTAGGTGATTTAATGCATTTTTGCTTCAGCTATGTTATTATATGCAATTGCACTTGAACGTGTTGTTTAGTGTGTAGGATTTACATCCCTGGCAGTGGCACATGGAGTTAGTGATTCAACCATTCATATTTTACCAATGTCATCCTTATGTGGTAGACATATCCTTAATTAAATGTTTAATTCAAACCTTTTAGTGATTATATAAATCTGAACTCAATTGCATTATGTGATTAGACCAGTAAGCATGTCTGTGCATTTAGAGGTTTGCATTGTCATGAAAGTTGTTAAAGAGATTTATGTATTTTTGGGTTTTCGGGCTTTTTAATTGATTTATTTTAATTTCTAGCAGCTTTTCCATAGATGAATTCTTGTTTATAGGAATAGCCTATTTTTGATTGGGTCAATTTGGGGTTTAACTAGGTTGGCTGGTTATTTGCCCTAATCAATTATTCACTTGAAAAGTGAATAAGTATCCAAAAAGGAATTTAATTCCTCACTTCTCACTTTTGAATTAGAAAGTTGGAGAGTAAAACCCAAAATCCTCTTCATGAGGATTCATTGTTTTGTTCGTTGTGGGAGCTATGGGCATGGGATCGTCGCGAGGTTGGGCTCGTTAGATCCAACTCGGGGAAACCTTGGATTGCCACGATTTTCAGCTACTTCTAAGGGATATTTATTTTATTGTTCAGATTCCCATTTTTCCCTTTTGGCTGTGAGGTAGGGCTTTCCTATTTTATTGTTTCTACTTCTATTTTTGGTAGCCATTTGTTTGGAGGCTGAGAACTAGTGTTCCCTTTTGTTTCTATATGCTAGTTCTACCCGATTGGGCAGGTATGAACATTTCCTTATTTTTCGAGATGAGGGTTTGGAATTTTGCACCATTATGCTGACCGTTTTTGCATATGGTGTCTGATTCCATTTATTTTTGGATTTTTGGGAGTTTTTGTGCCCAAGGGTCAAATGGGTTTTAATTTTGCAATTTTTCCAAATTTTGGGGTTTTTACCTCATTTTGCGTGCCACCCTATTTTCTCGAGTTTTCTTGGCACAATGTGGGTCAAGGACCTAGATGATTTGTTTAGATATCAGTCAAACCATTATTGCACTGTTATGTTGCATTGAGATGTGTGTTGCATTCGTACTCTCGACGTTGTGTTCAGTTGAGTGATTTTATACCTGTTATGTTTTCTTTTGAACCTTTGCTTTGTTTCATGGACACTAGGATTCATGTAGGATCCATACTCTCGGATTGAGGCCAGTTGAGTAAGTTCATAACTTTTGGTCTTCTTACATCATTGGGATTCGTGTAGAATCCATACTCTCAGATTGAGGTCAGTTGAGTGATTTTATGATGTATGGTTTTATTGGCTTGGGATTCGTGTAGAATCCATCCTTCCCTTGTTGCTTTTAGTTGGGTGTTTTCTTTGCATTGTGTTCTCATCCATTCCTTGTGTTTTGATCTTCATGATGGTGGTGCGCCACACACGAGTACATGTGCGTACATTTGTTGGGTGAATTGCGAGCCCCAATCTTTCGTGGTACTTTTAGAAGTTATGATCATTGGGGTTGGGATGGGAGTATGCATGCCCACGAGCACTTGTCGTAGGATGAGCATGGGTAGGGTAGGGTAGCATATGGAGGGGGCTTCTATCTTGCAACCTGGTGACCTTAGTCCCATAGGGTTGGCAGAGGATAAATAAGTGATAATTAAAGAAAATGTGTGACTGGCAATAAAACTTAAGATAATAAAATGTGTGTGCGGGGCCCTTTGTTGAGGAGTTGAAACACACGATCCAAGCTTGGGCTTTTCGATGCCAAGCGACTCTCCATGATGTCAACCCCTACTTAGTAGCCTTTTTAGTGTCTGACCAGGACCTGTACTCCTTGCATTGTCTTAGGTTCTTGGTTGCAGCCATCATACTATCTGGCATGAGTGTTAGCCTTGGATGTTGTGCTTTTTGTGTGTTTGTGGTTGGATCTTTATCTCCATCGACATGACGGGTGTGGACCTATGGATACCATGTGGCTGGGAGCCATAGCTACCTTCACCACTGCTAGGCACCGATGTACAGAGATAGTCTTGTCCTAGTGTGACCGTTGTTGGATGTTTTCACTTGGTACTTTAGGTTCCAAAGTATGCTTTCTTGTGATTTATGCTTTCATTGGAATGCTTGTTAATCATGTTTAGATGATGTTAGTTTACTTGATGCATTTCCATATCGTGATGTTTAGCATATGATTAGATGATGTTATTTGATTTAGTAGTATATCTTTTGCTTACTACTGTTTAGCATATGATAGGTGATGTTATCTATTGTAGGATTATCTTATGCGTTATCTCTAGCATGTTAGATTTTCTTTATGCTTATTCTTGTGCACATTTTAGTACTGATGTCCCTATTATGATAGTACCAACGATCTGGTCAGTGGCTTGGGATGTTATGCGCGGGGGATGGTTAGGACCCACGATGGTCTTATATTGCTATTGACGGTTGGGAGGAACCACATACTTAGTTTGGTTGTTTTGTTCCTTGCGATGTTTATTTCAATATGCTCTTTGTTGTTGTAGTTTAGATGGATAGATGTTCTTCGTTTTGTGTTGTTCTTGCACTCGAGTGTTCATTCCTCAAGCCTTTGTGGATCCAGTACTCTCCGGTGTGAAGGTGCTCTATTTGGGTCAGTTGTTGGTATTTTTGAGTTTCTTGTAGTGTTTTCGTGTTCTTTGGGAGACATTTGTTCAGCATGGTGAAACATTAAAAAGTATTGCACGCCTTCTTGAGAAGTGTCGTACGATACTGTAAAGTATCACACACCTTCTTGAGAAATGTCGTACAATACTCTAAAGTATCATACGCCTTCTTGAGAAATGTCATATGACACTAGAAGAGTGTCACACACCTTCTTGGGAAATTTCGTACAACATTGGTAAAGTGTCACATGCCTTGAGGATAAGTGTTTCCCTCCCTTAGTAAGAAGTGTCGCACGATTTTTTGTAAAAACCTGCACGGGCAGACAACGCGCACTTTTCATTCTATTCCAAACTTTTTGAGGGTTGATTTGGCTACCATTTTGGGTGTTCTTTGACCCTATGCTATTGCATTTTGAATTCTGTCGGTTTCTCTTGAAATCCAGTTTTTGTGTTTCTATTTTAGTCTCTTAGGGTTTAAAATATATCGTTTAAGTATAATTTGATGTATATTATGCCTAAGATATATTTTAATATATGTGACGAATCATTTGAGATAGGTTTCAAACCTCTCAGAGATAATTTATAGATTCTAGGAAATTTTAGAGCTTTAGAAATCTAGACTTAGCCAATTTTTAGGGCTTCAGGATTTCAGGCTTAGCCAAATTTTAGGATTCTGCATTTTACCCCAACTTGGTGTTTTGTTGATGAGTGGTCATTTCTTGAGCCCTCATCTTGTTGTGGTGGTTGTTGGCTTTTGTTTGTGTGTGTCAGTTGGTAGTGGCATTCGAAGATCTTTTGGTTACCGAGATTATGGTGAAGTCTTTTGTTGCGATCATTGTGATCCCTGTATGATGTTGTCATGTGCATTCATACTTGTAAAAAAAAAAATTCTTGGCTTGTATTTCATCCTTGTCAAGGATCTCTAGGCAGGGTATTACATACCTAGATGGGCTAAGAAGACATTGGATGTAGTAGGACCATTGGCAGGAAATCCTTTAGATACCAGAAGGACAAGATCATAGCATAACTCACTCCCACATGCCTATATTGCAGTTGCTTCTAATCCACAATCATTCAAAGAAGCATCAAGTATTCTAGAATGGGATAGAGAAATGGAGGAGGAATATAATTCTCTCATGAGAAATAATACATTGGACTTAGTCTCTCTTCCTAAGGAAAGAAAATTGGTTTAGTGTAAGTGGATCTATTGGACCAAATTCCCAGCGAATGGAAGTGTTGATAAACATAAAGCTTGACTTGTTGCAAAAGGTTTCTCTCAGGTACCTAGCATTGATTACACTGAGACCTTTCCACTAGTGGCAAAGATGAATTCCATTCATTTGACACTAGCTATAATGGCAACTCAGTTGTGGGTTGTTCATCAGGTGGATGTGAAAAGCACATTTTTGAATGGGGATCTTCATGAAGAGATATATATGGAGCAGCCATAGGGATTCATTTAGGATTCTTCCTTTGCAAATTGAAAAAGTCTATCTATGGAATTAAACAAGCTCCTAGAGCTTGGTATGCCAAGATGGATTCTTTCCTTCTCTTAGTAGGGTTAGTCAGATGTCATTCCGATCCAAATGTCTACATTCTTCAGTGGGATGATTCAAATTTTCTTCTTGTGCTTTATGTTGATTACTTGATCATTACAGGGAGCACAACATCCATTATTGAAAGTGTCAAGGCTACTTTGTAGGACAAGTTTTCGATGACAGACTTGGGTCTACTAGACTATTTTCTTGATATTGAGATACACCAGTCTTCATTAGGGATTACATAAGCACAACCCAAGTATGCTCTTGATCTTCTAGCTTGGTTTCACATAAGTGACTGCAAGGCTGCACTTACTCTCTTTCTTTCCAGTGTTAAGTTAGAAACAAAGTGTTCCACTCAATTTGTTGATGTGACTTTGTATAGATGGCTGGTTGGAAGCCTCATCTACTTGACACATACACACACTGCCATCTCATTTGTAGTTGGCATGGTTTCTTTCTTCATGCAAGAGCCACATGAACTTCATTGGAAGGAAGCAAAATGAATCTTACACTATATCTAGGGTACACATACACATGGGATACACTATGCAGCTGGTATAG
Source organism: Cupressus sempervirens (assembly GCA_028749045.1). Lineage (NCBI taxonomy): Eukaryota > Viridiplantae > Streptophyta > Pinopsida > Cupressales > Cupressaceae > Cupressus > Cupressus sempervirens. The sequence goes on along the minus strand of CM053787.1, from coordinate 1,030,856,530 downwards.
GACTTTAGTTAGTGGGTTACATAGACTCTGACTAAGCAGGGGACCTTGATTCTCGCAAGTCTACTTTAGAATATATGTTTCATCTTGGTTTTGGCCCCATTTTTTGGTAGAGCAAAAAGAAAAACACCATTTTTCTCTTTCATCAACCAAGGCTGAGTATTAAGGAGTTGTGACTGCAGTGACAAAATTTATTTGGTTGCAGTAGATTCTAAAGGAGTTAGGTTTCGATGTATCCAAACCCACAGTCATCCATTGTGATAACCAGAGTGCTATTGAAATCTCAAAACATTCAGTGCAACATTAGTGCACCAAACATATTGAGGTTCATATGCACTATATCAGAGAGCTGATTCATGAGCAGGTCATTGCATTGTAGTATTGTTCTACAGAGTAGCAGGTAGCCAAAACCTTCACCAAACCCTTTACGAAGGTCAAGTATCTTCATTTATGATATCTCTTGGGGGTGAGGGATTTTTCATCGGGGGGGTCACATGATCCTTCTCTTCTCTATTGTACATATCTCTCTTTTTGGTGGAGGTTTTTTCCCATGAGGTTTTCTCTCATTCTTCATTTTTAGAGAATTGTATTTCAACATTGCATTTGTACTTGGGTATCTGATGCAGGAGCATCCAGAGGTATAAGGGCAATCCTGTGTCACCCAAAAAAAAAAAGTACTTAGACTTAGTTTCTGTTTCATGTCTTTACATTTTTGGATACCCATTTGGGTCAAATAAAGGTTCCAACTCTCACAGTTCCACTATCAGTGTGTTTGAAAATCCCAAAAAAATAGGAGCATGCAATTTGGCCATCATTTTGGTGACCTAGAAGGTGTGAATTGGCAAGATGAATGTAATTGTGATTTAGAGCATTCCAGAAAAAGAATCAGGTCAAAAGGCCCCATGGTTTGAAAGTTATTGCAGTTTTTTGGGTTTTGGAGACCTCCTAAGAATGCTTCAAAGTCAGGTTTGGGGCATTAAATGAACTCAAAAAGGGTCAAAAAATTGGGGATGAGTGAAGCTGGTCCATAGGGCTATAGAGCGCTTCGAGAACTTTTCAAAAATGTAAACGGTTCGTCAATCGGAGCTACGGTTCAAAAGTTATGCCTCCCGGAAGTTCGACTACCGTTTCTGGATTCTTCTAAAATTGCACCGACTTCTAACATAGCTTCTGGAACCTTCTATTTTGTTGGTGGATGCCTACTAGCACTTTCTAGAATGTACTCCTAGTCCTTAACCCTTCGAGGTCTATTTAAGGAGATTTCTAGCATTGTAAAAGGCAGTTCGAAGTGGAGTTTGAGAGGAGGTGCTAAAAGGAGAAATATTCTCCAGATTTATGCTATTGTAAGCCCTTAGGGCATGTTCTGAAGTTTATTTTCTTTGTACTATTTGTACTAGCTTATTTTCTCAGTTAATATAATTTCCCTTTTCTATTGTGTCCATTCTATTCTTGGGTTGTGTCTCCATCAAGTGGTATCAGAGCGGGTTTTCTTGAGTGTGTAGACAGAGCGCCGACTGTGAGGCAGTTTGCACCAGGACTGTGTGGTTGTGGGTTTGAGTTAGAAGATGCCTCCATGAAGAGAGTGTGGCAGAAGGGCCAGAGCTATTGATCCTGAGGAGGTTAGAGCCCTCCAGAGGCAGGTACAAGGATTGCAAGAGGAGCTTCGTAGAGGAGCAAATGTTGCCGCAGGTGACAATAGTGAGGATGACAATGAAGAGGAAGTAATGGGACCAGAAGAGGAAGTTGATGGGGAAGTTCTGAATCCTGTAGAGGAAAGGCTTTTTAGGGCCATTACTAAGTTTGGGAAAAGACCTACAATTGAAGTGGGTATATTTTTAGGAAATCTGAAACCGGATGAGTTGATCGATTGGATCAATGAACTGGAAGAATACTTTGAGTATGAGGATATAAGGGACCCAGATAGGGTTAAGTTTGCAAAGGCCAAACTGAAAGGCCATGCCAAAATCTAGTGGCAAGAGGTTCAACTGGAAAGACTTAGAAGAGGAAAGGAGAATATCACAAGATGGGATCGCATGGTGGACAAATTGAAGAAGCAATTCATTCCTGTGGACTATGAGCTTGATCTATTTAAGAAGATGCATGGGTTAAAGCAAGCAAGAAGATTAGTCCAAGAATATATAGAGGAATTTTACCGACTCTTGATTAGAGCGAGGCATGTAGAAGAAAATAAGGAGAAGGTTGCTCATTATATCAGTGGGTTGCGACCTAACATCCAGGAGGAATTAAGTTTGGTAATAATGACCAGCGTTGAAGAAGCATACCAGTTTGCCCTACGAGTTGAAGAGAAGCTGAGTAAAAGGTTTGAAGGAAGACAACGAGGGCGCGGTCAAGGAGGAAGGGGAAACGGTAGATCATCTGGAGGCCGCAATGAAACCCAAAAGAAAAATGAAGATGTGGGTACTAGCAGAAACTAGAGGAATGAGGGTTTCAACCGCTCCCATGATCAAGACTTTGGATATCAAAGAGGAAGAGGTAGAGGACATGGACAAGGAAGAGGAGGCTTCTGTGGTACCTATTTCCATTGCAATGAAGAAGGTCATTGTGTCTTTGAATGCCCTCAATGACAAGGAAGGACAGATAGGAGAGTTGAGGGCCAAGCTAGGGTTGCTCATGTGGATGAGGATGCACAATCATCACATTTAGAGGATGCAGAAAGAGGAGAGACCTTGGTAAATGAAAGAGTCCTACTAAGTGGTGAGAATGAACCAAGACAACGGAGGAGTTTGTTCCGTACCAGATGCAAGTGTGAGGATAAATGTTGTGATGTGATCATTGATGGTGGTAGCACTGATAACTTGGTATCAGAAGAGATGATCTCTAAGCTAAAGCTCAAGAGGGAGAAACATCCCCAGCCCTATCAGATTTCTTGGGTAAAAGATGATCATAAGGTCCTGGTAAGTGAACAATGTTTAGTAAAATTCAAAATTGGGAGTTACCATGATGAAGTTCTCTGTGATGTTATTTCGATGGATGTTTGCCATCTATTGTTGGGTAGACCATGGCAGTTTGATAGACATGCAATACATGATGGACATGCAAACACATACTCTCTGACAAAGGATGGAGTTCACCACAAATTGAAGCCCATGAAAAAGGAAGGTGAAAAGGTATGTAGCAGTGCTAGGATTTCTCTTGTTGATGGAAGGAAGTTTTTAGATGGCATGAAACATCAACATATATGCTATGCTTTGATTCCTAGGAAAGATAAAGAAGGTAGTAGTGAAATACCATTTGAAGTTTCAGATTTACTAGGGGAATTTGGAGATATTATCTTTGATAATGTTCCAGATGGATTGCCATCAGTAAGGCAAATTAGTCATCAGATAGATCTGATTCTAGGAGCTAGTTTTCCTAACAAGGCTGCTCACAGGATGACTCCTACTGAAACAAAGGAGCTAAATAGACAGGTTCAGGAGCTGTTGAGGAAGGGCTTGATTCGAGAGAGCCTGAGTCCATGTGTAGTACCTACAGTACTTGCACCAAAGAAGGATGGAGAGTGGAGGATGTGTACAGATTCTCAAGCTATAAATAGGATAACCATCAAGTACCGGTTTCCTTTACCAAGGATGGATGATCTTATGGACTGCTTGAGTGGAGCTCAGTACTTCACAAAGATAGATCTGAAGAGTGACTATCATCAGATATGGATTCGAGAAGAAGATGAGTGGAAAATAGCCTTCAAGACCAAGGAGGGTCTTTATGAGTGGTTAGTCATGCCCTTTGGATTGACGAACGCCCCAAGCACCTTCATGCGGCTCATGAATGAGGTACTTAAAAAGTTCTTGGGAAAATTTGTTATTGTCTATTTGGATGATATTTTAATTTTCCGCAAGACTTTGGAAGAACATTTACTGCATATTCGTAGTGTCCTTGAAAGGCTAAGGGAAGAGAAACTGTTAATTAATCTAAAGAAGTGTGTCTTTGCAAAAAGGGAGTTAGTCTATTTGGGATTTGTTATATCACCTGAAGGTCTCAAAATGGATCCAGAGAAGGTAAAAGCCAATTTGGAATGGCCTACTCCAAGGTCTGCTACTGAGGTAAGATCATTTCATGGTCTGGTTAGTTTTTACAGGAAGTTTATTAAGAATTTCAATGGCATATGTGCACCCCTAACTGATACAATAAGAGGGGATAGAAAAGAGTTCAAATGGACTGCAACAGCTACGAGAAGTTTTGAATTGCTGAAGAAGAAGGTGATAGAACAGCCTGTGTTGGCACTTCTAGATTTTAGAAAAGTGTTCCAAGTGGATTGTGATGCTAGTGGCAGCACTATTGGGGCTGTATTAAGCCAAGAAGGTAAGCCTATTGCATATTTTAGTGAAAAATTGAATGATGCAAAGAAGAAGTATTCTGTTTATGATCAAGAATTCTATGCAATAGTTCAGGCCTTAACGAAATGGAGGCATTATTTATTGCCAAAGGAATTTGTTTTGTATACTGATCATCAGGCATTATAGTACCTAAATAGCCAAGGTAAATTGAATCAGAGGCATATGAAGTGGGTAGAATTCTTGCAAAGTTATACATTTGTGTTGAAGCATAGAAATGGAAAATCTAACAGGGTTGCAGATGCACTAAGTAGGAGACAGTCACTGCTTACAGTAATGCAGGTTGAAGTAATTGGGTTTGATGAACTCAAGAATTTGTACCCCAAGGATCCTGATTTTGCTGAAGCATGGAAAGCTTGTAAAGAGCTTGCTGCTGTAGATAGAACAAAGTGGTTAGATTACTTGATTCAGGATGGCATGTTGTTCAAAGGTAGTCAATTGTGCATTCCAAGGAGTTCCATGAGGGAAAATCTGATTAAGGAGAAACATAGTGGAGGGATGGCAGGACATTTTGGTCGAGATAAGACCATTTCCATTCTTAGAGAACATTATTTTTGGCCTCAAATTTCACAGGATGTGAAGAAGTATGTACAAAGTTGCCAGGTTTGTCAAGTTTCCAAGGGGTTTAGTCACAATACGGGTCTTTATCAGCCGTTGCCTATTCCATCAAGGCCATGGGAGGACATAAGTATGGATTTTGTTCTTGGATTGCCAAGGACACAAAGGGGTAATGACTCAGTATTCGTGGTGGTTGATAGGTTCTCCAAAATGGCACATTTTATTCCATGCACAAAACTCATGATGCTATCCATATTGCAGACTTGTTTTTCAAAGAGATGGTAAGACTACATGGTCTTCCAAGGAGTATAGTTTCTGATAGAGATACTAAATTTGTGGGGTATTTCTGGAGGACATTGTGGAAGAAGTTGAGAACAGACCTAAAATTCAGTTCCACGTATCACCCACAGACTGATGGTCAAACAGAAGTGGTAAATAGAAGTTTGGGCAATTTGTTGAGATGTTTAGTTGGGGATAAGCCCAAGGGATGGGATTTGATTCTACCACAGGCAGAGTTTTCTTATAATAACTCTGTAAATAGGAGTACTAGAAAATCACCATTCCAAATTGTATATGGGAATAGCCCAAGGACTGCACCAGAGCTAAGGAAGATAGAACAAGGGGAGAGGACAAGTGCTGAAGCTGAGGAATTTGCTAAACATATCAAGTGTCTACATAAGGAGGTTCAGGCACACATAACCAAGATGAATCAAGAGTATAAAGCTAGGGCTGATCAAAGGAGAAGACATAAGGAATTCCAAGTAGGAGATTTAGTCATGGTACACTTACAAAAAGAAAGATTTCTAGCCGGTACTTACAACAAGCTGAAAATGAAGAAATTTTGCCCTTGTAAAATTTTGAAGAAACATGACTCAGGAAATGCATATGAAGTGGAGCTGCCAAATGGTATTCAGATTTCTCCCATTTTCAACATTGCAGATTTAACAGAGTATCATGATGATGGTGCAGGTGAGGAGCTGGTGTTAGAGCCATGTCCAATTCTTGCTTCTAAGAAGGAGGAGATAGAAGACATTCTATATCATCGTGTGGGTAGGAGTACCAGAAACAGGTAGTATGAAGAGTATTTGGTCAAATGGAAAGGATGACCAATCGAGGACTCAACTTGGATTTCAGCAGTTGAGGTTTCCCATTTGGGATTTCCTCTACCATCCATAAAGTGACAGGGTCACTTTTCAATCTACCCTGGGTGTCTGATGCAGGAGCATCCAGAGGTATAAGGGCAATCCTGTGTCACCCAAAAAAAAAATGTACTTAGACTTAGTTTCTATTTCATGTCTTTACATTTTTGGATACCCATTTGGGTCAAATAAAGGTTCCAACTCTCACAGTTCCACTATCAGTGTGTTTGAAAATCCCGAAAAAATAGGAGCATGCAATTTGGACATCATTTTGGTGACCTAGAAGGTGTGAATTGGCCAGATGAATGTAATTGTGATTTAGAGCATTCTAGAAAAAGAATCAGGTCAAAAGGCCCCACAGTTTGAAAGTTATTGCAGTTTTTCGAGTTTTGGAGACCTCCTAAGAATGCTTCAAAGTCAGGTTTGGGGCATTAAATGAACTTGAAAAGGGTCAAAAAATGGGGGATGAGCAAAGCTGGTCCATAGGGCTATAGAGCGCTTCAAGAGCTTTTCAAAAATGTAAACGGTTCGTCAATCGGAGCTACGGTTCAAAAGTTATGCCTCTCGAAAGTTTGGCTACCATTTCTGGATTCTTCTAGAATTGCACCGACTTCTAATGCAGCTTCTGGAACCTTCTATTTTGTTGGTGGATGCCTACTAGCACTTTCTAGAATGTACTCCTAGTCCTTAACCCTCCGGGGTCTATTTAAGGAGATTTTTGGCATTGTAAAAGGTAGTTTGGAGTGGAGTTTGAGAGGAGGTGCTAAAAGGAGAAATATTCTCTAGATTTATGCTATTGTAAGCCCTTAGGGCATGTTCTGAAGTTTATTTTCTCTATACTATTTGTACTAGCTTATTTTCTCAGTTAATATAATTTCCCTTTTCTATTGTGTCCATTCTGTTCTTGGGTTGTGTCTCCATCAGTATCTAACATGGCCTAGTAGCCAGGACCTATTATGCATTTCATCATATCTTTTGTGAGCTTAAGTGCATTCCCCTAAGTTGCACTTAAGGGGGGCGGGGGTGTCTTAGTGTAACTAATTATTATTTATGCTTTACTTAAGTTTACTTAGGATAAATTTATTATTTTATTATTTATTAGGTTAGACACCTAGGAGTTTGCATACTCATATGAGTTGTTTTGTTGACAACATAGGAGTAAGTAACTCTATTTTAGAACATGGTGTCTACAACACTCGAGTTTGCATAATTAACTGAGTTGTCATGTAGGCAACACAGTTGTTCACACTCTTAATTAGGCACATGGTGTCTACAACATAATTTTACGTGATACACGTTTGTAGGCTTATCCTCTCATCATCACACTAACTTTTGTGCTCAATGGAGGATAATCTACTCTTGCTGAACATGTTCTTAGTTATGAGGCTTATCATATTACTAACTCCTAGACATTCTAAAAGCATTCTAGAGGCCTTTATATTTAGGCACTCATAGTGTACTTGTACATCAATTGAATATCATATTGTTATTTTGATCATACTCTATTGGTCTATTTTGTGCTAGTTGTTGAGCTTCTTGGTCTTGGGTGATTTTTCCCTAAGGAAAATTCTTACAATTATTCTACAAGGAATAGTTGAGAGATCAGTTGGATAGTGAGTTCAGCAGTCTTGCCCCAAAAGCTGTCTAGATAGTGGGTCCTTCTGCCTTCTACAACTCCTAACAAGGTTGGAATCTCCTAACATGGATTCAAAGTCTCCTAATAGGGACTCATATGTACTAAATGTTGTAATAGGCTCCTAATAGGGTCCATCTTCTAACAAGGAATATTTATATTAGTACATCATCTTGTGGAAATCATTCCCAGTGGGGTTTTCCCTCTAATCAAGGGCTTCCCTAGTTAACAAATATTATGTAATTGTGTATGTGCATCTTGTTATGGTTGTTGTTTACTTTGATTGAATGGTTAATATTAATTAAGTTTGATATTTGTTTTAATTGGATAACTAATTCACTTCCTTGACCACACCCCCACCCTGCCCCCCCACCCACCCCCACCTTCTTAGTTATCTTGGTGGACTATTATTTGTAACAAAATAAAAATTAGACAGCTGGAAACTCATTGATGAGTGGAACCTATGGTAGCTTTTTGCAAGGGCTGGCACACCACATTCCACATATCGAGTTCTTGCTAAGTCACCAAGGAAAAAGATCAAGCAATTCTAGATAACAACATAGCAAAAACCCTAGATTTAATTTGAGATCAACAACAGACATAAGTAAATTGAAAAACTAGCCTACTATCATAAAGCACAAATGGGACATGGATAGTTGCATCTCATTCTGACACACCCATTAGCCATAAGAAAAATGGCCCACATAGCCACGTGTCCTAATGTCTCTATGTTGCTAAGAACAAAGAACAAGTAACTTTCTTTGGTTACAAAGTGACAACCCTTGATCTTAAGGAAGATCAAGGGCCTCATGACTTGGTTGATTTTCACAGATAAAACATAACCCACATAATATTTTAAAAAAAAGCTTGGGTTATAATTTCAAGCTAAGACATAGGGTAAGGTAAGGTAGTATAGACAAATTTGAAAGGTACATAGGAAAATAAAAAAGGGTTTTCAAATGATTTTTAGAAATTTCTTGTGCACTTCTTTAAAAAGCATATCATGTAAACTAAATTGGGGATTTTCTAGGGCAAAATTTAACATTGGAATAACAACACAAAATTACGGATTAATCTTCTAGGGAAACAAAGATTTAAGAGCATACAACCCTAATTTTGAATGGGAACTAGATTTTCACTAGAATATTTTAGAAATTTTTAATACATGAATAACTAGGCCAATGGTAATGATGCAGATTCAAGTCCAAGCCAATAAGGTAGCTCTGGAGGTGGCCCACCTTTAGGAGCTACTCAATAATTGTAGTAACGCACCTTGTATGGTTACAAGAGTGCCTCCTAATGCCTTGGCTGATCATACTTTTCTTAGGGGCCACCACCAAGGGCGTATCTCTTTTTCTTGCCACTCTCACATGCCATGCTTGTAGGCTTCCTACCATTGCTCTCCTAGTGGTGGCGATGGTGGTTGGAAAAGTCGCTTAGCTTCTCCACCTCACTATGGCTCATATTGGTCCCCTAGTCTGGTGGCTCCCCCTCCCGATGCTCCTTGTTTTGCTTTTAGTAAATGGCCTTTTCACCTGGAGTTGGTTATTTCACTCATGGGAAGATACTAAAGATGAAGACTAGGCCCCTAAAGATGTTGCTAATGGCTAGACTATTCTCAGTCCACCTGCCAATCTTAGGGATGACTAGGGTTTCCATGATGTTGATGAACCACCCCCCTTAGCTAACACTACTTTGGCAGCCTAAGAGGTTGCTTAAAGTTTTTTTGATGAATAGTTGTTGATTTTAGCTTCAGCAGTGTAAACTCTCGTGGGGTGATATTGTATCCACTGACCTTTTTTGTGAATTGTAACTAGTATATTATTTATTAATAGAAAAGGACTATTCATAAAAAAAAAATAGTAATTTTTTATTTAGGTGTGTGGAAATATACATTTATTTTATATAAAATATGTTGATAGACTATTTTATGGAGAAAAAAAGGTCTTATGAATTTTTTGTTGTCTACCTATCTTATATCATTATGTTTGCATATAATATCAATATTTTCACTTGCTTATATATATATTTGCATTACTCATTTATTTATCACGCATATATACTTGAACTTATTTTTATGTAAGGGAGATCTAGTCTTTTCTCTATCTTTTAAAAATAACAACTTAATGGTAGTGGTAGCAATGTAATAATTTGTAAAGGTGGGTTTTTGGGTCTTTTGATTTGATTAGGACGATAGGAAAATTGGCAAGGCATTGAACCCTTGAACCCTTTTACAATGGAACAAAAAACAACAACAACACTAGCAAAGCCAAGGAGACAAAGTCACTGAAGCCAAATATCAAAAGGGTTTTTTAAAGGAACCCAAAACCTTCAAGGGTTTTCATAAGGACCAAAAACCTTCTAATAGTTTTCAAAAGGACCCTAAACCTTCTGTGAAAATACAAAGACTCATAAGCTCTCAAATGATCATTTGGAGTGGAGTGGGGAGTTTTCAAGGTCCCCAAAACCATTTGACATGAAACACCCCCCAACAAACATGGAACCTCCATCAGACTAAAACTTAAAACCTACATAAAACCAATAAAAAACACTACAAAGAGCATAGTCATTCTTTAAAAAAGACCCCATAAAAACTATAAATTTACTAAAGTTATCTAAATACTTCACTGCTTTGTCAACCCTAAAATCATCCAACACCAAAGGGAAGGAAACCTTCAAAAGGGACTCCGCATACCTAAGAAAACCCATAACAAAACTAAAAGGCTTCAAGCTAGGAATCCATCTTCTTTAAAATTTTCACGAGACGTTCAAGAGTAAAGGAGAAAAAGACCCAAAAAGAAACATCAGCCTAAACCAATGATTCCAAACAAAGGAGAAATCAAAATCAAAGCCTCCATATGGAGATCCACTTCATTAACTTCATTTGACATCATTCATTTTTATGGGCAGTACTACATCCAACCTTTACACCCAAGTGCATTAGAAAAGGATGTTAGAGTAAATAATTAATTTACTAATTATTTATTCTACTTACTTAAGCTTACTTAGGTAAATGCATTTATTTATTAGTTGTACTCTAGGAGTTAGTTATAAGTTGTTGACAATACGAGAGTTTGTTCTCTCCTAAGTCATACTTATCCTCTCACATTGTTCGAGGACTTTCCACCTTATGTGGATGTATGTTTAGTTGTCACAATTATCTCCTAGCATCTTCTAGCTTATTCTAAGAGATTCTATAAGGCCTTTATAAGTGGTCTCTCCCTCATTGTATCAACAACAAAATCACATTTTTGCATATTGTAAATACATATTTTCTTGTGTTGCAATATCTTGTGGTCTCTCATGTCCATTTAGGGTTTTATTCCCTTGCTCCACGCTCTTCCTTCCTTGGCTTCCCTTTGATAGGTTTTCACATGCAAGTGATCTTGGGTATCTTCAGAGTTGGATTTCATCAACTCCAACATGGTATCAGAGCCTCCCTGTTACTGCTTCGTTGAAGGATTTTTAAAGTCATGATTTGGAGTCACAAACCCTAGTTTGTTTGTGCATTTTTTCTTCAAATTAGGGGATTAGCAAATTTTTAAAGCACTTTCAGCCCAAATGGACACTACCATTGGATTCAGAAGGTGCTTTTTAGCTAGGATCCATATAAAACTTGTTGATTTTGGAGACAGGGCTCCGGGAGGCAAAATAATTTTCATTCCAAGGCTTTTTCGTACGGATCGTATGGATTTTTGAGCAAAAAATTAATAAAAAAGGCTCGTAGGCTGTGCCATTGTGGCACCACCAAGAAACCATCATGGGGCTGCCCGCGCTCCACCTACACCCCGCTGCGCCTAGTAGTGCCAACTGTGCAGAACCCTGTTCCCACCACGGCCCAGGCATCGCTCATTCTACTGCCTCTGCCAATGGACTTCTCTATTCCACCACCCCTGTGGCTGTTTCCACTTGTCTGCTACTCCGTCTCCTCTTCAGACAAGTGTTAGCTTCTATATCCTGCCACATGGATATTACATCAACTGCCCACGTGGTGTTTCTGCACAGTCACCAACCGCTTAGCGTGTGACACATGGCAAGACCGCCACATGACCCCTGCCACATCACTCCTTTGCCACGTGGCATTTTTTTTTTTGCGACAGCCTCATGGCCATCAAATTTTTTTACTTTGAAATGCTAACGTTAGCATGACATCAGCTTTGCATCAGCACCTTCATGCCTCTCCTTCAGGGTCCTTTTTGACCTACTCTTGGTTTTTTGGCCATAACTTGAGCATACAGAGGTATTTTTCCAATCTGAAAGAAGCATCGAAAAGGTGGTTCTGAGACAGAGATATTGATGTAGGTTTTTTTAGGTTTTTATGCATTTTTGTTGCCCATTTTTTTAGTTGAAGTCAAAAGTTCAATTTTTGACTCCGACTTGCATATCTTTTGCGTCCCATGTTAGTTTTTTGAAAAAATTATATTTTTGGAAAGTTGGTTTTCTCATCTTTTCAAAAATGTGGTCCTTTTACTTAGTTTTTGATCCATGCTCTTTCTATCATATTTTTGGAATTTTTTCTATATGGTGGATATCTTGAGTGTTTTAGGCCCGAGGATCATTTTCCTGGCATGGTTTCTTTTATTTTAGGTTGTACTTTCTTTTGTATTAGCTTGTTTCCTATTTTGATCATTGTAGCTATAATTTTGAAGCACTTTTATGTATCGCACTGAGATAAGGTGTCACTTTTTCATTTTGGGTTTATGAACATTGTTTTTGAGTCAGTTGTACATGCACTATTTTCATAAAGCACTATGGGGGGGATAGTTGCTTTCTATTTTAGGCATTCTCCCTTTGTCAAGTGAGTGTCCCTTCCATGAAATTAGCCCCATGTAGCGTCAGTGTGATCGTGTCTTTATAGGTGTTTGTACCTCTTCCTCTCTTGTTGTTCTTGGTTTGTTTGTAGGAGACTTTGGACCACCTTCTCAGTTGCTTATCATCTCACCCCATCTGCATTAAAGGGGGGTTATGCTATTGTTCTAATGCATCCTTGGTTCGATGGTTCATTAGTGTGAGCTATGTATTTAGTTGTTGATCCTATAAATGAGATGATTACAGTGGTTGTCTACCTATGCATTTCGGTGAGATGGATCATCTACCATATAGACATGTTCGGTTTGTGCCTTCTTCTTCCATGGAGATTCTTTAGATCAGTAGTTTTCTTTCTGATGGAAAATTTTGCGATTCTTCATGCTTCAGTGATGCTTCTTCATGATCACTCCTTGTTCTTGTTTTAGGGGACATTTCCCTAGTTGGAGGCTTCTTCAGTTCTTGACTAGGTTACCTCTTTTTGGGGCAGGGTTTTTCCACATGGTTTTCTCTCTTTCCCTATTTTTAAAGGTTGCATGTTGTTGCATTGTACATGGGTACCTAACATGGCCTTGTTGCTGGGACCCATTCTGCATTTCTTAGTCTTGTGAGCTTCAGGCATTTCCCTAAGTTGCACTTAAGGGGGGGTGTTAGAGTAAATAATTAATTTACTAATTATTTATTCTATTTACTTAATCTTACTTAGGTAAATGCATTTATTTATTAGTTGTAGTCTAGGAGTTACTTATAAGTTGTTGACAATATTAGAGTTTGTTCTCTCGTAAGTCATACTTATCCTCTCACATTGTTCGAGGACTTTCCACCTGATGTGGATGTATGCTTAGTTGTCACACTTATCTCCTAGATTACATCATCCTTTTCTAATACTAAGTTGAGAATCCTTAGAGACCAACCTTTCTCTGGTCTTCCAAAGATAAGAGACCAAGAAAGACCAACAAACACCTAAAGACTCACTTCAACTACAATTCTAGGAACCCAAAAGTTCTTCAACTTGTCTCAAGCAACTACCTTACTAATTATCAGAGGCTTAAAACTCACCACAAGGTCAAGGCACACTATAAACCTTCTCAATATCCCAATGTAGAAATTAGAGAAAGAAATAATAGGAATTTTTCTTCATAGAGTGTCCACCGTGAAAAAATTGAAGGTATAGAATTTGAGGATATTATTTGGAATGTGTTTAAAGACAATGATAGTTGAAATATGTGGAAGTATTTCTTTATAGATAGATATTTTAATAGATTAATTTCATTTTTTAAATGTGGGTCTTTTTTTTTATCCCCCTATCTTCTATCATTATGTACCTACTATTTATTTCTTTTATATTCACATACACTTAAAAAATGGTTAATGTGTGTAATTCCCCCTTTTTAGCATGTCATCTATATCGATTGTTTGGTCTTCATGATTGATTGATATTATGACATTCTTTCATTAATTAAATGAGATGGAGTATGAAGAAAAGAAATTTTATTGGAGTAGGTTGGCCAATGGTGGATATGGGTAAATGAAAGGAAGTAGCGAGAAGGGGATTTGGTAGAAGAAGGGTGGAGTTATTCTAGCCAAATGTTGGAACAATATGGAAGTGTTGTAATGTACCTATTTTAGTGCTAGACATCATCATAAGTTATTTATAGCTAGAAAGAGTGGTTTAATCACTCAACAACATTTTGTAAGTTATGATCAACCTTGTTATTTGGCATGTCTAATGCAAGAGCATCTTGGTCCAAAAGTGATCTAGCATCAACCAAAATAATAGTCTATTTTATCTCAATTTTAGTTTGTTATGGTAGTTATTAGCATCTCAACATCAAGTAACCATTGATATGACTAGAATTTAAAACCTCAATTATTTTGTTGAATCATAATTTTCCATGTTCTGGAAAAGTTTTGGAAAAAATTTGAATATTTAGAAAAAAGGAAAGAAATTGTTAAATATTTTGAGTAAAAGTTACATTAAAAGTCATTTTTCAAAACTCAGATGTGCAATCCAAAATATCAAATCGATCATAAATTTTTTGCAACATAGTATGAAAGATCACAAAAATTAAATTATTGGGTTTTTCTCTTTTTTGTTTTATCTTTTTATTAGATATAAATGTTTGGGCATTTGAATTTGGAAAGGGAAAAACATAGTGAGAGTTCAAAGTTGTGCTTAAGCACTGTTTAGAAAAATAATTCAACTCAAAATTTGATCCTCAATATTATTTTCAAATAGAAAAGTGTATTTAAATAATAAAGGCAGTATGGGTTTTTTAAAAGAAAATATCAGGGTAGGTAATAGAGTTAGACATAAAGAGAAGGAGACCATTTTGGGCTCCAAAATTATAGAATTTTAAACATAAAAGGAATATAATTAAAATATACACACCAGCAAAATGTGGAAAGAAAGTGTAGATTTGAAGGAAGGAGAAGTTACATGGAGTTGGTGAATAAAATGGAGAGAATAAGGATGAATATTGAGAAGCCATGAAAGGCCATGCATGTATTTTATTCCATACTTTTGTAATATGCTTTAAACAAAGTTTTTGATTAAGAAAGGCAACAATTAATGGGTGGTGATCCATTACTTATTATTAATTTTTGTTCGCATCTCTAAATGTTGGACTTGAGGAAGAGTCTATAGGTTCACTAAATTCTCTAATAGGATGTGATAATAATTTTAATATTTTGGATCCCTTGACATTAATGACAATACGAACCAACAACTTTGACATCAGTGACAATCTTTCTCTTAATATTTTGTTCACTCAAAATCTACTCTTTTTATCACCACTTAATGAGAACTTTGTACATGAGTACCTTACATGGACTAGTAGTTGATACTCATCATAATCCATACATTACCCCCATATTTGTGCTCTACGAGGCTTGTTAGTGTAAACAGTATCATTTGTCATATATTTAGCCAACCGCCTTTCTAGTATCAACCTACTTACACCTAGTGTAAGTTTATTCAGGTTAGTGTATAAATTTATTCTCTCTTCATCTAATTGATACATGTGCCTTCATCTCTATAGACACTTATCATAGTCATGACTGATAATTCAACATGCACTAGTGAAGTGAGGTCACAAGTATCAATTTTTTAGATTGGTTGTTGGAGTTTTGCTCCTACTTTATCATCTCCTAATCCTTGTTTATATGTGCAAGTTGTATCATTGTACATATTTTACAAAATTCATATGGTATATTATCCTAATATTTTATTGGTTAGTTAGTGAAATATTACTTATATGTTTTTAAACTATTGATTTGCTCTAACATATTTTAATGCATATGATTTGACTACATTGATTACTACTAAGTGATGAATCCATGTAGTATGTTTGAGTATTAATATCATATGTATCTATAATACTAAGATAAAAGAAATCCAACAAATTGATCATACTTACTATGCAAAGTTTTATTAATTCTTCAATTTAATAAACAAGTTTTTGATTATTGAATTCTTTTTAAAATGCATTATCATATATGGTATGTATATCTTCCCATAGTATTGACATTTATTTTTATAAATGAAGAGATACAAGTACAAATCAACAAAGTACCATATAACTTATCAAATAACTAAAATTAAGTTCACTCAAAATATAGAAATTATCTAAGTGCCCAAAACGTTTGTATTATTAGCTAGAACATGTAAAATTGATAAATTGAATAAAAGACACACATAACTGAGTCTTGATTTATTAATTTAAGGACTCATCAAAATCATATTGGTGTAGGAGCACCTAAGGATTTCTTAATCAATACAAGTTATTGTTTTGTTGTGTGTATGTGTCTTTAGAGCATTTTGGGAGTATGTCATTTAAGGTCATGTGGACCACAATAAGAGTACAATAGGGTTTGTTTGAAGAGTCTCAGGACATTTGTGGGTGCAATTAGGGATCAACAAGTTGTAAAAGACCTAATTTGTAAAATTTTGATAATGACATCAAAATGAGGTTAGTAGGGTCTAAGATAGGTCAAAATCATGTTTATACCATAGTTAAGGTCTTTGGTAAGGTTGAAGGAACATTTGGGTGCATTTAGTTAAGGTGTGCAAAAACTTGCCAAAAAGATGTAAAAGTTGCATTGTGCAACTTTGCAACTTTTAAAAATTTCTTGGACAACATTGTGAAAATGATTCAACTAGATAAAAAGGATCCCTAAGGGGTAAGTAACTGCTTAACCACCCTACACAAGACATATCCTGACCAAAATCTAGGGTTGGACACCCATTTCACAGAGACAAGTTTTGAATATTGAAGTTTGAAGTGATTTTTGAACATTTTCTGTGTGTTTTCCATGACAGTGGGTAGTTAGAAAATTGAAGTTGGTATTATAATACCTAATGTGAGTATTTTAGATGTTTTCTTAATTCTATGTGGAAGTATATAGTAAATTTGTTCACGTTTGATTTCCTTTTGTAAATAGTCTCATTTTGGCACTATTGTTGGTTTTGTCAAGGTAGTTTGATAAGATGGGGTTCTAACTCATTTTCCCACTGTCCATTCTAAATGGCCTCTTTGGAATAGTGAGTAGAATCCATGTACATAAATTATTAATAATTTTGGGACCTCAAATGTAGGGAAGCTATTTTTAATGTCTTTCTGTAGGTGAGCTTGTGGTGAGTCCAACTAGGGAAGACCAAATTGCAAACAACATAACTTGCAAAGGTGAATAGCTAGAGTCAAAATTAATTTTTGAATTTGAAGATAGGAGTCTTGCCAAGATTTTTTGAAGAGGGGGAAATCATAATAATCCATTTATTAGCCATAAGCTTTCCATTTTGTAGAGAAGCTAGTAAGAGCCTTAAAACCCTGAAACTCACTCAATTTGAGTTAGGGTACTATAGGAAGACGGTGGCCCCAAGACCCTAAAAAGCCTTTAAGGGTTGGAAAATGATCCATGAATCCCTTGAAAAGTTATAGGGTTTCTTTGGAAGCATTGGGAGAAAATCCCTATTTTCTTGGAGTATGAGACCTAATTGGGGGTAGTAGCCTTTTAGGCCTATTCTTAAAGAATTGATGAAATTGGATGAAAAGTTGAACTAAGTGGTACTCCTAACACCCCT
Organism: Cupressus sempervirens; assembly: GCA_028749045.1. Taxonomy (NCBI): domain Eukaryota; kingdom Viridiplantae; phylum Streptophyta; class Pinopsida; order Cupressales; family Cupressaceae; genus Cupressus; species Cupressus sempervirens. The sequence continues at coordinate 1,030,838,965 of CM053787.1, read as the reverse complement.
AGTTGGTTGAATAGAATTACTTGGAGATACCTCCACATGTTTTCAAGGCTAAGTACAAGATTTGGAGGTTAAAGATCCTTTAAGGTGGTTTAAGGGCCATGGTTAGTGGAACAAGAATGCATCAAGTTTTGACTTGATTGAAGAATATTTATTGATATTTGGTTGGATAGAGAGATTAGTAGATTCTTAGGAAAAGAAGATCCTATAGGTGAAAAATGGTGCGGTGAAAACACCCTACAAGTCTTCTATGAAGACTAAGAGCATGAACTTATGATTGGTTCATCCAATCTCCCTATCAGTTTGGTATCAAAGCCTCAAAAGATGAGGCTTGTGGATAAATGTTTTAGAATGGGGAATTAGTTGGAGAAACTAAAATGGTGACAAAGGTAGAGTTAGAAAAGAAGGTGACCAAGAATGAGAAAGAAAAAAATGTGCTCAGAGATAGATTAACCCAACTACAAGAAAAGTTGGATCAAATGGAAGAAATGATTGACTAAATAAATCTCCACTTAAAGCTCTCTTTTTGATGAAAAAATGAAATAAATCAAATAAAGATTCCTTTTTTTTGTACATATCTCTAAATGGTGAGCTTATTCCTCTTACTTGTCTTTTTAGGGATTTATCCCACATTTCTCTTAAGGATGCATTCCTCTCCACAATTTCCTTTATAAGGAGCCCTCTCCTTCTCATTTAGATAGATGCTAGTCGCTATAGTATTGTTATGCACTAGGTTTGGAGAGAAATTTTGGAGGAGTTTGAGTCTTAAAGTTTGGACATTAGAGCTTCATTTCAACTTCTTTCTTCTTGTCTTCTTCTCTCATGCATCCATGACTTCCATCATCATGTTTCATCCTTGCATTTTTATATTAGCTTAGAATCATATTTGCTTCATAGATTAATCTTGCATTGTTATTTTCTTTCATAGATTAGATTTCATTTCTTGCATTGCTTTGCATTTTTATCATTTAAATTAGATTGCATCTGCATTTGCATCCATATTTTGATCTTTGAATCTCTCATTTTATGGTGTACTTGCATGGGTGCAAACTAGGTCAAACTAAGGGCCTCAATTACAAACCCTTGCACTCCATGAATAGAGAGCTATGAGTCACCATTTGAGATCTCATTCTTGAGAAATCTTGGATATAATGACCCATAGAAGTGTGTCAACATTTTATCACACAAATAAACTTAGTCTCCTTGAGATCTTGTAACCAAATCTCACATCCAATAATCTCTTGTATCACTTATCTGCATTCAGTAAGCACTCTGCACATTTTTACACTTTACACTTCTTCAACAATAGATACATGCATCATACATTACAATCAAGGAGAACATATTTCCTTTATACCATATCTTCATAGTAATTCCTTGAGTCAGCCTTTAGGCTTTCCCAATTAATTAAAATTAGATAATTAATTAATTACAATTACAATTGCACTATTGGCTCATCGTCTATACAAAACTTCAGACGTGTAATATTAAGGCTTGCACACTCGTTGATATTGTCATCTAACTATCCTCTATCACTATTTGACTGCGTATCACTTCATCACATTTGGGTTGTAAGATAGATAATACTCATTAGGAACTGCTTTCTCAATACTTTGTCTCTAAAGTGCTCTTTGTAAATTAGGTACAACTTCTATGCACCATCGCATTAGACTTTGCACACTTAACCATGTCATTAGGATATTGTGTTGTACATGTCCATAATTGTGCATAACTAGACAATCAAACCATTATCTATACCATCAAGATCTCTATCTTCTACTCTATCAATCTTTATAGAAACAATGCTATGTTGACATCAATAACAAAAATGGTCATGAATGCAACATATCAATACTTTCTAATGCTTAGGATACTCCCCCAATCTAGTATCATCAACATTCATGATAACAACCTCCCCCTTTAGCATTGATGGCAACATAGATGAAAAATATCTAAATTCTAAGAATACCAAGTAGAACTCTGCTGCTACTTCTATCCTTTATCTCATGCATATTGTCCCCAATGCTTTAGGAAGTCTTTTTCATGCATATTCTCTCCCCCATTGACATCAATGTTAAAGGTCACAATCTCAATGTACCAGTTTTTAAATACTAATTGTTAATCAATTGCTCCAAGTCATCAACTAGCTCGAGTGTCCAAAGACAATGTTCAATATCAAATACCAAATACCAAGAGTCCTCAATGACTTAGTACATACTAGATATTCCCCATATAGGAAGCATCATCATTCAGTCCAGTCAAATAATAGTGTTTTGTACCATTGGACTAATGCACTCTCTACATCAACTATTCATAAGTAGGCAAGGGCATAACCCCAAGCATACCTCTCAAGTACTCAAATGTATCTTTAGGTAAAGGCTTAGTAAAGATATCTACAATCTAATCCCCTTTTCTACTTCTTTTTCTCTTAGTACATGATACTTAATAGATATATGCTTTGTCTTTGAATGCAATGCATGATTCTTAGACATACTAACTATACTTGTGTTATCATGATAAATGATAACAGGTTCTCTAATCTCAATTTTGATATCCTTCAACATCTTCTTCATCCACATAACTCGATTATAATTATTTTCTACTGTAACATACTCTACCTTAGCAATGCTCTATGAAATGCAATCTTGCTTCTTGCTTAACCAAGAAACCAATCTTCATCTAAGAAAGAATGCTCCACCACCGGTTCTCTTTCTATCATCCATATTGCTTTCCCATTCAGTATTACTATATGCACACAAAGTGAAGTTGCTTGATCTATCATACCAAGTTCTACAATTAGACACCCATTTAAGATATCTGAATATTCTCTTTACTACTACAAAATGATATTCCTTAGGATTAGTTTAAAATCAAGCTAAAATCCCAATTGCATTTTATATATCTAGTTTGGTGTGAGTCAGATACAACAAACCTCTAATCATGGATCTATACTTCTTCTGCTCCACTGCAGGTGTATCATCTTTACTGGATAACTTGTGACCATTTATCATAGGTGTACTAATAAGTTTACAATTTTCCAAACTAAACCTTTTCAACAAATATTTTAGGTACTTAGCTCATGAAATGAATATACCATCATTATTTTGCACAATCTACAAACCTAGGAAAAACTTCATTTCTCCTATCATGCTCATTTCAAATTCATTCTTCATATTCTCAGCAAATTTATCACTAGATTCATTATCACCTCCAAAAATAATGTCATCAAAAAATATTACAATGATCAACAAAACATCTTCAATTTCTTTTACATAAAAGTTATTGTATGTCATACCTTTAGAAAATCCAAGCTTTGCCAAGTAACTATCCAACCTTGTATACCAGGTTCTTGGTGCTTGCTTTAGACCATAATTAGTTTTCAGCAATCTGCATACCATGTCTTTGTCTTCTGATAAAGGAAAACCTTCAAGTTGCTCAATGTAAATATCTTCTTTTAGTTCTCCATTTAGAAAGGAAGATTTAGCATCCATCTGATAAAACTTTACAACTTCCATTCTTGCTACAGGTGCATATGTTTCCTCATAATGAATGCCTTCTTGTTGTGAATAACCTTTATAGACAAGTCTGGCCTTGTTTCTCACAACTTCTCTCTGCTCATTCATCTTATTCCTAAAAACCCATTTTATTCCTCTCACATTCTTGTCTTTTGGTCTAGGAACTAGCTCTCATGTATCATTCTTTACTATCTAATCCAATTATCCCTTCATTTCTTGGATCTAATGATCATCTTTAACTACTTCCTCTATGCACTTAGGTTCAACTTGAGATATCAAACATATCTCCTTATTTACTCTCTTCTTTTTCATAACGCCTTTGTCTTTACTTCTAGTTATCTACTTAGGAGGGTGATTCCTTGTTAGATTTTTGTTAGGGGTAGGAATTGACATCTCAACTCTCATCTCTTCTCTAGCTTCAAAACTTTGTTCTCTTCTATGCTCAAAAGTTAGCACATCATTCTACAAGTCATTGTTAGTCTTAAACAAAACTTCAACATTCTATCTAACAATTCTAGAGCTATTCTCTTCTTCATCTGAATGATAATCTACCATCTTTTCATTGGTTCCAAACTTCTCATCAATCCTTACTTTTTTACATTCAATTATTGTCTTAGTTCTATAGTTGAAACATTTATAAGCTTTACTTTTCAATGAATAGCCAAGAAACTTACCAATATCATCGTCTCTCTTAATATAACATTTGCTCCCAAATATCCTAAAATATGTGACTGATGGTGAATGTCCAAACTATAGTTCATGTGATTTCTTGTCTATACCTTTTATGATTTGTACTTTGTTTAGAGTATGTACTGTTGTATTAATTGCTTCTCTCCAAAATGTCATAGAGACATCATTTTCAAATAACATCGCTCTAGCTATCTCTTCTATAGACTTATTTCTTCTCTTAATAATCCCATTTTGCTCAGGTGTTCTAGGTGCAGTTAGTTGTCTTTTGTTCCATTTTCTTCACAAAATATGTTGAATTGTCTAGAGGTGAATACTACTCCTCTATCAAATCTCAAACACTTAATCTTAACACCAAATTCAGTCTCAACTCTATTCTTAAATATTTTAAACTTATCAAAAGCTTCAAATTTATCTTTAAGAAATGCTACCCACATCATTCTAGTGAAATCATCAACAAAAATTATAAAATACCTTTCACCATAGAATCCTCTTGTTCTAGAAGGACTACTTAGATCTATATGAAAAATCTCTAGCTTCTTTGTGGTAGTGAATTTCTTGCTAGGGAATGATACTTGCTTCTGCTTAGCCAAAATACATTCCTTACACACAACATTAGTAGGTTTAACAAACTTAGGCAAGTCTTTGATTGCAAAAGTGTTTCTAACCTTCTAAATGCTACCAAAGTTTATGGGATAGAATATTCTATGCCACAACCAACTATTATCCACTTTAGCTACCAAACATGTCATCTCAGTAGGATTCAACTAAAATACATTACTTCTGGATCTAGTGCCACTTCTAATCATCTTACTATCTTTGTCTTTGATAGTGCAAGTCTTCTTAGTGAACTACTACAAATAACCTTTATCCACCAACTATCCAACACTCAAAAAGTTATGCTTAAATTCATCAACAAAATAGACATCATCAGTGTTAGTTTTACCATCAAGAGTAATGGATCCAATTCATGTTATATGATAGGATGCACTGTTACCAACTCTAACAATACCTCAATCATGATTCTTGAACTTAACAAACTTATTTATATCACCAATCATGTGATGTGAAAAAATACTGTCAATTATCCAATTAGACTTCTTTTCCACTTGGGTAACTAGAGCCCTTTCTTCTCTAATTTCTCTATCAAGATCATCTTCCTTGATAGTCACAAATCCTAATTCATCACAACTTTCACTTTGACCTTTCTCATTAGATTCTCCATCTTCATTTGCATAGAAACAATTTCTATCTTATCACTTCTAGGGTTAAATTTCCCCTTAACTTTCTCTCTCTTTTAGGACATTTAGATGCATAGTGACCAAATTAATTAAAAGTACAAAATTTAAAGATTTTCATACCATATTTTTCTCTTCTAACTAGAAGGGTTATTTCTTCCTCAATTTTCTTGTCTTCATTAGCTCTACTACTGCTAGAAAAATCTCCATGAGTGCTTGAACTTCTTGTCAAATTAGGTCGAATGTTTAGGGCTTGAAATGATGTTTCAACCCTTGTAAGTTATCTAGATTATCTCAGATCTTCTTTAGATGATTCTAATCTTCCAAGTAATGTTTCCTTAACAAAATCCTTAATGCAAGGCATCACTAGCTGAATCATCTAAGCTATTGGTTTGAATGGTGGTTTCAAACTTTTCAAGATCTTCCATATAGCTTCATCATCTTCCTTGGTTCCACCATGAGACCAAATACCTACAACCATTTCTAATATAATGCCAATATAACTTCTTATAGATTCATCCTCCATCATTCTAGCATCTTGAAATGCACATATCCAATTCTATAATCTCATTCTTTTTGCATGATCATCACATTCAAAAGTAAATTATAAAGCTTTCCAAATTTCATGAGATGTTACAAGTGAATTTACCTAATTGTACTCATTCTCTGAAAGTTTTGTCAGTAGGGCTTCTCTTGTTCTCATGTTATACATGAATAGATCTCTCTCTTCTTCACTGCATCCTTTAATCTTTTCTTCTTTAATGATTGCCTTCTAACTTTTTTTCAAGATCTAATATCTTGGACCCATGCATAATAGATGTGTCTTCATCTTCTTCTTCCAACTATCATAGTTGGCCCCTTTGAAGCTTGGACTATCATTTTTGAACATATTTTCCATTGATCTCCCAAAGTTGTTAAGCTTATTCTTCAAGGACCTAATGCTCTAATACCAATTGTTAGAATATATAGTCCACTAATATAACTAAGAGGTGGGGTGAATCAGTTATCTAGCTAATATCATAATCAACAATCTTAAATAATCTTTACCAAATGAGTAATGAAAATTGAAACCACAAGATACTCATGCATAATAACACTAGATATGTTAACTAGGGAAACCCTTGATCAGAGGGAAAACCCCATTGGGGATGGTACCCACATGATGATGTACTAATATAATTTTTCCTTGTTAGAGGATAGACCCTATTAGCATTCTGTTACAACATTTAGTATGTACGAGTCCATGTTAAGAGACTTTGAATCCCTATAAGGACATTCTAACCTTGATAGAAGTTGTGCTAACTCTGTTAGGAGTTGTGGAAGATAGTTGGATCCACTACCCAAATAGCTTCAAGGGAAAGACCAATGAACCCATTGTCCAAATGATCTCTATATTATTCCTTGCAAAATAATAAAACTAAAATGTACTTTATTCCTCTATCTCTATCCTGTCAACCAGATTTTTGCTCCTTCAGATCTTGTAACTAGATCTCTAATCTTGCATCCAATAATCCCTTGGATCACTTACATGCATCCAGTAAGCACTCTTCATCTTTTCACACTTTGCACTTCTTCAATAATAGATACATGCATCATACATTACAATGAAGGAGAACATCTTTCCTTTATATCATATCTTCATAATAATTTTGTGAGTTAGCCTTGAGGCTTTCCCAAATAATTAAAATAAGATAATTAATTAATTACAACTAGAATAGCACTATCATCTCATAGTCTATTCAAAACTTCACACGTGCAATACTAAGGCTTGTGCACTCACTAATATCATCACCTGACTATCCTCTATCACTATCTCACTATGCATCACTTCATTACATATGGGATGTAAGATAGATAACAATCATCAACAATTGTTTTCCCAATACTATGTCTCTGAACTGCTCTATATAAATTAGGTACAACTTCTATACACCATTGACTTAGATTCTATGCACTTAAATACATCATTAGGACATTGTGATGTACATGTATCTAACTGCACATTAGTAGAAAATCAAACCATTGTCTGTACCATCAAGATTTATGTCTACTACTCCATCATTCTTTACATAAACAATGATATGTTGACATCAATGGAAAATAAAGTAATGAATACAACATATCAATACTCTCTAATGCTTAGGATATTCCCCCAATGTAGTATCATCAGCATTCATGCTAACACAATGATGTTTGAGAATGATGTATCCAAGACATGTTGGAGAGAAGCAGTCAACACAATAGTATACACCATGAACAGAGTGCAGATTAGAAAAGGGACAAACAAGATTATGTGACTATTTTTTTGGGCCAAGATTGTGTAGAAAGTTTTTAATAATCAACATTTTAGATCATACTCTTTGACATTCTTACACTCTCTCATCCCGATGATGGATCATGGGGTATGATCCAAAATGTTGATGATTAAAAACTTTCTACACAATCTTGGCCCAAAAATATAGTTACATAATTCATGGATTGTGGAAATCTCCTAACTACAATACAAACAAGATTCCCTATGAATTATGATTTGGACATGCACCTTCAGTAAAATATTTTAGAATTTTTGGAAGTGTTACATTAAGACAGATGATGATATTGGTAAGTTTGATGCAAGAAGCGATGAATCTATGTTCCTTAGTTATACATTGAAAATCAAAGCTTATATATGTTTTAATTAGAGAACTAAGGCTATTTTTGAGTGTACAAATGTGAAAGTGGATGAAAAGTTTGGAGTTAAAGAGAGAATGTTGGATTATATTTTTGATGAAGAGAAGATAATCCTAAAACTGTTAGAAAGAAAATTGAAGTCTTCTTTGAGACTAATAATGATTTGTAGAATGATGTTCAAATTGTTAAACAAAGATTAGAACTAAGAGAAGAAATAAGAATTAAAGAAGCAACTCCTACACTAAACAAGAATTTGACAAAGAAACTGTTGGAAATATAGATGGAGTAACTAAGAGGGGGGGTGAATTAGTTACCACAAAAACAAATCCACGAATCCCTTAGATGTCTGATAAAAATAGTTACTGATGTCACTCGATAAACATACAGAAATTTGTTGTAACTTGATAAATGCAGTGTATGTTAACTTTAACTGATCTTAAACATTCACAGTGATTAACGTGCAAGCATAAAATAAATAACATGAACACATGAGACACTAGATTTAACATGGAAACCCAATATGAGAAAAACCACCAAGTAACTAGCTATTGATTTTCACTCTTAGAAGTGAGCCCTGTTAGGAGCCAACCTAGTTAAAGGTTACAATATACACTGTTAGGTGTGACCTTGTTAGAAGATTTAATCACCCTGTTAGGAGTGGCCTTGCAAGAGGCCTTTAGAACAATTCAATTGAACTGTCACCTTGTCAGAGGATTTACAAATGGCTGTTAAACCAACTCTACTAAGAGATTTTGGAATCACTACTACAATGGCAAGAAAGTAACAATGAAATGACCTGAATGAGATGTAACTAAATTGCTGATTATAGATCTCTATTCTGCTTCACTAGATCCTTCCTAATCAAATATAACTTTGCTGCTCCTCAAGGATATCTGACCATCCTTCAAAGTTTTCTCACACTTTCCTCTTCAAAAAATCAATACACTTGCATACTCGCTCATCCATACTTTAGAATTCTCAACTTGACCTTTCATATATACCATTTAGATTATCAAGTTGGCTCAATTAAAAGTTACAATCACCAATAATCAGCACCTCAGTCAGCTAGAATCAATACTTGAAACAATTGAACTTTATTTCTCAAATTAACAAAATTCTTCATTGGCCGACCCAACTCGGTAACCACTATTCCTGAAATGATTTCCTGTGTTAACCAACATAAGCTTGATTAACACTGTGAACCTTGCAAAATCCTTTGGAGATCGAGTGAACTTGGTAAACACTAAATTTCCTTCATTAACCTTGAAAGCTTTGTTAACACTGCTTTCTGCTACATTTTCCTTCGACACCCGAGTTAGCTTGGTAGACATTGTCTATGCAAAGTAATGTCTAGGAATGCTTAGTAGACATTGACAATTGCCTTGCTGACCAACTGAGCTTGGTAAGCACTGTCTACCAAATGATATGATATTTGTGTAACATCAAAGACAATGCACAATTAGACAATTGTATCCAACAATCTCCCTCTTTGGTATTGATGGCAACACATGTCATAGCAGAATGAAATTTGAAAGCAAGTCTTTCTCTTATAGAAATTTTCTCCCTCTTAGATTTTGTGCCACAAACTTCACTAATGTAGTAATCTCCCTTTATGAAGGAACTACATAGCTTCTTTTTCAAAACAATAAAATTTCCCTCAAACAAATTTTAGAAAGATATGATAGTAAACTCTCCCTCTTTGACAACATGTTCCAAAGACAACACATACCAAATGAGTATCAATGTACCTTGAGTACTAATTCATATGCAATGTTCTATTGATTATGTTGCATCAACTGATAGATCTTTAGCTTGGTTCCTGTTGATGCATCACTAAGGCTTTACTTAGTGAGCTTCAGATAGGGGAATGACCCCTAGCTTACCTCTTAGATACAAGAATGCATCCTTAGGTAATGGCTTGGTAAATATGTCTGCAATCTGTTCTTTTGTATGCACATATTCCAATCCAATCTCCTTGTCCTGCAACAATTCTCTAACAAAGTGGCACTTTATAGAAATGTGCTTGGTTTTGGAATGCATCACTGGATTCTTAGATATGTTAATTGCACTTGTATTATCACAAAACATAATAATTGGTTCTTTGATCTCAACCTTCATGCCTTCCAACAACTATTTAAACTAAACAATATTAGAACAATTCACTGCTACTGCAACATATTCTGCCTGTGTTGTAGATTGGGATGTGCAATTTATCTTTTTACTTGAGCAAGATACCAATCTTTTGCCAAGAAAGAATACTCCTCTGCTTGTACTCTTTCTATCATCCAAATTTCTAGCCCAATCAGCATCAGTGAACACTTTTAAGTCTAGATTTCCTACAAGTTTATACCACAATCCATAATCTTCAGTTCCTTTCAAGTATCTCAAGATCCTTTTGATTGCCATCATATGATTTTCTCTGGGTTTAGCTGAAAATCTTTCTACTATACCAATTGCAAGAGCAATATCAGGTCTTGTATGAACCACATACTATTGGTTTCCAATCATTGATCTATACAAGGTCTAATCTACCTCTTTTGATTCATAATCTTTGGTAAGCTTTAGTCTAGTACACATGGGGGTCCCAACTGATTTACAATATTCCATACCAAACTTCTTGAGTATCTCCTTGATGTACTTAGACTATGTAATGTAGATACCATTCTTGCTCTATTATATCTGAAGACCAACAAAGAACTTAATCGCACCAAACATAGAAATTTCAAATTCTTTGTTCATTTTCTCTAAAAATTCTTTGCATTGATCATCATTCCTTGTGAACAAAGTATCATCCACACATATTTCTGCTAAAACAATCTTGTTATCTGGTCCTTCCTTGATGTACAAACTACTATTATCATTAGTTCTCTGGAAACCAATATGAATAAAGTAGTTATGCAATCTCTCATACCATGCTATAGGAGCTTGTTCTAGAAAATACAATGCTTTGTGTAACTTGCAGACCATGTCTTTTCTGTCTAGATTAACAAAGCCTTCAAGTTGTTCAATGTAGATTTATTCATCAAGAATATCATTGAGAAATGCAAATTTAACATCCATATGATATAGCTTACCAATCTTCCAATCTTGCAATAGGAGCAAATTTAACACCTTCCAATCTTGCAATAGGAGCAAAAGTCTCACCATAATCAATTCCTTCTTCTTGAGAATATCGTTTACACACCAATCTAGCTTTGTTTCTTGATACCTTACCATCTTCATTCAACTTATTCCTGAATACCTATTTTGTTCCAATCACTTTTTTATCTTTAGACCTAGGTACAAGAGTCCAAGTTTTGTTCTTCTCTATTTGATCTATCTCTTCATTCATAGCCTCAATCCAACTTTCATTTTCCAATGCATCTTTGACATTTCTAGGTTCAAAATCAGCAAGTAAACATGTACCTTTTAGCTTATTTCTTGTTATAACACCTTCTGATTTGTCTCCAATAATATGATCTACTACATGATGTCTCTTGAAATACTCAGCCAAAATAGGTTCTTTGCCTTTTGACTGAGTTTCACTGTCTTCATTTTGAGTTTCAACTTCTAGCTCTGGTTTTTCTATCTACAACTTGGGTCCTTCAGACTCGGTAGGCATTGGCTCAGTAGCTTCAGATTGTGACTCAGTTTGAACTTCTTGTAACTCGATGATTGAAGACTTGGGAGTTGTAGTCTCCTAATTGACAAATGTGTCTGGCAATGTATCAAGTTCAATGTAAAAAAATCTCATGTAATCTTTTGATTCCTTTTTGCTTTCTTCTTTAGTCCTTTCTAAAAACTCATCAACTTTCACATGTGCACTTTCTATGATTTTGTGAGTAGACAAATTCAAACATCTATATGCCTTACTCTTGCAAGAATATCCTAAAAATATACCTTCATCACCTTTCACATTAAATTTTCCTTTTCTATATTCTTTCAAGTTGTAACATTTACTTCCAAATACTTTTAGGTAAGTTACATTTGGTTTATAGCCATAACATAGCTCATAGGGATTTCTGAATGAGTCCTTCTTCAACTGTGCTCGATTTAAGGTATGAACTACAGTGCTGATAGCTTCCTTCCAGTATTTGATAGCAATGTTGTTCTCAATCATTAAAGTCCTTGCACAATCCATGATAGATATGTTCCTTCTTTCAGCTATTCCATTATGCTCAGGAGTTCTAGGAGCTGATACCTTTCTTTTGATTCCTCTTTCAATGCAAAAGTTATTGAATTCATGGGAGATGAATTCACCACATCTATTTGATCTCAAGCATTTCAATCTTTTCCCTATTTCCTTCTCTACTCTGGCTAAATACCACTTGAACTTCTCAAATGCTTCTAAATTCTCTCTTAGATACATAATAGTCATCATTCTTGAATAGTCATCAACAAAAAGAATGAAGATCTTTTCTCTAGTATAGCTCTCAATTCCAATAGGTCAACATAAATCAATATGCACATTTTCGAAAATATCTTTAGATTGATAGTTTTTTCTTTTAAAGCTATTCATTCCCATTTTACCAATCTGACAATTCTTGCATAGACCAACATTAGGTTTAGATTCAAACTAGGAATGCCTCTTACTTTCCTGAATTTGCTTATTTTCACCATTTTATCAAAATTCACATGACATAACCTTTTGTGCCATAACCAAATTTCTTCAACTTGAGCAATAAAACATGAGCACTCACCAAGATCAAGATAAAACAAGTTACCTTTTGTTTGTTTCCCTGATCCAATTAGTTTTCCTTTGTCATCTAGTAGTCTCGCCTTGCAATGCATGAATTTCACCTTGAATCCAATGTTGATTATCTGTGCCACACTCAACAGATTATGTTTAAGTCCTTCAACCCAATAGGCATTATCACATACAAGTTCTCTGGTTAATGAGATTCAACCTCTTGCTTTTATGCAACAAGGTTCATTGTTTCCAAATCTTACACTACCACCATCATAGTCTTTAAAGTGTTCAAACTTTGTTTTTTCACCAATCATATGATGTGAACATCCACTATCTATGATCCATATATCATTCTTGCTTATATGAGAGATAAGTGCCATCTTATCCTCTTCATCATCATCAGATTCATCTTTCACAAGAATGTAAACTATTTCATTTTCACTATTGTCAGAATCCTTAGCCATAAAACATATTTTCTTACCTTTGTCCTTGAATGATTTGAAATCTTTCTTGCCGTTGCACTTATGACCTTTCTTCTCATCCTTGCTTTTCTTGTTTGGGCACATTGCTGCAATATGACCAATTTATTCACATGAAAAATAGATTAAGGGAACTTTATCTTTGTATTTTCCTCTGCCTCTAGAATATTTCTTTGCAAGTAGAGCTCAAAAAATTTCAAGATCACTTTCAAAACTTTCGTCTAATTCTTCTTCACTTTTTGATTGAGTTTCCTTTATCTTCTTGCCTTTTTCTTTAAGTGAAAGCTTGGCCTCAAATGCTGATTCAATATTCTTGGAAGCTGGAACATAATTGTCATAGTTATCCAGCTTAAAGGTTGTCAATCTTCCTACTATGGCATCCAAAGTTATCTTATGATTTGCTTCACATTTTCTTTCTTGAATTATAGATACTCTAATTGCATAAATGGGAAGCAATGTTCTAAGAACTTTACTTACAATAGTTTCCTCTTTGATATCTCCTCCAGAAGCTTTGATAGCACTAACACTTGCTTTGATCCTTTCAACATATTTGGCAATGTTTTCATTCTCTCTCATTTTCATCTGATCAAATTGTCCTCTTAGGCTCTCTACTTTGGCTCTCCTTGCATTTTCATCACCACCATAGATATCCTTCATCTTGTTCCACATTTCAAAGGTATTTTTGCAGTCCTTGATATAATCAAATTCCTCATAGCTAAGAGTAGATGCTATGTCTATCATCATGGTGTTATGAGTCTTCTTCTCAGCAATGTCATTAACAGATAATGTACCAAAAGGAGTTGTTTATTCTGCATCAAAGTATTTCAATCCTAAATCACCAATGGAAGCCAGATGGAGTCTCATGAGATGCTGCCATGCTAAAAGTTTATCTCTGTTAAGCCTTGGAATTTCTCTCTTGTAAGACATCACGATCTTTAGCTTAGGTCCTTGAAACCCTTCCTGCAAGCACAACAAGCTTTGATACAAAATTTTGGAAATATAGATGGAGTAGCTGAGGGGGGGGTGAATTAGTTACCACAAAAAAAAATCCACAGATCCCTTAGATTTATAATGAAAATAGTTACTGTTGTCACTTGGTAAACGTACAGAAATTTGTTGTAACTTAGTAAATGCAATGTATGTTAATTTTAACTGATCTTAAACATTCATAGTGATTAACATGCAAGCATAAAAGAAATAACATGAATACAAGAGACACCAGATTTAACATGGAAACCCAATATGGGAAAAACGACCAAGTAACTAGCTACTGATTTTTACTCTTTTGAAGTGAGCTCTGTTAGGAGCCAACTTGGTTAAAGGTTACAATACACATTGTTAGGTGTGACCTTGTTAAAGGATTTAATCACCCTATTAGGAGTGGCCTTGCAAGAGGTCTTTAGAACAATTCAATTGAACTATCACCTTGTTAGAAGATTTACAAATGGCTGTTAAACCAAATCTGCTAAGAGATTTTGGAATCACTACTACAATGGTAAGAAAGTAACATTGAAATTACCTGAATGAGATGCAACTAAATTGCTGATTATAGATCTCTGTTGTGCTTCACTAGATCCTTCCTGATCAAATATAACTTTTCTACTCCTCAAGGATATCTGACCATCCTTCAAAGTTCGTTCACACTTTCCTCTTCAAACAATCAATACACTTGCATACTTGATCATCCATACTTTAGAATTCTCAACTTGACCTTTAATATATACCATTCATATTATCAAGTCAACTCAATTACAAGTTACAATCACCAATAATCATTACCTCAGTTGGCTAGAATCAATACTTGAAAGAATTAAACTTTATTTCTCAAATTAATAGAATCCTTCATTGGCCGACCTAGCTTGGTAACCACTATTCCTGAAATGATTTCCTGTGTTAACCAACAGAAGCTTGGTTAACACTACAAAACCTGCAAAATCCTTTGGAGACCGAGTGAACTCGATAAACACTAACTTTCCTTCATTAACCTTGAAAGCTTTGTTAACACTACTTTCTACTACATTTTCTTTTGATGCCTGAGGTAGCTCGGTAGACATTTTTTATGTAGAGTAATGTCCATGAATGCTTGGTAGACACTAAAAATCTCCTTGCTAACCAACTGAGCTCGGTAAGCACTGTTTGCCAATTGATATGACATTTGTGTAACATAAAAGACAACATACAATTAGACAATTTTATCCAATAGAAATACCCTGAGAATTAGATTATTGGAGGTAAAGACAAAGTAGTTATGAAAAGAAACAAAATGCATTAGGAATTATGTTTGATTTCTCAAGTTGAATCAAATAATATAGATGAGACATGCAAGGATGATCATTGGATTCTAGCAATGAAGGTAGAATTAGATCTGATTGTGAAGAATGAGACATTGGAATTGGTTCCTAGACCTAAAGACAAGAATGTTATAGAAACTAAATGTGTATTTAGAAATAAGATGAATGAACAAGGTAAAGTTGTGAGGAATGAAGCAAGATTGGTATGCAAAGGATATTAATAGTAAGAAGGCATAGATTATGAAGAGAAATTTGACCCTATTGCTAGATTTGAAGCGGTAAGAATGTCCTTGGGTTATGCAACAAGTATTAAGTTCAAAGTGTATTAGATGGATGTAAAGTTAACATTTTTGAATGGAGAACTTGAAGAAGAAGTCTATATTGAGAACCCTAAAGGATTTTCTTTAATAGAAGAAAAGGACATGGTATATAGATTGAAGAAAGCATTGTATGATCTAAAGAAAGAACCTAGAACCTAGTATGCAAGATTGGACAAATATTTGGCAAAATTGGGATTTGCTAAAGGTACAACATATAGTAACTTATATTTTAAAGAAATTGAGAATTGATTTCTGATCATTTTAAATATTTTTTGATGGAATAATATTGGAGGTAATGATGAAGCAAGTGATAGATTTACTAATGAAATAAAGAATAATTTTGAAATGAGTAATGATTGGTGAGATAAAAAAATACTTGGGCCTACAAATTTTATATAATAGGGATGGCATTTTCTTATCACAAGAAAAGTATTTGAAAGACTTACTAAAAAAATTTGGACTATAAAGTTGTAAGCATGTTGGTACACCTATGATAATTGGTCACGAGTTATATCTAGCAAAGATGAGACACCTATAGTTGATAAAAATAAGTAAGGATCTATGATTGAAGGTTTTAAATATGTGACTCACAAAAAACCAAATATAGCAAATGTAGTTGGGATAGTGGAAGTATTTCAAGCTAATCCTAAGGGATCACATTATGTAGCACTAAAAAGAATATTAAGATATTTATAGGGTACACCTTATTTTGGACTATGGTATGATAGATCAAGTGATCTTACTTTGTGTGCTTATACTAATGCAAATTGGGCACATGGTATGGATGAGAAAAAGATGACTAGTGGTGGAACATTTTCCTTGGAGGAATTTTTCTTTCTTGGCTAAGAAAGAAATAAGATAGTATCTCACAGAGTATAAAAGAAGCAGAGTATGTAGTAGCAACAAACAATTGTAATTAGATCATGTGGATGAAGAAAATGTTGAAGTACATTGGAATAGAGTTTTAAGAACCTATTACCATACATTGTAATAACACAAGTACAATGAGCATGTCTAAGAATCTTATGTTGAATTCTAATACTAAGCATATATCTATTAAGTATTATGTTTTGAGAGAGAAAGTTGTATAGAAAGAGATTAGATTTGAGTATGTGAGTACAAAAGAGAAGATTTCATATATATTTACAAAACCTTTTCCTAAAGACACATTTGAGCATTTTCAAGGTATGCTTGGGGTTATGCACATGCATACTTTTGAGTAGATGATGTAGAGAATGTATCGGTCTAGTGGTATAGAGCACTATTGTTGATCTGGACTGAATGTTGATGTTTCTTGTATTAGGGAGTATGTAAGATGAGGAAAGTCATAAAGGACTCTTGGTAGTTGATATTGAACAATTTCTTTGGACACTTGAGTTGGTTAAAAAATTGGAGTAGATGATTGAAATAATGAAGCCTTGTCATTGATTTCAATGGGAGAGAAGTATTCATGGAAAAACTCCTCTAGCACAATAGGGGAGAGAATACATCTTTTGGTAGTACTTGGGAAACGTATGTATGGGGGATAATTGTTTATATATTTATTGATTTCAATGGGGAGAAACATTGAATGGGGGAGAAGTTGTGAACAATTGATTGATGTAGACAGAACAATGTTCTTGTGAGTTTCAAACTTGATTGGTGAAGAGGATTTGAAAAGAAGAGAACAACAGTAACAACAATGAAATTTGATTTAGTATTCTTGGAACTTAGATGTTTTTCATCTAAGTTGTCATTGATGCAAAAGAGGGGAGATTTTTAGCATGAATGTTGATGGTATTCTTTTGGGGGAGTATCCTAAGCATTCGAGAGACTGTTTATGATTGAAATGCTATATTCATGACTATGTTTGTCATTGATTTCAACATAATATTAATTCTGTGAAGACTAGAAGAATAGTAGATAGAGAACAAGGGCGTATAGACTGTGTATTGATGATCAGGTCAAGGGTAGTTGAGGATGTATTCTACACTATTTTTTGATAATGTGGATAAGTGGACATAGAAATATTCAAAGACATACAAAAATTATTTAAGATTTACAAAAGATAGTAAGTAGACAAAGTACCTGATAAGTGGTTTCTGAGGATTGATTTGTATCTCTTAACTAGGATAGAATCATGATGCACATAGTTATACTATGATAGTATACAACTTGATGATGATGTTAGTGAGTGCACAAGGTCAAAGGTCACATGTGTGAGAAGTTGTATAGAATGTGAGACAATAGTGATTTGTAATTACAAAAAGATATAAAGTTTTGTAATATCTTAATGAGGTCTTATTATAATTAATTAGGAAAGCCTCAAGGATGACTCAAGGAATTATTTTGAGGATATGGTATAAATGAAGGTTATTTTCCTTGTGGTGATGTATCTAATTTTGTATGAAATCTGAATTGTGCAAGTGATATGTGAAGTTTGTAAATGCATGTAAGTGATCTAAGGGATTATTTGGATGTGAAGTTGGTGATCTGGTATTGAGATTAGAAGAGGATAAGTATAGTCACAAGGACAGAGGAGTTTGAGATAATTCATTTCTATTATTTAACAAGGAATAATACAAAGACTAGTTGGATAGTGAGTTCAATGGTTTTTCCCTAATACTATTTGGACAATAGGTCCTTCTACCTTCTATAATTCCTAAAAAGGTTGGCACAACTCCTAGTAGGGTTAGAATCTCCTAATAGGGATTCAAAGTTTCCTAATAGGGACTGATATGTAATAAATGTATTTCATTGGCTTCTAATTGAGCCCATCCTCTTACAAGGAACATTATATTAGCACATCATTTTTTGGTACCATCCCCACTAAGGTTTTCCCTTTGATCAAGGGTTTCCCTAGTTAACATATCTAGTTTTATTGTGTATGAGTATCTTCTTATAGTTTCTAATTATATTTCTCACATGGTCAAGGATTAATAAGGTTGATAAATGTTTTAATAGTTGGATAACTTATTCACCCCCTCCCTCTTAGTTATCTTGGTGGACTTTACTTTCTAAAAGGAAAGAAGTCTATAGATGAACATTTGAAAGTTTTTTACACAACATGTGGTGTTCTTATTATTCCCACTAAAAATTAGGCAGTTCAACTATTCATAAAAACCTTGACTGATGCTTCTCTTGACTAGTTTCATCATCTACCCAATTGTTCACTTTTTGATTGGGCTTCTATGAGAGATTCTTTGGAAGCAACATTCAAAGCAATGGATGATGAGTATTCTCTCCTTTTGCAATTGTCACAACTAAAAAAGGAACCCCACAAGCCCATGAGGGACTTTGTGGAAAATTTTAATAAAAACCTTTGAAAGATACATGCAATACAAAGGCCAAACACTGAAAACAAAAAAGGATTCTTTGTGAATGTTATGCCACCTAAAATTAGGTTTCATTTGAGAAGGGGAAGAGTGGGAAATGTTGATGTATCTCAAAGACTTTCTATAGAATTGAAAGATGATCTTATACCAATAGGAAAATGGAAGAAGGAAGCCCAAGTCACTAAAACTAATCCATCTACTATTGGTTTAACTAATCCTTTGCTATAAAGATTAGTCAATGATATGATCATAGTTAAAAGGAAATTACCTAAAGTAGCTACTTCATATCAAGATATTCCTAGGAAATTCCCTAATCAAGGAGGAATAGTTTTAAAATAGCCTAACATCTTGCCCAATACACATAAACTATTGATTTAAGGTCCCTCTGCTAATAGAGGAAACATGTGTGCTTTTCACTTAACTAATGTGTTAGAGTATGGTTGTCATTGTACCAAAAGATCGATCTGTCAACACTTGATACAAACACTCAACCTATAGTACATAGTAGGCTATTGAGTCCTTGTCATGAATCCCAAGGGGAGTGCTAAAAATATTTCTAACAATTTCCCCCTCAATGTTACCCAAGGGTTGGAGGATTCAAATCTGTGACCAAGCTTTGATACCACTTGTTAGAGTGAGGTTTTCATTGCACCAAAAGACTAATCTATCAATTCTGAAAATAGCTAATCAACTGAGAGTACACAAAATATGGTTGAGCCCTTGTCATGAATCCTAAGGGGAGCACTGAAAAAATTTCTAACAATGACCATGATAGGACTTCATGTCTTGAGATGGTACGATATAGAGAGATTGAAGAAAACATGAAGACGATAGAAGAAATTTCCACTGATGAAGGAACCTCAAGAGGATCTAGTGAATTTGTCAACTACTACCTTGAATATGAGTCTAATTCTGAACATGGCGGTGATATTCTATTCACTCTTTTGGATCCTTCTTTCTCTATACTTACTATAAATCAATGAGGAGGTTAGTCTCCAGTTGATCCTTCTTCATCCGCATTGTTCACTAAAGGAAAAGGACTAGTGAACCAATTCAATGGAGATTCAAATAGACAAAGTACTCTGACACCAGAGGTGAAGATTCTAAGGAGACCTGATCCAGAGTCCACCTTTAACATTGTTATGTTTTGGAAGTCCACAAGCATACAAATTTTATCTGTTGATTATTTTAAGATATAATCCTAGTGAATTAGATAGGCTGACTACATATGTAAAAGGTTCTTCTCCTCTTAATGTAAGTTAATGTGTGAATTTTGCGTCATTCCCTAAACCTCTATCATTTGGTAGAAGAAGAAGTTGTGTACATAGAAACTTTAAAGAGTTTCCCTATAATTGAGAAGCCAAATCCATTTTACATGTCTTTATTTATCCATGATCATAAACTAAGTAATTATATCATAGACTCCAAAGTGTCTGATAATATCATGCCATCCTTTATAGCCAAAGCCCTAGATTTATTGATGATAAAGACTTTTTTAAAGTGCTATTCCAAGGACTCCAAATACATCCCTCTAATTCATCAAATTAAAGATGCACAAGTCTCCTTAGATGAACTCCCTAATAAAAGAGTCAAGTTGACCATCCTAGTTGTAGGCATTCCAACTAGTTACATGATGTTAGTATGGTATTTTGTAAAGACATAGGTGGAGAAATTAAACTAGATAATTAGTCTCAAGCTACCATACCAATTGGTGACAAGAAATTCATTTTATGACTTAAGGCTAAGTCTTAATACATAGTTTTCCCTTCAAAAGATCCCAAATCCCATATATTGTATCATGAAACTAATTTCACTAATTATGTCATCTTGCCTAAAGAAGATGTGACAAGTATAGGAGAGTTGACATATAAAGAGTTGCGAGTGCTAGAATTTGATGACATTTGTTCTTCGACAGGTTCAATAGCTAGAGTACTACTAGTGCCCCCTTTTGGGAAGATGATCCCTTGTGCTTTCAAACTTGAGTTTGAAAACACTAACAATAATTCTCAATATGAAACTTTTTTTCTCAACATCAAAGAAGCTAAAAGAGAGGAGTTAAACTCTTCAAATTATGAGGAGACACAAAATGAGTGGTAAAGAAACTTAGGAACATCTTTTCTATGAAAAATGTGTGGTTAAGGCATTATAGAAATAGAGTGTGTGATGAGTTATAAGGATTTGATGTATTCTTGATAGAGACAGTGCCTAGAGGAGTTCAATGCCAGGTCAAATGCATTAGTAGGGTCAACATCCTTGATGATACCTCATCCTAATTTCCCAAAAGACCTTCACACCATCGAGTAGATATATTGGCCTAGTATACTTGCTAAATTCAGCTCTTGGAAAGTATTCAATGATGATGCTCACATAAATTATTTCCTATATGGAATTAAGAATTTTGGTACTCTTTTCTTTGAAGGTTCAAATTCAAAGTGACAAAAATTCTATCCCAATCTACATGTGGAGGTGATAATGGGGTTGTCCAGTTGAAGGGTAATCACCTTCTAAAAGGGTTCATAGCATTGGAGACTCTTTCTTATAGAAAAGACCACTATGTTGGTAGGATTACAAAAGGAAAAGGTGGCCATTCTAGAAAATGTGAAAAAATTAATATTGGCACAAAGGATAATCCTAATTAAATTGGTTAATCTAGGAACATGTTGTAGCCAGATTGAGAAGATTAGGTTTTCTAAGTTATTGAAGGAGTTCACAGATGTGTTCACATGGTCTTATGAAGACCTAAAGGATTTTAGGAAAGTGAAGTTCAAGCATCAAATTTTGTTAAAACCTGGAGCAACCCCATTCAAATAGAAACTAAGGAATTATAATCCTAGGGTGGTAGATGTCATTTTGATGCAAGTAGATAAAATGTTAAAGGCTCACACAATATGCCCCACACATCACTCTTTGTGGCTTGCCAACAGTTTACTAGTTAGTAGAAAGAGTGGGGGGATCAAAATTTGTGTAGACTTTAGAAATCTAAATTGAGACAGTTTAAAGGATAACTTTGCATTGCCAAATATGGATCATATCTTGCAGACTATTAGGGCTCTAAAATGATATCCATGCTTGATAGATTTTTGAGATGCAATCAGATTAGTGTGACCCTTGAAGATCAACATAAAATAGCCTTCACCACTCCTTGGGGCACTTTTTCTTATAGCCAGACACCTTTTAGGCCTATAAATGAGGGTGTAGCTTTTTAGAGGGTAATGACACCATCCTTTAGGCACCTGTTGAACTAGGTGATTGTTATTTTTTTGGATGATATGACTATGTTTTCTAAGAGAAGGAAGAATTATCTTCACAATCTAAGATTGTTCCTACAAAGATGTAGGGAGCACAAAATATCTTTAAATCCAAAGAAGTCTATGTTCTATGTCATAGAAGATAGAGATGGTTGAGCCCTTGTCATGAATCCTAAGGGGAGTGCTGAAAAAATTTCTAGCACGATGACCATGATGGGAATTCTTGTTTTGAGATGGTACGATATGGAGAGATTGAAGAAAACAAGGAGATGATAGAATAAATTCTCATTGATGAAGGAACCTCAAGAGGACCTAGTGACTTTGTTAACAACTACCTTGAATATGAGTTTGATTCTAAATGTGATGGCGATATTCTTTTCACTCTTTTGGAGCCTTCTTGCTATGTATTTACCAAAAATCAATGAGGGGGAAAGTGTCCATTTCACCCTTCTTCATCCATATCATTCACTAAAGGAAAAGGACTAGTGAACCAATACAATGGAGATTCAAATAGCCAAATAACTCTGACACTAGAGGTGAAGATTTTGAACAGACTTTATCTAGAGCCTGCCTTTGACATTTTTGTGTTTTGTAAGTATACAAAGATACAAATTTTATCTGTTGATTATTCAAGATATAATCCTAATGAATTAGATAGGTTGAATAAATATGTAAATGGTTCTTTTCCTCCTAATGTAATTCAATGTGTGAATTTTATGTCATCCTCTAAACCTCTCATTAAACCAAAAGCAAATCCTTTGGTAGAAGAGGAAGTTGTGCACATAGAAACTTTAAAGAGTTTCCCTAAAAATGAGAAGCCAAATCAATCTTATATGTATTTGTTTATCCATGGTCATAAACTAATTAATTGTATCATAGACTCCACAGTGTCTAATAATATCGTGCCATCCTCTATAGCCAAAGCCCTAGATTTACTCATGATAAAGACTTTTGGAAAGTATTATTCCATGGACCCCAAATAGATCCCTCTGATTTGTCAAATTAAAGATGCACAAGTCTCCTTAGATGAACTTCCCAATAAAAGAGTCAAGTTGACCATCTTAGTCACAAACATTCTAGCTAGTTATAGGATGTTAGTATGACATTTTTTAAAGATGTAAGTGGAGAAATTAAACTAGATAATTAGTCTCAAGCTATCATACCAATTGGTAACAAGAAATTCATTTTACGACCTGAGACTAAGTCTAAAATACATAGTTTTCCCTTTAGAAGACCCCAAATCCCATATATTGTATCATGCAACTAATTTCACTAATTATGTTATCTTGCCTAAAGAAGATGTGAAAAGTACAAGAGAGTTGACATATAAAGAGTTGTGGGTGCTAGAATTTGGTGGCAGTTATTCTTCAACTAGTTTAATAGCTAGACTACTGCTAGTGCCCCCTTCTAGGAAGATGATCCTTTTTTCTTTCAAACTTGAGTTTGAAAACACTAGCAATACTTCCAAATATGAAGCTTTGTTGCTCGAAATCAAAGAAGCTAAAAGAGAGGAGTTAAACTCTTAAAATTCTTAGCAGACACAAAATGAGTGGTAAAGAAAGTCAAGAACATCTTTGCTGTAAAAAATGGAAATAGAGTGTGGGATGAGTTATAAGGATTTGATGCATTCTCAATGGAGATAGTGCCTAGAGGAGTTCAATGCTAGGGTAGATGCATTAGTGGGGTCAACATCCTTGATGATACCTCATCCTAATTTCCTAAAAGACCTTTACACCATTGACCAGATATATTGGCCTAATATACCTAATAATTTCAGCTCTTGGAAAGTATTCATTGATGATTCTCACATAAATGATTTCCTATAGGGAATTGAGAACTTTTGTACTCTTCTCTTTGAAGGTTCAAATTCAAAGTGATGATAATTCTATCTTGAATCTACATGTGAAGGTGATAATGGGGTTTTCTAGTTGAAGGGTAATCACCTTCTTAAAAGGGTTCATAGCATTGAAGACCCTTTCTTATAAGAAAGACCACTATCTTGGCAAGATTATAGAAGGAAAAGGTGGCCATTCTAGAAAATGTGAAAAAACTAATATTGACACAAAGGATAATCCTAAGTTAGTTATTCTGGGAGCATGTTGCAGTTAGATTGAGAAGATGAGGTTTTCTAAGTTATTAAAAGAGTTCAAAGATGTGTTCACATGGTCTTATGAAGACCTAAAGGATTTCGGGCAAGGGAAGTTCAAGCATCAAATTTCATTAAAACCTGGAGCAACCCCATTCAAAAAGAAACTAAGGAATTATAATCCTAGGGTGGCAGATGTCATTTTGATGCAAGTAGATAAAATGTTAAAGGCTCACATAATATGCCCTACACATCACTCTACATGGCTTGCCAACAATCTACTAGTCAGTAAAAAGAGTGGGGAGATCAAAATTTGAATAGACCTTAGAAATCTAAATCAAAACATTTTAAAGGATAACTTTGTGTTGCAGACTATTGGGGCTCTGAAATGAAATTTGTGCTTGATGGATTTTTGAGATTCAATCATATTAGTGTGCCCCCTAAAGATCAACATAAAATAGCCTTAACCACTCCTTAGGGAACTTTTTCTTATAACCAGATGCCTTTCAGGCCTATAAATGTGGGTGCCACTTTTTAGAGCGTAATGACACCATCCTTCAGACACTTGTTGAACTAGGTGATTGTTATTTTTTTGGAAGATATGGTTATGTTTTCCAAGAGAAGGAAGAAACATCTTCGTAATCTAAGATTGGTCCTACAAAGATGTAGGGAACACAAAATATTTTTAAATCCAAAGAAGTCTATGTTCTATGTCATAGAAGGTAAGCATCTAGGTCACCTAGTGTCAAGAGATGGTATTAGGATTGATCCTAAAAGAGTTTCGACAATTCAACAATTATTCTTACCCTCAAATCACAACGAAGTGCATTCTTTCTTTTGTCAGATCAACTTCCTAAAAATGTTAATAAATTATTTTTTAGAAACAACTAGGCCTATAGCAAACTTTGTTAGTGATGATCATACTTTCAAGTGGAATGATGAAGCTGCTAAGGCTTTGGAAGAGGTAAAAAGTGCTATCACACAAACCTTGGTTCTGGCCCATCCATATTACAAGAAAGATTTTATAATTTATCGTTATGCTAGTGAGCACACCATGTTAGTTGTATTATTGCAAAAAATGATGAAGGTGAGGAATTCCCCATCTCCTTCATGAGTGTTTCATTGAAGGATCATGAATTGAGATACTTAATCATAGAAAAATAGGCATTCTCACTAGTGAAAGTGGTGAATCAATTTCTCTACTATATCCTACACTCTCATTCAATAGTATTTGTCCCTAATGTCACGGTTAAGAGTATTCTTACTTAGCTGGAGGTAGCTATGAATAATAGGGAAAATTTGGTGGCATAGATTCAAAAATTTGACATTGAAATCAAACCAACTAATCTAGTAAGGGGCAAGGTCTATGTAAATTAATGACACATAATCAAGAGGTTGTTGAAGAGAAAAGGTCATTGACATTAGTAGTAAGGTTGAACAATACCTGGTTCTTAGACATCCAATATTATCTTACTTATGGTGATTGTCTAGAACATCTTACAAGCAAAGAAAATAGAACCTTGACATTGAAATAAAAAAAGTACATGACATTTTATGATGTGCTTTATAAAAGGGGGTTTGATAGGATGTTCCTCAAGTATCTTGATAGTGATTAGTAGAAAAATTTCTTGCAGACATTTCACAATGAAGTGTTCCACAATTACAACATTCAAAATCCTCAGGAATGACTATTACTGGCCTAGTATGTTGGGAGATGCTTACAAATAGGTAGGCCAGTGTGAAAAATACAAGATGTTCACAGGCAAGCCTCAACTAGCAACACTTTTATTAAGGTCAATAGCCATAGAACAACCTTTTAGACAATGAGGTTTGGACTTTATAGGGCCTCTCAACCTACATTTCAATGTAGGACATACTCATATTCTGATAGCTACTGATTGTTTTACCAAATGGGTCAAAGTTGTCTCGATGAAAAAGACCACTTCTGAAATAGTATGCAATTTTATAAAGGAGAATATTATAGTTAGGTTCAGAGTGCCAACAAAGGTAGTAGATAATAATGCTCAAAAATTCTCCTCTAGTGAGCTACAAATCTTTTTCTATGAAAATGACATGCAATTGTCACACTCTTCAGACTATTTTCAAGATAATGGTCAAGCAAAGTCTACCAACAAAAAACTTCATTTCAATCATGGAAAACTTAGTCTGTGGGAGTGCTAAAGATTGGCATAAGAATTTATTTGAAGCATTATGGGCTGATAGGATATCTCCTAAAAGGGATATAGCAATAACTCCTTTTGAACTTGTATATGGGGTAGAAGCACAACTATCCTTACCCCTTGAATCAGTTGTAATTAAACTTCAAAAGGTAATAAAGGATCATACTTTTAAAAATGATATGGGGAAGAGGATATTATACCTTGCAAAAATTGTGGAGGAAAGAGAAAGTGTGGTAGATGATATTATCAATAACCAAGCAAGGGTTAAGCAATTTTTTAATTACAATTCCAGATCTAGGAAATTCATGGATAATGATAGTGTTTCTTTGGCATAGGAGAAGGGAGCCACATGGATCCCACTAAAAGTTTGAATCACTAAAGAAAGGCCCCTTTGAGATCAACAAAGTGTTCAAGCCCAATTCTTTCAGGTTGAAATATTAAGATGAAACAAAGATGCCCCTACCATATAATAGGTAGGATTTTAAACTATACTAGTTGTAATGCATTTTTCTCCCTCTATGTATATAATGTCTATAACCTTTTTTTGGTGTCATAGTCTAGTTTTCTTCTTTATTTTCTATAGTTTTTAGTCTTTGGCTTGTTAGGTTAGTTGTAAAGCTAGACACTTTGAGTTCCTCTTTAGTCCTTCATAGTCCTAGTACCCAATTAGAGCCAACCATCCCATGTTTTTACTCTAGCCTTGCTTAACTATTTTACTTAACATAAGAAATCTCCAAGTGAGTCTTGAACCTTGAATTTGATCCAAGTGGTTTTGTAGTTAAAAGGTTCAAAACCATCTATACTTCATGTTAGGCATTTTTTTGGTTTTCATTTTATAACATTCCCAAGTCTTGAACTTGAACCATGACCTTCTAAAGTTCAAGGTTCAAGTTTCAATGGTTCAAGGTTCAATAGTTAAAGGTCATGCATTTTGTATGACTGGCATGAATATTCTATTTTCTGGAGGACATTGGCACTCTTGAATATGATTGAACTTGTACCTCAGGTTTTAGGTAGTTGAAAGTTTGAGTTTCAATAAATTTTATTTATGTTAAAGGTTGTGGATCAAGTTTGTGAGTGCTATTTCCCTAATAGAACTTAAACCTTGAACGAACTATTTCATGGTTTACTGATTCAAGGCTCAAAGGCTTATGATTTACTACTCATAGACACGTGGCATACATAAACATTTTATTCCCCCTGATAAAGATGAAAAGATGTGTGTTTAATGATCGTCAAAAAAGCTGGCAGTAGAGGGAGATTTGGTACATGTGAAGGTAATTTCCTCATTAAGATATTATGGCATCCTATCAAATCAGCACTTTCCCCTATCTTTCAACATGCATGCCATTCAACCCGAGTTGTAATATAATCCCTTTTTCTAGTAAGTGCCATAACTTTCTAAAAGAGGTAAGCCTGATGTGTCTTCTCAGAGTTGAAAGTGAATAGAAAGTAGTGTCCACATTAGAGGAATTTTGTGAATTCAACCACTGTGAATCTAAATTTCTTATCCTAATCCTTTATCTTTATTTTCTTTTAGTATTTTTAAGCTCGTCTAGTTTCTTTCTGTATCCTATTTCATTTTGCAAGTTAAAACCTACACATTTCTATAGCTAGCCCATATCCTAAGTTTCCAAAAGAAAATAAACCTGAACCTTTAATGAGATTCTTACTAGAATTAGGGAATGCAACTCTTGTGGATGATGAAATTGAAAAGCTAGTGTCTTGATTCAAGAGTGTTTGACCCAGGTCTATAGCTAAAAGAGTGTCTAGGAGTAGCCTAGTTCAAGCTTCTAGTTCTCCTGAAGTTATCCCTTGCCCTAAACTAGTGTTAGAATATAGGGATAAGTTTGATAATGTTGAAAGATCTATCCAGGATCACAATGGTGAAGTCTTAATGTATGTGAACTATATTAAAGTCATGGGAGCCCTATGGATTCAACTAAAAGAAGTATATGAAGATTGGACAATTAGTCTATCATATTCCCAATTTATGATCAATTCTAAAGATTTTAACAATAACATTACTAAGAATTGGTTGTTGACATTGGAGAAGGGTGGTTGTCACTTGCCAAGACCCCTAACTAGAGAACACACGATACCTGATATCAGGGAGGCCATCATCTTATTGAAAAGGGTAAAAGGGAACCAACATGCCTTCTTATGAGAGAAATAGATGCTTTTATTCATCCAGGTTGTGCTTGGCGAGGTAAAATTCATTGATTGGGTGAAAATTATCACAAACGGGCTTCATGAAGAGCTCTCACAAGTATCAAGAATGGTAGGTTTCTATATGTTGTCTTATTTATTTTATGTCCTAGCTTGTTATAGATAATGGAAGGACTTTCCCTACTAAATTTGTGTTGATAATATGGAAATATATGACTATTACCCATTGTTGCAAAAGAAGAGAACCCCTAAAGGCTTCCTAGGGGTACAAGATACATTTCTAGCTAAGTTAGTATTTGAGTTGTTGGGAAGGGGTAAAAAAAAGGGTTGTATGAAGAGGTCATGTAGTTTATCACAATTTATGGTAGCTTCTTTAAACTATTTCATAAATTCACGTACCAAAGAGTTGAATGGTTTCAAGGAAAACCTTTTAAACTATGAGGGTATTGTCTAAATAGGTATGTGTTAATTGAAGTATGTCACCAAGTTGTTGAGGTAGACAAAAAAATGTAAAACTAGAAAAGGTTCTAGGTATGTCATCCCTATTGGGGTTGGTCATTACTGTTGCACAAGTGTCCATGATGATTACAATCTAAAAAAGGAATTAAACACTGTAAATCTTCAAACTCACTCTAGGAGGTCTAGATTTGGTAGTAAAGGCTTTGCTAAATCCCAATTTGAACTTGACCCTTCATTTGTCCACAAACCTCATGTAGAAGATTACTAGGTAGACTATAAAGATGATTTTGAAGTGAGAAAAAGGTTGTGGTCCTATTTTATCATGAAGCAAATTATATAGTTTAGACTTCCAATGAAAAATTCTAAAATTGTAGAAGCCAAAAATGAAGAGGTTTTAGATGCAATATTTGTAGAGATGGTTAAATATTTTTCAATATCTAAGTTGGATTAGGACAAGCTAGAAGAGGATAATATTAATGGAAGAATTATCTCTTTCATCGACAAAACTAAAGAATGGCTTAAAAAGAAAAGGAAGTTGAAGTCAAAAGGAATAGAGCATCCCCCACAAGTAGCTTCAACTAGTTCTAGTTTAGCACGACCTTCTTCAGATATTGATAAGGTCTTGACATGTTCCTATGTAGTTGATCAAGGTCGTGAACAAGAAGGTGAACCCTCTACAAAAGAGCCATTTTACATTTGTGTTCAATCCTTACTAAGGACCACTCATTTGCGAAGCCAAAGGAGGAAGAATTGGGAGGAAGTTGTAGTAGTTATGGACAAGGAACCTAGTGAGGGTAAACCGATAATGAAATACATTACATAAAGTCTTACTAGAGTCATGGATCAAGAGAATAAACAAGCAGTTGATAGTATGAACACTATGAGCTCAGACACATTGGCTATTGGGAATCCCATAGGATCCTAGATTCCTTAAGCACATGGTAGCCCTTCTACCCCCAATTGGTTTGACATTTCTATCAATAAAAAGAGAAGTATAATACCCATAACTATCCTAGTGCAAGACATGGATGGTAAATACTGTTGGGCTCATTTACCACTGCACCAAAAGCCATGACTATTAGTGAACATGGAACACCACATAATTAACCACCTGTGGGCAGGGGAGCGCGTCGCATCACCCAAAAATATCCCCCTCGACGTGCATACCAGGTGCTTACGTGGGTCAGGAAGGCACCAGGGAGATTTGAACCCATGACCAGGCTCTGATACCAATTGTTGGGCCCATTTACTGTTGCACCAAAAGCCATGACTGTTAGTGAACATGGACCACCACATAATTAACCACCTGTGGGCAGGGGAGCATGTTGCATCACCCAACAAATACCTTGGTAAGACACCAAAAAGAAAGAAGCCAAAAGTAGAGGCCATGCTTGAATTAGATAATAAAAAAAGACACTGGATGGAAAACATTTATAAGCCTATCAATGATAAAATCATGATGAAGTTCTGCCACAAGATTTTACAATGGATATAACTTATCTTGGGCTAGCTACCAGAACAAGACATAAGAAAATTTTCAATGCGAGAAACAAGAACATTGAACATGGGATTTGGAAAGACTAGAAAGACAAAAGAGACTTGAAGAAGACCATACAATTGATCATTGAATACATTCATGCTCTCTAGAGTCTTGATGTGTTGGTCATACTAGGTAATTCATTTGTAGTAAATGTTTCATCTCCTACCAACCAAAAGTTTCTAGATTAGGTAAAGGACCATGGATGTTGTTAAAGTTTTTTATGACTAGATAGATATAGTTGTGGATAGTGGGATAAACTATATTTAAAAATTCACTGAAATTAAAATATGGGAAAACAAAGTAATGACCGAGTTGGAATCTGAACTAAATGCATGGGAGGCAAAAAAAGGTGAAATGAGATGAGTATATCATCCAAGTTAACTAAGTTTAGACCTACAGTATTCCTAAATTTGTATCAAATATACCCAATGTAGTCATTGATGTTGACTTCTTTTTTGTTGCAAGGTCTAATCTAGAATAATGGAACATAGTGATGGAACAGGGGCTAGATGAGACATATGAGCTCTTAAGGGAGATGGAATGCCTTGAGAAAATTTTGGATAATGACATCAAATGTATTGATGTTAGAATTATGGAGAATGAGGATAAGCCTAACAAAGGAACACAAGTATTGGCATCCTTTCAAGACAAGATGAAGATCATGAAGGAAATTAGAGAAATGATAGTTAAGAATTTCACCACCATTTCTAGAGTGGATTTTATTATGATCATCTATAGAGACCACATGGAAGCACACAAGAAAAAAGATGTACCATGTTTAAATAGTCAAGAGCACATGGAAATTGAGGTTGGAGCACATTGAGGTACCACAATAGAAAGAACTAATCAATTTTGTAGCTGTGTGTAAAAGGTGGAAGGAAGCAGGTAGTGGAGTTCCAGATAAAATAGACTAGCAAATTGATCTTGCCGACACAACTGGAAATTAGTAGGATTTAAGGGTTGTTAGCTAATAACATGTTTCCTATTTCTAGTTAGTTATCTTAAAACTATGTTTAAACTTATTAGTTTATCAACAATGATGGCAGTTAATTTTAAAAACCAAATCTAGAAGCCTTATATGGCTATATTACTATGCTTTTATGATTTGGAGAGGATCGGCTCTCTAGATACTAAATATATGTTGTTTTGATTATCTAGTTTTGGATCTATGATACTTATATGTATGATGCAATTAATATATGAAATCTTATGGTTTTATATATGAATGTTGGTTGGTGAATCGTATGGTATAAAAGCACATTGTTCATTGTCTTGTGTGAATGGATGCTATGTGAAGTCAGTTCATATTTTGCACTATATATTGGTTTCATATCTAAAACAATAGAGTGACCTTTATTTTTATTATTTAGTATTAGATTGTTCCATTATAGTAATTAGTCATGTTTCTCATTATTATTGTGAAATTTGAGTTGATCTTCAACTTGCACATTCTTTTCATAGTGATGAACTGAATATTTCTACATTAGTCTTTATGGTTAAAGTATTTTTAGAAACTATTCTTTCTAAATAAGATTTAATTGTGATATCTTTCAAGCTAGAAAGTTACACCTATTAAATGTAGGGAGTTTAGTATCAAAGAAAATCACTTGTTGGTGCTACAATTTTTCCTCAATTTGCGAATAGAGTCAACTATTAATAAAAATCTTCAAAGGGAAAAATTAACCACTAACAAGAAATATCACTTTGTACAATATGATAATACTATAGAGAAATGGAAAATTTACTATTTACATGGTCAAAAGCATTTGTTAGTGTAATTAAATATTCTTATTAACACTTTACTTAAGGCTACTTAGGATAATGCATACATAGTATATGAGACACTTAAGAGTTTGCAAATTTATTAGCACATGGTATAGGAGAAATCCTATTTTAGGTAGTGAAAGTTGTTATCACATTCCACTTTGTGTTGTCTCCACCTTAGTGTACTTATGATGAAGGGTGCTCCCCTTAATACCATAAACTCATAATAGAAACAAAGAAACAACAACAAATGCGAGAACAAAATATGGACTTCTTATTTGTATTGCAAATGCAGAGTTACAAAATTCACAAGTACAAAATGCTAACCCACATGGGTGCCTTTATTACAGTCATCTACAAGACTAAATTGCAAACTACCACCTAGAGTTGTCTTAGACAATATTTGGGCCTTTCTTAAATAGGCAATTTTATGCTGCCCGAGAAGGTTCTAGACAATGAAACATAATACCTAGGGTTGACAGACCCTAACAATACATATAAAGTCAACCAAATACATCTTTGACAATTATTTTAGATATTTCATGTAGCCCCAACTTTGGAAGCCCATAACTCTCGAACCATTGCTCTGATTGGTTAATATAACCACTTTTCAAAAATGTCAGCTCCTAATCTACATGATTAGAATGGCACAAGCACCCTTCCATCAAGTTTTCAGACCTCATTTGGGCATTCTAAGGCCTCCAATGGCGAGCCTAAATATTTTTCTACAAATAGTTCTATTGAAAATCTGCAATAACTTCTCTGATACTTAAGATTGAGCAATGTGATTTTTATGGTAGGCTTATAACTCTAAAATGAACCTTTTTGTAGAAAATGAGAACATTTTGAGCTTATATGAAAAACTTATTAAAAATAGCAAGTTCCCATAAATAGTAACCAAACTATCTACTAGTCCTTATTAAAATAGAAAAAGACTAAAAAGAAAATATTTTTGGGTGACACAAGATTGCTCTTAAACTCAAGATGCTCCTACATCAGCCACTTGGGGTGATTTGGGAAGTGACTTCATCAGATCTTAGGTGTTCAGAGGAAAACCAAGATAATTAACCTCCTCCTTTGCTAGCCATGATGAATCCTCAACTAGCTTCCCTTTCCATTTGACTAGATATTCCTCATAAGTTTTGTTCCTGGCACTTTTGCCAACATGACTGTCTAGTATCTTCTCAATCTCCTTTGTAAATTGAACTAGCTACTGGAATACTCCACTACACTTCTGCAACTATATTTCCATCACCTCCTTCACAATACTCTATCAGATTTGAAATATTAAATACTAGTGAAATATTCAAGTCAACAGGCTACTCCACTTCATAAGCATTTCCAAAATCATGCATTTTTACTATCTTGCAAGGTCTAAACTTCTCCATCTTCGGCTTATTATATGTACCCACTGGAAAACACTCTTTTCTCAAATGAACTTTGAATTCATCTCCAATCTAAAATTCCTTATACCTCATTTTCACATCTTCTTTAGCCTTATACTATGTATTCATGTTTATATTGTGCTTCCTCACCTCTTCATGGATGTTCTTCAAGTGTTCATCAAATTCTTCTACTTCAACACTACTTATCTCTCCTTTATCCAACTACCTCAATTTAGAAGCATTTCTGGGACTAATCCCATATACAATATGGAATGGTGAGGAATGGTGATTTACTAGTACTCCTATTCATAGAATTATTATATGCAAATTATACCTGTAGAAAAATCAAATCCCATCTTTTTGGTTTGTCTCCAACCAAACATCTCAACAAGTTTCCCAAATTGCAATTCACAACTTTTGTTTATCCATCAGTCTGTGGATGATGTAATGAACTGAACTTCAAATCTATCTTCAATTTCTTCCATAATGTATTCTAGAAATACCCAACAAATTTGGTATCTCAATCTGAAACTATACTCTTTGGAAGACCATGTAGTCTCACTACTCTGAAAAACAACTTTGCTACATGAACAACATCACTAGTCTTCTTGTAAGGAATAAAATGTGTCATCTTTAAGAACTTGTTAACCACCACAAAAATAGAATCATCCCCACATTGTGTCCTCAGTAATCCAAGAATAAAATCCATGTTGACATCCTCCCACAGCTTCTCTGGTATAGGTAATGGATGATACAACACCGTATTTTGTTTCACTCCTTTTTCCATCTGACATACTCTACAACTTTGTACAAACTGCTTCACATCTTGTTGCAACTGTGGCTAGTAATAATTATTACCGACCAAAGCAATGGTATTATCTTTGCCAAAAGGTCTAGCCACTCCTCCACTATGCTTCTTCTTGATCAGATTCTCTCTCGTTGAGCTTCTGGGAATGCACAACTTGCTTCCTTTGAACAACATGCTATCCTAAATCATGAAATCCAACCACTTTGTCCTATCAAGTGTAATAGTTTCTATACAAGCCTTCTACACTTCACAAAAATTAGGATAATTTGGATATATAATACTGAGTTCCTTGAACCCAACCACCTCTATATGCATTTCTATTAGTAAAAGTTTTCTTCTAATAAGAGCATCTACAACTCTGATAGACTTTCCACTCTTGTGTTTCAAAATAAATGTATAACTCTGTAAAAACTCAACTCACTTGAAATGCATTTCATTTAATTTTCCTTAACTATTTAAATATTGCAAAGCTTGATGATTAGTATACAAAATAAACTCCTTAGGAAGAAGATAGTGTCTCCAATTCTTCAATTCTTGAACTATAGCAGAACATTCCTGATCATAAATAGAATATATTCCTTTTGCATTATTCAACTTCTTACTAAAATAAACAACAGGTCTACTTTTGGGTGTTCCTTTTTGCACAAGGTCAATGGCAGGAATCCATAGTGTAATTCCTCTCTTGAAAAGAAAATCTTTTTAAGGATCCACTCCAAGGTTCAGTGTTTGTCTTGCGACCTACCAAAATCCGCTCAGTAGAAGATAAATGTGAATGTTCATGAGGAGGCCTTTGCTAGTTCTACAAGAACTCTTTTGTCTTGGAATCAAAGTAAAATCTATTTGCTGTCTCAAAATATCACACCCAAATGAACAATATTTTTGTATTTTCCATTTTTTTAATGAATGCAATTCTAACAATGCAACTACTATGAGGTCCTATTCTAACAGGGGGTTAGCAAAGCAAATAATGAAACTGAAAGTAAATAACATGAAATCAAATGACTTGAAATTGAAATTCCTAAACGGACATAAGCTACACAACACAACACGCTGTGAGTTAAACCTTTGAAGAAATCGGTAGGAAACCAATGAAAATAGGAGTAGTGCTTCCTAGAAACCATTGATGCAATCGTCAATGAGAATTTTTAACAAATCAAATGATGTTTCACTCTTCATCAAATGGCAAGGCCATGGAAAGTGTGCTCATGCGAGACAAAAAGCCATGTAGACACAATTGGGTGATCTCTTCTCAAGCTCGTTATATCAATAGAATTCATATATCTATAGCAAACACAAGAACTAAAAGATCGCACAACCAGAAATAATGCAATAAACCTTTGGCTCAATCACAATCTCATGATAAAATTCACAAAACAATGACACATTCAGGCAAGAATAACTACACTCTGAATGCTAGCACCAAAAGAATAACTTTATTGCATAATAATTGCAGCCTTTATTACATTTTACAATGAGGTATTTATAAGAAATTGTCTCCTCAATTTTTGTTGAGAGTGAGAGATATCTTGACGCAATAAAATTCTTTTCAAACATTTAAACAAACTAAATATATACAAACTGACAATCTAACTGGTACTTAGAGGGATTCCATCCATATTTTATTCATTAATTGGATGCACGAGCCTTTTACATGTCAAAAACAGTGAAAGCATGAGAGAGAAAGTAGGAGGAAGCCATTAGTCGAAGTAGAAGTGCATGGAGACACCAAAAATAGAAGCTAGCCCTTCACTAGGCATGTGTGAGAGTTAACTTGCCATTAGAATGCACTCTCGATGCATGGAAAGTGCTATTTTTGGAATTGACAGTCAACTGTCGGCGCACCTCTAAATTGTGGAGCTACATGAAAATGCGAAGCTGTGGACCTGCAGACCTACGAAGCTCAATTCGTCAAAAAATCAAAGTTCTTAATTTTGAAAATGGTTTCTAGGTTTTGCTCAAATGAGGTTTTAGATCACTTTTTGTATATGCTCCATGCCCCTTTCTGATGATTTACACCCTTTATAGCCAATTAATTTCATAAACTTGTACTCCCTCTGCTTTTTCAATCAAAAATCTCAAGGCACCTGCATTGAATCGTGTCCCCAATAGCTGCATAAGATGAGGAACCTCATTTGCTTTATGTGTCCAACCTCTGTATCTTTGACCTTTGTCTTCTCTCCACCTGTACAATCCTTCCTGGCAAGAAACCAAGTGATCCAAATTATCCAAGATGATCAAATGTTTGCAACTTTTTCATATTTTTTCACAAATTTTCTAGGCATTTTTAAATAACCTTTTTGGAGGTCTTTTGCTCAAAATATCAAGTCAAAACCTTCGTCAGTCCCTAAAACTAGATAGCTGAAGGCTCACTATTTTAGGGATTGAAATTAGATCTTCAGTTCTTCTTTCCAACAGTGTAAGCGGTTCTGAATTCTGAGGCTTGAGTCAAAAGTTATGACCTCGACAAGTTGAGGATGCCATTTTTACCTACAAAAGAAGCAAACATTAGTCCGTAGAGTTAACAATGCATAGTAAAGACACACTAGCTACTCAAACAAAATTGGAGTTGAATCCTAAAATCTAGCTAAGTCTGAAATCTTGAAGCCCTAAAATTTGGCTAAGTCTAGATTTTTGAAGCCTTGAAATTTCCTAAAATCTTTACCTTATCTCGGGCAGGTATGAAACCTACCTCAAAAGATTCGTCCCATATATTAAAATATATCTTAAGTATAAGAAATTATACTTAAACAATATATTTTAAACCCCTTTTATGGCTATTTAGACAAAATTGGAGGTGAAAGAGCAGCTTGGAAAGCACACATAGCCTTTGGTGGTGCACGCACACACTTACAAACTGCGGTAGACTGCAGCGCGAGTGAGAGCCCGCGTGAGGTGCGGTATGAGCATGCGAGGCACAATGCGGCACGGCATGGAGTGAGCGCACATGTGCAAGGTGCAGCACAGCACAGCATGAGCACACATGCATGTGGAGTGGTGTGAGGGCGATTGCGTGAGGCTCGGTGTGAGCGAGTGCACGCGAGGCCTTGCATGGCGCGAGCAAATGTGTGTGGCATTTTTTCAAGTTTTTTTTTTTGGTTTTTCAATTTTTTGTTTTTTTGTTATTTTTTGATTTTTTTTTGTATTTTTTTGAATATCTGACTCTAAAATTTTATGGTCCAATAAGACTCTTCTTCTCCCAACTCCCGAACTATGAGTCCAAGAGTCGAAAAAAGTAGGGGGTCCCCATTCCTAGTAAGGAATGGGGCATGTGTTGTGAACACCACAACAAATAGCCCCGAAAAAAAAAGGAAGAAATGACCAAGGCATTTCTTTATCAGCAAACATTCCTCCGATGTGTATCAAACACCAACCAAGCTTTGAACATCCCAAGCGTATTTCAGATGACTTTGCAATCAAAATCTCAAAAGTCAAAACCTTTAAACTCAGTGTGTGCATTGTGTATTTGTTCCCTTTGAAGTGTCAAGATGCAATCAATCAAAGTTTTCTGATAACTCAAAACAATCTTCCACTCCTCCCAGCTCATTCTTTCAGAATCTCCATGAAGGCTCTTTATCAATCAATTGCTTGACCAGGTGAGAGAATTAGTTCGAGGGCTCTTGGCAGGATGTCACGTTCTTTTAATTTCTAGCTTTTTGCATAATTTCTCCATATCATTTAAAATGTTACGTTTGATGAAGCAATAATTTGAATTGAAGATACTTTATTTTAGGAACGTATCTTTTACCATTTTAGATCTTGAAATCCTTTAGTCTTAACACCGTCTTCTTCTTCTTCTTCTATTTTTTTTTTTTTAAATTTTGTTCTATATCTTGACTACGCTTAGATTGTGTAGCCAGAACATCAGTGTCATTTCTTGGATTTGATCTCTTATAAACATCCCTTGTGTTCCTCTTTTAGAACTTTTTAGGAAACTCTCACGCCAAACAATGATCTCAGTAACCTTTCAAGGAGACTCCTCCTGCTTGAACTAGTTGAAGTTTGGATCATTCCTCATCATCTTTGACTTTAATTCAATAGCACCCAAAATGATCAAATCTTAAAATTTTCAAAGTGTTGAGAGCTTGTTGGTCTAGGCTTCTGATTTTCAGACTGAAAGTCCCCTAATTCCACAAGAAATGTTTGTTGCTTGGTTGGTATAAAACACACAATCGTCCAAATGTTTTGACAAAGAAATACCTCTTCTTGAAATCAGACCAAAGAGTGGTTAGTAAACTCTTGAGAAAAATCCCAAGTACACTTTACCCCCTAGGACTGACATTACTTTAAAAAAATGAACATACGACTGAAAGCAAACACACAACACCTAACTAGAAAGACTAAAAAGACAAAAACAAAAACTTATTTATAGAAAAACTAGAATGATAAGAATGTGGGGTAGTTATTAGTGGATTTCTCATTATGTGCAATAGTAATGAACCACCCCATATAGTTCTCAAAAATGCCGACTTGTCTTTGTATTCAGAAAAATAAAGTTTGGACAATCTTGGTTCAAATTTGGGGCACAAATCACACAAAATTAGAAGTTGTGGTAACTCTTTATGGCCATGATTAATCCACAAACAAGTTTTCTTACCTTTAGCATCATATTCAAATTGAAAATCATCAAACTGAGAGGGATAATGGAAAGATATCACCTGATCCAGCAAGTCCCCCACCATAGGGGTACACTCACACATTGTAATTTCTCCTTCTGGTGGTCTCATCTCATGGTACACCACTTCACGCACACATGAAAACACTTTAGGTTCCACTCTAGGCTCCCTTAGGCTAGGAAACTTAATTCCCAACCTCCCTTTCGAATTATAGGATTCATTACTATCATCGACCAAGATGTTTTCTGCCTTGTATCCCAAAGAAGCTTGTTCAAAATCATACTTTCCCTCCATTGCAATCTCCCAAGCTAATAGGAAATCCAAACAACTTTCTTCTGAATGGAACTCAAATGGATGGATTCTACATGACTCAATTATTGCATGGTTTGATATATGTGTAGAATACCCACAAATAGACATTTCCTCAGTCAAGCTTGGGACCAAATTGAACACTCTATCCATCTCTTCTAATGAAAAATCTTGTTTTGAGGGAGATTTCTTATCTTTATCCAATGGGGAATCGATATCAAGTATGAAGAATTGGTATCTTCTTCTTGATGACTTTCTGATTCAAAAATCTCACCAGCCTCGGGACCCTCCACATTTTCATCACCTTTTGAAACTTCATGGAGTTTTGGAACTTCAGAATTTCCTAGACCCTCAAGATTTCTTGGCATATCCACACTTATTGTGACATCAACACTTGGAAGAATTTCTTCATTGAATGGGAATGCAAACTCCTCTTGATCATCTTCATCAATTTTTCCTCTTGTGGACTTATCATGTGATTCAAACACCATTGCACTAAATTGCAAGGGTCATTCCTCCATGGTTTGGTGAGGGTGATCCAAAACATCTTTGTGCCCATACCCATTTTTACTTGGACTCATTCCTATAATACGATTATTCTCATTGTTGATGTTGTTGTAAAAGCCAAAATTTCCACTCTGATTTTGAGAATAATTGTTTTGGGTAGCAAGTTGTCTTGGATGATTGCCTTGGTCTCTTGAAGAATTCAACTTTATTTTGATGAGTTCATTCAATAAAAGAGACATCGTCTCCTTCATGGCCTTAAGCTATCTAGCCACATCATTTTCTACTTCAACGGATGCAACTGTCTTTTGCTCAAAGAAAGTAGTCTTTTGAGAGCCATATCTAGCATATGTAATTGTTGGCATTGGAGCAACAATAACCTAATTTGTGAATGTAACAACCTCTTTGAAAACCTTTTCAATGGTATCAATGTCTCTAGGTGAGAGCCTTCTTAGAAAAATAGAAGTTAATAAATCCATTATTCCAAAATAGATCTGGATGGCAGCCTCCTATGGTACAATGTATGGAAACTCCATTCTTTGATACATCCTATAGAAGCGATGATTAAAATATGAAATAGTCTCATGGGGATCCTTCTTAATTGAGATCAACAGATGATATAGGAGAGCTGGATCAACATAGATCTTGGATTGTTCCAGAAACTTGCTCTCAAAGGAGTTCCAATCCATTATTGATGCTAGTGGCAGATTGAGGTACTAATTGAATGCCATTTCCCCTAAAGTGTAAGGAAAAAGGTGGCATACCACATCCATATGCTGAATCTAGTTTCGATTACAGATCTCCTTAAAGATTTTGATATGATCTTCTATTGTTCGTGATTCTCCATAGATGAACCGTGGGCAAAACTTTTCAAGATTTTTGGGCAAGTCATGTAATGGTCCAATTAGGTTCAAAGGTGAACTTTGGGCATTGAAGAAAGACATGGTGCATAATGACAAAAATGTTTGAAGTGGAATGTAAAGCGAATGATGCTGATGAAATGTGTAGTGTGAATGGGTCGAGTTCTTAGTATCCCTTTATCACTGTGATGCTTATGACAGTGACTGAGTTGTAACAACTTTCTGTTTATTCTAGAAAAGCTCACCTCTGGAGAAGCACACTTTCTCAAAATAGTGCACCACAAAATTTTGTGGATTTGTGAAGCTGCGGATCTGCAAACCTGTGGAGCTGTGAACCTACAGAGCTGCATACCTGTGGAGCTGAATTTTTGAAAATTTTAGAAGTGATTTCTGAACTTTTACAAAGTGCAGATTATTGCAAGGGTGCAAAATTTTGAAACTTTATCAAATCTTTCTTGTTTCCAATAGTAGGTTCTTTGTTTTTAGGCCCTCCTTCTAGCACCACTTCTGTTGGGCGTTCATTTTGCATGAGGTCAACGACAGGAATCCATAGTGTAATTCCTCTCTTGAAAAAAAAATCTTTTTAAGGATCCACTCCAAGGTTCAGTGTTTGTCTTGCGACCTACCAAAATCTGCTCAATGGAAGATAAATGTGAATGTTCATGAGGAGGTCTTTGCTGGTTCTAAAAGAACTCTTTTGTCTTGGAATCAAAGTAAAATCTATTTGCTATCTTAAAATATCACACCCAAAAGAACAATATTTTTGTATTTTTCATTTTTTTAATGAATGCAATTCTAACAATGCAACTACTATGAGGTCCTATTCTAACAGGGGGTTAGCAAAGCAAATAATGAAACTAAAAGTAAATAACATGAAATCAAATGACTTGAAATTGAAATTCCTAAATAGACATAAGCTATAGAACATAATACGTTGCAAATTAAACCTTTGAAGAAATCGGTAGGAAACCAATGAAAATAGGAGCAACACTTCCTAGAATCCACTGATGCAATCGTCGGTCAGAATTTTTAACAAATTGAATGATGTTTCACTCTTCATCAAATGGAAAGGCCATGGAAAGTGCACTCATGCGAGACAAAAAGCAATGTAGACACAATCGGGTGATCTCTTCTCAAGCTCGTTATATCAATGAAATTCATATATCTGTAGCAAACACCAAAACTAAAAGATTGCACAACCAAAAAAAAATGCAGTAAACCTGTGGCTCAATCATGATCTCATGAATAAAATTTACAAAACAATGACACATTCAGGCAAGAATAACTACACTCCGAAAGCTAGCACCAAAAGCATAACTTTATTGCATAATAACGGCGGCCTTTATTACATTTTACAATGGGGTATTTATAAGAAATCATCTCCTCAACTTTTGTTGAGAGTGAGAGATATCTTGACGCAATAAAATATTTTTAAAACATTTAAACAAACTAAATATATACAAACTGACAATCTAACTGGTGCTTAGAGGGACTTCATCCATATTTTATTCATTAATTGGATGCATGAGCCCTTTACATGTCAAAAATAGTGAAAGCATGAGAGAGAAAGTAGGAGGAAGCCATCAATCGAAGTAGAAGTGCACGGAGACATCAAAAATAGAACCTATCCCTTCACTAGGCATGTGTCAGAGTTTACTTGCCATCAGAATGCACTCTCGATGTATGGAAAGTGCTATTTTTGGAACTGGCAATCAACTATCAGCACACCTCTGAATTGCGAAGCTACATGAAAATGCGGAGCTGTGGAGTTGCGGAGCTGCGAACCTGCAGAGCTGTGGACCTGTGGAGCTCAATTCGCCAAAAAATCAAAGTTCTTAATTTTGAAAATGGTTTCTAGGTTTTTCTCAAATGAGGTTTTAGATCACTTTTTGTATATGCTCCATGCCCCTTTATGATGATTTACACCCTCTTTATAGCCAATTACTTTCACAAACTCGCACTCCCTTCACTTTTTCAATCAAAAATCTCAAGGCACCTGCATTGAATCTTGTCCCCAATAGCTACATAAGATGAGGAACCTGATTTTCTTTATGTGTCCAACCTCTGTATCTTTGACCTTTGTCTTCTCTCCACCTGTGCAATCCTTCCCGGCAAGAAACCAAGTGATCCAAATTATCCAAGATGATCAAATGTTTGCAACTTTTTCATATTTTTTCACAAATTTTCTAGGCATTTTTAAATAACCTTTTTGGAGGTCTTTTGCTTAGTTGGTCCCTAAAATTGGATAGCCAAAGGCTCACTGTTTTAGGGATTGAAATTAGATCTTCAGTTCTTCTTTCTGACGATGTAAGCAGTTCTGAATTCTGAGGCCTGAGTCAAAATTTATGACCTCGACAAGTTGAGGATGCCATTTTTACCTACAAAAGAAGCAAACATTAGTCTGTAGAGTTAACAATGCATAGTAAAGACACACTAGCTACTCAAACAAAACTGGAATTGAATCTTGAAATCTAGCTAAGCCTGAAATCTTGAAGCCCTAAAATTTGGCTAAGTTTGGATTTCTGAAGCCTTGAAATTTCCTAAAATCTTTACCTTATCTCGGGCAGGTCTAAAACCTATCTCAAAACATTCATCGCATATATTAAAATATATCTTAAGTATAAGAAATTATATTTAAACGATATATTTTAAACCCCTTTTATGGCTATTCAGACAAAATTGGAGGTGAAAGGGCAGCTTGGAAAGCACACACGGCCCTTGGTGGCACACGTACACACTTACAAACTGCAGTGGATCACAGTGCGGGCGAGGCATGACACGGCATAGTGTGAACACGTGAGGTGCGGTATGACGTGAGCGCGGTGTGAACACGTGAGGTGCAGTGAGGCGCGAGTGTGGGCATGCACATGCGTGGCATGACCCCGCAAGGCATGGAGTGAGGGTGACCGCGTGAGGCTCAGTGTGAGCGCTCGCGCGTGAGGCATGGCGCAAATGTGCACGAGCACACGTTCATGGCTCGAACGCGCGAGGCATGACACGACACGAACAAATGTGTGGCATTTTTTCAAAAAAAAAAATTTGGTTTTTCAATTTTTTGTTTTTTATTTATTTTTCAAATTTTATTTTATTTTTTTGTATTTTTTTGAATATTTGACTCTAGAATTTTACGGTC
This sequence comes from Cupressus sempervirens, assembly GCA_028749045.1. Lineage (NCBI taxonomy): Eukaryota > Viridiplantae > Streptophyta > Pinopsida > Cupressales > Cupressaceae > Cupressus > Cupressus sempervirens. The sequence goes on along the minus strand of CM053787.1, from coordinate 1,030,794,727 downwards.
TAATAAGACTCTTCTTCTCCTGACTCCTGAACTATGAGTCCAGGAGTCAAAAAAAGTAGGGGGTCCCCATTCCTAGTAAGGAATGGGGTGTGTGTTGTGAACACCACAACATCTACCTTCTTGGCTCATAATAGCTCCTATTGCAGTACCACTAGCATTATAGTCTACTTGAAACACCTTGTTAAAATTAGGAAGTGCTAAAACAAGTTGCTTAGTAACTTTATGTTTCAATAGATTAAAACTCTTATCAGCTCCTATATTCCACTTAAACTCTTTCCTATCCCCTCTCATTGTTTTAGTCAAGGGTCCACAAATACTACTAAAACCTATTACGAACTTTCTGTAAAAACTAGTCAGTCCATGAAAATATCTTACCTCTGTCACACTCCTTGGAGTAGGCCATTCAAGGATAGTCTTTACTTTCTCTGAATCCATTTTTAGACCTTTTTCCAAGACTAAAAATCCTAGGTACACCAACTCCTTTACAAAACTACACTTCTTCAGGTTTACTAGCAACTTTTCTTCCCTCAACTTATCAAACAGCTTGCGAATATGAATCAAATGCTCCTCTAATGTCTTACTAAAGATCAATATATCATCTAGATAAACATGACAAACTTACCTAGAAACTCCTTCAATACCTCATTCATGAGACTTTGAAAGTGCTCAATGCATTGGTTAGCCCAAAAGACATGACTAACCACTCATACAATCTCTCTTTGGTCTTGAAAGTAGTCTTCCACTCATCACCTTCTCTGATATGAATATGATGGCACCCTCTCTTCAAACCTATCTTTGTGAAATACTTAGCTCTACTCAAAAAATCCATAATATCATCCATCCTTGGCAATGGAAATCTATACCTAATTGTGATCTTGTTGATTGCACAAGAATCTATGCACATCCTCCATTCTCCATTCTTCTCTAGTGCTAATATGACTGGTAAAGAATATGGACTCAGACTCTCTTGAATCAACCCCTTCTACAACAACTCATGAGCTTTTCTATTAAACTCTTCACTTTCTACTGGTGTCATTCTATGCACTGCCTTGTTTGGAAAATTCGCTTCTAGAACCAAATCCATTTAGTGATTGATCTTCCTCATTAGGGGCAATCCATCAGGTACATTATCTGATACAATATCAAAAAATTCTCTCATCATATATACAACTTCTGCAGGTACCTCCTCTACCTCTTATTTACTATCTTTTCGAATTATAGAAAAACACATATGCTCACGCTTCATACTTCTGAGAAACTCTTTTCCATCAAAAAAACATATTTTGGTAGCACTACATTCCTTTTCTTCTTTCTCCTTCAATGGCTTCAACTTATGTTTCACTCCATCCTTGGTCAGAGTATAGGTATTTGATCATCCATCGTGTACAACATGTTGGAAATCTAATTGAAAAGATCAATGTTGAAGATCAAAGAGGGAGATTCTTGTAAAGAAGGAAGTTGGTTGATAAAGAATGTTTTCAATCATTGTTTTGCTATTCAAAGCTGCTATTTTTTGGAATGACAATTTCTTATAAGATCCAAGTACTATCACTTAGTTGATTGATGAAGAGGATTTAATCAACAAGATGTAACAAGAGCACCTAAGGGAAAGGTTGAGTTATGATTTTGTAATGAAGTGCAAGGATCGGTTAAGACAATGATAAAATGATGTATTGATAATATACTTGAAGATACAGAGGTTGGCTACACTTAGAAACTTTAGAAGAATAAGTTGTAACAAGGTTGAATGTAAAGCTTAACTAAGTTCATTAGTGAGTGCCAAGTAAGCTAGTTAGAGCCAAGCAAATTTTCAGTTAGAGTCGAGCAAATGAAAAATCTAAACTGTGCGAAGTGAAGTTCAAGTGCAGAGTGATATAGAAGATGCTGAGTAAATGAAAAAAATAGTGGATGTTGAGTGAATCCACAATAGGTGTCAAGCATCAGTAAAATGTAGTTGATGCCGAGTAACACAATATGTGTCGAGCACTAGAATTTCAATAGTGACGAGCTATTTCATTATTGAAAAAGTCTAAGATTTGCCAACTTTGAGCTAACATGGTTGTTACATTAAATTTTGTGAACCAGTTGGAGGATAAGGATGATGAGCTGGAGGCACAAAATTTTATGTAAACCTTTTTTGAGCAAATTCAAAAGGATTCTTCAAGATGTTTCTAGAAGAAACAAGATATGGGTTAGATTCAATGAATCCTACCTAATCCATTCAAATTGAAATTAAAGGATGGAAGAATCGAGCAAAAAAGAGGATTCCAAACTTCTATTTATGGAGTCATAGGCCAAGAAGCAAGAGTTTCTAGTGTGTCAAAATTGCAAAGTGGTTGAAGGGTGTCAAGGAGAAGACATCAAAGAGAAGGAAGAACAGAGTATAGAGACTTTGCTTCGATGATTGATCAGAGAGAGATGATTGCACTGGTACATTGAGCTTGAAGACTCAAGGAGACAAAGCTTGAGAGGAGGACAAGCTGTTAGAGTTGCAAAGACTGAAAGGCAAGCAAAGTGTTATGAGTTGAAGTGTGATCTAAGATCTGCAAGATAAGTTGTGAATTGTAATCAGGTCAAAACCCCTTATTGTTACTCTCTAGAAATTGTATCAATTAGGGTTAAATCCTATGGAATTAGGTTGGTTTAATAGCCATTTGTAAATTCTTTAACAGGGTGGCATTCCAAGTGAATGTGCTAAAGTCCTCTAACTAGGCCCAATTCTAATAGAGTGGTTAAATCTTTTAACCAAGTCACATTTAATAGTGTCTTGTAGCCTTTAATAGGGTAGACCTTTCATAGGGAATCACTTCAAAAGAGTGAGAATTGAGTAGCATTTTACTAGTGGTTTTTTCAAAATTGGGTTTTCACATAAATCACTATGTTATGTGTTGGTCTTTCATGTGTTATGCTTGCATGTTGATTTATAGTAACTTGCTAAGTAGGAAAGTTTAAAGCTTGGATGAATGAACAATTTGATGGGCACACTTTTCTTAATAAAAAGTTTGAATTGGACATGTAGACCTTGAATAACTGATTCACCCCCCCTCTCAGTTATTCTAAAGTATTTCTAGCAATTGGTATCAGAGCCATCTGATGATTTAGTTTAAAAGTACTAGAAGTAGGAAGAACAATATGTCCAAGAGAGAAGTTCCCAAGCATAATAAAGATAACTTCATTGCATGGAAAAGTTTAATGAAGCTAAACCTTGGATCAATAGGTGACTATGCAAAAACCTCAATTAGAGTGGAACATATAGACCCAACTGGACCCCTTATTGCAGATGATTTGAGCAAAAGGAAGGAGCACAATCAGACAATGTTGGAGATTGCCTCTACACTCAGTTATGTTGAATTTGACGACATCAAGGGATGTGATTCTGCATTCAAGATGTGGAAAGCCTTGTTAGATATCTATGGAGGAGATTAGAATGTTTAAAGGGCAAAAAGAGAAAGCCTCAGAGGAAAGTTTGATGACATGAAAATGGAGGAAGGTGAGAATGTTGCTTAGTATGCTGCCAGAATGAAAGAAGTGGTAAGTGCAATAAGAATTCTGGATGGTCAATTGAAAGATGATACTGTTAATAGAAAATACTTAAGAACCCTTCTCCCTATCTATGCTATTAGAGTTTCAGCCATCCAAGAGTTAAGATGTGTACCAAGAAATGCACTAACTTTTGAAGGTATAGTGGGAAGACTTACTGCATTTGAGCTGTCCAATTTTGATAACTATAGACCTAAAATTTTTGAATCAGCTTTCAAGGCCAAGCTGACATTGAAAGACACTAAGGAGGTGAAATCAAAGAAAAAGAGTAGAAAAGGAAAACATGCATCCAGTGATAGCAGCATAGATGAAGAAGATGTGGAACAATTGGAAGCACTGTTGGCCAAAAGATTTCATAGAGGCAAAGATAAATTCAAAGGTAAGTTGCCTATCATTTGTTTTAATTGCAATGAAGTAGGACATATTGTTGCAAGGTGTACATAGAAGAAAAACTACAAAGAAGGAAACAAGTATAAGAACAAAAGAGAAGATGGTAGTAGAGATTACGAGGACAAAGGCAAAAGATGCTACATTGTTGAAGAAGATTTTGATGAGACTGATGATGAGGTAGTCTATGTAGCCATGAAAGATTAATTAGATGAAGATGAGGCAAAAATGTTGGTAACCTATGTGAACAAGAATGACAAGTGGATCATAGATAGTGGATGCTCATGTTGGTGTTTGAAACTACTGAGCAACAAAATGCTCAATATCATAGTGAAATTACTCACACAATCTAAGGATTAGCCAATTCCTAATAGAAATTATATGAATAAACCATTTTGACCCAACTTCAACAAAACCAAAAATGGTTTTCTACTCTTTAGGCTCTGCTAAACCAAGGTGAGTATACCTAGGGATGATTTTAATGCAAACTGTGGTATGAAGTTATCTTAGTTTCATTCTGATTCTCATCTTTTACCCTCAGGCACATAAATAGTTTATCAATTTTCTTTGAAAGCTTCTCAAATCTATATGTATCCCCTATAAGCAGATCTGGTTATAAATCTCCTATGGTTTACAAGTATTCTTGGAATTAGTGGCTATCTAAGACTCAAAAAATTATATGCAAATGAGTGGTAACCAGCATATGTAACTTTAAACAAAATGGAATGAAATGGTTTTGATTTTTTTTTAAAAATGATTTGATATGTGGCAGCAGAATTCACCCTTGCTTACTTCTAACTTATGTGACTAGTGCCTTATCCATCAAGCAAAAAATTAACTATTGGCTGGAGATCTAATTCAAATAAGTTGTAAATGAATTAATCAATTGCAATCACCCATTTCCATTCTTATGAAGTATCCTTTCTATAAACTCATTAACCCTACTGATTCACTGAAGCATTTCTATAATTTCTTGAATTAAAAGAAACAATGAGATCAGTATACAACCCATCCGGATTGCATTCAGTCAATTTAAACCTTATTTAAATGACTTCAAAGTAGATAAACCCATAAAATGGAGACAGAAATTAATGACACAGATATAGTGTAAATACCCTTTTGTATTATCCTTTTAGATGACTAATACAATGACCAATAGAATGGAAAGCCCAGAATACCTTGTTGATTCTGTCATTTCTATATATCATCAGAAAGTACAACTAGAAATAAACTCAAAACAACTACACACTATTGGACTGACTGTATTCTCTCAAAAGACTAAAAATTATACAAAATTCAGACCCTCACATTGCCTTGAAAACTCATTTATATAGGCATGAGTTGCAACAAGCAAAGGGGAAATGTGAATGATAGGTGTCCTTTTACAAAAATGAGTACATCAACCTTTTTCAAAAATATCTAGACACCTTAATTCAAAAAGAAACAAAAAAATATTTGTAGATGATAGCTAGAGCTTAAGATCTTTAATTTTGTCTTTTTCTTTAACTACTCCTTGTTGGTATGGCTTTGATTTCTATGATCGCTTCCCAGAAAAATACTTCTCTTTTGGTGGGCCATTCACATTCCTTGACTATTGTTAGTTCATTAATAGTTTTCTACCACCTAGCATCAGTAATTACCCTTCCTTCTATGGAAAACCTATTCATTTCAGTTTCAACCTTGAATAGGGTATCAATTAGTTAAGTAAAAACATACTCATCAATATCATTCTGAAAAATGGGTGCCACCTATGGAAAGTCTACAATATGGTCCAAAGAATGAGACCATTCATTGAAATCCTTCATTTTGTCATCAGAGTTAGTAACAAAAAGAATTAAAGAATAAAAACCATTTGTCAACACTTTCATTTTGCTTTGAATTACTGCTAGCTATCCTGTGAAAATTTGTAATAAGTATTTCACTTTATCCATACCTTCATTCACAGTAATAACTTTATCTAGGAGATCTAGCTTCTTGGCTAACAAGGGTATCAACCTATCAAAGAATTGCATATATGGCCCCCATTGTTGAAAAATAGGCTCAAGCCATCCAATTGCATCCTTGCATACCTATTCTACGGATTGTAGATTGATGAATGAATTATAAGCATCTTGAGATATTCTTTTCAAAGTGCTTATTCTATGATTTAATACATTTATCAAAGCATTTTTCTTGGTGGCACTGTCAGATTGGGAAGCTCCAATCTTCACACTACCCATAGGCACTAGCACTGTTACCCCTATAGATATCTCCTCTGTTTGGGCCTCTGCTTCTACAATGTGCCTTCCTTCTATTTCCTACGTTGGTGCATGTTCTACTTCTAAAGCCACCTTGAGTTGTTCCTTGAGGGATACTATTTCTGCTTCTAAATTTTGTATCTTCCCCTCCAACTCTTCTATCTTTTTTTTTTGCACATGGCTCATCATGAGCTCTTCTTCATACAATTTCCTTATATCTAAACATTCATTATACACTGAAGCTAGCTTGTCTTCAATTTCTTCCACCTTTACATCATTCATGAGAGCAAAGTGTTTGACTAAGCTAAGATTTCTTTTCCCATAGTGTTCTCCAAGGTCCACACAATCATGTTGCCTTGTGTAGTTTCCTCTATATCCATCACTTTAGGCTTTTTAGTGTTAGGGGCCATAGTCCACACTGCTAGAGTTTTTGTGTCTATATTAAACCCTGACCCTCTTTTAAAACCCTCACTGCTAGATGCTTCATAACTGATAGCTTTGTCTTGTCTTCTCATTTGATCCAAAACAAAAGCCCTTTCAATATCCTATGTACCAACTCCCTAGCCTCTACGGGGGTCATTGTTTCAGTCTCGGGATCATATGCAAGCAGTTTGTCCACCAGTTCTTTATTCTTCTCAGGGTCTTCTTCTAGCATAAGGCTCAAAGTGAGCTCATTTTGTTTTATTTTATACAAGAAACTTTTAAACTCTAATGATTTAATAAAATCATCATCTTCCATGAATTTTTCTGATTGGATGAGCCTGTCATCCAGTCTTGAAGTTGCAATTTGTAAATTAGTGGAAGCCTTTCCTGCTTCAGTAGCTCATTGATATAGATAATTTTGCCTAATTTTAGCAAAATACTCATCATTTCCTAGGATTACCTACAAAGCTCTACTCACTACCTTCTTCGGGATATGCATTGTTTTTTGTCTTTTATTTCCCTTAGGGACCCATGCCGAGGTTAATGGTTGTTCTTCTTCTAACTCAACCTCTAGCTACACATCTGGTTCAGGTGATTCCCTATTTACAGTGGCTTCTTCTCCTTCTGGTTCATGTGGCATTTGGGACATTATATAGTCAAAATTCTCCACCATTTCTTTAAATTTTTAGGATAGGGCACTTTTGTGTAAAAACCCTTAAAATCAGGATTTGTTCTCCTCAAAGCCTCTTCTACCTTCCTAATTTCACCATACTTTTCAAGTAGCTCATCAGCCTCCCCGGTTGCTACTATATTTGCAATCAAATCCTTGATAGGAATAGGTTTTCTTGGAGGTAGAACATATCCTCTAATGGCCTTGACCTCATTGGTAATATAATTTTCAGGGTCATACATCCTATATGGCCTAGTAGCAAATTTATGTTAGCTCAAATACTCACTCAATTCCTCATATGCATTTTTCCCAATTTCAAAATCCCCTATTTTAAAAGTTCTACAAACAAATGCAGGCTTGTGTAAGGTAGGAGGGATCATTTTATGTTCATCAATAGAAATTACCAAAAGAATTCAATAATGGCCAATCTGGGGGATAAATATTTGGGTAAAATGTGAGGAGGTTGTGGACATGCATATACCCTAATCAATGTGCACTCCTTAAACAAAAAGATGCCCCCCAATTATGATCTGTCATATTTTTCTCATCTAGGAAAGTAGGTCGAAGAAAATGTCTTAAAACATTTGGTGCTCTGGAAAAGGTATGGTCTACCATCCTCATAATAACAGAACTAAAAAAATTAAAGAACACAAGGGCATTTTAATAATAGAAATCCTTATACCAAAAATGAGTCTAGAGTTGCACAGGTAACTCACCAAATTCATCAGAAGTTTGATCAATGAAGTCCCCGTTGATGTATCCAATGTTGTTATATAGGATAAGGTGCATCAACAGTGAATAATGGTGGAACTTAAAGTCTTTCATCTCTCCCTTCTTTGCATTACAAATTTGCATATGCATACTATCAATGATGAAGGCTACATAATCATACTCCTTGTGGTGGAAAGGGTCCTGTCTATCACATGCCATCAAAAAAAGGGAACCATACACACAATCTTCTGCACCATCACTTCCCATCACTTTGTGCAACCCATACACTGTGTTTTTGAAATAATTCTTAAATCAACTCAAAGGTAGAAAATACCCCAGCTTTTTTGGAAGTAACCTTGCCTTTTTTACCTTGTAAGGAATATGTGGCAGCATAACATTGTTCACAAAGTATGTTTTACTGCTGTCAAACTTTCCCAGCAAATCTGCAATGTCAATAGGAACATCCATTTGTCCCATTAATCCAAAGGCCTCAACAAAAGAAGTTTTGTCCAACGTGCATAGTATACTCCCATTATGCCTATGGAATATTCTGGTTATTGGATTGTAGGAATTCATCAGGGCTTTCAACAAATCAACATCAATGAACATTTTTGGAAATATCAATTTTTCCATATTTATGTTCCATGGGTTACACACTGGCACATTTTCTATTCTATTATGATAGAAGTACATAAAAAGATCATAACCAGTCACTCTAGGGTATTCAACATCTCGAACAAAAACATATGGGTCTCAAAAAACATGATCATTTTCTGAAATCACATTCGATGATCCTGGGAGAATTTTCAGCCAATCCTTAGCATGCTTATTTGGTTTCCTAACCCTTGTCTTCTTCTTAGTCTTAGCAGTAGATTTCTTTCCTTTTCCTTCAGGTGTGACCTCTACAACATCGTCACCCTCATCTTCAACTTTGACTACTTCTTCGTGCATTTCTTCAACTTCCTTGTCTTCCATCTTCTCTATAAGTATGCCCGTGACTCTTTACATAGGATACACAAAACTTTGCAACTGGTAGATTTTAAAATGGAACAGAAAACAAATTCTTCAAAGTGGAAAATATTTTGTTATTTAATTAAACCCTTGATGTTTTAATCATGAAACTACCAACTTTTTCAATAAATTTAGCATGCACGAGCTTTAAAATCAGTCATGCAAGTTTTCATCAAGGTATATTAGCCGCAAAATTTGATTTTGATGTACTTTTCAAAGCTCTATTTTACTTGGCTATGGAAATTTTATCTTTCCTGCTTACCTAGCATGACACATCAGCTGCTTTCTTTCAAATTATGGTCTCCCATTCTTATGCTAAGTCAAACCTTCAATCTTCGTAACATCGGAGATACCCCTGATGAATTTCTACATTCACTCAGAGATGCTTCAGCATACCCTAATTGTAAGAACGTAATGATGTCTTGGCACTATATTGAAACTCCCTTTTACGTTCTTATGATGCCCTTTACCCCATATGACCTCAAACCTTTTCACTTGATACTTTCGTTCTTACGATTTAGACTTTCATCGTATAAGCGTAAAACCCTTATCATAGCCTTCTTCACCCTTTACGCCTATACACAACCCTTTACACCACAACATCGGAAACCTTTTTACTGACACCTTCGATCTCATGATTCAACTATTCCTCATATGAGCGTAAAACCCTTGCTAAGGCTTTCCTTTTACCTTTTTTATTTCTCCTTTATGCCCTTACGAGTTGCCTTTACCTCGTAACCTCAAAGAGCCTTCTCAGATGATATCTCGCTCTTACGTTTACCCTTTCTCGTAGAAGCGTAAAGCCTTCTCTTCATCTCCTTTATCTACCTTTCTATGCTTATACGCTGAAACTCAACTTGTAACCATAGAGAAAGGATAAAAGGCTCTTCGTTCATACGCTTAGCTTGCAAGCATAATGGTGTAATGAAAAAACTATCCTTTTCAAGTATCAATGACCCAGACTTGATCTCAAAAAATTAAAAAATAACATCGCCATTGATTTTGTGCACATGTAAAATTTAGACCTTAAGTTGTATGCCATGCAGGCTAGGCCCATGTGACATGGATGTTGTGTCTTCATCTAATTCGCTTGCACCAGGGCCCATCTGACAATTCAAGAGGTCCCACTCGACACTTTTACTGCTAAAACATGGCTTTACGGTTGTCTGTGAGCTCAAAAAATGTATGCACGTAATCACATTTAAACTTTACTTTCGTTCTTATAGAATCCTTTTACCCGTAGAACCATAAAACCTTTCATGCACCCTTTCAGATCATGCTTTAAGCCATGTCGGGGTATTACGCCCTTAAGCTATCCATTGAAACATATATGTGTATATCATAACTCAATACCTCTCTACCCTTTCGTTCAACTATTTACTCATATCCCTGTAAAGCAATATAACATCTTCCTTTAAAACCCTTACGCTTACTCACAAATCACCTTAAGTGTATGCCTGAGAATGCCTTTTCAAACCCTTTGCGCTCACCTGCTCAACCCTACACCGTAAGACCGTAAAGGGAAAATTTTAAGCACTCTACAAATCTTTTCAAAAATTAAAAAAAAGAGACCTAGGGTTTTTCACACTTAGGGTATTTTAATGGCTAAGCTGAGAGACAAACCTTGAGAATTTAAAAGGAAAAGACAACACATGAAACAGGGCACTAGGGTAACCTAAAATTTTGAAAAATATGAGGAATGAAAACCTTAATCTACTTAATTCAAAGACTTAAATGATTTTTCACCCAAATTTTTAGAATTTTTCTATACTGTGAAAAATCAGACCAACAGCTCACATTACATGACAGGAGACAAAAGTAAGTTTATTACCTTTACTCAATATGATGGAAATAATGTTAGATTTGGTAATGATACTCCATGACAAATCAAAGAAAAAGGTTCTATTAAACTTATAGAGAAAATATAATGTGATAATGCATACTATGTTGAAGGATTGAACTACAATTTTGTAAGGACTGACCCTGCAAAACCAATGCCACATCAGCAGTCTCCATAAAATGCAGAAAAATCAATGAGAGTCAAGGTCCTTTGAATCTTGACTAGTCAACATTAGTCGATTAACTATCATTAACGTTAATTAAATTGATACATACATATATGCTCAAATTTTAAAAGAAACTATAATTTTGTTACTAGATTACTAATACCAAATACCAGATACTAGGTGGTATAACCATGATGACCAAGTTGAAAAGAGCTCCAGAACCTATCTAAGAACACAAGGGCGAGAATATTGTAGGAGTGCTTTACCACCCTACCACGAAGCTATTAAACTTCCCCAGAATCTTTCCTAACATGAAAGATACCCAGCCCAGCATCGAGATAGTCTAAACAAGTAAAACTTAGAAGAGTAATGGAATCATGCTACACATTAATCAGTTAACAAGATAGAAAATATCATTTTTTTAGATATCACAGACCCTTTGCCATCATTTATAATAAGTGAAAACACGACAAGGTTTATCCACATTGAGCTCCATATACCCATCTACATACAAAGATAAAACCATAAAGTCCATTAATCATGGAACAATTAATTACAACATCTTAGCTCATCTCTAGCAAGAAATTTAATCCAACTTTCAAAGGGAAATACAAGTATTACCAACAATTCTCTATTTACACATGTTATAACTATGCATATATTAAGCCATTCACATAGCTAATGATGAAACCCTTTCTCCATCAATTAGCATTCATAGTATGTTATCCTATCTTGAATTCCTCTCATAAAACATAAATACACAAAAAATATTACACCATTACTTCCACTGTGCATTACCATCACATAGGCATACAAGTAAAACAAAGTTGCTTAGAATTACATAACCTTGATGCTTACATTCAGTCTAGATCATTAAGCATGGTGTTCATTCTTTGACTAGTCAAACAAGATTCAAAACACATTTTATATCCTTCAAAAAGATGTACTCCATTTACACGAATATCCATATCAATAGCAGTTAGTATTAACAACTTCCACAATCAAACCACAAGAAAACATATTTCCATCTTGAACTCTGAAAATTTTTAGGCAGTAGTACATTCTAATATTTGGAATTTATTTGGATATCACATCAGAATAGTTTCAATATTACAACTAAGTTGAATTCAGTTCACTAAGTGTGTTTTCCTCTTCTGCCAAATTAGAAGATACTTTTTCAAAGATGAAAACAACTATCTAGGTCAGTCTCAGTCCTGGTTACAATACTCTTTATTTTCAATTAAACTTTGTCTTTAGTCTATTTATCAAACCAATTGAGCACCTATATCAAGAATAATCAAACATGTGTTGCCATGAAGTGAACTATGTTTCTCTGCGTTAAAAGAAAAGTTTATTTATATAAGGAAACAATTGATTGAAAATCAAAATTCAGAAGAGCAGCAATCACATAGTTTTAACATGTAGATATCATTTCATCCAGCATTACATAACAACTAGAAAGAGAAGCTCAATGTTTGATTCATCATTTGGTTAAGCACTTATTTGAACAAGGGATGTCCCACTCTCAAGGTGTTCTAGTGGATTGATCTCAAGAATTTATTGTGTCTTCTCATTGTTGGTAGATATTCAAGATAAAGATTGGAAACAACTTCATTGGCTTCATTTTCTGCTAAGGAATTACGAGTCTCAGTTGTTGAAAATTTGCTATCAATTTCAACAGAATGGCATGGTGATAGGAAGTAAATGTGGTTCTACCTAGATTCAAAGAATGGACCTATGGCCCTCTCCCTCTCTTGTTTCCAAAAAAAAAAATACAATCATTTGTCAATGTTGGAGCCCAAGCCTTTGTGCAAATAGAGTAAGTCCAACTGGAAATTATATTATCTATTGTTGATGAAAAATATGGTTCCACATGACATCTTACCCTAACATAGTTATCAAGCTTAAATGAGGGTTTATAGTTTCTAACTATCATTTGAAGATTTATGCTTGTTCTCAAGAAAACTGAACTAATCCCAAGAAAACTCATTGTGCCACAAAAATGTATTATACTACATTTTGGAAACAAAAAAAAGAGAAGGTGGGGTAACATGATATCCAACAAGCATCATTTCATTCAACATCTATATCTATTCCTTAATCTTTCCAGTGAGAGGATAAAACAAAGAGAAACCTAGCACTTTTGTTCGTTGTTTAGAGATTCAAATAACTGCAGGCTCTTGGAAGCGTTCTCCTTTGTTCCATGTTTTTTTTTTGTATGCTGAAATTCTTGTCCAACAACAGTAACCTTGAGAACTCCATCAGCCAAAATTAGTAGATTGGAAGGCTTCAAGTCATGGTGGACAACATAATTTGCATGGAAATCAGTGACTCCCTACAAGACCTGAATCATCCACGTCTTAATCTCTCTTTCATGGATTCCCTTCCCTTCATTTTTTTTCCAAACGCTCAACAGAGAAGCTGATAGAAATCTCCACAATCGCCAATTCTTGTAGAGTAGTTGGGCGGAAGTTATTTGACAAAAAAAATGTTTGGATGAAATTGAATGCAAATTAAATGTTGTGACAAAGACAAGCAAAAGTACTTTAAACTTTTTCACATGCCCCTGGATACCCCAAGCGACTCCCAAAATTTCAGAGGTGATATCCCCATAATGTGTAACAAACTCCTCTAACTTGGATGAAACGGCTTCAATGGAAGAATACCTCCTTCCCTCTATAACTGACCCAATCCACTATATCCAAAAATGACGATAACACTTTTCTAATCATTAATTATAATTATAAAATTGTTTCATTTTGTCATCCACGTGGAAATGTGATGTAGATTATTCAGCAACAAGAAGTTGGTTGTGACAAATTTGTCGAATGTGTCACAGTTAGGCAATGTAGGTTGCACAGTAGAGTTTGAAAACAAAACTGCCAAAATCTATGACACTGATGGAAATCTAATAGGAAAAGGTGAACAAACTAGGAGTAATCTATTTTACCTAGATATGGAAGATGCAACCTGTCTCATTGTAAAGCTTGATGATGTTTGGTTATGGCATAAAAGGTTGTGTCATGTTAACTTTGACAATTTGATTAGTATAAAAAAGAAGAAGAAAGTTAGGGGATTGCCAAAATAGAAGAAGCCTGAAAATACAATGTGCAAACAATGTCAACTAGGGAAGATTACCAAGTCAAGTTTCAAAAGAAAAACCTACACTTCCAAAGAAGTATTAGAGCTATTCCATATAGACTTATGTGGCCCAATAGAAGTACAAAGCTACCAAGGAGATATATACATAATGTTGTTTGTGGATGACTACTCTAGGATGATGATTGCTATGTTCTTAAAGAAAAAAATATGATGCATTTCAAATGTTCAAGTGGTATTTGGCCTGAGTTGAGAAAGAAATAGGAAAGAGTTTGAAGTGCTTAAGATCAGACAGAGGAGGAGAGTTTACATCAAAAAAATTTGAGACATTTTGTAATAATAAAGGAATCAAGAGACAAAATTAGCACCTAGAACTCCACCTCAGAATGGCATTTTAGAGAGAAGGAATAGATCAATGATAGACAGTGCTAGAACATTGATAATGGAGAATAATGTTGTACTCAAATACTAGAGAGAAGCTGTAAGTGTTGCAATCTACACCCTAAATTGAGTCTAAGTCAAGAAAGGTACAAATGCAACACCTTTTGAATTATGGTATGGTCACTCACCTAATGAAAAATATTTCAAAGTATTTGGTTGTAAATGTTATATTCTTAAAGATACTAAAAATGACAAGTTTGATGCTAAGAGAGATGAAGGCATATTCCTTGGATACTCCACTAGAAGTAAAGCATACAAGTGTTTGAACACTAACACTAACAAGATTGTGGAGAGTGCAAATGTAAATTTTGATGAGCATGCAGAAATCTAAGCTGATGAATCTAGGAAATCATAAGAGTACAGATCCTTTGTATACTTCTATGAAGGAATGCCTATTGAATATTAAGATGCCAATCAAGTTGAGAATCAACAACAAATTTCAGTATCAACCAAGTCACAACCAGTGAATGTTGAGCTACATTCAAAAGCTGAGTTGTAGAATGAAGAAAATGCACACCCTGACTCTAAAAATAGTACACATGGAAGAAATGATAAAACTCTTGAAAGTGATGTGCAAATTGACTTTGAAGCTAAAGAACCAAACATGGAAAGAAGGACAGAATCAAGACTATCTAGATATGTGAGAAGAAATCACCCTACAAAACAAATCATTGGTGACAAGGATGCAAGACCAATGACAAGGAACATACTAAAGAATGAATCATGTCTGATGAGCAAGATTGAACCTAAAATAGTGAAAGATTCACTATAAGATGATGACTGGTATAAAGCTATGAAAGAGAAAATAGATCAAATTGAGAATAACAAAATCTGGACCCTAGTTCCTAGACTAGTTGATAAGAATGTAATTGGTACCAAATGGGTCTTTAGGAAAAAACTTGACAAGAATGGTGAGATAACAAGAAACAAGGAAAGACTAGTCTGCAAAGGTTATGCATAAGAAGAAGGATTGAACTATGGGGAAACATTTTCCCCTATTGCAAGAATGGAAGGAGTAAGAACATTACTTGCATATGCTGCTTACAAAGGTTTCAAAGTCTACCAAATGGATGTGAAGTTTTCTTTTCTGAATGGCATACTGGAAGAGGAAGTCTACATAGAGCAACCAAAGGGATTTGTTGATAACAACAACAAGGATATGGTTTGCAAATTGCATAAAGTAATCTATGGTTTAAAGTAAGCACCTAGAGCATGGTATGAGAGACTACACAAATATAATGTCCCTTTCTCTGATTTTATATGATATTTCAAGCCTCTAATCAGATTTTTAAAATCAAACAACCAATATTTCAAAGATCCACCAATTTCTCAATAAACCCCAAATCAGGTATGCCTGAAATAATGCCAAAAATTTCACAGCTTCACATATTATTAATAAATCTGAAAGTGGAAATTTTTACAAAAATTTCAGTAGCATAACAGCCTACAAAATGACATTTCCAGATCTGTATAACATTTACACAACAACTCCCAAACAGAGGACAAAAAAATTGCTCATCGGACTCCCGAAAATAACACAAAATAGTCCAGAAACACCACAAAACACTAATAATCTATCACATAAGTTTAACTATGACCCAATACATATATTTAGCTCTATTTTAACATCTAAAAGTCTAAAATATAGCAGAAACCCAAACTTATATGAAATACTCAACCGAAAACACCAAACTCTTACAAAAAAACACACCCGAAAACTCACAAATTTACACTGTTCAGCACAAAGGAAAAATCTACATGAGCTTGCACATGGAATGGCTTTAAAATCCCATCCTTAGCCTTCCTAGAAACTTGCAAACTCCCATCCTTGGGTCTCCTTCTCCACAGGTTTGGAAGCCTCTGAAGAACAACAAAGCAATGAGCAAAAATCAAGTTCTAGAATGAGCCCAAAACTCCAAATTTTTTAAAAGAGAGCCTAAACCCAACTCACATCCAAGAGGGGTTAATAAAAAATATTTTAATAATAATTTTCATTTATTAGTCCATTGGTTTCCAAAGATTAGCCCCTTTTGCTAAAACTTCACCTTTTTGGGCCTGCCTACCTTAGCAAAAATTATTATTTTTAATTATTTGAAAAGGGGACATGACAAGTCCTCCCCTCCCAAATATTACGTGTCCTCAAGAAATGAAGGTTGGAATGCTCAACAATATGTGCTCCTTCCCAAGTTGCATCCTCCAGTGGTAATCCTTTCCATTTGACCAAATGCTCTATGATGCTTCTATTTCTCAATCTTTTCTCTCTTGTATCCAAAATCTCTTTTGGTATCAAAACTAATTTCCCTTCATCATCAAGAGGTGGTAATTCTGTAAATACTATGGTTTGCTCACCTAGAACCTTCTTCAAGCAAGATACATGAAAAAAATTATGTATTTTGCTATTTGGTGGGAGCTCCAATTCATAAGCTACCTCTCCTACCTTCTTGGTGATCTTATAAGGCCCATAGAACCTTGGCTTGAGTTTATCTACCCCACTCCTTTTCAAGGTGCTTTGCTTATATGGCTGCAACCTAAAAAATACCAAACCTCCCACCTCAAAAGATCTTTTGGTCCTTTTCCTATCAACATACAACTTCTGTTGGTTCTGTGCATGTTGTAGATTATCCTTGAGGGACCTTATTATGTCTTGGCTTTTCTTGACAAAATCACTTGCTGCAGGTACTCTGCTATCTGAAAGTACTAAATCAACAAAGGAAAGGGCATCATAACCATAAAGCGCATGAAAAGGAGGCATACCAATAGACATGTGATGAGATGTATTGTAACAATACTCCCCTAGGTACAACCATTTCACCCAAGCATGTTGTTGATTTGAAACATAGTTCCTCAAATATCCCTCTATCCATTTATTAAATATCTCTATTTGTCCATCTGTTTGAGGGTGATAGCTAGTATTGGGAGTGAGTTCAGTTCCTACCAAATGAAAGAGCTCCTTCCAAAAAGAGCTGAGGAATCTACTATCCCGGTCACTAACAATGTTTCTAGGCAAGCCATGTAATCTAAAAATTTCCTTGAAGAACAATTCGACCACTTGTGATGCCTTGAAATCAGATGTGATAGGAAATAAATGTGCATACTTAGTTAGTCTATCTACCACCACATATATGTAATCCTTACCTTGAACCTTGGGCAACCCAGTGATGAAGTCCATGGAAATACTTTCCCATTTTTGTTCAGGAACAGGAAGTGGCTGCAACAACCTTGCAGGAAAATTTTGCTCACTCTTGCTTTGTTGGCATACCATACATTCCTTAATGTGTTTAAGGACATCCTCCTTCATACCCTTCCATGTAAACTGCTCTCAAATTTGCCTATATCTCCTGAAGTATCCCTGATGACCAGCCAAAGGTGTGTCACGAAAGGCCCTCAATATCCTCTCCTTAGTTTTTGATCCTGGCACTAAGAAGATCATGTTCTTGTAATAAATTATTTCATCAACAACCTTGTACCTGTTATCATCCACTAACTTATCCAAAATCTTGGTGGCAAAGGAATCTTTAACATACTTTAAAATTATAGAGACTTTCCAATCAGTAGAGATAGATGTTAAGGAACACAAAGTGGGCTTTCTTGAGAGAGCATCAGCAACCACATTATTCTTTCATTTCATGTATTCAATAGCAAAATCATAAGCTTGCAATTTGCTTACCCATTTTTGTTGACGATCATTCAAATCCCTTTGGTTCAAGAAGAACCTAAGGCTATTATGGTCTGTCTTTACAATGAATCTCCCACATACCAAATATTGTCTAAACTTATGAAGTGCATGCATGATTGCCAACATTTCCTTATCATAAATGGAGTAACCTTTCTCTAATTGATTTAGTTTTCTACTCTCAAATGCTATTGGATGTCCCCTTTGAGTTAGGACAGCCCCTATACCTTCTCTAGAAGCATCACATTTAACAACAAAAAGTAAAGAGAAATCTGGAATTGCAAGCACAAGGCATGAACTCATTACCTCCTTAAGCTTATCAAATGTTTTTTGTGCCTCTTCTGTCCAAAAAAAAGCTCATTTCTAATTCAAATCAGTCAAGGGGGTAGCAAGATGAGAAAATCCCTTGCCAAATCTCTTATAGTAGCTACACAACTTCAAGAACCCTCTCAACTATGTAAGATTAGTGGGTGGAGGCCAATCCAAAATTGCTTGAATTTTTTGTTGATCAACCTGTACTCCTTTAGAACTTATAATATGTCCCAAATATAGGATCTCTATCAAACTAAACTCACATTTAGATAGCTTAGCATAGAAGGATTGCTGCTCCAAGATTCTCAAAATAGTGTATATGTGCTTTAGATGCTCTTCCCATGTTTTACTGTAAATCAAGATATCATCAAAAAATACCAATTTTTTTTTTTGAAGATGTTGGCTGAATACCTTATTCATACAAGATTGGAATGTTGTAGGTGCATTAGTGAGGCCAAATGGCATAACAAGAAATTCAAAGTGCCCATAGTGACATCTGAAAGTAGTCTTTTCCACATCTTCACTCCTCATTCAGATTTGATGGTACCCTGTTCTTAAGTCAATTTTTGAGAAGTATACAGCACCATGTAACTCATCAATGAGTTCATCTATGCGTGGTATGGGATACCTATTTTTATGGTCTTCTTGTTTAGAGCCCTATAGTCTATACACATTCTCATTGTACCATCCTTTTGCTTGACAAGTACCACAGATGATGAAAATGGACTAGAGCTAGGCCTTATGAATCCCATGTCCAGGAGTTCCTTAATAGTTTTCTCAATTTCTTCCTTATAAACTCTTGGATGGTGGTATTGGGTTGTTATAACTGGTTTGGCACCCTGTTCTAACTCTATAACATGCCCAAATCCTCTATCTGGTGGTAATCCAGGAGGCAAGTTATCAAAAACTATACTATGCTTATCAAGAATATTTTGAATTTCAAAATGAAAATTACCTTGATTCTTTGGAGAGCTTGTTGGATGGATTATGACTCTTGCTACCCATGCTACTTGTCCTCTTTGAAAATTCCTCTCCATCCTCTTTGTAGAGACCGCCTTAGGTGCTCCATTTGATAAGCCTCTCAATAAGACTTCTTTCCCATTGGAATGAAATTTAAACTCCATAGTCTGATGGTTCATGTAATAGCCTCCAATAGAGTGCAACCATTGAACACCCAATACAAGATCTGTCCCCCCAATGCCAACAACATAGAAGTCATCACATAACTCATAACCTCCTAAGGTCATCTTGAGTTGTTTCACCACCTGTGTGCAAGGCATAGTGAATCCATCAGCTACAGTAACATTGAATCCCTCAAAATCTTTTTCTGTAAGCCCTCTTTTCATGACAAATCCCTCATCAATAAAATTGTGAGTTGCCCCACTATCAAGAAGAACTGTCAACCTTTGCCCTACTAGTACCCCTTGAATTCGAAAGGGATGGTATCTTGGGACTCCTGATAATGCTGCTAAAGTGCCATCCTTGCTGATTTCTTTTTCTTTCTCTTCTTATTCCTCCTCCTTAGTGTCATGAAATTCCTTATGCTCATTTGAATTAGATTCTAAAGCAACTTCAATATAGTGCACTTGACCTTTCCCCAAACATCTATGTCTTAGAACCCATGGTTCTCTATAAGTGAAACAATGCTTTTTCCTTTGTAATTCACTCCTAGTCTCTTCATCTACCTTTTTTTTTGCCACATTTATCACATGTTTTGGTGGTAGTGTTGGAAAAGTCTTTCTCTGAAAATTTTCCTTATGTTGCCAAAGATTTGGGGGTTTTTGATTAGTGACTAGTCTCATAGGCATGCAAGTTTCAAGTTGCAAGCTTCTTTTGATAGCTTCTTGTAAGGTTGAGGGTGAGAAAGCCTTAACCAAACCCTTAACAAAATCTTCCAAACCATCAAGAAAAAGATAAACAATCCACTTTTCACTCATATCAGGTACCATAACAACCACTTTTTGAAACTCTTCTATAAACTCATTAACTGATTTGGTTTTCTTCAACTTTGACAATTCTTTAAAATACTCTTCATCATCCTTGAGGTCAAATCTATCTATCACTCTTTGACTGAAATAATCAAATGTAGTTACCTGATCATGACCTTGAGTAGTCATTCCATGATACCACCAATCATAGGTTGCATCTTCCAAGAGTAGACTTGCAAATTGAATAGCATCACTCTCCTTCATGGGGTTAAGTGTGAAGAAGGTCTATAATTTTTGTAGCCATGCTCTAGCTGAAATTTTATTTGTTCCATCAAAAGTAGGTGTTGTAAACTTGCTCATTTTATTTTTGAGCTCTCTTTCACTTATGTCATGCTCCCTCATGTACTCTTTCTTGGGAATCAAAGTGTTCATCATATCCACATATTCTCTAAAAGGAACCGAACTGCGAAAGTCATCATCTAAGCCATTGTAAGTAGCTCTTAATGCAATCAAGTTACTTGTAACCTATTCCATGGAATTAAGGGATAGATTTGGCACTGGTGGCTCATCTGCATGCAGAAAAATAGTTTTTGTTGATTTAGAGGGTGTGAATTTCAAATTTCTTGCCTCCTCTAAAGTGCTCCCTTTCTCATTAATAGATGCAACTCCTTGCAATTTTTCTGTCAATATTCACAAAGCCTCTCTAGTTTCTGCCAAACTATCCACTGTTTGCTTCTGAGTATTTTGCATGTCTTGGAAGAATTTCTTTGCCATCTCATCTGGATCAGCCATACTTTTTCTTTCCTTGGATTTTGTACTTTTACTTTCAACTGGAGGTTTGATCAAAATTTCTTTATTCTTTTATCACTGCAAATATCTCTTTTCTCTTTCACTTAGTTGCATGCAAACTTCTACAAACCCTCAGGCTGGCAAGATCATAGCTCTGATACCACTGAAATGTCCCTTTCTCTAATTTTATATGATATTTCAAGCCTCTAATCAGATTTTTAAAATCAAACAACCAATATTTCAAAGATCCACCGATTTCTCAATAAACCCCAAATCGGGTATGCCCGAAATAGTGCCAAAAACTTCACAGCTTCACATATTATTAATAAATCTGAAAGTGGACATTTTTATAGAAATTTTAGCAGCATAATAGCCTACAAAATGAAATTTCTAGATTTTTATAACATTTACACAACAGCTCCCAAACGGAGGACAAAAACAATGCTCATTGGGCTCTCGAAAATAACACAAAATAGCTCAAAAACACCAGAAAACACTAATAATCTATCACAGAAGTTCAACCATGACCCAATACATATATTTAGCTCTATTTTAACATCTAAAAGTCTGAAATATAGCAGCAAACCAAACTGATATGAAATACTCAACCAAAAACACCAAACTCTTGCAAAAAAAACACCCGAAAACCCACAAATTTACACTGTTCAGCACAAGGAAAAAATCTACATGAGCTTGCACATGGAATAGATTTAAACTCCCATCCTTAGCCTTCTTGGAAACCTACAAACTCCCATCCTTGGGTCTCTTTCTCCACAGGTTTGGAAACCTCTATAGAACAACAAAGCAATGAGCAAAAATCAAGTTCTAGAATAAGCCCAAAATGCCTCCAAATCCCTTAAAAGAGGGCATAACTCTAACTCATGTCCAAGAGGGGTTAATAAAATATATTTTAATTATAATTTTCATTTATTAGTCCATTGGTTTCCAAAGATTAGCCCCTTTTGCCGAAACTTCACCTTTTTGGGCCTGCCCGCCTTAGCAAAAATTATTACTTTTAATTATTTGAAAAGGGGACATGACAAGATAGGATTTGAAAGAACAGATGGAAATAGCAACTTGTACATCAAGGTAGAAAAAGGTAAAGACATTTTGATATCTAAAATCTTTGTTGATGATATAATATTTGGAGGAAAAGATGTTCTATGCAAAGATTTTGCTGATCAAATGAAACATGAGTTTGAGATGTCAATATTTGGAGAAATCAAATTATTTGTTGGATTGCAAGTACATCAATTGAAGCATGACATATTTGTAACCCAATCCAAATATATCAAGGAGATACTCAAGACATTTGGATTAGAAGACTCAAAATCAGTCAGCACACCAATGGTAACAACACATAAGTTATCCAAGAATGATGAGTTAGCTAAAGTGAATCAAACATTGTATAGATCAATGATTGGAAAGTTGCAGTATGTTGTACATAGTAGACTAGACATTGCATTAGTAGTTGGAATAGTAGCAAGATTTTTTGCAAATCCAAGAAAAAATCATTTGATGGCAGTAAAGAGAATACTGAGGTATCTAAAAGGAACTGATGACTTTGGTTTATACTACAAGAGGAGTGAAAAGTTTGAGTTGAGAGCCTACATTGATGTAGATTGGGGAGGTAACATTGATGATAGAAAGACCACCAATGGAGGAGCACTTTTCTCAGGAAAAAGATTGATTACTTGGACCAACAAAAAGCAAAGTTGTACCTCACAGTCCATAGCAAAAGCTGAATATGTTGCAACTACTATCAATTGCACTAATATTGTATGGATTAAACATCTATTACAAAGTATGAAGGAAGAGGTAAATGAGCCTGTGATACTCTATTGTGATAACACAAGTGCCATCAACATATCAAAGAATCCTGTGATGCATGCCAAAACAAAGCATATTGCAATTAAGTATCACTATGTAAGAGAATTGGTGGAAGATAAGCAAGTGAGGATGGAATATGTTAGCTCAAAGGAACAAATTATTGACATCTTCATAAAAGCACTACCTAAATATGCTTTTGAGTATCTTAGAGGTAAATTAGGGGTGATACCCCTATCCAAGGTTGTTTGAGGCAAAAACAAAGATTTCCCTACATCAAATAAGTTGATTGTTGAAGTACTACAAATTGATGAAGAGGATATTTACTTTAGGATCATGCCTGAAGTAATTAAAGTGTTGAAATTCAAAATTAGTCATAAGCAAGGTGATAGAGGGAGAAAGTTGAAGTTCCATAAGATGCTACACTTGCATGATAAAATGCTGAAATAATATGACTTTGGCATTGTTGTGAAAGAGGGAGAAATATCAGAAACTGATCAATAGCATTCAATTGGATAGAGGGAGAAGTACTGATCAATAGAATTCAATTGGATAGAGGGAGAAGTAGCAAGAAACTGACCAAATCTATAGGATCAAATGGACAGAGGGAGAAATAATGTAAGAGAAAGTCAGGAGAAGTACAAGATCAAAGTGAACAGAAAAAGAGAAAGGAAACAACAGCTAAGAGGGAGAAGCAGAAGTAAAGTAATCAAGATAGCAGATCAAAGTTGAGAGATGTGAAAATTGATGGTAACAAATTTTTCTTTTTGACATTTGACTTACTATTCTATTCTAGTTAGCATCTTGATAAAGTTGGTTGAATAGTTTGGTTTGATGGTCAATCAGTTTGGTTTTCCATCAATGCCAAAGAGGGGGATTGTTGGAAATCTGCTTGAAAAGATCAATGTTGAAGATCAAAGAGGGAGATTTTTGTAAAGAAGGAAGTTGGTTGATAAAGAATGTTTTCAAACATTGTTTTGGCATTGATGCCAAACCTGCTATTTGTTGGAATGACAATTGCTTATAAGATCCAAGTACTATCACTTAGTTGATTGATGAAGAGGATTTAATCAACAAGATGTAACAAGAGCACCTAAGGGAAAGTTTAAGTTATAGTTTTGTAACGAAGTGTAAGGATCAGTTAAGACAATGATAAAATGATGTATTGATAATATATTTGAAAATATAGAGGTTGGCCACACTTAGAAACTTTAGAAGAATAAGTTGTAACAAGATTGAATGTAAAGCTTAACTAAGTTCATTAGTGAGTGCTGAGTAAGCTAGTTAGATCCAAGAAAATTTTTAATTAGAGCCGAACAAATGAAAAATCTAGTGTGTGCCGAGTGAAGTTCAAGTGCCGACTAATATAGAAGGTATTGAGTAAATGAAAAACTTCATGGATGCCGAGTGAATCCACAGTAGGTGTCGAGCATCAGTAAAACGTAGTTGATGCCGAGCAACATAGTATGTGTCGAGCACCAGAATTTCAATAGTACCAAGCTACTGCATTATTGGAAAAGTCTAAGATTCACCAAATTTGAGCCGATATGGTTGTTACATTGAATTTTGTGAACTATTTGGAGGATAAGGATGATGAGATAGAGGCACAAAATTTATGTAAACCATTTTTGAGCAAATTCAAAAGGATTCTTCAAGATGTTTATAGAAGGAACAAGATATGGGTTAGATTCAATGAATCCTACCTAATCCATTTGAACTGAAATTAAAGGTTGGAAGAATCGAGTGGGAAAGAGGATTCTAGACTTCTATTTAAGAAGTCGTAGGCCAAGAAGCAAGAGTTGTTGGTGTGCCAAAATTGTGAAGTAGTTGAAGGGTGTCAAGGAGAAGACATCAAAGAGAAGGAAGAACATAGCATATAGACTCTACTTCAATGAGTGATCAAAGAGAGATGATTGCACTGGTACATTGAGCATGAAGACTCAAGGAGACAAAGCTTGAGGGGAGGACAAGTTGTCAGAGTTGCAGAGACTAAAAGCTAGGCAAAGTGTTATGAGCTGAAGAGTGATCTAAAATTTGCAAGATAAGTTGTGAATTGTAATTAAGTCAAAACCCCTTATTGTTACTCTCTAGAAATTGTGTCAGTTAGGGTTAAATCCTATGGACTGAGGTCGGTTTAATAGCCATTTGTAAATCTTTAACAGGGTGGCATTCCAAGTGACTATTCTAAAGTCCTCTAACCAGGCCCACTTCTAACAAGCTGGTTAAATCCTTTAACTAGGTCACATTTAACAGTGTGTTGTAGCCTTTAATAGGGCATCACTTCAGACGAGTGAGAATTGAGTAGCATGTTACTGGTGGCTTTTCCCAAATTGGGTTTCCACATAAATCACTGTGTTATGTGTTGATCTTTGATGTGTTATGCTTGCATGTTGATATACAGTAACTTTCTAAGTAGGAAAGTTTAAAGCTTGGATGAATGAATAGTTTGATGGGCACACTTTGCTTGATGAAAAGTTTGAATTGGACATTTGGACCTTGAATAACTGATTCACTCCCCTTCTCAATTATTCTAAAGTATTTCTAACACAACATGCCTGTCAAACTACCATGACCTACCCAAAAACATATGTCATATGTCCATAGGTATGATATCACATAGTACCTCATCTTGGTAGCTTCCAATCTTGAACTTCACTGAGCAATATTCATTTACCATGATCTTGATCTTGTGGTCATCTTGCACCCAAGAAATACAATATGGATGTAGATAATTCTATCTCTTCAACTTCAACTTGGTTACCATCATTTCTACAAGTGATTGTCAGTACTTCCACCATCAATGATCACATCACAACACTTATCTTCGCATCTGCACCTTGTGCAAAACAAGCTCCTTCTTTGATTAGGTTCATTCTCACCACTCAGCATGACTGTTCTATTAACTAGGACTTCTCCTCTTTTAGCATCTTTAGAATGTGAGGATATGGCATCTTCATCAACATGTGCAACTCTGGCCTGGCCTTCTATTCTTTGATCTATCCATCCTTGGTGTTGGGTACATTAAAATGCCCTATGCCCTTCTTCTTCGCAGTGAAAACATTTCCCATGGAAGCCTCCTCTTCCAGATCCTTGTCCTATGCCTCTTCCTCTTTGATCTCTATTGTTTTAATCATGCAAATGATTGGAATTGTTTCTCCTCTAATTCTCACTACTATTTCTAGCCTCATCCTTGTTCTTTTGATCATCATTATGGCCACCATAAGATTGTCCGTTAGATCTTCCATTGGGACCTCTTCCGCTAATCTTGTTGTCAGACTTCTTGCTCAATTTCTCCTCAACTTTTAGGGAAAACTAGTTTGCCTCCTCAATACTAATATGCTTGGCCTTAACCCACGAAGATAATGGGCCACTTTTTCCTTATTAGCTTCTACATGGCCAGTTCTAATTAGAATTCAGTAGAACTCTTCGGTATACTCGTGAACAATTTTTTTTTCTTGCTTCAACCCTTGCATTTTCTCCAAAAGATCAAGCTCATAATCCATGAGAATGAATTGTCACTTTAGTTTACCTACCATCCGTTCCCATCTAGTGATTTTGTCCCTTCCCTTTCTATTTTTCTCCAGCTGATCCTCCTACCACTAGATCTTCGCATGTCCCTTCAGTTTTGCCTTCTCAATATGTTCATACTCAAACTATTCCTCCAGTTCATTGATCCAATCGATTAGCTCCTCTAGGTTAAGATTTCCTAAAAATATGGGAACCTCAAACTTAGGTCTTTTTCCAATCTTGGAGATGGCCCTAAAAAGCCTTTCTTCCTCTGGGTTTAGAACTACCTATGCTTCAACATTTTCTTCTACTTCATCCTCATCCTCGCTTTCATCTCTTATGGGAAGATTTATTACTCTGTGCATTTGTTCTTCCAATGCTTGCATTTTTTTTTTGGAGGGCTAGGAAACCCTTAGGTGTAATACCTATAGCTCTTCTACCATGCTTTCTTCATGGAGGCATTTTCACGCTTCCACTAAAACCCTAGTGCAAATTGCCTCACAATCAGTAATCTGTCTACACACTCAGCCTAAACCATGGTCCTGGTGCAAACTGCCTCACAGTTGGTGATCTATCCATACAATCAAGAACCCTAGCTTTGATACCACTTGATGAAGGGTGCTCCCCTAAAAACCATAAACTCATAATAGAAACAAAGAAACAACAAAAAATGTGAGAAAAAAATATGGAATTCTTATTTGCACTACAAATGTGGAATTACAAAATTCACAAGTACAAAATGCTAACCCACATGGGCGCCTTCATTATGGTAATCTGCAAGACTAAGTTGTGAACTACCACCTAGAGCTGTCCTAGACAATGTTTGGGACTTTCTTAAATAGGAAATTTTATGTCACCAGAGAAGGTTCTAGAAAATAAAACATAATACCTAGGGCTGACAAACCCTAACAATACATATAGAGTCAGCCAAATACATCTTTGACAATTATTTTAGATATTTCAGGTAGCCCAACTTCAGAAGGCCATAACTCTCAAACTATTACTCTGATTGGCTATTATAACCACTTTTTGGAAATTCCATCTCGTAATCTACAAGCTTAAAATAGTGCAAGTCCCCTTTTATCAAGTTTTTGGACCTCATCCGAGCACTCTAAGGCCTCCAATGGTGAGCCTAAAGATTTTTTTGCAAATATTTCCACCAAAAATCAACGATGACTTCTCCAATACTTAAGCTTGACCAATGTGATTTTTATTGTAGGCTTATAACTCTAAAATGAACCTTCCTGTAGAAAATGAGAACATTCTGAACTCATATGAAAAACGTACTAAAAATAGCAAGTTCCCATAAATAGTAACCAACCTATCTACTAGTCCTTATTAAAATAGAAAAGACCAAAAAGAAAATATTTTTGCATGATGCAAGATTGTTCTTACACACATGATGCTCCTGCATCAACTTAACACATTATCATCGTCCACACATTGCACATAATTCATTGCATAATAGAGTATGATCCACCTTTGATGGACATGTGATTCTACATTATGTGGGAGATAACTTGTATCCTCCCTATCATACATTCTTATTCTCTACATCTAATAAGAATACATGTCTATATTATATATCTAATGAATTCAGTCAATTTGCACGCACACATGTGTGCATATGTGCACCTGTGTGTGTGTGTGTGTGTGTGTGTGTGTGTGTGTGTGTGTGTGTGTGTGTGTGTGTGTGTGAGTGTTTGTGCATATGCGTGCAAGTATTTGTGTGTGTGTTTTATGTGTGTGCATGTGTGTGTGTGTGCGAATGGGCATGTATGTGTGCATGTGTGCATGTGTGTGGGCATGTGCATTTGGGCGCACACGCACATGTGTGCATGCATGTGTGTTGTGTGTGCATGTGGGGTGTGTGTGTGTTGTGCATGCATGCAGGTGTGTATGTGTGTTGTGTATGCATTTGGGTATTTGTGTTGTGTGTGTGCCTATGTGTGTTATACATGTGTGTGGGTGTGGGTGTGTCTGTGCGTATTGTACATGCATGTGTCTATGTGCACCTACATGTGTTTGTGTACATGTATGTGTGTGAGTGTGTGCGTGTTTGTGCGTTTGTGCATGCATGTATGTGAGTATGTGTGTGTGCATGTGCTTGTACGTGTGGGCATGTGTGTGTGCGTATACGTGTGTGTGTGTGTGTGTGTGTGTGTGTGTGTGTGTGTGTGTGTGTGTGTGTGTGTGTGTGTGTGTGTGCATGTGTGCATGTGTGCATGTGGGCATGTACATGTGTGTTTGTGTGTACATATGCACGTGTGTGCATGTGTGGATGTGTGTGTGTGTGTGTGGATGTATGGGTGTCTATGTGTGTGTTTGTGTGTGTGTGTGTGCACATGTGTACGTGTGTGTGTGCATGTGTGCATGTGGGTGTGTACGTGTGTGTGTGTGTGTGTGTGTATGTGTGTGTGTGTGTGTGTGTGTGTTGTGCATGCGTAGGTGTGTGTGTGTGCATTTGCATGTGTGCGTGTGCATGTGCACACACGCGTGTGTGCTCATTTTTTTGTTTGTGTACTTTTTTGTTTTTATTGCCATATGAGTGTTAAACCCCCATTCACCTATAAACCCATGCACAGGAAATAACTAAATCTTCATCAAAATCCATCAAAACAATTCATAATGGAATGAAATCCACCATAACTAACTTAACAAATTCACATTTATTAAAAACAAAATCCAATCAAGATTTGCAAAAAAATTAAGATACTTTCCTTGGTATCCATAAAACCAAGAAGTACCAATAAATAGATAAATTATGCAAACAGTGGCACAAAAATATGACGAAAAGATTCTCTCAATGCTAGTAATAATTGGAAAAATAATGTCCACTCAAATTCCCAACCCAATGAAAATTAGAATTTATACTCAAGGATTTCAAGAAATACTCTTCAATGTTGGGTATAGTATAAAGCATAAAGACTAAAATGAAAATGAAAATTTTCATATATTAAAAAGGCTCTTTTCAAAAAACAAAAAAAAAACTTTAAAACATTAAATTAAAATCCTAAAATAACTTCTAAAACCTAAAACCAAAGTCCATAATATTGTAATTTAATATAATATCCACATAATACTTCTCAATGATACTAAACAAATTGCTAAAACACTAACTGTCGAAACCATCGAACATACAACTATACATAAATTGTCTCATACACTAATTGGAGATCATAATGAACATCACAAATTAAACCACAAAACAAAATCGCATGTTTCAACATACCAAGGAAGGCAACTAGTTGTTACCACTCAGTAACTGACTGGCCAAAACAAATAATATGGCAATTGTTGACCAAACTTGAAATAACAATTGTAGATAGGGGAATGTTTTGGCCATATGATTAACTCCAATTTTAACCACTTTTGATGTTGATATTCATATCTTTTTAGGCACATTCATCCCCGCCAATTAAGTGAAGTCAATTCATGATACTTGTCCAGGGTACTAATGTAGTCAAAGTACATGTGTATATATACAATATCAAATAATGAAGATCAATGCATTGTGTGATCTCATAAATGAGTTACTACAACTTCAAATCTCTTCATACAAGCACATCAGATAGGATTAACCATAACCATTATAATAAACATAATCATGATAAACCATTAGTAGATGCATGCAATAAACCATCCTCATGAAACATCATAATGCTTATTAATAAACACATTGCGTATATGATCATTACATAAACATTTAAGTAATCAACATACCATGTTTTACCTACATTAACCTATCATCCTAATCAAACCACGAATACCACAATACATAAAAAGATACAACAATAATCCAATGAAATATCTAATTACTTCTCATAAATCAAATTATCCCACCACCAATTAATATTGTAATAATTTGTAGTATAGTGAATACACTTATAGCTACAATAATTAGCATTTAAAATCAACTATACCTACTTTACATCACATTCAAGACAAGCTCCAAAATAATGTTACCTCATTATTGGAACGGGTTTGGAGTGGTGTTAAACTACTAATATAATGGAGAAATAATATCAATGAGAGTTTAGTTATCAATTGATACAATTAATTACAAAAAAACTGTCAGTTCTATCTGTAGACACCTAAAAAATCCTTTAGAAAATAAAGTATTTTTATTTTCTGAAAAAGTCCTGATGACATCATCATTTATTAATTAATTATTTATTTAATTAATTAATTAATTTTAATTCCATTAAATCCCTTTATCTTAATTAAAAATATTTAATTAAGGAATCCCTCCCAAAAATGTTTAAATCTTATTTAAACATTATTTCCTTATTTATTAATTATTTAATTAATAAATTGACCAAAAATCCTAAAATAAATAAAAAATTTATTTTTTGCCCAAAACTTGGCCAATTTCCTTATGACCAATAACCTCTTCCAAAATCTTCTAATCCTTCTTTAATTTCGATTAAAGGCTAATCTCATCATTTCCTACCCCTAATCCCAACTCAAAATATTTAATTAAGATTAAATATTAATCCTCATGTTTATTAAATAAGTTTTAATAAATATCTCCTCAACCCAAACCCTTGAAATAAATAAAACTTTATTTATTTCCTAAAAATCTAATTTATCCTCATCCTAAGAAGTTCTAGACTCTTCTAGAAAGTCTTCATCCTCATCCTAGGAAATTCTAGACTATTCTAGAAAGTCTTTATCCTCCTCCAAAATCTAGACTCTTCTAGAAGATGTCTTTAAACCTAATCCTAATCCCCTCCTAACCTTGTCACATTCCCTAAACATGGGTTAAAACTTACTAACCCAAGCCAAAGTTAACAAATATCTCCTCCTTCACCCACCCTCATTAAATGCCATCCACTTGCCTATCCCTAAGCTAATCCTAAACCATCCTAATCCATCCTCTAATCATTTGCACAAGCCTAAGCAAGCTTAAAACCTTCCTAATCAAGTCCAAGTCGAATTTGCTCTCATCACCCTCAAAATATCTCAACCATAAAACTTTATGAAGTCCACTAGGTCATAAATGACTCTTACAAGCCCTTTTATTGCTCTTACAAGTCATTATGAGGGTCTTTATGAAGATTTTATCCCTTGAGCCTCCTTTGTTGACTCATCCTTCCCCTTTCCTCCATCCTCTCACCATGTGACATGTGTCACTCCTTGATTGGTTGTAAGGAAGCACAATCCATGTGCTCTCCTCTCATGCAATCTGAGCCCTCCATAAGCTTTTTCCCATCCTTGCATCTTAGCCCTCAAACCCTCAAGCCTCTTGCCTATAAATTGGATCCTTCCCCTTTGCAAAATAACACAATCCATGAAGTAAAGTTATAATGCTATTTTGAGAGCCAAATCCATACTAAAGCCATATATCCACACCAAAAATCCACAATCATCCATTGAAGCTTTTGGAAGCATATTGAGCATACATCCTATCTATTTAGACAAAGCTACTCAACAAGAGAGCTTCTCATTGAGAGAGCCCATTAATGGCTCATATTCTCAATTGAGAGTTCATCTTAGTCTATCTTGAAGTTTATGAATTTTGTTTAGTTTGTAGAAGCTTTATTTAAATTTGGTTTCTATTAGCATACTAACATTACTCATATACATTTTGGCACGCCCAGTGGGACCCCGCATGGGTCATCTTCATTAGCTTTTTTAGTCAAGTTTTTTATGTCATTTGCTGATTTTGGCTAATTTTTCTTGTTTTTGTGATTGGTAGGATTGTATAAATTGGTTTTGTAGGTCCACATGAGCATGAAGAAGACAAAGGAACTCATAATCTATCTCATAGTGTTTGCAGATTTTTCAAGCTTATAGGTGGACAAAGAACTTGAAATTCTTCTTCTTCTTCTTGTCTATATTCTTCTTATTCCATCTACTTCTTCTTCTTCTTCTTGTGGGAGATCTTGGCCATTTTTTTTTAAGAAAGAAAAATCATACACACTTCTTTTTAGTGCTTAAAATGAACCCCCAAATCATACTTAAATCCATTGAAAAATTAAAAATTTGCAAAAAAGAAAAAATCTTTTAACAAGTGAAACTAAACCAATCTAATCATTTGCATCCTTGCAACATCAAGGTTTTAGATACATTCATGCAAAATTAGGAACACTTCATTTTTGGGAATTTAAAAAGAACTTCAAGTTTCCATTTCAAAAGGTTCAAAATCAACACTAAGTGCACACTAAAGTTCTTTTAAAAAATCTCATGAAAACTAAGAGTCCTAAATGGTTGCCAAAAATTGTCCTAAAAGCTTTGTTATTTGTTCCAAACAAATGTCTTGTTGCAAAATCTTGAATGTTTCTTAGGTTTTTTATGCATCAAAACAATCTAGGAATATCATTTTTGAGCTTAAAACATGCAAACTAGAACACAAAATCTTGAATGAAAAGCAAAGTCCAAAGAGTCATTTTCACTTTTGAGTCCAAAAACAATCTTGAATGATCTAAGGTTAAAACAAAGAACTTCAAAGTTCTTAAAACAACACACAAAATCTCAATC
The DNA here is from genome assembly GCA_028749045.1 of Cupressus sempervirens. NCBI lineage: Eukaryota > Viridiplantae > Streptophyta > Pinopsida > Cupressales > Cupressaceae > Cupressus > Cupressus sempervirens. The sequence goes on along the minus strand of CM053787.1, from coordinate 1,030,761,683 downwards.
TTGAATGCTCAAAAGAAAACACTTGAATGTTTAACCACTTGTCTTTGAATGCATGTTGCTAAAATCACTCTTGAATGCCATGGATTAAAATCAAATTTTCCTTGAATGCACATTAATCTCGCTCACACTTCATTTGGGCATAAAAATTGGACAAATCTTGACGTGGAGGGCCTCCGGGTGCGCGCTTGAAATCAAATCTCACACACCTTTGTTTTGGGCTTAAAATAAACTCACACTCAATCTTGAATGCCTTAAATAAAAATCAATCGATACTTGACGTGGAGGGCCTCCGGGCGCACGGGTTTACCTTCTTGTTGACCCTAACTCTTCTTCTTGTTTGCATTCTTCGATCAATTTTCTTTTTGTCGACGCTTCAAAGTTGGAATAAACATTGTATCTTAAACATGAGTGCTTGCAAAGTCTAGATCAGAAAACTTAAGTGCCAGTTGGTAAAAGAACAAGCATGTTTTTTAGCCCAAGATCATCCAAGTCTTCTCTCCCCTTGTCGTCTTTCGAGGCCATCTTGGGTGCATAAGATTAGGATCAAAAATCTTGTCTTAGCTTTTTAGGAGGCCTGCTTGGGGATTTCATCACCCCTTGGGACGACCTCAACTCCAGCGTTCCGGTGGAGTATAAAGATCGGGAGGTGAATCCAAAGACACCTCTCTTGGGATCAAAATTTTGTCACTCGGGCTAAGCCTCAAGGAACTTTATACCCTTGAGAAGTGAAAGAGGTGAAGTGGGTTACCCCTCCTCTCGGCTGTGTGACATCTTTTTGGTTTCATCTACGGATTTGGGCCTCACGTACCTGTCGTATATCGAGGACTCCCTAGCTAAACCAAATTTCATCCTTGTAGAAAGCTTCCTAGGATGTTTGTGTATTTGACGTGCTTGCTCAAAACTTTTGTCTACTTGTTTGTTCATAGCTTTTGAATGAATGTTTGCCAATTTTGGTCGAAATCCCGAAAAAGTAGAAATCTCCCAGCTCAAGGCATACTTAGCGTAGTCACTGCCTTATCAGAAAATCATCCAAGCTCCCCCATTGCAACCAAATCTATCTAGTTCTTTGCTTTAGAACAATCTCAAATCCAAAGTCCATCCAAATCATCCCCCCCAGCCAGCTAGCAACCCAATCCAAAATCACACCCAAGCCTTTAAAGAGTTGTTGTCATTCTGCTAGAATTTGCTATCTAATCAATCCAACCAATCCACCAGCCTCACCAAGGTTATCCCTTTGATAGAGCTTTGTCTAGGGTAATCTAGCTTTGTCACTTGTATCCCTCATCACCTTGAGCTAAATGTTGGGATCCACAAGTGGTCAATCTCGTGTCATGCCCATAGGATCATTAGTCTATCCTCAAGTTGACACAGCCACCACCAAATCTAGCGCATAGGAAAGCAAAACTCTCACCTTTTGACAACATGCCCTTGAAATCTTCCATCCATAGGAAAGCCAAAAATCTCCAGCCAATCCTCCTTAGGTCTGTCATACAGCTTTGACTCTCCCTAGGAAATCCTTCATCAACCAATCAAAAATCTATGCTTAATCCAAATCCAACCATGAGCTTCCGTGTTCATCCATATGCAAGACCCCATCCCCATCAAACTCATCATCAAAGCATGAAGTACCAATCCTATCATGATGTGTTTGGTCGCATTGTCCTTGCTCCTGCCACCTCTTATTCCAATGATGATGAAAATCTTGTTGACTATGACGGGTATATTGAAAGCCTTAGAAACATTCCCCCAAGCATCCCCCAAAATCCAAGAGTTATTCCAAACTATCTAGTCATGCCATCTGATATTCCAGCTTCCCCTCCATCACCCCATCAACCAAGCTTCCAATCTTCCACCCCCATCACACTAGCTATTCCTGTCAATCCACCTCCACCTTCGACACACGAGTCTCCAAGGAATCTCCTAGAGGAAATACAAGAAAAGTTGCCTCCAACAGTCGATAAGCCATGTCATATAATCCAACCATGTGAAGTAGTCAGTGATGAAGCTTCCCCATCTATAATATCACCTCCATCTCCCATAGCTATCATCCCCATACCATCCATCAAATTGCTTAAAATCCTTCCACTTCCCACAAGCATCAAAATCCCACCACCTCTCAAATCCCTCCAAATCCTATCCACATCGCCTCCAAGCATTTCCCAAATCTCTCGTAATGACCCTTATGCATCCATCTTCTACTCACCCATCTCCACTACTAAATCTCCCATCTATCCATCCGCTGCCTTTGAAGAATCCATCCCTTCACCTCCTATTGCACCACCCACTCCAAACCAATCCTATCAAGATCCTGCCCAAAAGCATGTTGACATCCCCCAAAGCATAAATGAAGATATCATTGTACCATGTATTCCATCCATAGTGCAGTCACCATCTCCTCCATCTCCAAAACCTCGAGCCATATCTCCTCCACTACAAGATATCTTGTCATCCCACCAGCTACATCAAGATCCTATCCTTCCATCTCCCCCGCTCCATGCTTCCATCTTACCACCTATCCAAGCTATTCCACCATCTATAATCTACCCTCTTGGTTCACTTACATTCATCCACGGTGGCCCTCTCTCAGCAGAAGAATTAAGAACAATATCTCCCCATTACAATACACCTAATAAATCACTTCTACCATTTTCTGCAAGCAAAAAGTTTCCCCAGCTTGTTCAAATGCTCAATCGATGGCATTATCAAGGTCAAGGTTTAGGACCACAAGAGCAAGGAATCAAAGAGCCTATTATTGCACAAAAAAATCTAGGATTTCATGGTCTTGGATATGTATCCAAAGGCTCACCATCTAAAGGTGTTGGTACACCACACCCCCAAACCAAGCCTATCTCCAAGCCCACCATGCTAGCCTCCCATCACTCCTTCAAGAAATCTTATGTCATCCCCCCTCCACCATCTTTGCAACCCAAAACAACCTACCATATCCCCCCTTCATCCGCTAAATCCATTTTGGGTCCCTATGTCCCAAAATCTACCATCCTCCATCCTCCTATCAGCCATCATAAAAATCCTATTCCATCCATTTCTATGCAAGATCAACAAAGGCACATATCAGGGCACATCATCCATCATCATCCCCCTACATGCTCTTTCATATCCTTTCCATCTCACAAGGCTTCTCCTAACCATCTTCCCAAAGCTTACCACAACAATGTAAATGCCAACTTCAAAATGCATAAAGCTAAAAATCCACATCCTAGGCAATCATATGTCTATTCTAAAAGACATACTCCAAAAAGGAAAAATCCAATCAAAGAATGCAAAACAATGCAACAGCCTATGAAAAGAAAATCCAAAACCATGTGAATCCCCAAGAAAAAAGTTGAAACCCAATGCATAATGGCATCCACCATTGCTAATCCCCCATCTAGTGACTCATGTCCCCCATCTCCTAACTCCATCTTGGGTGCCTATATCCCCAAGCACGCTTCCAAAAATCCTCCATCACGCCCGCATCTACCATCTATCCCCCATATGCTCTTTTCACACCCGTCCCTACATGTGCCAATGTTGCTCTTGCAAGCATCCCCATCTCATGCTCCTTTCAAGCATTTTCATCCCTCCATCTCCTACCATCAATCCCATCTAATCCGATCTATTGCATAAATCACACATCTGGTGTACCAACAGCTAGCAACAAAATTGAACATTCCAACAGCCAGTGAAAATTCCCAAAAAAGCCAAAATAGCTGAAGAAAGCCAAAATCACTCCAGCTAAGTCCAAAGTCAAAAAAAAAAAAAAAAAAAAAAAAATCGTCCACTGGTGAAAACTTGGCAATTCAAGCGCCTTGGACAAGTACCATGATGAAAACTTGGCAAACCAGCATCATGCGTAATCTAGCCATCCCCAGCTTAGCCTATCATCCTCATGCTTTTGGTCACATCTTGCCATCCAGCTCCATCTTCCAATCTATCCACCTATCCTCCATCCTCCAGCTTCCATCTCACACCATCCACTAATCTCATGCAGTTTCAGCCAATCATCTCAGCTATCATCCATCTCCCTAGCCCCTTCAGCTTTTTCCATCCTAGCTTCAATCCTATCACATCCATCATAAGACCTCCTTCCGCATGTTACCTTCTAATTGGGGGCACTATATTCCTTGGAGATCTTGTCTTGTCCATCCTCCCTTGTCATTGGTATCTAGCTCTAGGCTATCCTCATCCAAACCCAATGTCATCTCTTTATATCCATCATAATCCTAGCTATCTACCATCCTATCCAGCCATCTCATCCTGCTCCTCTAGTTATCCTTGGTCACAAAATCTCTCATCATCATTGGATGCATCCTGCCAAATCCATATCTTTTGCTATCACCCCACCCTTAGCTTTCACATCTTGCACAACATCGAACCATCCCGCTATCCTCTCATCCTGAGCTTTTTATCCATCTGTATCATACCTATCATTGGTCTGTTAGCTTGTACCATATCTTGATTAGCCCGCTTGTAAATATCTTGGTCTATCAACCTGTACATCCTCTTTAGCTTAGTACCGTTGTATCTATCCAACTTTCGTGTTCATTCCTCCTTGATTAGCATCTTGCACACATCGCACAACCCTTGGTTAGCTATTCCAATGCATCCTTTAGCTAGATTTCCTATCACCAAAGTGTTATCTTTCTTAGTTCAGCTTGCCAGACGCATCACTCATCCAAATCCACCAGCTTAGGTGCTCTCCGATCGGTCCTTGCAGGATATAGCTTTCCTCATGTCTGATCTTGGTCTATTAGTACCTCGTCCTACCCATCTCATTGGCAAATGGTTCTCTTTTGGATTTTCACTTTCTTTTGATTTGGGATCTTCCCTTTTGGGTCTTGAAGTATCTTTTCCAAGCAATCTCCTTGTTCCCTCCTCAAGGTTGCCACGATCTTCCATATCATGGTATACTGTGAATGGGGCAATTAGAGCGTAAGGTCTTGATCAGGTCTTTCATCTATTTTTCTTTTCTGCTTGTGGGTTCTCCAGTGTCGTTTCCACGCTGCTTCCTCTAGGACTCATGTGTGATGCTGGGGCAATCCTTGCGTGTTTGTTTTGAGTCAGTCCATCAGTCCTCTAGATAGTTGGTGAAAAGGCCTTGATGTTCTTGGTAACCTTGGCAATTAACCAACAGTCCTATAGCAAATCTAGTGCTCAACTACGTGGTGGTACTTCTCTTTGAAGTATCCCCCCCGCTCAAAAAGCTTCAATGGTTTTCCTTCATCTCCATTATCCCCCATCCATATCCAGCATCCGTCTCTCCTACCCTAGCTTATGCATCAGTATCTCTTTGAATCACTCATCACTCTTAGCTTTAGGGATCCACAATCCTAGTCTTAGGGATCCACCAATCCAAATCAATCCACCAAGCCTCATCTTTCGAGATCCACAATCCTAGTCCTAGGGATCTCCGAAACCCATCTTCCACCAATCTGACTCTTTGAAATCCTGTTGCATCAGCTTTATAATCCCCTCATCCATATCCCTATCCTGGATTCTTTTTTATAGCGCTCCGCTCCTTCATCCTCCACCTTCCCTAAAGTCTTAAGCTTGCTTCCTCTTGTGCATCTGATTCTCCTTTATCATTCTCCCATAGTGAGAGTTTGAGCTAATTCAGCCCCTTCTCTTTGCCAATCTGAGTTTCCTTGCTCATCCGAGATTCTTGTATTTTTCAAGAAGCCACCAAGGCTCGCTTTCTCTCCCTGCTGCCTTCTTGAGGGGGCATCTCATAGTCCATTCTCTCCTCTTCTGCTCTAGCCTTGGGCATCTTATTTTCTTATCTTTGATGTCATGCCACTTGCGGCATCACATCAAAGAGGGGCAAAATGTAGACACCTAAAAAATCCTTTAGAAAATAAAGTATTTTTATTTTCTGAAAAAGTCCTGATGACATCATCATTTATTAATTAATTATTTAATTAATTAATTAATTAATTTTAATTCCATTAAATCCCTTTATCTTAATTAAAAATATTTAATTAAGGAATCCCTCCCAAAAATGTTTAAATCTTATTTAAACATTATTTCCTTATTTATTAATTATTTAATTAATAAATTGACCAAAAATCCTAAAATAAATAAAAAATTTATTTTTTGCCCAAAACTTGGCCAATTTCCTTATGACCAATAACCTCTTCCAAAATCTTCTAATCCTTCTTTAATTTCGATTAAAGGCTAATCTCATCATTTCCTACCCCTAATCCCAACTCAAAATATTTAATTAAGATTAAATATTAATCCTCATGTTTATTAAATAAGTTTTAATAAATATCTCCTCAACCCAAACCCTTGAAATAAATAAAACTTTATTTATTTTCTAAAAATCTAATTTATCCTCATCCTAAGAAGTTCTAGACTCTTCTAGAAAGTCTTCATCCTCATCCTAGGAAATTCTAGACTATTCTAGAAAGTCTTTATCCTCCTCCAAAATCTAGACTCTTCTAGAAGATGTCTTTAAACCTAATCCTAATCCCCTCCTAACCTTGTCACATTCCCTAAACATGGGTTAAAACTTACTAACCCAAGCCAAAGTTAACAAATATCTCCTCCTTCACCCACCCTCATTAAATGCCATCCACTTGCCTATCCCTAAGCTAATCCTAAACCATCCTAATCCATCCTCTAATCATTTGCACAAGCCTAAGCAAGCTTAAAACCTTCCTAATCAAGTCCAAGTCAAATTTGCTCTCATCACCCTCAAAATATCTCAACCATAAAACTTTATGAAGTCCACTAGGTCATAAATGACTCTTACAAGCCCTTTTATTGCTCTTACAAGTCATTATGAGGGTCTTTATGAAGATTTTATCCCTTGAGCCTCCTTTGTTGACTCATCCTTCCCCTTTCCTCCATCCTCTCACCATGTGACATGTGTCACTCCTTGATTGGTTGTAAGGAAGCACAATTCATGTGCTCTCCTCTCATGCAATCTGAGCCCTCCATAAGCTTTTTCCCATCCTTGCATCTTAGCCCTCAAACCCTCAAGCCTCTTGCCTATAAATTGGATCCTTCCCCTTTGCAAATAACACAATCCATGAAGTAAAGTTATAATGCTATTTTGAGAGCCAAATCCATACTAAAGCCATATATCCACACCAAAAATCCACAATCATCCATTGAAGCTTTTGGAAGCATATTGAGCATACATCCTATCTATTTAGACAAAGCTACTCAACAAGAGAGCTTCTCATTGAGAGAGCCCATTAATGGCTCATATTCTCAATTGAGAGTTCATCTTAGTCTATCTTGAAGTTTATGAATTTTGTTTAGTTTGTAGAAGCTTTATTTAAATTTGGTTTCTATTAGCATACTAACATTACTCATATACACTATCCACCTACATATATTATAATATGGCACCCTTATATAAACCTAATGATAAACTATGAAAAATGCAAGAATTCAGTAATAACTTTATTAAGAATATTTTGACAATAAAAGACATATCAATAGTACATTAAGTCTTGTCATCAAATAAATGACCATATCACTTATGGAAAGTATTTTGGACAAGCAATAATTAGTTAGGTGTTGATTATTTATATTTTGAAGAGTAGAATACAATTTTTTATATATGTTTCTATTCAAAAGAAGAAATGTAACAAAAGAGATAACATATAAAGACCTTAACCATTCCAATTATATTATTAAATTAAAGAGTGTATATAGAATAATAATAAATTGAATCAAAATTTGACCTGAGATACTAATTTCCAGAGCCTATAATGATCATCACTATGGTTTTGGACTAAATTGTACATAGAATTGATATACATAAAAACAAACAAAAAATCAATCACACTCTATGATGCAAATACATTTTAGACACTTTCAAATCTATAAACACAATATAACTTAAATCAAAATAATATTGCATAGAAAACATAAGAGACTAAACATTAAGAGACCACAAAAAGTGATTGAAAGTACGCTCTATTTTCATTGCACATTACAAGATTTATATCTATGAATAGAAAAATAAATTCAACTCAAAAAGTGTGCAAAAATAATTTCACACCCACACCCAACACTCAAGACATGTAGTGATAATCACCTTCTTTACATAGACCACCACCTACTAATATAATCAAGAAGTAATCCCAATGAAAGTCTAGCCATCACTTGATATAGTTAATTACAAAAATTATTAATATTATAGAGTATAACTAACTCGATTGATTTGTATTGCATGTTGATAGTTACATCCACCTTTATACATTATACTATTATGTACCCCTACCTCCACCTAAGAATACACAATGAAAATCCTCTTGTTAGAAGTTAAACCATTTTTTAATATGTGGTATATTGAAGGCACATTGAAGTGAGAAGCAAAATACCTTTGAATATGATGTAGTATTAATCTATGGAGATGCAAGTATTGTATAATATTCTTTATAAGAATCTTTCAATAATCAATGATAAATCAATAACACCTTAAGATTTATCATCAAATACAAGATTGGAGGACTTGCTAAAAGTATTTTGGATGAGTAATAGTTATGTATTGATTAATTGTATCTTAAAGAGTGAAATACAATTTTGTATGCATAATTCTATTCAAGGGAAGAAATGTAACAAAAATTTAATCAAAAAAGATAAAAAATAACGACCTTAACCAATTTGATTGTAGAATTAAATTAAATAGTATATAAAATAATAATAACTAGATCAAAATTTAACTCTAAATATTAGTTTTCCAAGTCCATAATGATCATCACAATGTTTCAAAACTCAACTACATTTTTCATATATATATATATATATTCTACACACTTTCAAATCTAAAAATTTAGCACAATGTTTAAAAACTGAACTATATAAAATTGATATAAAAAAATAGCATATTTCATATTAATGTTAGATTCTAGTCATCACTTGATATAGTTAATTACAAAAATTATTAGTATTATAGAGTATAACTAACTTGAGTGATTTGTATTGCATGTTGATAGTTACATCCACCTTTATACATTATACTATTATACCCCTACCTCCACCTAAGAATACACAAGGAAACTCCTCTTGTTAGAAGTTAAAATGTTTTTTTAATATGTGGTATATTGAAGGCAAATTGAAGTGAGAAGAAAAATATCTTTGAATATGATGTAGTATTAATTTATGAAGATGCAAGCATTGTATAATATTCTTTATAAGAATCTTTCAATAATCAATGATAAATCAATAACACCTTAAGTTTTATCATCAAATATAAGATTGGAGGACTTGCTAAAAGTATTTTGGATGAGTAATAGTTATGTATTGCATAATTTTACTCAAGGGAAGAAATGTAATAAAAATTTGATCAAAAAAGATAAAAACTACCTACCTTAACCAATCTAATTGTAGAATTAAATTAAATAGTATATAAAATAATAATAACTAGATCAAAATTTAACTCTAAATATTAGTTTTCGAAGTCCATAATGATCATCACAATGCTTAAAAACTCAACTACATTTTTCATATATATATATATATATATATATAATTCTACACACTTTCAAATCTAAAAATTCAGCACATTGTTTAAAAATTGAACTATACAAAATTGATATTAAAAAAACAACATATTTCATATTACTATTAGATTCTATACAAACTTTCAAATCTAGAAACACAACAGAGTAAACCAAAATTACACGATACCCAAAACATGGGAGACTAAGAGACCAGTACGATAAGAGTGACTGAAAGTATGCTCTATCGTCCTCTACTATTCTCTACATATGCACGAACAACATGGTATCATATTATTATGTGTGAAAAATCAACTATTGCAGTTACTGATTATTAATCTCCTATCATAAACGATTATTAAATTGCTGAAAACAAATTCCCAGCTAATATTGAAAAATAACACAACTACAACTTCACTTATATAATATGGAAATAAATGAGCAACACAATGAACACAACATTTTCGGACAAATTGTCCCTGGAAAAACCCCTAAGGGAAAACCAGTTCTACAGATGAGAAATTATATTAAATTTACTTCAACAAATCAAGAGATACAAAATTCCTTGCCTCTCACTGGTAGAACTCCGACAACCTCCTAACTTCTCCCACTGATATTCCCCACTGCTATCCCCATGCTAACATTGTGCCCTTGCTAATACTGCAAGACAATTTGCTATAACTGCAAAATGCTTCTCCAAAACTTGTGTCTCCAAATGACCCAATGACCCCTTTTTATACTACCCTATTGGAAAAACCAATGACCGAGATTAAATCAAACCAACGGCTGAGATTAAGACAACTCGACAGCCAATAATAGAATTGGTTGCAAGGTGTCCAAAAGGGAATCACTAAAATTAGTAAATAATTATCCTTGCAATAACCATTTACTAATTCTCGGCAAGTGGACAAACAACTGTCCAAACTACCCATAACTAATGCTGCTATACATAGATAAGGACGAACAGCTGTCCAAGCTACCCATAAATACTACTGCTATTTTTGGGTCAGAAATAACAGCTGTCCAACTAACAATAATGAACACTCCCTCTTAGTGAGGAAGTTGTTCTGCATGACACCCATCTTATCTCTGAAAAAGATAAATTTGGCCTTTCCCAAAGCCTTCGTCAGAATGTCTGCTACCTGCTCATCTGTAGGTATGTATTGTAGTCGAACAATACCTCATTGTACACAATCCCTGATGAAGTGATATCTGATATCTATATGTTTAGACCTATCATGAAACACTGGATTCTCAAACAACTTGATGCAACTCTGATTGTCACAATGTATCACAGTAGTCTCAACCTTATGACCAAACAAGGCTACTAACAACTTTCGAAGCCATATAGCTTCACATGTCGCCATGCTAGCCGCTATGTATTCTGCTTCTGCTGAACTTAGAGCCACAGACTTTTGCTTCCTACTGAACCAAGATACAACTCCTGACCCCAAACTGAAACAACACCCTGAAGTGCTCCTTTTGTCTGTTGTACTTCCTTCCCAATCTGTATCAGTATAGCCTATCAACTTGATACCTTCACCTCGGACATATCTGATCCCATACTTAACTATACCACGCAAGTAACGCAATATATGTTTGGCCGCTATCCAATGCATTCTCTTTGGTTCAACCATTAACTAACTAAGAGAGTTTACTGCAAATGCTATATACGGTCTAGTGTTGACCAAATATATAAGCGAACCAATAAATTGTCTATATAAAGTGGAATCTACATCCTTCTCTTTAGTTGTATCTACCTTCCTCCAATTTGTAATCATGGGTGTAGACATGGCTTTGCAATCCTCCATCCCGAATTTCTTCAAGATTTCAATGCAATATTTCCCTTGACCAAGGAAAATCTCCCCATCTGTCTGCCACACTTCCATGCCTAGAAAGTAGTGCATAAGTCCTAAATCTTTCATCTCGAACTCTTCTGCAAGGTTCCTCTTGTAATCCACTATGAGCCCTAGTGAACTTGTAAGAAACAGGTCATCCACATAAAGAACAAGAATGAGAATCTCACCCCCAACCACCAAGTAGTAGAGGTTAGCATTTGCTTCACTCTTCACAAAGCCCATTTTCTGCAAGTATGTATCAATGTGCTCATACCACGCTCTAGGAGCCTGCTTAAGTTCGTACAATGCTTTCTTCAATCTGCACACATGGGTCTCTTTGCTATGTGCTACAAAGCCTTCTGGTTGTTCTATGTATACCTCCTCCTTCAACTCACCATTAAGGAATGTTGTCTTGACATCCATTTGATGGATTTGCCATCCCATCTGTGCTACAAGTGAGATTACAGCTCGTATAGAAGTATACCTGGCAATTGGAGCAAATGTTTCCTCATAGTCTATTCCCTCCTTCTGAGAGAACCCCTTTGCCACAAACCTCGCCTTGTATTTCTTGATGCTACCGTCTGCACCGTGCTTTATCTTATAGATCCAGCGTGATCCAACTACATCCCTATCTATTGGTCTAGGTACTACCTCCCACACATCATTCTGCATTATTGAAGAATATTCCTCAACCATAGCATCTTGCCATACCTGATGTTCTGCAGCTTCCTGATAGCTAGAAGGCTCACTATCTACCAACTGACTAACTAATGCCACATAGTCATTGAACTTGGCCGGTTGTCTTCACTGTCTAGTACTCTTCCTAGGAGCTCCCACAAACTCCTGAGTATCCCTTTGTGCATCTGGAACCACATGGTTCCCGCTGCCAACTGTAGAGGATGAAATGTCAACCTCTAAGTCTTCTAGATGCATTTCCTGTTGCACCTATTGCTCCATACTCTGTGAATCTTCACTAACTGAGTCTACACTCGTACTGGTAACTGTACTTGAGCTTTGTTGCCCTTGACTTGGTCTTGGAGCTTTTGCTGGTTGCTCACTCTGATCATTTGCTGGCAAATCTCTGGATCTCCTAAATGCCTTGTCCTCCATGAACTTGACATCCCGTCTGGCAATAATTCTTTTAGTCCCTGGAATGAAAATCCTATATGCCTTTGAGGTCTCATTGTACCCAACAAAGTATCCCCTCTCTATAGTCTGATCTAACTTTGTACATGTATCTCAAAGAATATGGCAATATGCTAAACTCCCGAATATCCTAAAGTGACTAAAATCTGGCTTCTTTCCTGTGAAAGCCTCCTCTATTGTCATCTTCTCTAGCACCTTGTGTGGAACTCTATTCTGAATGTAGACTGTTGTATTACATGCCTATGCCCATAAGTAACGGGGCATGTCCTGGTCATGTAGCATAGCTCTTGCTGCCTCTAATATAGAACGGTTCTTCCTCTCAGTAACTTCATTCTACTGTGGATTGTAAGGAACAGTCCATTCTCTCTTGATTCCTTCTCTGGTACAGAACTCCTGGAAGGCATTTCCTTTATACTCGCCTCCATTGTCTAACTAAAGAACCTTTATCTTCCTTCCTATCAAATTCTCCACAAGAGCCTTGAACTCTTCGAATTGACTGAAAACCTCATCCTTAGTCTTCAAGAAGTATATCCAGGTCTTTCTAGAGAAATCATCAATAAAAGTTAACATAGTACTCATATCCTCTAAGAGATTTCATTGACATCGGTCAACAAACATCTGAATGTACTAGATCAAGAACACCCTTAGATCTGTGTCACTCCTTGGAAAAGATGCTTTCACAAACTTCCCCAACACACATCCCTTACATACATCGTCATGCTCTGTGCTCACCTTTGGAACACCTTCTCACCGTCTCACGAAGAAATCTAAGTGCTCCATGATGAATATGGCCCATCCTCCTATGCCATAGCTCTCCAAGATCTGTAGGATTACTGTTGCTCATGAGTGCCTTAGGAGTATCAAACTACAATCTATAAAGGAGACCACTCCTAATTCCAATAGTTATGGGTGATTTCCAATCCTTGTGCTTAATCAACAGATTTGTCCCTCTAAAGAGTACATTATACCCCCTATCCTGAAGAACAGATATAGAAATCAAATTCATACCTAAGCCTGGCACATATAACACATCATGAAGTGGAATTATCTTTCCATTCTCCCTCTGAAACTGAACAGTCCCTTTCCCAATAGGGTTGAGTTTGGACAAGTTTCCCATAGAAATCTGGATGTTGGTGTCCTCCTCCTTGTAACTAGAGAAGTACTCTCTAACTCCTATCATATGAAATGACACCCCACTATCTATATACTAAACACACTATGAGGTTGAGCTAACCATACAAGCTATGAGTGCAAACTCATCTTCCATTCTACTGGAGAGTTCTTTCGCACTTGCTGAAGCTACCACCTACTTCTTACCCTTCTTCCTCTCTGAGCAATCACTGACATAGTGGCCAGACTCATGACATCCAAAGCACTTGACCTTAGAAAGGTCCTTCTTCTTCTTCTCACTTTGTGAATTTGATCCTTTGCTAGATCCCTTCTTTGCTTTCCCTTTACCCGCTAGGGCAACGTTCTCTTGTTCCACCTCATTTTTCTAACTCTTGTTGGCCCCATTGACAAGACTTACTTTAAACTCCTCCTGAGTGAAATCAATCCATAGTCGATCCCAACTCGGTAAAGTATCTCGTCCATTGACAACTTGAACAAAGACACTCCATTGTTTAGTAAACCTGTTTAGGGCTATTATAACTAGCTCGTCATCACTAGGGCTATCTCCAACAGCTGCTAACTCGTCCTTGACAAGTCTGAGCCTGGTGAGGTAACTTGTGACGTCTTCTCCCTGATTCATTCGGGTATTCTTTAGCTTCTCTCTGATAATCAACTTCCTGTTGGTGGTAGCATTCTGGTATAGATTCAGAATGGCGTTCCACATCTTCTTCGCCATATCTAACTCTGCGATATGTGGAACAATATGATCCTCGACACCATCAAGGATAATCCTCCTTGCTTTGGCATCGTCCTTTCTATATGCTGCAAGCTGGGTTGCATCCGTTGGTACAGGTACAACACTAGTAGCATAATCCTTGATACCATTCTCTTCCAACAATAAAGAAATTCTGGCCTTCCAGACACCAAAATTTGAGGCACCATCCAATCTAAAAAGATCAAAATTTCTTTCCTAGGGCAAAACTCTTCTACCCTTAACAATGCTCTGATACCATGTGAAAATTCAACTATTGCAGTCACTGATTATTAATCTCCTATCGTAAACAATTATTAAACTACTGAAAACAAATTCCCAGCTAATATTGAAAAATAACACAACTACAACTTCACTTATATAATATGGAAAGAAATGAGCAACACAATGAACACAATATTTTTGGACAAATTGTCCCTGGAAAAACCCCTAAGGGAAAACCAGTTCTACAGATGAGAAATTATATTAAACTTCAACAAATCAAGAGATACAAAATTCCTTGCCTCTCACTGGCAGAACTCTGACAACCTCCTAATTTCTCCTGCTGATATTCCCCACTACTATCCCCACGCTAACACTACGCCCTTGCTAACACTGCAAGACAATTTGCTATAACTGCAAAATGCTTCTCCAAAACTTGTGTTTCCAAATGACCCAATGACCCCTTTTTATACTACCCTATTGGAAAAACCAACGGCTGAGATTAAGACAACTCGACAGCCAATAATAGAATTGGTTGCAAGGTGTCCAAAAGGGAATCACTAAAACTAGTAAATAATTATCCTTGT
Source organism: Cupressus sempervirens (assembly GCA_028749045.1). NCBI lineage: Eukaryota > Viridiplantae > Streptophyta > Pinopsida > Cupressales > Cupressaceae > Cupressus > Cupressus sempervirens. The sequence goes on along the minus strand of CM053787.1, from coordinate 1,030,746,571 downwards.
AATAACCATTTACTAATTCTCGGCAAGTGGACAAACAACTGTCCAAACTACCCATAACTAATACTGCTATACATAGATAAGGACGAACAACTGTCCAAGCTACCCATAAATACTATTGCTATTTCCGGGTTAGAAATAACAGCTGTCCAACTAACAATAATTAACATTATGAAACATTGGTATTTAACAATACTTGCATAGGCTTATGGACGCTAGTCAGATATGATCCAGATATTTACATAATGTCTATAGACAGATATAGACAGATGTTTTTATGAACAGCAAGGCATGATCTATGTATCTACATGTTTTCTTTTGCTTTGGTCATTCCTAGTGGTTTCTACATGTTTACTCCAAATCTAGGCATCTTTACAAAGGGAAGAGACGACCAAAGGATGATATTTCTAGTACAAACTCTTCGCCTCGACAGGTTTAAGGTATCCTCTCTAATCTACCAGACAAAACTGAACCATAGAACTTTTACACAGTAAGACAAATAAATGACTTACGGTACAATACATCAGAGTAAGATGAACGAAATGCCAACAATGGATAAAACCTTTTCAAGCTTTAGGCTTTCATTACTACTAATTTGGCATGACCCAAATTCTCTATGGCGTAGATCTCTATCAAAGGGTCTCAATGGAATACCCTCCTTATGAGATGATCTATTATTATTATTAGAAGCAGCACTGTCCTCTTTATGAGATGAAACATTATGCAACGGTGGTGTCTTTGGAAGGAGTGGAAGAGTAACCAGATCATTCTTTTCCTCTACACCAGCAATTGGGGAAACAAGAAAATCAGAAGATCCACAACCACAATGAGTCTCTGCCACTGTAGCCACACTCAAATCATCATACCCACACCCACCTCCCCAATTGACTCCATCACCATTTTCACACTCACCCATTCATCAGATCCACCACATCTTTCGTCTCTCTTCTCTCCATGGTCTCCAACTCTTCAGCAGGAGGTGGCGTATGGCCATCAACTTGTACCCTATAAAATAGAATATCTTGGTTGACTGGGGGGATACTCCTCTGGGCTTCTTCAGGACTCTGGGTGAATGGTTTGGGATACCTAAACAATCAGAGGCCGTCCTCTTATACCCACTTCCGTTGTGGCCGCCATTGCTCTTGTGGGTAGTGTTGAAAGTAGAAAGAAAATCCAAGGCAGAGAAAGTAGAGTCAGAGGCCGGCTTACCTAAACTGGAAGTCGTTTGAAGAGGGGGTTTGGGAGCAATAGGCCTGTACTTTGCCATTATCTGGTCAGCCTTTGAGGCGGCAGAATGTTGCTGATTTCCTTGTATTGCAAAGCAGGGTCTTCGCGACCCATCATCGCAGTTTTCCCTTTTGCCGTCAGATCTAGTTTTGGTTTTGCAAGATGAAAAAGGGAAACGGGGAACAAAAATAGGATACGATGGTGAGCGAGATCATGGATGAACGGTGGAAATATGAGGGTACACAAAAGGAAGCGACAAGTTGTTACGAGTGAGTGCGTCATCTGGGGAGCTCTAAATTGACGGCGTTCTAACAGTGGGATGGAGAAAGGAAAGAAGGAAGAGCACCGAAATGGGTATGAATTAATGAATGAATGAACTGGTGGAGAGTATTTGAGAATTGAAGTGTTGTTATTGTGGGGCACTTCGAATCGGCATTTGCCACACACAAGATTCTATTTGCTGTCTTTTCAGGTATTCATTCAAGTAGCCAATTGCCACATGGCTCGTTCTTTTACTTTTGTAAGGAAGGTCATCAACGCACCATTGACAGCTTAAAGGTTTGTGGAAAACCGAAAGCCAAATTTTCAGCTTGCATAAAGCTTCCATGTTTGGAGATGCTTATTGGCTGTGCTCTGCAGCCTATAGAATCCGAGGATTATTTTTCCAAATCGAAGGGGAGATTGGGCGACTCAAAGCATTATTTCCACGCTTTGTCAAAGTAATTTTAGTCACACTTTAAGTAATGGTATCAGAGGGCAGTTTATGGGGAATGTGTTTTCAAAATGGTAAATTTTATTTAGGTGTGTTATTTTATATAAAATATTTTGATAAACTATTTTATAGAAAGAATTGATATTTTGTTTTTATTCTGTGGTCTATTTATCTTATATCATTACGGTTGCATTTATAATCAATATTTTCACTTGCTTCTATATATTTGCATTACCCATTTGTTTATTATGCATATATGCTTGAACTTATTTTTATGTGAGGGAGATCTAGTCTTTTCTCTATCATTTAAAAATAACAACTTAATGGTAGCAATGCAATACTTTGTAAAGGCAGGCCTTTGGATCTTTTGTTTTGATTAGGATAGCAAGAAAGTTGGCAAGGCCCTGAACCCATTTACTGTGCAACATAAACCAACAACAACACTAGCAAAGCCAAGGAGACAAAGTCACCAAAGCCAAATATCAAAAGGGTTTTTGAAAGGAACCCAAAACCTTCAAGGGTTTCCATAAGGACCCAAAACCTTCCAAGGGATTTCAAAAGGACCCTAAACCTTCGATGAAAATACAAAGACTTGTCACCTCTCAAATAATAAATTACAATGCAGTGTGGAATTTTTCAGGTCCCCAAAACCATTTGAATGTGCTTAGGATGACAAACGGTGACCTCTCTTTGCATCTGACATGAAACACCCACCAACAACCATGCAACCTCCATCGCACTAAAACTTCAAACCTACAAAAAACCAACAAAAAACACTAGAAAGAACATAGTGGAGCACTAAAAAAGACTCGATAAAAGCTATAGATCTACTAAAGGTGTCTAAAGATTGCACTCCTTTGCCAACCCTGAAATCATCCAACTCTGAAGGTTGGGAAACATTCAAAACAACCTCCCCATAGCTAAGAAAACCAATAACAAAGTTGAAAGGCTTCAAGCTAGGAATCCATCTTCTCTAAATTCACACAAGGTCATACAACAGTAAAGGAGAAAAAACTCACCAAAGCTTCTTTCACAGACCCATAAAGAAACAACATCCTAAACTCAATGATTCCAAACAAAGGAACAATCAAAATCAAAGCCTCTACATGGAGAACCAATTCATTAACTTCATTTGACATCATTCCTTCTTATTAGCAGTACTACAACGAACCTTCACACCCAAGTACATTAAAAAAGGATTCATAATATAATTACATCTTCCTTCTCTAATACTAATTTGAGGAATCCTCAGAGACCAACCTTTCTCTGATCTTCCAAATATTAGAGACCAAGAATGACCAACAAACACCTCAAGAATCACTTCAACTACAATTCTACGAATCAAAAAGTTGTTCAACTGATCTCGAACAACTACCTCACTAATCATCATAGGCTTAAAACTTGACACAAGGTCAAGGCACCCTATGAACTCTCTCAATATCACAATGTAGAAACTAGAGAAAGAAATAATAGGATTTTTTTTTCCATAGAGTATCCACCATGAAAACAATGAAGGTATATAATTTGAGGATATTATTTAGAACATGTTTAAAGATAATGGTAGTTAAAATATGTGGAAGTATTTCTACATAGATAGATATATTAATAGATTATATGTCATTTTGTAAATGTGGGACTTTTTTCTGTTATCCCCCTATCTTCTATCATTGTGTACCTACTATTTATTTCTTTTATATATTCATATAAACTTTAAAATGGTCAATGCATGTAACTTCCCTTTTTTAGCATGTCATCTAGATATCGATTGTTTGGTCTTCATGATTAATCGATATTATGCAATTCTTTCTTTAATTAAATTAGATGGAGTATGAAAAAAGGAAACTTTATTGGAGGAGGTTGGCCAATGGTGGATATGGGTACATATAAAAAGACGAAGTGAGAAGGGGATTTGAAGAAGTGTGGAGTTATTCAAGCCAAATGTTGGAACAAGAAGGAAGTGTCATAATGTACCTATTTTAGTGCTAGACATTATTATAGGTTATTTACAACCAAAAAGAGTGGTTTAATCTCTAAACAACATTTTAAAAGTTATGATCAACCTTCTTAGTTGGTATGTCTAATGCAGGAGCATCTTGATCCATAAGTGATCTAGCATTAACCAAAAGAATGGTTTATTTTGACTCAATTTTAGTTTGTTATGATAGTTATTAGCATCTCAACACCAAGCAACCATTGATATGACTAGAATTTAAAAACTCAATACTTTTGTTGAATCACAATTTTCCATGTGCTCAAAAAGTTTTCGAAAAAAAATTGAATATTTTTAAAAAGGATAGAAATGGTTAAATATTTTGAGTAAAAGTTACATTAAAAGTCAACATCGAATCAGTCATATAGTTTTGGTAACATATTATAAAAGATTGCAAAAATTAAATTATTGGGGTTTTCTCCTTTAAGTTTTATCTTTTTATTACATATAAACATTGGGGCATTTGAATTTGGAAAGGGAAAAAAATTATGATAGTTTAAAAAGGTTCTTAAGCATTGTTTAGAAAAATATATCAATTCAAAATTTGATCCTCAATATTATTTTCAAATAGAAAAGTGTATTTAAATGATAAAGGAAATATGGATTTTTTTAAAGAAAATGTTAGGGTAGGTAATAGAGTCAAATGTAAAGAGAAGGGGACCATTTTGGGCTCCAAAAACAACTAGAATTTTAAATATAAAAGGAATGCAATTAAAATGTACACAACAATATTGAGAATGGAAATGTAGAGAGAAAGTGTAGATTCGAAGGAAGAAGAAGCTCCATAGATTTGGTGAATAAAATGGAGAGAAGAAGGATGAATATTAAGAAGCCATGAAAGACCATATATGTATTTTATTCCATACTTTTGTAGTATGTTTAAAAAAACTTATGTGTAAATATAATTATTAATTTTTTGTTTGCAACTTTAAATGTTGTATTTGAGGATTAGTCTATCTTCATTGAAGTCTCTAACAAGATGTGATAATAATTTTAATATTTTGGAAACCTTGATATTAACGACAATACGAAACAACAACTTTGACATCAATGACAACCTTTTCCTTAATATTTTTTTCCACTCAAAATTTCCTCCTTTTATCGTTGCTTAATGAGAACTTTGTACACAAGTACCTTACATGGCCTAGTAGTTGATACTCATCATAATCCATACATTACCCCCATAGTTCTGCTCTAGCAGGCTTGTTAGTGTAAATAATGACATTTTCCATATATTTAGCCAATCACCTTTCTAGTATTAACCTATTCACACCTAGTGTAAGTTTATTAAGGTTAGTGTATTTTTATTCTCTCTTTATCTAATCAAGTCACATGCCTTCATCACTAGAGACACCTATTGTATTCATGATTGATAATTCCACACACACTACTGAAGTGAACTCAGAAGTATCAATTTTTTAGATTGGTTGTTAGAGCTCCACTCCTACTTTATCACCTCACTATCATTTTTTATAAGTGCAAGGTGTATCACTATACATATTTTGCAATATTCACATGGTAGATTGTCCTAATATTTTATTGTTTCAATAGTGGAAGATTGTTTATATGCTTTCAAACTCTTGATTTACTCTAACATATTTTAATTCATATGATTTGGTTGCATTGATTACAAGTAAGTGATGTCTCCACATAATATGTTTGAGTGTGAATATCATATGTATGTATAATACTAAGCTCTAGAAAATCCAACAAATCAATCATACTTACTATGCAAAGCTTTATTAATTGTTCAATTTAATAAACAAGTTTTTGAATATTGAGTTCATTTTAAAATGCATTTTATACATGGTATGTATATCTTCCCTAATGTTTCATCTCCCTCTCTCTCTCACATGAATGGTATGTATATCTTCCCTAATGTTTCATCTCTCTCTCTCTCTCTCTCTCTCTCTCTCTCTCTCTCTCTCTCTCTCTCTCTCTCTCTCTCTCTCTCTCTCTCTCTCTCTCTCTCTCTGTGATGCAGGGGTCTCTGAGGTTCCGAAGAATTTAGGAATTTTTTATAGAAAGTTGGAGGTTCTCGATTATCTCTATGGTTTTTCTGGATTGGAGGCTTGACCGAATGGGCTTGGTGGATAAGCTTGGTGCTCTGTTGCTACTTGATGTGGTGTTGGCTAAGGAGCTCAGTCTTTGAAGGAGCTTGGCATGCACTGGGAGCTTGATAATTCTTGTGGTTTGGCTAATGCTTGGCTTGGTTTCTTTGACACTTGGCTAGGTCTTGGTTCCTGTGGTGCCGAGTTGTCAATGAGCTGACTTTTGGCATTTAATTCATGTTGTAGAAAACTTGTGGCTCAACATATATTTAATGTAAGGGTTTTAATTTAATTTGTAATGAATTGGGCCAACTTGTGGCTTAGTTGGGTATAAGCTATGGGTATTTTGTAGGGTCTTGGTCATTGATTAATTGATTCATTCAGATGGAGTGGATCTTGAGTTCAGCGTGGAGTATTTGAAGGGTGATTTTTCCTGAGTATGTGGACAAAGTGCCAAATCTGAGGTAGTTTATAGTAGGATTATGGTGGAGTTGTAAGTTTCTGAGTAGAGCTAGTAGCTGAGGCTTGAGAACCAAAGGATTTCTTAGTGGACCTGAGGGTACAAGTGTAGATTCTTCTTGGTTTTCTTATGTAGTTGTGGATCTGGACTAGCTGGGATTTGGGATTAGGGTTTGGATTGGATCTTGAGGGATTTTGCAGAATTGTTATTACTTGCTAATTTATAACTGGTTGTAACCAAGAAGGCCTTATAGCGTGACATATTGCATGTAAACAATTATATTTATGAATAAAGTGTTGTGATTTGGTATCAGGTCTTGCTTTGTTAATGTGTTTCCATTGTGTGGTTATTCATTAGGGGCTAGGACATCTCTTTTAGGGATTCTCCTGCCTTGTACTACATCAAGTGGTATTAGAGTGAAGATGTTCCTATGTGTGTAGATCGATTGCCGAAGTTGAGGTAGTTTGAACTAGGACTTGGGTTGAGAGGAGTTGATCTAAGAAGATCTTGATCTGGTGGTAGATTCTTCTTTCTAGAGTCCTAGATCTCTTGGTTGTGAGGTGGCAGATAGTGGTTTTTACTTGCAATTGTAGAGGACTTGCAAATGAAGATTGATCTTGTTGAGGCATGATCATAGAGAGTTTTTGTATTGCAAATTTGTGTTCCTAGACTTGTGATTTGGTTCCTGATTGTTCACATGAGGTGGTAGGTTGTGACCTGACTTGCAAACAATTTGGTTTTATCACAAGGAGTGTGAGAAGGATTTATTGCAGAGGGTTTATGAAGATCTTAGAGGATGGCTCTAAGAGGATTGGACACTGGGATGATTATGAATCTTTGTGATGTGGTGGAGAGGGGGCTTTCTGAGGTATCTACTCGATTTGAAGCTAGTTTGGTAGATCAAACTAAGGAGGTGTTTGATCGGTTTGAAGCTAGTTTGGTTGATCAAGTTAAGGATGAGATGAGGAAGGCATTTTGTAGATGTTTGTGGAGTTGGAGTCTACCAATCTGGAAGAGATTTGTCTAGTTGGTTAGAAGACTTGTTCAAGAGAGAAGATGGCATGGTAAGGTCAAGGTGGAAGAGGTTGGTTTTGTTGATCAGTTAGTGGAGTGTGATACAAAACTTGTAGAGAAACTTGAGGTTGTTGCTGAGAAGATTCCTGACCTTGTTGATGCTGGGATGGAGATTGGTTTTCATGATCAGTCGGTTGAGCTTGACATGGAGATTGCAGAGCACTTGGTCGTGTATCATTTGATTGTTGGTGGTGGTGAATTGTATGTTGCAGACCATCTTGTTGTGAGCAATGAGATCGATGGTATTGTGAGTTTGGAATGTGTTGATGGAGATCTACATAATGTTGTTGATGTGTAGTTTGTTGCTGATGGTATGGATTCATTACTTGCGGCTGTGGATGTGGATTTGTTGATGAAGCATGATGTTCAATTTTTTCTTGGGAGTGAGAATGTTGATTGGATGGTTGAGATTCTGGTGTTTGATAGATGGATGCAGATGTGAATGATTTGCATGTTGTTTATCTTTTGTCCCTATTGGAGTGGAAGCCATTGGTGAAGATGAAGATAGTTGTGAATTTTTCATTGGCCATCAAAGTGTGGGACACACTTTTCTTTGTATCTTGGGAGTCTAATGCAGGGGCATCTGAAGTTCCTAAGGATTCGGGCATTTTTATGGAAAGATGAAGGTTCTTGGTCATCTCTATGGTGTTTTTTGGTTGGAGGCTTGACCAAATGGTCTTGGTGGATAAGCTTGGAGCTTGATTGAGGGAGTGGTGCTCGGTTGCTACTAGTGTGGTGTTGGTCAAGGAGCTCAGTCATTGAAGGAGCTTGATAGATACTGTAGTGCTCGGCACACACTAGGAGCTTGACATGTACTAGGAGCTTGACATGCACTAGGAGCTCAACATGCACTGGGAGCTCAACATGCATTGGGAGCTCAACAATGCTTGTGGTTTGGCTGATCCTCGACATGGTTTAGCTTGGTCTTGGTTCTTGTGGTCCCAAGTTGTCAATAAGCCAACTTTTGGCATTTAATTCATGTTGTAGCTGACTTTGGGTATTTTAATTTGTGTTGTATCTAACACAAGGCTCAACATATATTTAATGTAAGGGTTTTAATTTAATTTGTAATGAACTGGGCCAACTTGTGGCTTAGTTGGGTATAAGTAAGGGGTGTTTTGTGGAGTCTTGGTCATTGATTCATTGTTTCATTTAAATCAAGTGGATCTTGAGTTCAACGTGGAGTAGTTGAAGGATGAGTTTTCCCGAGTCTATGGAAAATGCGTCAAATGTGAGGCAATTTACAACAGGATTGTGGTGGACTTGTAAGTTTCTGAGCAGGGCTAGTAGATGAGGCTTGAGAACCAGAGGATTGCTTGGTGAACCTGAGGGTACAAGTGTAGATTCTTCTTGGTGTTCTTATCCACTTGTGGATCTGGACTAGGCAAGGTTTGGGATTTAAGGTTTGGATTAGATCTTGAGAGATCTTGCAAAAATATTATTACTTGCTTTGTAATTGGTCATAACCGTGAAAGCCTTACAATGTGGCACATTGCATGTAAAGAGTTATATCTATGAATAAAGTGTTGTGATTTGGTATAAAATCTTGCTTTGTTGTTATGTGTCGATTGTGTGGTTATTGGGGGCTAGGATCTCTCTCTCTCTCTCTCTCTCTCTCTCTCTCTCTCTCTCTCTCTCTCTCTCTCTCTCTCTCTCCTTTGTACTTTTTATGCATAAACCAAGAAACACCAATAAATAGATAAATTCTCCACCCAATGACACAAAAAATGTGATCAAAAGATTATATCAATTCTAGTAACTCCTTTGAAAAGCATCCACAAAATAATTTCCACTAAAATTCCCAACCTAAGGAAAATTAGAATTTCTACTCAAGAGGATTTCAAGAAATACTCTTCAATGTTGGGGAATAATATAAAACATTTAAATACTAGAATGACAATGAACTTTTTCATATGTTAAAAAGTTTCTTCTCAAAAATCATAAAACAATTAAATTAAGGTCCTAAAATAACTTCTACAACCTAAAACAAAAGTCTACAGTATTTTAATTTAATATAATACCCACATAATACTAGTTAATGATAGTAAACAAATTGCTAAAAGACTAAGTGTCGAAACCATCCAACATACAACTACACAGAAATGATCTCATACACTAATTGGAGATCATAATGAACATCACAAATTAAACCACACTACAAAATCAAATGTCTCAACATACCAAGGAAGGCAACTAGTTGTTACCACTTAGTAACTGGCTAGGAAAAATTAAATAATGTAGAAATTGCTTCCCAAACTTGAGATGAAAAAATGTAGATGGGGGAATCTGTTGGCCATGTGAATTACTCCAATTTTAACCACTTTTAAGGTTAATATACATATGTTTTTAGGCACATTCATCCCTTCAAATTAAGAGGAAGTCAATGCATGACTTGTCCATCATACTACTATACTCAAAGTACATGTGCACATTAGATATTCAAAGTCCAGATGCATGAAGAGGGATTGTCCATTGTACTACTATACTCAAACTACATGTGCACATGTAATGGTAATACAATATCTAATAATCACACTCTATGATACAAATATATTTTACACACTTTCAAATCTATAAACACAATATAGTAAATCAAAATAATATTGCATACAAGACATGGGAGACAAAACATTAGGAGACCACACAAAGTGATTGAATGTATGCTCTATTCTCATTGCACATTATATGATTTATATCTATCAATAGAAAAATAAACTCAACTCAAATAGTGTGCAAAAATGATTTCACACCCACACCGAACACTCGAGACATGTAATGATAATTACCTTCTTTACATAGACCACCACCTACTAATATAATCAAGAAGTAATCCCAATGATAGTCTAGTCATCACTTGATATAGTTAGTTAGAAAAATTATTAATATTATAAAGTGTAACTAACTTGAGTGATCTATAGTGCATGTTGATAGTTTCATACCCCTACCTCCACCTAAGAATACACAATGAAATTACTCTTGTTCCTAGAGTTAAACCATTTTTTTAATATGTAGTATAATGAAGACACATTGGCGTGAGAAGCAAAATAACTTTGAATATGATGTAGCTTTAGTTTATAAAGATGCAAGCATTGTATAATGTTTTTTTATAAGAATCTTTCAATAATCAATGACATATCAATAAGACCTTGAGTCTTATCATCAAATACAAGATTGGAGGACTTGCGAAAAGTATTTTGGATGAGTGATAATTAGTTATGTATTGATTAATTATATCTTAAAGGGTGAAATACAATTTTGTATGCATAATTCTATTCAAGGGAAGAAATGTAACAAAAATTTAATTAAAAAAGATAAAAACTAAAGACCTTAACCAATGTAATTATAGAATTAAATTAAATAGTATATAAAATAATAATAACTAGATCAAAATTTAATTCTAAATATTAGTTTTCCAAGTCCATAATGAACGTCACAATGCTTCTCACACACATTCAAATCAAGAAATTCAGCACAATGTTTGAAAACTGAACTATATAAAATTGATATACATTTTTAAAAAAACTAAAAATTAACATATTTTCATATTCCTGTAATGAAAATAGATTCTATACACACTTACAAATCTAGAAACACAACAGAGTAAACCAAAATTACACGATAAACAAAACATGGGAGAGCAGTACGATAAGAGTGACTGAAAGTATGTTCTATCGTCCTCTACAATGTGCAAGTGTGCTCTACTATTCTCTACATATGCACGAACAATATGGCATCATATTATTATGAAACATGGTATTTAACAATACTTGCATAGGCTTATGGACGCTAGTCAGATATGATCCAGATATTTACATAACCTCTATAGACAGATGTTTTTATGAACAGCAAGGCATGATCTATGTATCTACATGTTTTCTTTTGCTTTAGTCATTCCTAGCAGTTTCTACATATTTACTCCAGATCTAGGCATCTTTACAGAGGGAAGGGACGACCAGAGGATGGTATTTCTAGTGCGAACTCTTGGCTTTGGCGGGTTCAAGGCATCCTTTCTAATCTAACTTACAAAACTGAACCGTAGAACTTCTACACAGTAAGACAAACAAAGGACTTACAATACAATACAATACATCAGAGTCAGATGAACGAAAGGCCAACAATGGGTACAACCTTTGCAAGCTTTAGACTTTCATTACTGTTGCTTTGGCATGACCCAACTTCCGTATGGCCTAGATCTCTACCAAAGAGTCTCAACGGAATACCCTCCTTATGAGATGATCCATTATTATTATAAGAAGCAGCACTGCCCTCTTTATTATATGATGCACTAGAATCATTATGCAACGGGGGTGTCTGTGGAAGGAGTGGAAGAGTGACGAGATCGTTCTTCTCCTTTACACCAACAATTGGGGAAACAAGAAAATCAGGAGACCCACAACCACAATGAGTCTCTGCCACACCCACATCACCAGTTGACTCCATCGCCATTTTCACACTCTCCCATTCATCAGATTCACCACATCTAATTTCATCCAAATCAATGCCTCCATTGAAACAATTGACCTCCAACTCTTTAGCAGGAGACGTTGGTGCCTGCCCATCAACTTGTACCCCAGAAAATAGAATAATATCTTGGGTGATTGAGGGGATACCTAAACTGGGTACTCCTCTGGGCTTCTTGAGGACTCTGGGTGAATGGATTGGGATACCTAAACGATCAGAGGCCTTCCTCTTATACCCAATCCCACTTCCATTTTGGCCGCCATTACTATTGTGGGTAGTGTTGAAAGTAGAAAGAAAATCCAAGGCAGAGAAAGTAGAGTCAGAGGCCGGCTTACCTAAACTGGAAGTCGTTTGAAGAGGTGGTTTGGGAGCAATAGGCCTGTACTTTGCCATTATCTGGTCAGCCTTTGTGGCGGCAGAATGTTGCTGATTTCCTTGCATTGCAAAGCAGGGTCTCAGTCTCGCCCAATCCCAGCGACCCATCATCGTAGTTTTCCCCTTCGCCGGCAGATCTAGTTTTGGTTTTGCAAGATAAAAAAGGGAAATGGGGAAGAAACATAGAATACGATGGTGAGCGAGATCATGGATGAACGGTGGAAATAAGGCGGTACAGCAAAGGAAGCGACACGTTGTTATGAGTGAGTACATCATCTGGGGAGCTCTAAATTGACGGCGTTCTAACAGTGGGATGCAGAAAGGAAAGAAGGAAGAGCACCCAAATGGGTATGAATTAATGAATGAATGAGGGAGTACAGTTACGTGATTAGTTGGGATTGGTAGAATTGGTGGAGAGTATTTGAGAACTGGAGTGTTGTTATTGTGGGGCACTTCGAATCGGCATTTGCCACACACAAGATTCTTTCTGCTGTCTTCTCAAGTATTCATTCAAGTAGCCAATTGCCACATGGCTCGTTCTTTTACTTTTGTAAGGAAGGTCTTCAACGCTCCAATGACAGCTGAAAGGTTACAGCTGAAAGGTTTGTGGAAAAGCGAAAGCCAATTTTTCAGCTTGCTTAAAGCTTACATGTTTGGAGATGCTTATTGGCTGTACTCTGCAACCTATAGAATCCGAGGATTATTTTTCCCAATCGAAGGTGAGATTGGGCGACTGAAAGCATTATTTCCATGCTTTGTTAAAGTAATTTTACTCACACTTAAGTAATGGTATCGGAGGGCAGTTTTTGGGGAATGTGTTCTCAAAATGGTAATTTTTTTTCGGTGTGTTATTTTATATAAAATATTTTGATAGACTATTTTATAGAAAAAATAGATATTTTGTTTTTATTCTGTGGTCTACTTATCTTATATCATTATGTTTGCATTTATAATCAATATTTTCACTCACTTCTATATATTTGCATTATCTATTTGTTTATCATGCATATATGCTTGAACTTGTTTAATGTGAGGGAGATCTACTATTTTTTCTATCTTTTAAAAATAACAACTTAATGGTAGCAATACAATACTTTGTAAAGGTGGGCCTTTGGGTCTTTTGTTTTGATTAGGATAGCAAGAAAATTGGCAAGGTCCTAGACCCGTTTACAATGGAACATAAACCAACAACAACACTAGCAAAGCCAAGGAGACAAAGTCACTAAAGCAAAAAATCAAAAGGGTTTTTGAAAGGAACCCAAAACCTTCAAGGGTTTTCATAAGGACCCAAAACCTTCCAAGGGATTTCAAAAGGACCCTAAACCTTCAATGAAAATACAAAGACTCGTCACCTCTCAAATAATCAATTACAATGTAGTGGGGAATTTTCAAGGTCCCCAAAACCATTTGAATGTGCTTAGGATGAGAATTGGTGACCTATATTTGCATCTGACATGAAACACCCACCAACAACCATGCAAACTCCATCGCACTAAAACTTCAAACCTATAGAAAACCAAAAAACAACACAAGAAAGAACATAGTGGAGCACTTAAAAAGACCCGATAAAAGCTATAAATCTACTAAAGGTGTCTAAAGATTGCACTCCTTTGCCAAACCTGAAATCATCCAACTTTGAAGGTCGGGAAACCTTCAAAACAACCTCCCCATAGCTAAGAAAACCCATAATAAAATTGAAAGGCTTCAAGCTAGGAATCCATCTTCTCTAAATTCGCACAAGGCCGTACAATAGTAAAGGAGAAAAAAACCAGCCAAAGCTTCTTTCACAAACCCAAAAAGAAACAACATCCTAAACTCAATGATTCCAAACAAAGGAACAATCAAAATCAAAGCCTCTACATGGAGAACCAATTCATTAACTTCATTTGACATCATTCCTTCTTATGAGTAGTACTACAACGAACCTTCACACCCAAGTACATTAAAAAAGGATTCATAATATAATTACATTTTCCTTCTCTAATACTAATTTGAGGAATCCTTGGAGACCAACCTTTCTCTGATCTTCCAAATATTAGAGACCAAGAATGACCAACAAACACCTCAAGAATCACTTCAACTACAATTCTAGGAATCCAAGAGTTCTTCAACTGGTCTCAAATAACTACCTTACTAATCATCATAGGTTTAAAACTTGACATAGGGTCAAGGCACCCTATAAACCCTCTCAATATCACAATGTAGAAACTAGAGAAAGAAATAATAGGAATTTTTTTCCATAGAGTATCCACCATGAAAACAATGAAGGTTTATAATTTGAGGATATTATTTAGAACATGTTTAAAGACAATGATAGTTAAAATACGTGGAAGTATTTCTATATAGATAGATATATTAATAGATTATATGTCATTTTGTAAATGTGGGTCTTTTTCCTATTATCCCCCTATCTTCTATCATTGTGTACCTACTATTTATTTCCTTTATATATTCATATAAGCTTTAAAATGATCAATGTGTGCAACTCCCCTTTTTTAGCATGTCATCTAGATATCGATTGTTTGGTCTTCATGATTCATCGATATTATGCAATTATTTCATTAATTAAATGAGATGGAGTATGAAGAAAGGAAACTTTATTGAAGGAGGTTGGCCAATGGTGGAATGGGTACATATGAAAGAAGAAGTGAGAAGGGGATTTGGAAGAAGTGTGGAGTTATTCTAGCCAAATGTTGGAACAAGAAGGAAGTGTCATAATGTACCTATTTTAGTGCTAGACATCATTATAAGTTATTTGCAACTAGAAAGAGTGGTTTAATCACTCAACAACATTTTAAAAGTTATGATCAACCTTCTTAGTTGGCATGTCTAATGCAGAAGCATCTTGATTCATAAGTGATCTAGCATCAACCAAAAGAATGGTTTATTTTGACTCAATTTTAGTTTTTTATGATAGTTATTAGCATCTCAACATCAAGCAACCATTGATATGACTAGAATTTAAAAACTCATTCTTTTTTTGAATCACAATTTTCCATGTGCTGAAAAAGTTTTCGAGAAAAAATTGAATATTTTTAAAAAGGATAGAAATGGTTAAATATTTTGAGTAAAAGTTACATTAAAAGTCAACATCGAATCGGTCATATAGTTTTGGTAACATATTATGAAAGATTGAAAAAATTGAATTATTGGGGTTTTCTCCTTTATGTTTTATCTTTTGATTACATATAAACGTTTGGGCATTTGAATTTGGAAAGGGACAAACATTGTGATAGTTTAAAAAGGTGCTTAAGCATTGTTTAGAAAAATATATCAATTCAAAATTTGATCCTCAATATTATTTTCAAATAGAAAAGTGTATTTAAATGATAAAGACAGTATGGATTTTTTTAAAGAAAATGTTAGGGTAGGTAATAGAGTCAAATGTAAAGAGAAGGAGACCATTTTGGGCTCCAAAAACATAGAATTTTAAATATAAAAGGAATACAATTAAAATATACACACCAACATCAAGAATCGAAATGTAGAGAGAAAGTGTAGATTTGAAGGAAGAGGAAGCTACATAGATTTGGTGAATAAAATGGAGAGAAGAAGGATGAATATTGAGAAGCCATGAAAGACCATATATGTATTTTATTCCATACTTTTGTAGTATGTTTAAAAAAACTTATGTGTAAATATAATCATTAATTTTTTGTTTGCAATAATTTTAACATTTTGGAAGCTTTTATATTAATGACAATACGAAACAACAACTTTGACATCAGTGACAACCTTTTCCTTAATATTTTTTTCCACTCAAAATTTCCTCCTTTTACCGTTGCTTAATGAGAACTTTGTACATGAGTACCTTACATGGCCTAGTAGTTGATACTCATCATAATCCAAACATTACCCCCATAGTTGTGCTTTAGGAGGCTTGTTAGTGTAAATAGTGACATTTTCCATATATTTAGCCAATCACCTTTCTAGTATTAACCTATTCACACCTAGTGTAAGTTTATTAAGGTTAGTGTATTTTTATTCTCTCTTCATCTAATTGAGACATGTGCCTTCATTAGTAGAGATACCTATTGTATTCATGATTGATAATTCCACACACACTAGTGAAGTGAACTGACAAGTATAATTTTTTTAGATTGATTGTTAGAGTTTCACTCCTACTTTATCACCCCACTGTCGTTGTTTATATGTGCAAGGTGTATCACTATACATATTTTGCAACATTCATGTGGTAGATTGTCCTAATATTTTAGTGTTTCAATAGTGGAAGATTGTTTATATGCTTTCAAACTCTTGATTTACTCTAACATATTTTAATTCATATGATTTGGTTGCATTAATTACAACTAAGTGATGTCTCCACATAATATGTTTTGAGTGTTAATATCATATGTATCTATAATAATAAGTTCAAGAAAATCCAACAAATCGATCATACTTACTATGCAAAGCTTTATTAATTGTTCAATTTAATAAACAAGTTTTTGAATATTGAATTTATTTTAAAATGCATTTTAAAGTGCATTTTATATGAGGTTCCTGAGGATTCAGGGATTTTTATAGAAAGTTGGAGGTCCTCGATCATCTCTATGGTTTTTCTTGCTTGGAGGCTTGACCAAATGGGCTTGATGGATAAGTTTGGTGCTCTATTACTACTTGATGTGGTGTTGCCCGAGGAGCTCTATCTTTGAAGGAGCTTGAAATGCACTGGGAAATCAACAGTGCTTATGGTTTGGCCGATGCTTGACTTGGTTTCTCTAATACTCAGTTTGGTCTTGGTTCCTATGGTGTCGAGTTGTCAATGAGCTAACTTTTGGCATTTAATTTGTGTTGTAGCCGACTTGTGGCTCAACATATATTTAATGTAAGGGTTTTAATTTAATTTGTAATGAATTGGGCCAACTTGTGGCTTAGTTGGGTATAAGCAAGGGTTGTTTTGTGGAGTCTTGGTCATTGATTAATTGATTCATTCAGAGGGAGTGGATCTTGGGTTCAGCATGGAGTATTTGAAGGGTGAGTTTTCCTAAGTATGTGAACAGAATGCCGAATGTGAGGTAATTTACAGTAGGATTATGGTGAAGTTGTAAGTTTGTGAGCAGAGCTAGTAGCTGAGGCTTGAGGACAAGAGGATTTCTTGTTGGACCTGAGGATACAAGTGTAGATTCTTCTTATTGTTCCTAGCTAGTTGTGGATCTAGACTAGCTAGGGTTTGGGATTAGGGTTTGGATTGGATCTTGAGGGATTTTGAAATTTTTTTATTACTTGCTAATTTATAATTGGTCTTAACTGATAAGGCCTTATAGCCTGACATATTGCATGTGATTATATTTATGAATAAAGTGTTGTGGTTTGGTATTAGGTCTTGCTTTGTTATTGTGTTTCCACTGTGTGGTTATTTGTTGGGAGCTAGGACATCTCCTTAGGGGATTCTCCTACCTTGTATTGCATCAAGTGTTATCAGAGCGAAGGTGTTCCTATCTATGTAGATCGATCAATGAAGTTGAGGTAGTTTGAACAAGGACTTGGGTTGAGAGGAATTGATTTGAGAAGATCTCGATCTGGTGGTGGATTGTTCTTTTTGGAGTTGTAGATCTCTTGGCTGTGAGGTGGTAGATTGTGGTTTTGACTTGCAATTGTAGAGGACTTGTAGATGAAGATTGATCTTGTTGAGACGTGATCACAGAGAGTTTGTGTATTGCAGATTTGTGTTCCTAGACTTGTGATTTGGTTCCTGATTGTTCATGCGAGGTGGCTGGTTGTTGAAAACAAATTGGGTTTATCACAAGGAGCGTGAGAAGGATTTATTGCAAACAGTTTGTAAAGATCTTGGAAGATGGTTTTGAGAGGATTGGATGTTGGGATGATTATGAATCTTTGTGATGTGGAGGAAAAGAGGCTTTCTGAGGTATCTGCTTGATTTGAAGCTAGTTTGGTAGATCAAATTAAGGAGGAGTTTTCTCAGTTTGAATCTAGTTTGGCTGATTGAGTTAAGGATGAGATGAGGAAGGCATTCTATAGATGTTTGTGGAGTTGGAGTCTACTAATCCAGAAGAGAATTTTTTGGCTTGTTAGAAGACTTGTTCAAGAGAGAAGATGGCACGGTAAGGTCGAGGTGGAAGAGGTTGGTTTATTTGATTAGTTGGTGGAGTCTTATACAAAACCTATAGAGAAACTTGAAGTTGTTGCTGAGGAGATTCCTAACCTTGTTGATGTTGGGATGGAGATTGGTTTTCATGATCAGTTAGTTGAGCCTAACATGGAGATTGTAGAGTACTTGGTCATGTATCATTCGATTGCTGTGTTAGAACTTATATATTTTTTGCACCCTAGTATCTTTCGATCCCAAGTTTTCTTTTCTTGAAGTTGAAGTTGAAGTTTTAGTTTACTTCAACTTCAAGTTCAAGTCTACGTTAGTCTTCATATGTCAGGTCTGATTTCTTTCCTCGAGTTGGCCTTAGTAAAGTTGAAGTTGAAGTTGAAACCTGACCACCCAAATCTTCACTTTCAACTTCAATGTTGATTTTGCACACTAACGATAATTGTATGCAGGTTTCAACTTTTCGGGCCAAATCAAGATGGGTCCCAATATAGCACTTCCCAAGACATGCGAAGTTATAAGTGAAGGGGTTTAAGGTAGTACGTGTTCGACTATGGAAAGATTTGATTAAGGGTTAAAATTGTCATGTCATGATCACTTAGCATAATAGTATATGTGTGGATTTGATGGAGTATTTAAAAAAAAGCACACGCGGTGTCTTTTCCAATGCGTGTCACATGAATGAGTAATTATTACACTTACTTGCCAAATTTGTCTTGTGATCTTCTGCACAAATCATTCCTTAAATGCATTCATTTTAGCCCTTTCCCACTCATTCCACTTTCTCCAAAGAAATTCTAGCATTATCGGGTAAAAAGGGCGAATTGCATGCTTTGTCTCTGTCAAACTGTAAGTGCATTTTCATAACCCTTTGCATTTCAAATTGTGTTTGCTTTGTTTTGAGATATTTCAAGCCGTATCTTGTAAACCTGTCTTTCTTAGCAATCATGACGCTTTTCTGCCCAAAATTGCCCAAGTTAGAGAAGTCATCTTTGCTCAGTTCACTGCTTGAAATCCATGACACGTTTATGGTAAATAAAAATTTATCTAAGGTAATTGAACGAGCCAAGAATCCCTATTTACCAGAGGCTAGTTGATAGTGGATTATTAGAAGCCGTTGCTTTTCCTGCTGCTATCACATACCCATAACTCATCCCTGAATGTGCAAGCCATTATGACCTTATTTTTGGATGTATTAAGAAAGCCTCAGGGGAAATGATTGTTAGAATATATAGAACCAGTGTTCATTCGGCCTTTAGGATTCCTCACAAGGAACCCTACGAGCCATGGACGTTTGAAGAAGCTGAGCGCCTGTACGTTGAAAACAAAAGCAGCTATGATAACAAGATAGCTCAGTCCTGGCTTTTGAAACTAGCAGAGGGAGGTTCTAGACTGCCTAAGCCATTGACTATTGAGCATTTTATAAAAGAAATTGTAGACATCATTCTTCTATTGAATAGGATTAAGGGAAATGAGCATGCATTCCACTGGGAGTCATGGATGTACTTGTTCATACAGAAGATCATTGAAGGAGTTAAATTCATCGATTGGTTTGACCTGATAGCAGAAAACTTGCATAGGGGTTTAATAGTTGTTAACAATTGTGGTCCATTTTTTTTCTCTTCTTATATAATTTACATCTTGGCGGCATCTAAAGAATGGGACTATCTTCCACATGCACCTTGGGTTGATGACATGCCCATCTACCAATATTACAGTGATCTTCAAGAAACTACATTATGCAAAGAGTTTAAAAGGGTAAATGATGTCTTTTTAGGGAAATTGGTATTTGAACTCCAAGGTCAGGAGAATGATAGGATGTCAAAAGAAGCTATGCAGGTTGTGCAAATCTATGGTTGCTATTACATTCAATTCCTCAGATTTACATATATCAGAGTGGGTTGTTTTTCTGATGAACCTTTAAAGCTACCACATTATTATTCAGACTCTGTAGTGTTATTTGAGATGTGTAGGCAATTTATTTCTGTGGTTGAGTCTTTTCAAATTTCAAAAAGATCTTCTTCGATATTCTTCCCAATTGAGGTTGGACATTATAGATGCCCCAATCTGAAAGAAGCCATATTGTCAGCAAAATCATTAACTCACTTATGCTTTAAGCCTTTCATTTCTCGGTTAGATTTTGACTATACTGGCTTTGTCAAAAACAATGTTAAGAATGCAATATCCCTAGTTCATTCCCCACAATTAGAAGATTTTTGGGCAAACTGCCTTAATGAATTTGAAGTAAGGAAAAGATTGTGGTCACGCTTAACCATTAAACAGATCACTATGTTTAATGTGGAGTTAGATACTTATGGACTAAAAGATGATGATTTTGAAGAAGTGCTTGATCAATTTTATATTGACCAGATTGAATGCATGCCCATTCCTGAAATTGATTGGAAAAAGAGGGAAGAAAATGATGTCTATGCCCATACTAAAGATGTAATAGCTAGAACTGCCAAGTAGATAAAATTAAAGGCAGTGGCTACTCCAAACCTTTATGGGAAGTTTTCAAAAAGAAAAGATAAAAAGATTGCCAACAAGCAAACTAATCGAGGTGTTCCTGATTCTGTTGTAGGTCCAGTTGAAGTTGAAGTTGAAGTTGAAGCAATTCCTAAATCACTTCAACTTCAAGTTTAAGAGGCAACTCCAAAGAGCAAGAGGATAACTAGTTCAAGCACAAAGAAGGCATCAATCGTCAAAAGTAAGAACACCATAACCATTGACCTGGAGGTAGCAAAAGACCCACCTATGGCGGATAATGTACCTGAATCCCAGAACTTGTCAGTGACTATCGAAGGCCAAGAGAGTAACCTCACCTTGGTCAAATGTTTCACTGCTACAGAAAAAGATCAACCTACACCTAAATGGTTAGAGACATCAATGGAGAAGAAAAGAAGCATAGTCCCAATATCCATGCCTATTGATGACTTGGTTAGTAAGTGTCTTGGTAAAACACCTAAAGTAAAGAAAGCCAGAACCGAGGCAAGGATTAATTTTGATAAGAATTCAAGATGTTGGGCAACAAAGATAGCTACACCACCAGATGGAAGCTTACATGATTCTGTGGTCCCTCAAGATTACTAGATAACCAAGGTTGACCTGGGAAAAGGGAATCGCGAAGTAGACATGGAATTCTTTGAAGCATCCAATAAAATTATTGCACACAAGGTATGGAAGGATGGACAAGATAAGCAGGAGATGAAGGAAATAATAAAAAACATGGCACAATATATTAATGCTATCCTTCATCTTGAAGCAAGGCCAATCAGTGAAATGTTAGCAATTGTTGATGTGTCCACTGTGACTAATCAGCAATCATTGGAGAATTTGCATAAGTGTAAAGCGGTAGCAAAAATAGCAGGGGAATGGGTTCAGGATGTTCTGAATGACATTGTAAAGCACATAGGTCACTTAGACCATGCTTCGAAGGAAATATTGAACATTGCTAAAAAGGTGGAGGTAAGCAATGAAGGATATGAAAAAGAGAAGAATAATTGGGCAAAGGTGGTGATGTGGTTAGAAGATGTGCAAGAACTTGGCTTACAGAAGTTCCAGGCTGAATGCCCCATAACTGGTCTAGATGAAAAGGCCCTATATGTCATCAAAGATTGCATCGAATGGAGGAATGAAGCACTGACACAAGGAGTAACTAAAATTAAAGAAGCATTGCAATCTAACTTAAGGTTATACACTATATTATTCAAAATGACCTTAAATGGTTTGCCAAACAGTTCATGGGAAAAGAAGACGACTCCGTTGCCCAATCGGATGAGATAATCAAAGAAGTTCAAAAGAAATTTCAGGAATGGCAAGACAAGAAGGCACCAGCTAAGCAAGACTTTTCTAACGTGGCACATACTGAGGCTATGTTAATCATCAATCTAAAGCACCTGGAAATGCATGAAGAAAAGGTTGCTGAACTGAAGAAGATGAAAGAAATCTGGAAGCAAAGGTTTGCCTATATTGGTTTGCCACATCAATCCGTTATCTCAGCCTTTTCGACTGCCTATGAAACATGGAAAATGGCGAAAGGTGTGGCCAGTGGAGATAACGCTACCTGATCAAGACAAGCGGTTACACTTAATTGCTTAGTTATATTTTATTTTCTCATCTTTTTTTCTTGCATTTCAATTAATAGTTACTTTATCCAAAGACAATTAACTCTTGGTGGGGTAATTTTGGCAGTAGTCTAGCCCCATGCCTATATATATGTAATAATTAGTATGGTAAAGGGGTTAGAATTCTCCAGCAGATCGATAGACAAAACTATTTTTGTTTATGGTTTTATTCCCTGTTTAGAAGTAGCATTTCAAAATTTTGCAGATGCAATGAAACTCTACAATTTGATTTATTGTTAAAGGCTTTGTAAGTAGATACTATTATCTGCCTATTTAAATTAGTATTTTTGAAGATACTATTTAAGCTTTTGGCTATGTCTGTTATTGATTTTGAAATTGTTAATTCAGAACTTGGGATGCTGCGAGAAGTTGGTTTTATCAAATTTGCCTGCTCAATGGTTTAATTTTCAACTATGTGGATCATCTTGATAATTAAAATTGAGTGGTTCTTTTGCATTAAAGTTTGTTTTGTATTGATGAGATAAAATAAGTTGATTCAACACTTTTAGTAGATTGTTTTCCTGAAAAGGTCACTCTGTTGAGTCTTTTACATAAAAAAATCTCATTATAATAAAGGTAGTTGTGCCTATTTTCATTGAAGAAATATTAAGCAGAGAATTCTTGAGTCTCTTCTATAGGAATTCATTTGTTAGTTTACATTCTTTTTCTCTGTTTTACATATGAATATTCATGAGAAAAACTGTTTACTAACATGCTGTTGGTGGTGAGTTGTATGTTGCAGAGCATCTTGCTGTGAGCAATGAGACTGATGGTATTGTGAGCTTGGAATGTGTTGATGGAGATCTACATAATTTTGTTGATGTGGAGTTTCTTGCTACTGGTATGGATTCACTAGTTGCAACTATGGATGTGGATTTTTTGATGAAGCATGATGTTCAGTTTTTCCTTGGGAGTGAGCATGTTGATTGGATGGTTGAGATTCTAGTGTTTGATAGATGGATGCAGATGTGGATGATTTGCATGTTGTTTCTCTTATCCTTGTTGGAGTGGAAGCCTTTGGTGAAGATGAAGACGGTTGTGGATTTTTTATTGACTGTGAAAGTGTGGGACACACTTTTCTTTGTACCCCAAGAGTCTAATGCAGGGGCATCTGAGATTCCTGAGGATTCAGGCATTTTTATGGAAAGCTGGAGGTTCTTGATCATCTCTATAGTGTTTTTGGGTTGGAGGCTTGACCGAATGGTCTTGGTGGATAAGCTTGGAGCTCAATTGAAGGAGTGGTGCTTGATTGCTACTAGATGTGATGTTGGCTGAGGAGCTCAGTCATTGAAGGAGCTTGACAGATACTGTAGTTCTCGGCATGCACTGGGAGCTTGACATATGCTAGGAGCTCGACATGCACTAGGAGCTCAACATGCAGTGGGAGCTCAACAATGCTTGTGGTTTGGTTGATGCTTAGCTTTGTTTCTCTCACACTCGGCTTGGTCTTGGTTTTTGTGGTCCTGAGTTGTCAGTGAGCCAACTTTTGACATTTAATTCATGTTATAGCCAACTTTGGATATTTAATTTGTGTTGTATCTGACTTGTGGGTCAACATATATTTAATGTAAGGGGTTTAATTTAATTTGTAATGAATTGGGCCAACTTGTGGCTTAGTTGGGTATAAGTAAGGGGTGTTTTGTAGAGGCTTGGTCATTTATTCATTATTTCATTCAAAGCAGGTGGATCCTGAGTTCAATGTGGAGTAGCTAAAGGGTGAGTTTTCCTGAGTCTATGGACAAAGCATTGAATGTGAAGCAATTTACAACAATATTGTGGTGGAGTTGTAAGTTTTTGAGCAGGGATAGTAGATGAGGCCTGAGAATTAGAGGATTTCTTGGTGAACCTGAGGGTACAAATGTAGATTCTTCTTGGTGTTGTTATCCAATTGTGGATCTAGACTAGGTAGGTTTTGGGATTAGGGCTTGGATTGGATCTTGAGGGATCTTAAAGAAATGTTATTACTTGTTTTATAATTGGTCGTAACCACAAAGGTCTTGTAATGTGGCACATTGCATGTAAAGAGTTATATATATTAATAATGTGTTGTGATTTGGTATTAGATCTTGCTTTGTTGTCATGTGTCCATTGTGTGGTTATTGAGGGCTAGGAACTCTCTCTCTCTCTCTCTCTCTCTCTCTCTCTCTCTCTCTCTCTCTCTCTCTCTCTCTCTCTCTCTCTCTCTCTCTCTACCTTTGTACGCATATAACCAAGAAACACCACTAAATAGATAAATTCTCCACCCAATGACACAAAAAATATGATCAAAAGATTATATCAATTCTAGTAACTCCTTTGAAAAACATCCACAAAATAATTTCCATTAAAATTCCCAACCTAAGGAAAATTATAATTTCTACTTAAGAGGATTTCAAGAAATACTCTTCAATGTTGGTTCAAATAATATAAAACATTTAAATACTAAAATGACAATGAACTTTTCCATATATTAAAAGGTTTCTTCTCAAAAATCATAAAACCATTAAATTAAGGTCCTAAAATAATTTCTACAACCTAAAATAAAAGTCTATAATATTTTAATCTAATATAATACCCACATAATACTAGTCAATGATAGTAAACAAATTGCTAAAACACTAAGTGTCGAAACCATCCAACATACAACTACACATAAATTATCTCATACACTAATTGGAGATCATAATGAACATCACAAATTAAACCACACTACAAAATCAAATGTCTCAACATACCGAGGAAGGCAACTAGTTGTTACCACTTAGTAGTTGGCTAGGAAAAATAAATAATGTAGAGATTGTTTCCCAAACTTGAAATAAAAAAATGTAGATAGGGGAATCTGTTGGCCATGTGAATTACTCCAATTTTAACCACTTTTGAGGTTAATATACATATTTTTTAGGCACATTCATCCCTTCCAATTAAGAGGAAGTCAATGCATGAATACTTGTCCATTGTACTACTATACTCAAAGTACATGTGCACATTAGATATTCAAAGTTCATGTGCATGAAGAGGGATTTCCCATTGTACTACTATACTGAAACTACGTGCACACATGTGATGGTAATACAATATCTAATAATCACACTCTATGATGCAAATATATTTTGCACACTTTCAAATCTATAAACACAATATAGTAAATCAAAATAATACTGCATACAAAACATGGGAGACAAAACATTAGGAATTCACACAAAGTGATTGAAAGTATGCTCTATTCTCATTGCACATTACAAGATTTATAACTATCAATAGAAAAATAAACTCAACTCAAATAGTGTGCAAAAATAATTTCACACCCACACCCAACACTCGAGGCATGTAATGATAATCACATTCTTTACATAGACCACCACCTACTAATATAATCGAGAAGTAATCCCAATGAAAGTCTAGTCATCACTTGATATAGTTAATTACAAAAAATATTAATATTATAGAGTGTAACTAACTTGAGTGATATATAGTGCATGTTGATAGTTTCATACCTCTACCTCCATCTAAGAATACACAATGAAACTACTCTTGTTCCTAGAGTTAAACCATTTTTTTAATATGTAGTATATTGAAGACACATTGGAGTGAGAAGCAAAATACCTTTGAATATGATGTAGTTTTAGTTTATAAAGATGCAAGCATTGTATAATGTTTTTTATAAGAATCTTTCAATAATCAATGACATATCAATAGCACCTTAAGTCTTATCATCAAATACAAGATTGGAGGACTTGGTAAAAGTATTTTGGATAAGTGATAATTAGTTATATATTGATTAATTATATCTTAAAGGATGAAATACAATTTTGTATGCATAATTCTATTCAAGAAAAGACATGTAACAAAAATTTAATAAAAAGGATAAAAACTAAAGACCTTAACAAATGTAATTATAGAATTAAATTAAATAATATATAAAATAATAATAACTAAATCAAAATTTAACTCTAGCTTTCCAAGTCCATAATGATCATCACAATGCTGCTTCTCACACACATTCAAATCAAGAAATTCAGTATAATGTTTGAAAACTGAACTATATAAAATTGATATACTAAAAGACAACATATTTTCATATTACTGTAATGAAAATAGATTCTATACACTTTCAAATCTAGAAACACAGCAAAGTAAACCAAAATTACACGATACACAAAACATGGGAGACTTATAATTAAGAGACCAGTATGATAAGAGTGACTGAAAGTATGCTCTATCGTCATCTACAATGTGCAAGTGCGCTCTACTATTCTCTACATATGCACAAACAACATGGTATCATATTATTATGAAACATGGTATTTAACAATACTTGCATAGGCTTATGGACGCTAGTCAGATATGATCCAGATATTTACATAATCTCTATAGACAGATGTGTTTATGAACAGCAAGGCATGATCTATGTATCTACATGTTTTCTTTTGCTTTAGTCATTCCTAGCAGTTTCTACATATTTACTCCAGATCTAGGCATCTTTACACAGGGAAGGGACGACCAGAGGATGATATTTCTAGTACGTACTCTTGGCTTCGGCAGGTTCAAGGCATCCTCTCTAATCTAACTTACAAAACTGAACCGGAGAACTTCTACATAGTAAGACAAATTAAGGACTTACAATGCAATACAATACATCAGAGTCAGATGAACGAAAGGCCAACAATGGGTACAACCTTTTCAAGCTTTAGGCTTTCACTATTGCTAACTTGGCATGACCCAACTTCTCTATGGCGTAGATCTCTACCAAAGAGTCTCAGTGGAATACCCTCCTTATGAGATGATCCATCATTATTGTTAGAAGCAGCACTGCCCTCTTTATGAGATGAAACATTATGCAACGGCGGTGTCTGTGGAAGGAGTGGAAGAGTAACGAGATCGTTCTTCCCCTCTACACCAGCAATTGGGGAAACAAGAAAATGAGGAGACCCACAACCACAATGAGTCTCTGCCACCGTAGCCACACTCACATCATCAACCTTTGATCTAAGATTCTCCACACCCACATCCCCAGTTGACTCCATCGCCATTTTCACACTCTCCCATTCATCAGATCCACCACATCTAATTTTATCCAAATCAATGCCTCCATTGAAACAATTGGCCTCCAACTCTTTAGCAGGAGACGTTGGTGCCTGCCCATCAACTTGTACCCCAGAAACTAGAATAATATCTTGGGTGATTGAGGGGATACCTAAACTGGGTACTCCTCTGGGCTTCTTGAGGACTCTGGGTGAATGGATTGGGATACCTAAACGATCAGAGGCCTTCCTCTTATACCCAATCCCACTTTCATTGTGGCCGCCATTACTATTGTGGGTAGTGTTTAAAGCAGAAAGAAAATCCAAGGCAGAGAAAGTAGAGTCAGAGGCCGGCTTACCTAAACTGGAAGTCGTTTGAAGAGGGGGTTTGGGAGCAATAGGCCTGTACTTTGCCATTATCTGGTCAGCTTTTGAGGCAGCAGAATGTTGCTGATTTCCTTGCATTGCAGAGCAGGGTCTCAGTC
The DNA here is from genome assembly GCA_028749045.1 of Cupressus sempervirens. NCBI lineage: Eukaryota > Viridiplantae > Streptophyta > Pinopsida > Cupressales > Cupressaceae > Cupressus > Cupressus sempervirens. The sequence goes on along the minus strand of CM053787.1, from coordinate 1,030,718,554 downwards.
TCACCCAATATTCCCAGCGATCCATCATCTAATCCTACCGACCTAGTTATGGTTTTCCTCTTCACAGGCAGATCTAGTTTTGGTTTTGCAAGATTAAAAGGGGAAGTAGGGAAGGAACATAGAATACCTATGGTAAAGGAAGCGACATGCTGTTTTGAGAGAGTACATCGTGAAGAGCTCTTAATTGACGGCGTTCTAAGATTGGGATGGAGAAAGGGTGAAGTAAAAAAGGAAGAAATGATGGATGGAGTACAGAATAGAAATGAGAATTGAGATAGGTAGATAGAGATTAGGGGGACTATAGTTTATTGAGTGGTTGGGCTTGGAATGGACGTTGGAGAGTACAATTGGTGGAGAGTTTATGAGAATTGTAGTGTTGTTCTTGTGGGGCTCTTGGAATTGACATTTGCCAGAGGCAGACCCATTTTCCAGTCTTCTTCAAATCGATGATTACTACATGGAGGCACCAGCGACAGCTCAAGGGTTTATGGAAAAGCGGAAACCAAATATTGAGTATGGTTGAAGGATCCATTTATGGAGACGCCCATTGGCTGTGCTCTGGAGCCTATAGAATCCGAGGATGATGTTTGCCAATCCAGTGGGAGATTGGCCGACTCCAAGCATTATTTACATACTTTGCTAAACTTATTTTAGTCACACGTAAAGTGTACCTAGCATTCTAGGGCATTTTTTTGGGGAATGTGTTTTAAAATGGTAATTTTTCATTTAAGTGCGTAGAATAATGTATATATTATATAAAATATGTCGACTGACTTTTGTGAAAATAAGTCTTTTGTTTTTACTTTGTTGTCTATTTATCTTATTTTATAGTATAATTTTTTAATTAATATTTCTTACTATCTTCTATACGTTAGCAATACTCATTTGTTTATCACATATGGTTGAATTTATTCCTATGTGCATGACCATCTAATCTTTTCTCTATCTTTTAAAAATAATATGTTAATGGTAACAATGTAATTTTGTGAAGGTGGGTTTTTAAGTCTTTTATTGTTCTTTTGTAGTCTTATGTTATATAATTTTATTTATCTACTTTCTAAATCCATTACAAAGCCCACTTTTCAGAGTGTTGGTTTTAAAATGGTTTAATTGAAATTTATGGAAGAATTAATATACTTAGATATATTGATAAATAATTTTGTGAACATAGGTATTTTAATTTTAATTTTTTTTTGTTTCCACCCATCGTGTACAACACATACATATTGTTTGTTCCTTTTATATTTTCATTCACCTGTACACATTTGCATAATTCATTTCTTTATCATGCATATGCTCATGTATATTTTTGTGTATGTTGTATCTACATAGCTCTAGTCATTTCTCTATCTTGAAATTGGTTACACTAAAATTATAGAATTTAAGGATATTATTTGGAATGTGCTTTAAAATTATAGTAGTTGCTTGATATGTACTGGAAGTATTTCTGTACACATAGATATATTGATAGATTATATGAATTTTGCAAATGTGGGTCTTTCATTTTTTTGTTATCCCCTTATCTGATATCATTATGTACCTACTATTTATTTCTTGTATATATTGATATACACTTAAAAATGGTCAATGTACGTAGCTTTCCTTTTTAACATGTTGTCTATATTGAGTGTTTGGTCTATATCATTCATCAATATTACATTTCTTTCATTAATTTGAATGAGATGGTAAGAAGACAATAATACTTTATAGAGGAGGTTGGCAAATGGTGGACATGGGTATATGAGAGGAAGAAGTGAGAAGGGGATTTGGTAGAAGAAGTATGCAAATTATTACAACCAAATGTTGGAAAAGGAAGGAATAATTGTTATAATATACCTATTTCAGTGCTAGAGATCATTGTAGGTTATTTACAACCAAAAAGAGAAGTTTAATACTCACAAGCTTCTTAGTTGGTATTTCTAATGTAGGGGCATCTTCGTTGAGAAGTGAGCTAACATCAACCAAAAAAATTGTTCATTTTAACTCAATTTTAGTTTGTAATGATAGATCTTGGCATCTCTCAACATGAAGTAACCATTGATATGATTAGAATTGCAAAACTTATTTTTAAATTAAATCACAATGTTCCATATATTAAAGAAGATTTTGAAATAAATTGAATATTTTTTAAAAGGAAAAAAATGCTTAAATATTTTGAATAAAAGCGACATTAAAAAGTTAATTTTCAACATTCAAGATGTGCACTCCAAAACATCAAATTTACAATATATTTTTGGCAACATATTATGAAGATCATAAAAATCAAATTATTGGGTTTTGTGAAGGACTGAACAATACACAAAACAAATCCACAAAGCCGTTGAATACCTGTATGTAAAAAACTTGTCACAGAGAAGAAAAAGACAAGAGGAGACAAGGGGTTGCTTTGAAAAATATGCAAATATATTCTTAGAAAAAGAAAAGATGTAAAATAATTACAAATGATCTATCTTTATAGTAGGAGATTGAAACATGAAAAGGGTAACCTAAAAGGTAAAAGGGTAACCTAAAAGGTAAATACTATTTAATAACTACTAATTAATTATTAAATGAGAATGTAAAAGATGCATAAAGTGAAATCTTAAGAAGGGAGAAAAGTAAATTTAATTAACCTTTTTCTCTAACACCCCCTAAAGATGAGCAACAATGTAGCTACAAATAATGCAAGGAAACTATAATGTTGAAAACAAACTTGGGTGCCGACAAAAAGGCCTGATGAGGTTCCTAATCACAATCAAATCTCTATGAAACAAAGAAATAGAGAAAACCCAATAGGAAAAACTCTACTCCAAAAAGAGATAGAAAAAAGATGCACAAATGAAACATCTCAAGAGAATCTCTTAAGACCATATGCACAATGAAAGCCTCCATGTTAGAAGCTTGAGACTCCAAACCACACCCCCCTTCCCCCCCACAAAATGGCAGAACTCCTTTATCAATGAACATACCAATGTGGCTCTAATCTGAAGGAAAAGAAGGCAATAGACAAGGATGATAAAACCCATGTCTGTAAGGTGCAACTGGAAGTCCTAGTTGATGCTCAAAGGAGAAAGCATGAGAATCCTAAAATGGAATCTCCAATGGAGGTAGAATAACAAGTGTGTTGAATATGCCATCTAAGAGGAGATGTGTGTCCTCTAATATATCCTCAACAACTGTAGTAGATGGCTCAATGACTAGAGCTGCAATAGTAGCCAATGTTGAAGAGTAATCTTGTGTAAGAGATGGAATTTGAATAGGAGGTGGAGATGTAGAAGTCACAACACTAGTCTCAGGAACAACACATAAGTTCAAGTGACTTGACTTCACCTTAGTAGACTCTCATGAAGAAAGAGAGTGAGTCTCTGATAGTGGAGATCGTGGACCAAAATATGAGAAGGAATATAGGTGGGAAGCATGATCAACAGTCCCTGTAGAAATAATATTACCTGTCTCACTATCTCTGATGTGCACTGAATCTTGCACAAACTCAACTGTCTTCCCTGTCTCATTGTGTGTAATCTGATAAATAGAGAGAAGGTTAGAGGAAAAAGATGGAACTTAAAGTACATCATTAAATGTACCATCATCAATGTCAATAGAACCTTTCCCACATACAGTCATAATAGTGTTGTTCCCCATCAAAATGTGTGGAGTAGGAGAAGCCTCGAAAGAAGAGAACAAATCTTGAGAAGATGCCATATGGTCTGAAACACCTGAATCTAGTAGCCATCTAGAAGAATGAGGAATAGTAGTTGCACATAGTGCATGTCCCTTTCCTATATCTTTACCATTTGACTGAAATGATGATGATGAAGAAGGTTTGTGAGAAGTAGAAGGAATATCAATGTTTCTCTTCTAAAGGAGAGTTGTCAAATCTGAAACCTAACTGGCATAGCCATCTAAATTCTTTTCATATCAATGTGACTCATCATGATTAGGCTTATTACTATAAGCACAATGTAGTCTTTCTGGCTTTGAGCATCAACTAGGACTTCTAGTTGCACCTTACATACATGGTTTTTATCATCCTTGTCCACTACCTTTGTTTCCTTTAGATTGGAGCCGCATTGGTATGTTCATTGACACAGGAGTTCTGCCATTTTGGGGGGCTATGGAGTCTCAAGCTTCTATCATGGAGGCTTTCATTGTACTTATGGTCTTGAGAGATTCTCTTGAGATATTTCATTTGTGCATCTTTTTTCTATCCCTTTTTGGAGTAGAGTTTTTCCTACTGGGTTTTCTCTATTTCTTTGTTTAATATAGATTTGATTGTGATTGGGTACCTCATTAGGCCTTGATGTTGGGACCCAAGTTTGTTTTCAACATTGTAGTTTTTTTGCAATCTTATGGTCAACAACATGATTGAACAAATGAAATTAACTATGATTAGAAAGGGCAAAGAGTTGTTACAATAGATAGTACAACCCAAAAGAAGAAATCACATGCCATGAAAATGATCCATGAACCTAAAACACCCAAGATATCCACCATAGTACTGAACAAGCTACAACAAATCTGGCTTTGATACCGTGAAGGATATCTTGGGTGTTTCAGGTCTGGGGATCATTTTTGTGGCATGGGATTTCTTCTTTTGGGTTGTACTATCTATTGTAACAACTCTTTGCCCTTTTTTTTATCATTGTTTACATCATCTATAAGCATGAAGAAGTTGTAAACTATGTCAAAAAAAACTATTGATCTATAGAACCTCCACTAAAATAGAACCTGACTAGGTAGAGAAGACTATAATTTGCATTGAATCAAGAGGCACATAAAGGAAAACAAATGAACTTGAAGATATAAATGGCATGAAACACCAAAGCCTTAAGAGTTGATCAATCGAACTAAGGAAACATTAGAAACAACAGAAGAACCCCTCCTAATGCAAACAAGGGTGAGGTGACAGGCAATTGAGAAAGTGGACCAATAAATCTTGCAAAAAAGAAAAATTCAAGAACATCGAGAGTGAGGAAGAGGTACAAACACCTATAAAGGCATGTGTCATTAACACATCATGGGGCTAATATCATGGAAGGGACACTCACTTGAAAAAGGAAGATGACACTAAAAGGAAAACAACTATCCCCTTATGGCACTTGATAATATAGTGTGAGTACAATAAGTCACAATGATGAAAAAGAACCCGAAATACAAGGAATGATACTTTATCTCAGTGTGTTTGCATAAATATGCTTATCAAGTGTCATGGGGGGATAGTTGTTTTCCTTTTAGTGCCATCTCCCTTTGTCAAATGAATGTCCCTTCCATGACATTAGCCCCATGATGTGTCGATGACACATGCCTTTATAGGTGTCTCTAATATGAAGGAAACAAAGGCAACAAACAAGGATGATAAAACCCATGTATGTAAGGTGCGACTGAAGTCCTAATTGATGCTCAAAGGAGAAAACATGAGAATCCTAAAATGGAATCTCCAATAGAGGTGGAATAATAGGTGTGTTGAGTCTGCCATCTAAGAGGAGATGTGTGTCTTATGATATATCATCAACAACTACAGTAGGTGGCTCAATGACTAGAGCTGCAATAGTAGGCAATGTTGAAGAGTATGTTACAAGCTAGAGTTGTTGTTGCACCAAAAGATAGACTTGTTAATGCCCAATACAACCACTAGACTTATAGAACAAAAAAGGTGGTTAAGACATGTCATGAATTCCAATGGGTAAGGCTGGCAGTTAGTCCAACAATTCCCCCCTCGACGTTACCCAAGGGGATTCAAACTTGTGGCGAAGCTCTAATACCACTTGTTACAAGCTAGAGTTGTTGTTGCACCAAAAGATCAACCTATTAATGCCCAATACAACAACTAGACTTATAGAATACATGAGGTGGTTAAGCCATGTCACGAATCCCAATGGAGAAGGTTGGCGGTTAGTCCAATAAAGTAATCATGTGCAAGAGATGGAATTTGAACAAGGGGTAGAGGTGTAGAAGTCACAACAATGGTCTCGAGAACACCACATAAGTTTAAGCAACCTAACTTCACCTAAGTAGATTCTTGTGAAAAAAGAGAGTGAGTCTCATATAGTGGAGATGGTGGACCAAAATGTGAGAAGGAATATAGGTAGGAAGCATGATCAATAGTCCCTGTAGCAATAATATTACATGTCTCACTATCTTTGATGTGCACTGAATCTTGTGCAAACTCAACTGTCTTCCCTATCCCACTGTGTGTAATCTAATAAATAGAGAGAAGGTTGGGGGACAAAGATGGAATACAAAGTACATCATTAAATGTACCATAATTAATGTCAATAGAACATTTCCCACATACAGTCATAATAGTGTTGTTCCCCATCAAAATGTGTGGAGTAGGATAAGCCTCGAAAGAGGAAAACAAATCCATGAAGCCCTATAATACCTGCATGTAAAAAACCTATCATAGAGAAGAAAAAGACAAGAGGAGGCAAGTGTTTGCTTTGAAAAATATGCAAATGTATTTTTAGAAAAAGAAAAGATGTAAGATAATTACATACGATCTATCCTTATAGTAGGAGATTGAAACCAAAAAAAGGTAACCTAAAAGGTAAATGCTATTTAATAATTACTAATTAATTATTAAATGAGAATGTAAAAGGTGCATAAAGTGAAATCTTAAGAACAGAGAAAAGGTAATTTAATTAATGAAGTTAAATTAACCTTTTTCTCTAACACCCCCGCTAAGATGAGCAATAATGTAGCTACAAATAATATAAGGAAAGTACAATGCCAAAAATAAACTTGGGTCCCGACAACAAGGCCTAATGAGGTACCTAATCACAATCAAATCTCTATGAAATAGAGAAATAGAGAAAACCTAGTGGGAAAAACTATACTCCTAAAATAGATAGAAAAAATATGCACAAATGAAATATCTCAAGAGAATCTCTCAAGACCATAAGTACAATGAAAGCCTCCATGATAGAAGCTTGAGACTCCATAGCCCCCCCAAAATGGCAGAACTCATGTGTCAATGAACATACCAATGTGGCTCCAATCTAAAGAAAACAAAGGCAACAGAAAAGGATGATAAAACCCATGTATGTAAGGTGTAGTTGGAAGTCCTAGTTGATGCTCAAAGCTCTTTCTATTATGGTTTTTTCTCTAATACCATGAAGGATTTGAACAATATGCAAAACAAATCCATAAAGCCCTTGAATAACTTCATGTAAAAAACCTATCACGGAGAAGAAAAAGACAAGAGGAGGCAAGGGTTTGCTCTAACAAATATGCAAATGTATTCTCAAAAAAAGAAAAGATGTAAGATATAATTAAAAATGATCTATCCTTATGGTAGGAGATCAAAACTCGAAAAGGGTAACCTAAAAGGTAAATGCTATTTAATAATTACTAATTAATAATTAAATGAGAATGTAAAAGGTGCATAAAGTGAAATCTGAAGAAGGGAGAAAAGGTAATTTAATTAATGAAATTAAATTAACCTTTTTCTCTAACATTTTGTTCCTTTATGTTTAATCCTTTTATTACATATAAAAGTTGGGGCATTTGAATTTGGAAAGAGAAAAAAAAAACTTGGTTTGGGAGCCCAAAAAGGTTCTTAAAAGCATCATTTAGAAAATTAATTCATTTGAAAATTTGCTCCTCGATATTATTTTCAAAAAAGAAAAGTGTACATGATTCAAATGATGAGGGTAATATGATTTATTTTTTAAAATTTAGAGTAGGTGATAGAGCCAAAGGTAAAGAGAAAGATGTCATTTTGGGTTTAACAAATATAGAGGTTTGAATATAATAGGTTTCAATTAAAATATATATTCCAACATAGAGAACAAATAATGTGGAGAGAAGGTGTACATTTGGAGGAAGAGGATGTTGCATAGAGTTGGTGAAGAAAATGGAGACAAGAGGAATGAATATTGAGAATTCATGAAAGACCATATATGTATTTTGTTCTAGATTTGTGTGATATGCTTTACACATTTAACTGTCAATATAATTATTAATCTTTTGTTTGCACATCTCTAGATGTTGTGTTTGAGGAAGAGTCTACCTTCATGAAATTCTATAATAAGATGTGATAAAATTGGAAAAAATTGACACTTTCTCTCTTATAAGATGCTCTCTAAAAATAAATTTCTTCATTGCACATGAAAAAGGTATTAGAAAACATTACTTACTATTTGAAAATACTATAAAGAGATGGGAAAATCACTAAATTTACGTAAGAAAAATAATTTTTGGTTTAATTAAATCTTCTTAATTGTGTAGGAGAAATTCCACTTTAGGTGGTGATAGTTGTTATCACATTCAACTTTATCTGTTGCCTCCACTTTAGTGCACTTAATACATTCTCATTCTCCACATGTTGTACATGTAATTCATTGAATAATAGAGGATGATTTTGTTGGCAATATGGTCAAATAGATGTCTGAATGATTTTCATTTATGGCAACATACATTCAACATTTCATTTATGCATTTAGAGTTAGAAAATTGTCTAGGTGTTACACAATTTAGCACAGAGAACAAATGTTAAGTGTATGAACAACTCATTGAGATTTATTTTATGCATAGTTGATGGAAGCTTCATGACACTATCATGATGACATGTGCTAGTGCACAGATGTGTACAGACAATATGATGTGAGTTATGATTAAAATACCAGTACGAGTATTTAACTATGCAAAACATAGCATAGCAAAGAATTGGATTGTATGGTCTTAGGAATTATTTTGGTTATGAAATAATTACTAAGTTATGATTAAATGAATTTGTGGATATTATTCCATAACTTATTTTATATTATGTCAAGCATGTGAAGACATGAAAGTCGACTGAGCATAGAATTATGAAGATGCAAGGTATAAGTAAAGATCTTATCTTGCAAAGATGAGTGTGGAACTATAGAAATAGGTGATATGTGATTTGTGTGACATATGTGATCTATGAAATATTTTTGAAGCTGATGTTTGTTTAGTGCAAGTGCAAAGTACAATAGATAGAAAATATTGTATGTATATCTATTCTTGTGAAGAACTAAATTGTATAATTGCATGTTAGGGCAGTGGGCTCTTCTTGCATACATTGTATTTGTTCTACCAACTCCTAATAGGGTTGAAGAAAATCCTAATAGGTTTGAAGCAACTCCAAATAGGGTTGAAGATACTCATAACAAGGTTGAGGCTTCTAACAAGGCCTAGTCTCCTAACAAGGACTCAAGACACTATATATACTTCATAGACTTCTAATAGGGTCAATATCCTTAACATAATCTTATTGTTTATTGAATCATCTAGTGAGTATCATTCCCATTGGGATTTTACCTTGTCCATGGTTTCTCTAGTTAACAAATAATGGTTTTGTGATTTATCTATGTGCATGGTTATATTTATTTTTCAACAATGTTGGTTTACTTTCATATGCAAGTTATAAAGTAATTAACAATATTCAGTTGTGGGAAAAAGTTTATAGAATACTGATTCACCCCCCTCTTCATATTATCTATTTATAATAGATCTAACTTTGATGGACATGTGATTCCACATTATGTGGATGATAACTTATCTACTTCCTATCGTCCCTATCATAGTTTCTTATTGTCTTTCCTATATAAGAAAGCACATCTATATTGTAATCTAATAAATTTATTTAATTTGATTCCATTGTTTTTTCTATCTTTTATAATTTAATATAATACTCTCTCTCTCTCTCTCTCTCTCTCTCTCTCTCTCTCTCTCTCTCTCTCTCTCTCCCTCTCTCTCTCTCTCTCTCTCTCTCTCTCTCTCACACACACACACACACACACACACACACACACACTTTATTTATTGGCCTCTAGATCTTGTTTCATCATTTTAAAAAAAAATTCTATATGAAAATTATTGCATGGCATTATATAAATTCTTAAATTATAATAGAAAAATTGTTTTATGGTATCAGATCCATTAGAGTGTCACTACATAGCCTATTTGTTGAGATATCATTGTAGGGAAACTTGCATAAAAAAATGATAATTTCCACATAACCCATAATATATCTAATACAAACAAATACTTAGAGTCCACACGCAAGAGAAATGATAACATATCTATGAGAGGTACAATCATATCTATCCCATATTATAGAAGTTATGCAATAAAATGTAAAGTATGTAGAAGTCCTATTTGGACTACCTAACATGAGCACACTAGACCCTATGGAAGAGTTGGCAGCAAATCTGCATGGACAAATCATTGGCATGCATCATTTAAAGAAGTCATGGGATATGTATTTAGAGTCTGAAATGGCATCCTACAAGGAAGTATTTGAAAGGATGCAAGAGTCAACACAAAAAGAGGAGAAGAAACATAAAGCCTACTACCTTTGTCATTGTTGAAAAAATGGGAGAAGAATATGTGAAGATACACAAGGGGAGAAGAAGTTTCTTGTGAAGAAGAGGAAAATGAAGGTTTAGATTGTTAAGGGAATTGTTTTTCTTATTAGTGGCGAATGATACTTATAGGTGCCTTACCTATTTTCACATAAGTTTCAAGAGTTCAAGAGTTTTCCATCAATGTCAAAGGGGAAGAGATTGTTGGCATTAGGATGATATGATTGTTCATGAACAGTGATTGTATTAATGAGATGACTAGTTATAGTGGTATACTTAGTGGTCATTGATGGTAACCTAGTCATAAAATGTGAATGGAGAAACTCGAAAGACAAGAAGATGATTGATAATAAGTGAACCTAATTGGCATAAGAGGAATTAACTAAGTTCATTATCTGATATTTAATAAGATCTACAACACAAGGATATTTTAGTAGCAGTTAATGTGTAGCAAGAATTAAGTGGTGTAATTATAGGTACAACATCTAGATGATGAGAATGAACTATGGTCAGGGTCATAACTCAAAAGGATGATAGGGGAGTGAGGATCTTAGAAGAAAATGGAGTTAGAAGATGAACAATGTTTGTTTTTTAGTTAACAATATTGGATCGATGATTGGTGATCGATTTGAGTAGCTAGATGAAGTCAGCTGATATTTTGATGTCTCATAATAAATGAAAATATTATGACATGAAATTTGGTGATCAAGATGCATAGGTGAGGAAGATTCCAAGAGAAGTTTGGAATTGGTCAACCATGTTTTGACTATTCATGGAGAAATTAAATGTAAACCCTAATAAAAATTGATGCGATCAATGGAAATGTATTATGGCATCGAGATATGTGAAATGAATGTGGTGAGTAAGCTCCAAGAACTATATTTGAATGAATGGTGTAAATTAAGAGGTAAAATGATGTTTCTAAAAAGGATTATTCATAGTATTACAGAAGGTAGTTGTAAGAAATAATATATAATGATGTTGGGTCAATTTGGTCATGAGATTGTGGTGCTAGGATTGAGATCAAATCAATGTAAAGAAATTGAAAAGATAATAGAGTTAGAGAGAATTGAACAAAGTGGATCTAATAGACAAGGATCTCTACATCCAGATTAATCAACTTGTTGTTTCCTAAAAATTGCACCCATGGAAATCCCTTAAGTGAGTCATTCTTAGTTGATCAATTTGTATAAATCCTTTAGTAGGGTAGATGCTTAGAAGGTTTTCTAAATCCTCTAGTGAGATAGATCCTAACAAATCTATAGTCCTAACCATATACAATATCACTCCTATTACTTTCATGTATTTAATATTTGTATCTAGTCCAACTTGTGGCTTGAGGGTGTATTTAATGTGAGTATTTATTTAATGTAAGGGTTTCTATGCCACCTTGTGTCTTGGTTTAGTATAAGTAGAGAGTCTTGTGGAGTCTTGAATTATAAATCATCCAGCATGGAGGAAGCAAGGGGTAGCTAAGACAGTGGAGTTTGTTAGTAGAGCTAGTAGCTACAACTTGGGAAACAAGAAGGCTTCTTGGTGGCTTGCAAGCACAAGTTTAGATTCTTCTTAGAGATCTCTACCAAATTGTGGTTTTGGACTAGATAGGGTTTGTTGTTGTATTTGCTTATGTATTTGGTTGTAACCCGAAAGGCCTTACAACCGACCATGTTGGATGTAAATCTTATGATTATATTATGTGAATTGGTGTTATTATTGTTAGAGTTTTAGGTGACTCTACAACACCCCTAGGATCAAATGAGAGACCAAGATAACTTCCACAAGAGATTGGCAAGACAATTGCATGAAGATGCAAGAATACTATTATTGATAATGAACTCAATTGACATCTAATGGATTGATTTAAAATGTACATAATAGGCCTCCTTATGTAGGAGATGTGATAAGAGACACTGATAAGGAGAAGATAAGCTATCACCCACACAAGGTGGAATCACATGTCCACCAAAGGTGGATCATTCTCCATTATGAAATGAAGTATGTGTGATAATGAGGATGATAATGTGATATGTGCACTAAAGGTGGAACGAGATAACAACTATGACAACCTATAGTAGAATTATCCTACACCATGTGTTTAATTGAGGTGCAAAATCCTAAGTGTCTCAATGAAAAACTACTATGCAATGCATTATCCTAAGTAAGCTTAAGTAAATGTAATTAGTGAACATTTAATTACACCAACACCCCACCCCCTTAAGTGCAACTTAGGGGAATGCGCTTAAACTCACAATGCAAGATGGGTCCTATCTACTAGGCTATTTTAGGTACCCATGTACAATATGAAAAGCAATACATGAAATGCAATCTCTCATAAAGCAAAGAAAGAGAGAAAGCCTTATGGGAAAAACCCTCCAAAAAGAGAGATGAAAACAAGATGCTTAGATGGATGGAGTACTCAAGACCCCCCAAAATTCTCATACATCATGTATATACAAAGAATGATCCCCCCATAGGAAGAAAATAAGGAGACATGATATCCCCCCATAATGAAGAAGCTCCGATGTAGATAAATAGTACTTGCAAGAAAAATATAATCCAAGCCTACAAGAAACATGTCTCTACTTAGGAAGAGATAAATACATCAAATGATGCAGAAGCCACTCCTTGTAAAAAGTGAGTTAGGAGGAAGAAGGTCTACATGTATGCATCTCTGAAGACTGAATAGGTGTCTCTAAGCTCAAAGATTTTGTCACACCATCAAGATGACCGATGAGATGTGAAAAAACAAGAGAACATGAAGAGTTAGGAAATACATTCTCCAAAGAAGGTGAAGAAGTATCTCGAATAGAAACCTCCTCAAATGTATTAACCAAATTTGCATTATGAGACTCATCTAAAAGAGTATCTAGGAATTCATCCCACACTGTAACATCTTAAACATAAAGATCATCCTACTAAATAGTAGAGCTCATGTCTAAAGAAGTAGGAGGTGGAGGAGTAGGAAGTTCAACACTTATCTCAAGAGAAAAATGATTCAAGTGTCCAATGTTTTCCTCACATGAATTATTTACCCTTGATAAAGGGTTAGGTACATCATGAATATCATCATCATTATCAAAAAATTTTTTAACAGAATACAAGCATGATGTATGATCAATAACTCCCATAGCTATGACATCTCTAGTCTCCATGTCCCTAATATAGACATAATCAGGAGTGAACTCAACAATTTTACCTTGTGCCCCATGAGTAATTTGGTAAATGGAAAGGAGATTAGTGGTCAAGGATGGTACATAAAGAACATCATTAAATGTACCATCTCCCATAAGAATAGAATCTTTCCCACAAAGCTTCATGTATGTATTATTACCCATCAATATAGGTGGAGAATTACAAGGATCAATAGAAGAAAACATATCCATAGAAGATGTCATATGATGTGATGCACCTCATTCAAGAAGCCATTTACCTTGCTTAGGATATGTGGAAGCAATGAGTGCATGTTCTTTACCTTTGGATGATGATGTAGATGTAGATCTAGAAGATGCTTGATATGTAGAAGAAGGAGTAGACATTGATGAGGGTAGTTAGATATTGTTCTTTTGAAGAATGTGAGTGAGTTCATCAATGTTCTTATGGAAACATTTATGTTCATCGTGTCCTAACTTTTTGCAATAAGCACATTTATCTCTCTATATTCTATATTTTTCCTCTCTTGAAGAGGACTTTGATTTAATTTTATGTTGTGAAGGAGAGTCATCAACTTTTTCATGTTGCTTAGGATCCTTGTGTTTTTTGTTTCCCTTTCCTTTGGGAGCCTTTGGAGAGGAGTCATTTGCAACCAATGCTTGATACTTGAAAGGCTTCAATTACCACATGTATGCTAACTTTTCTTATTCCCTTGTGAGCTAAGCTATAAATTCATCAAGAGAAGGAATTTTTTATGCACTACCAAGAGCATCCATAGTAGCATAGGATCTGGAAACAAAGATTGAATATTCAGGACCTAGCTTGGAAAGAATAGATAATATCAATTGCTCATCATCTTTACTAATACCACAATTAGAAAGCTCCAATCTAATGGAATTAAACTTAGAGAAAAAGTCTTGAATATTGTCAAAATTACATGGACTTAGACCTATAAGCTCATTCTCCAATTTGAATTTTCTTATTCTATCAAGTTCACCAAAGGTTCCTTCCAATGTTGTCTAGGAATCATGAAGATGTGTGCAGGATGCAATATGATATAGTAAATCATGAGAGACGGTAGATCTAAGAGAGC